>OY757551.1:7046714-7096714 GCA_963584105.1 Alviniconcha strummeri
TCGCAGAAACCTAAACACATAAGGACTTAGTGAAGAACTCGAACTCGAATTCGAAAACTTGAATACCGTGACTCAAGGATAGTAGCGTTAGGTCCATTTGGACCTTGTCTAACAGCCAGTCCTAGCTATTCTACAAAAAACAAGTAAGCACCACGATATCACAAACAGATAATATAAGTATGAATATGCAATTGATTAATGCAGTTTCACAGAGTTTCTACAAACGTGCAGAAACATCGAAATTAAATTCTTTTCATGGACATACATGTGTGTGTGTGTGTGTGTGTGTGTGTGTGTGTGTGTGTGTGTGTGTGTGTGTGTGTGTGTGTGTGTGTGTGTGTGTATGTGTGTGTGTGTGTGCGTGTGTGTGTGTGTGTGTGTGTGTGTGTGTGTGTGTGTGTGTGTGTGTGTGTGTGTGTGTGTGTGTGTGTGTGTGTGTGTGTGTGTGCGCGCGCGCGCGCGCGCATTTGATACAGCAATCACATTTTTTAGGCAAACATGTGATTCAAACAAATCCGTGCAAATTTGACAAAAGGTTATTCTCAGATGAAGAAACTGACACAAGTCATTCTACTCACAAAGGATGGATGGCCCTGAGACGGGAACTGGGTGGCCACAGTCCAATGCAGCTGCTGGCCACACTGGCGAGCTGTCGGTGCCGGTCAGACTCTTCACTGGTGGGCCAGAGCCCGCACTCCGAGCATCGCTTTCCGTAAACCAGTGCTTGGAGTTTGGCTGCAAGCCGTGACGGCCGCCCGAATTACCGCATGTCGAGTCAGTCATGAAACTGCCGCTCTTTCGACTGAGTTTGACTGACTGAGGATCTGGATTTGTTACGGTCGTAACGGTTGTCGCTATGCAGTCTTGTCAGTGCTAAGGGTGGCGCAGAAAACTTGAAATTGAGTGTCACAGTGGAGGCAAACTGAGTAAGTTAACAAAATTTGTCACACCGGCAATGTACTAGCTCACTTTCAACGGTATGGTGGGGTCTACTGCAGGAAAAACCATAAATGGTCCCGAAATTTGTAATTTACAGAAACAACCACGACCTTTATTCAACGGGCTGCAAAATTCTGAAAGGGGGGGGGGGGGGAGCGGAGAGAGAGAGAGAGAGAGAGGAGAGAGAGAGAGAGAGAGAGAGAGAGAGAGAGAGAGAGAGAGAGCCAGAGAGAGAGAGAGAGAGAGAGAGAGAGAGAGAGAGAGAGAGAGAGAGAGAGAGAGAAGGGAAGTCTTGCCTGTCAGATCATATTCGGTGTGTCAATGTCAGTGCCCCCCTTCATTCCCCCCCCCCCCCCCCCCCACGCCCCCTTCACCCCCATCGACTCGATGATCCGGTCTCAGTTACCGCCATACCGGCATAGCCTGAGCGGACACTGAGCACTGCATGGACCTATATCTATGTAGACACGGGTCCGCCATGGAATACTGAGTAGGCTAAACCGACAGTACAAGAAGCACGAAACCCTTATTCCTTTGGGGTCAGTGGCGGTCGGACATACCATCCCCCTCTCTCTCTCTCTCTCTCGATCCGGCCTCTCACGAGACCACAGCGCGCACCCTACTCGAAACCGAGAGAGCAGACTAAGAGCCGAAGAAATTACGAAACCCTTATTCCTTTGGGGGTCAGTGTCAGCGTGGGCGGTCGGACATATTCCGCCCCCCCCCCTCCCCCCCCCCCCCCCCGGCCTCTCTCTCTCTCTCTCTCATGAGACCACAGAGGATAAGAGGTGGGTCCCACCAAACTGAGAGAGTAGAAGAGCCAAAGAAACACGAAACCCTTATACCTTTGGTGTCAATGTCAGCGTGGCGGTCGGACATACCATCCCCCCCCCCCCCCCCCCCCCCATATCCGACCTCTCTCTCTCTCTCTCTCTCTCTCCGGCCTCTCATGAGACCACAGAGCGGCACCCACGTAAACTGAGAGAGTAGAAGAGCCAAAGAAACACGAGAAACCCTTATACCTTTTGTCAAACTCCAAGCACTGGATTACGACATCCGGCTTCCTTTGAGGAAGGTGCCGGAAAGCGATGCTCGGAGTGTGACCTTAGGTGTCATTTCAGGCGTGCCACCCGGACATACGTCACACTCACTGACTAGACGTGACGAATCCAGCGATGGCTGATGCTGATGATGTCAGTGGGGCCCCTCGGATGTCGCACAGCTGACATATTAGGGACAACTCAGTTACAAATGATGATGATGAGGAGGAGGAGGAGGAGGAAGAGGAGGATGAGGAGGATGTGGGGCTTAACTTGTTCTCGGATGTCGCGGGGCTGACATCAAGTTAGGGACAACTTACAACTGATGATGATGATGATAATATCAGTACCCAGTTTCTGCTACAGTCAGTGTGTGTGTGTGTGTGTGTGTGTGTGTGTGTGTGTGTGTGTGTGTGTGTGTGTGTGTGTGTGTGTGTGTAAATTGTTTTCAGGTAGGACTATGCTTTACATGTGTATAGAATATCATATTTAGGTTAATATGTATCATGTGAGCGCTCAGGGCGTTGATGAGCGCATGATAAATGTACATTATGATGATGATGATGATGATATGTGGGGCTTAATGTCCTCGGTTGTCGCGGCGAGGCTGACATATCAAGTTAGGGACAACTTACAACTGATGATGACTTACTTATGATGATATGTGGGGCTTAACTGATGTCTTCGGATAGTGTCGGGCTGACATATTCAGTAGGGACAACTTACAACTGATGACAGTGATGATGAAGTGGAGCTTAATGTCCTCAGATCAGTGTCGGGCTGACATATTACAACGATGGCTAGGGCCGCGGTAAAACGACTGCCGCGGCCGCTTGAGCATCGCTGAGAGGCCGACCGGGGAGGGGACAAGGCGTCAGCCGTCTTCGAGCCCCGTTCCCGACTTTCAAAGTTCCCGAATAACTCCACAGTCTGCACATCATTTACTGCCTGACTTGGCCCGGTCAAAGATTTTACTAAGAAAGAGTAGTGCCCTGCACCAGAGGGCAGCAATGTAGTGTAATGTCTCTCTGCCTGTACTGCTGCATCTTTATACGACCTAAGGCTCTTACATACTGGCGGCGTAAATTTTATATCAGTTCTGTACTGAAACTGCACTCCTCAGTAACTCTTAAATATAGCGACAAGTCGGAAAGAACTTGAGAAAGAAAAACTGGTCAAACTGAACTGGAGTCACTGAAGTTATTTCACTCAGTCAGTTTTCACCCCACAAATTATACAACTGACTTTGTTGGCTAGTGTCGTTTGAGACACCAGGAGAAGAAAAACAACAGAAATAACAACAATGATAATGGTAACCGCTACAGATTATGATTATTCGGCGTTCCGGCATTGTTACTTGCGGGAAATTCGGGGTCGCCTTACCGGCCTGTCCACGGTACGGCACAGCAGCCCCACTGAAGAGCAGTACCGGCTAACTATCCATTCTTATCACTGTGTGCAGTGTTTTCCGGCTGTCCGGCAGACAACGATATCGCCGGGCTGCCAGTACCGGGATTTTTAACGTGCGCTGCACACTCATTGCACATGGGGGCTGTGGGGACACTCCAAGAGAGTACAATGGTAGTTGACTCGGGGAGAATGACTGAAATAACGGCTTTGCCGCACAGGGGACTCGAACCCGTGTCAGTATTGCGCCTAGCTTTCAGTCAGACACTCTACCAACTGAGCCGCCATCGGACCTGCCCCGCCCAAACGGCTGCAAGCGGCACTGGTTTACGACATCCTTCCTGCCGGAAAGCGATGTTCGGAATGTGCCCTGCCCTTTCTCATTGTCTTCTACAGGGCATACAAATAAATATAATTAAAGTATATAAATTCCACCAAAGGAACATCAACATATTTCGAGGTCACCATACTACGAAGAGGCTGCCGTCAGTGCCGATGACCAACCACACGGCCGAGGTTATTTGCACAATTCCATGCTAACACTAACAGCACTGACCATTCAGTACGCCAGAATCGACTGCCGAGAGAATCAAAGAATTCAAATTACGATACTGAAATTAAAAGTGAGGCTGTTCGCCCTCCAACGTCCACAAGAGAGAGAGAGAGAGAGAGGTTTGCAAATCCTGCAGCGATGTGACTCAGTCACGTCAGTGCTTTTGATGTTTTGCTTTGATCACATTTTACAGGTTTGCCATCATGGCCTAGGAGATAGATTACGAAATTAGAATACACGTAAACTGCGACAAAGCCCACTGCTCTAGTCTACATGATAACAGGGTGATTGCAAAACACTTCGTCTGCTGTGTATTTCGCCACAACAAGCCTCGGTTTGGATCAGAATGCAGCAAAAATTAACCAATGAAGAGGCTCGGTACTCGCAACTCCGCTGTTCAGCAAGGCGAATAAACAAGTGGTAGCTGACTCCATAATTTGATGTTGTGTTCATCGTAGTTGACCAGAAACTTTTCGTCGTTCTCCCTTCTTCCAAGATGGGTTTCGAAACGTGCGGTCCCAATGAGGTCATGGTTGTTTCGGGTAAGTAATGCACTAAGTAATAATGCAAAGTTTTTGAGCATCCGAGGGATCTTGATGACCAGCGACATGGTGTAGATCTCGGCGTGTCCGTCTCCGGAATCCAAATTATGGCATGCAAATAATGTTGGGCAGAGAAAATAATACGTCTAGTATTCTTGGTCAAAGAGGCGTTTAATGTTGTTGTTTCACTCGTGTTTTATATGTCTATATATAATATACTCTGGGCTATGTTGTCACTGGTTCAGTTTGGAGTTTGTGCCGGCTGTAGGATAGGCTACTAATACAGTAATAGTAACAGCTTTACTTGGCTACCATTGTGCCAAGCATGTAGGCTGGACCTTCCGCAGTGCAGTGCGTCCGGCCAGTTGGTCATAATAATGCTATGCTCGCGGGACTGCCCTCACTGCAGTTACAAGATCAGTACGGCAAGAACAAGAGCATTAATCTGTTAAGACATAGCAAAATAAAACACACACAAAACAACACACACATGTGGCCACCATGGCATCAACCATTATTTAAAGGGGGGGGGGGGGGGCAGAGTACAGAATTGTGCCAAGCATGTAGGCTGGACCTTCCGCAGTGCAGTGCGTCCGGCCAGTTGGTCATAATAATGCTATGCTCACGGGACTGCCCTCACTGCAGTTACAAGATCAGTACGGCAAGAACAAGAGCATTAATCTGTTAAGACATAACAAAATAAAACACACACAAAACAACACACACATGTGGCCACCATGGCATCAACCATTATTTAAAAGGGGGGGGGGGGGGGCAGAGTACAGAATTGTACCAAGCATGTAGGCTGGACCTTCCACAGTGCAGTGCGTCCGGCCAGTTGGTCATAATAATGCTATGCTCGCGGGACTGCCCTCACTGCAGTTACAAGATCAGTACGGCAAGAACAAGAGCATTAATCTGTTAAGACATAACATTAACAAAATAAAACACACACATGTGGCCACCATGGCATCAACCATTATTTAAAAGGGGGGAGGGGGAGGCGGGGGCAGAGTACAGAATTTACTGTGTGAAGAAAATTCAAGGGGGAAAAAGAAGAAGAAAAGAATCATGGGTATAAGAAACATACAGGTTGCAAATTAAATATTTAATAGTATTTTTTAGTAGTAAAAGTAAAGCACTGTAATACTACTACTGTAATACTACTATAGTACTAATAGTTGTAACCCGTTGATTTAGCAGTAGCTGGTAGAATACTGAGCGGTTGACCAAAAGATGTAGCATCATGTCAGATTATGACTGAGGCTGAGCATCAGACATCAGTTTCATGATGATTTGCAAAATTTCACTTTCAGGGTGCTGTCTGGGGCGTTCAGTTTTTATCCCAGGAGGCCGCATATTTGTGTGGCCAGGAATACAGAAGCTGCAGAGGTGAGTGAAATGTTTATTTGCGAAGGGCAATGGACTTTGTAGTGTATGTGATGGGGGGTTAGAACAGACTGAGACTGTGAGAGTGAGACACTGAGAGGCATATACTGTGTTATAATTACATCATTATTTAATGTGGTTCCCCTTTCTCTTTCTTAAAAAAAAAAAAAAAAAAAAAGGTAATACGTATGCATTAATCATTGTTGCTCAAAATCTCTGTTATATTTATCTAGATGCCATGCCTCAGTACTGCTTGTACTAACGTTAACGTAGCAATAGCTGGTAAAAAGAGGACTAAGAAAGAAAAAAAATCATTGCAACAGTGTGGAGTAAAGGGGGGAGGGGGGGGGGGGCATGTCTTCCAGGCCTTTATTCACTATGGTCATGCAGTAGCCTGGATGTGTTGTCCAGTTTGTTAAGTACTACACAATGCCACTTTTTGCCAGTATTACTAAAATAAGAAATCAAAAACTGTTGAATCGCTCAGGCTGAGCTCACTTTAAACTTTGAGAATTTGAGAAATGATTGCATGTCCTGATATTTATTATGTCATTATTATTATATGAGTGTATGAGTATAACAGTTTTACACAATTGGAAGGAAATTAAAGGGGAGGTTGTTTTTTTCTAAGACAACATGGCATCCCATAGTCAGACCGAAAACATTGGTTGTTAAATAAGAGTTGTCCTTTGCCAAAGGGTTTATTAGTTTTAATGGTTTTATGCAGAACTGTTGAAGAGTTCTTTATTTGGAATGTTGTTTTATTTTAAAGTTTAAAGTAGTACTGTAGTTGAATTATGTAAATTCTTTTTAATGATGGTTCAGGCCACAGTTGAGGGCCATAAATGTTTGTCAGGGATCCATCCTATCCACTGTTATCGTTTAGGGACATAAATGTCAGGGATCCACCCTATTCACTGTTGAGGGCCATAGATGTTTGTCAGGGATCCATCCTATCCATGGTTGTGGGCCATAAATGTTTGTCAGGGATACATCCTATTCATGGTTGAGGGCCATAAATGTTTGTCAGGGATCCATCCTATCCACTGTTAAGGACCATAAATGTTTGTCAGGGATCCATCCTATCCACTGTTGAGGGCCATAAATGTTTGTCTGGGATCCATCTTATCCATGGTTGAGGGCCATAAATGTCTGTCAGGGATCCATCCTATCCACTGTTGAGGGCCATAAATGTTTGTCAGGGATCCATCCTATCCACTGTTGAGGGCCATAAATGTTTGTCAGGCAGCCATCCAGTCCTTACATTGGGTGGGATTCCTGTTCTGTAAATTAGCAGTTCTTTTCTGTGGTGGTGAATGTTGGCAGTCCAGTAGGCTAGTGGCCGAATTGTGAATTTTTGATGACCATTTTGATATCTGCGACTCAGATGGACAATGTGAGTTTAAGTGAGCTATTTTTACACCAAGTGAAAATAAAATTTGCATTGGTGATGACCAGAACGCAGTACCTCACTTCTTCTTTTTTCTCCCAATAAAGATTTTTTTTCTTTCTTCCAATAAAGATGTTAGGTTCAAGCCCGTTCTTAATTGGGCGAATGTTTCTTCGCGAAGCTAGTTGGAAGTATTCGGCGAAGCTAGCTGGTTCTTAATTGGGCCAACTTTTCTTCGCGAACCTAGTTGGAAGTATTCGTCCAAGCTATATTCGGTGTCCAAAAACTCTCCTGTGAATGAATAAAACACAAAAATAAAAATGGATGACAGTGTCGCTAGATTCTTCACTCGCTTCAGAGGGAATTTGTTGACTTGTGGAAGGTGCAGCCTTGTCTCGGAGACCCAGAATGAGATAGTAGTTAGTTGAATTACCCTGTGAGGGATGATTAAAGTGTATTGACTTGACTTGACTTTAGCCTACGTTTTCGATCATGCTGTCTGCTGTGTGTCTGCCGCAAGTTCGGGCCGAAGCTTGCATCTCATTACAAGCCAGTTGAGAATGAAGTAAAGTTTGGACTGTCCGAACCATATTCGGCGAAGTAAATGTTCAATTAATAAACGAATCATAGTTCATCGAAGTGTCTGAAGTATGTTCGGGTGAACAAACATTCGCCCAGTTAAGAACGGGCTTCAGGAAGTCAACCCTTAGGTCATTCTATCATTAGTGTCAAGAAGAGAAACTACATTATAACTACAGTTTTATCTCACTGCCAGCACTGAACTGAGAATGCTGAAAGTATGGCATGCTTGTCTCAGTGCCAGTATGCAGGACTACAAGAATAATACAATGTCTTCATTTTACGCATTGCTAACTTACTACCATCATATTTTTAAAGACCTGACGATGTCTAAATTGTTCTGTCTCAACTGTGTAATGTTATTAATAATCAAGACACATTCATCATCCATCACTGTTTGTTCATCCTTTTGTTTTGATTTGATTTGCATGTAAATTGCAACCAGTGTTACTGCATTACTGTAGCTTTAGGCTGTCTGTTGTCCAGGCATGGGAATTGTCTGCAAAAATGCAAATTTGCGTGGCAGTGAAACTGACTTTCTGCAGAGAAAGAAAATTGTCTGCAGGGAAAGGAAATTGGCAGTACAAATAAAAAGAAAAAAGGAAGCACTGGTTTCAGTTCTGCACTGAATAACCACAAAACATACCGAGCGCGTTCACGTGCAGCTATCGCCTGTCTTCGTTGCGTAATTCTGAACACAGTCACTTGCTGTTACTCTCGTGGGCTGGCAACAGGCATGAACACAGTCATTCTTACACGCTTTTGCTCAATGTTTCAGCTAAGAAGAAGCAAATGTTATGAAAGTTTTGAAAGTGAATTTTCCGGAAGGGGGGCTAGATTTTGGAGTTTTTCTTTCGAATCAGTTCCCGTGCCTGGTTGTCTATCTCAGTATCTGTCCATGTCAGAAACCAAAACAAGGCACTTTTCTTGTTCACTGTATTATTATATTTATAATGTGATAAAAGTCAAATTTTGCATGATGCTAGTACTTTTATAAGCACTAATAATTTCTGTATGATACCAGTCTCAGTGGCCTTGTGTCAGACAGTTAAATAATGGAAGCTGGATTATGTTTTGGTACATTTTATACAGTCACGTTCAGACTTTGTATGGTTGTCAATAGACTGACTGCATCATTGTGCATTAACATTTACAGCTGCTTTTTTTAATTTCATTTTTTATTTTAGCTGTAAATCCAAAGGAGACCATAATTTCAGTGCATGTTTTTTTCGCTTCTTTTTTCCTTCTTTAAACAGCAAAACTTGTTTATCATTTTGAGTTTTTTACAGATGCTGTTTAGACGGACAATATCTTTAAACTTTGTATTATCATTGAATGGCATGAAAAAAGAGAAAGTGTGTAATGATCAACACACAAGGGAGGTAATTAGCACTTGAACTACATAACGCAAGTACAACAAGAAAGACCTGAGTTGCCTACAGTAACTGTCACCTGGCTTGCGTGTAAATGCAAGGTACATAAGCTCCACAGCCACCAGAGGTACATCCTCAGAATTGTATGTACCTTGTGAATGTGTATTTACACACATGCCAGGTAAGAGTTACCGTAGGCAACTCAGGTCTTTGTTGTTGTACTTGTGTTACATATTTTGAGCGCTAATTAACTCCTTTGTGTTGATTTTGCACAAGCACTCTGGGCCTCGTTCTGTTTCAGATTTGTGTAGTGATCAGTGTTTAAGCCATCCGCTGTTATAATGTAAATGCAACCCCACACAGTCACATTCACGCACATATGTAATCAAACATGCACACACACACACACACACACACACACACACACACACACACACACACACACACACACACACACTGGATAAAAGAATGATGACACTATATTCAACTAATGTATATTATGAACATGTGAAACTTACTACTAAAAAACAAACAAACAAAAAACACATACAAAAACTTTGTATTATTATGAGTTGCAACAGTTCAGGGTCATGTATGTGTGTTGGACAGTTGAAAAACAAACTACAACTTTTACAAGTTGCATTATTTGGCAGTTTTTTGTTTTGTTTTAGTTTGTATTACTATGCAGTTAATCTGTTTAAAGCCAGGCTTGATGATCAGTTGAACACGTTTCAACGATTGAAGGTCATGTGTATGTTTTGGAAAGGTAAAACTACCCGTGGCATTTATTTGACAAGTTTGTGTCCAGTCTAGTTGAACTCAGTATCATTTTGTTGTTTAGGTGTATGAACAAGATCACACACTGGCAATTCCTTTTTTGAACTTCCGTGTGCATTTTACATTTTTAGACAGACAATTCATGTTTTCAGACTGCAAAAACTTTAGCATTGCGGCCATTGGCATTTGGACACTGTTTAACATACGTTTTAAGTGAGAGCTTTTCAATTTTGCATGGTGATACTGATAAGCTTCTGTGTGCAGTTGTATTGCCTTCAGTCAGATTTTACAGTCACAGTAGCAGCAGAAACTTTGATCAGATTTTACAGTCACCATAGCAGCAGAAACTTAATCGGATTTTAGTCACAGTAGCAGCAGAAACCGGGAAGACAAATTCTTGGCCAGTTATGTTCAATTTTTTATGATTGTCACATAAAACATGTACACGTAGGTAACTTAAAAAAGTTAAAAACAAGTATGCCCAATCAACCAGGATAGTTATACCAGGGTAATCATGATACAGTTTTGGACATGATACTTTAATTAACTAATAAAATAATACTTTTGATGACGATACGTAGACATTTCCTGCTTTGGGCAGAAATTGTCTCATTTTCTCAGAAAAAAAAAGAAGAAAAAAAAGAAGAGATAATAATAAAGGAAAAAAGAAAATGAAAACATTCTTCAAACTAATGATGGTAACCTAACACAGTAACAGTTTAACTTAAGTTTACATTAGAGTTGGAAAAAATACTGTTTGAATGTGAGTCGTCTGGGCGTTTGCTGTTTGTTGTCCATTCATTGACCTAGGGATTTTATCTTCAGATTGAATCCAGTTGTGTTCATATATAAAAAAATAAAAATAAAAGGCGGGGGGGGGGGGGGGGGGTTGGAAGGGGGGGTGCAATTGCTTAAATGTTTGTTTTATGTTTTTGCCGAGTGCTGTTTTCATGCTTTTGCCAGTTACTGTTTTGTTTGTTTATATGTTTTTTCCAAGCGCTGTTTTGTTTGTTCATATATATATATTTGTCAAACGCTGTATTGTTTGTTTAAATATGTTTTTGCCAAGTGCTGTCCCCGTAAACTGATGAGTAACACGGCTGTCTTTTCTATTTTCTCTCCACCTTTGCTGGCTTTTCCCTCCGCACCTCTTCCCAAAAGAATGTCCTTGAACACTCTGACCCTGACAATCGAGAGTCCGCAAGTGTACACTAAGCAGGGCGTGATGATTTCTGTGACGGGTATTGCACAAGTAAGTCTCCACTTGTGGGGGAGCCGGAGCGTAGGCCATGGTGTTGGTTCTGTTCACTGGAATGTTCTTGGTGTTTTGGATGTACATGTATATAACATCTGCTGGTGTCACTAATGTTGGGGTTACCTTGCCTCGATTGTATCACCTGTCCAACTCATTCTGTGAGAAGTGGAAACAGTGGAACCCTTTCACTTTAACCCATTCACTGCCCCGGCATGTAAAATTTCTGGGCTGAAAGATGCATGCACGCACCTGCAAACAGTATTATTTTCCGGTCCTGTAGCACACCTACTTTCGGTGCTGCGCATTTGGATGAAAATCCTTTTACATGCTGGTGCAGCAAAGAAGGCATAAAGGCTGAAGGGTTTCAGATTTGGCACTTTTATTGGTCGTTTTCAAGTGACATGGCAGTGAAGGGGTTAAGTCAAACTCTTTAATATTTAAGTAAGACAAAATTCTAAAAAGTGATTATTTTGGTGCTGTTCTGTGTGTCTCACTGGAGACAAAGTTCTGTTAGAAAGACATGAGTCATTTTGGTGGTCTTGGCTTGAATTTAAAACTGGGTTCCACTGTTCTTCTTGTAGGTGTTGTGGGTTTTGTATTTCAGTCCTGACTTGCAACCCCCACCCCCACCCCCCACCCCCCCAACCAAAAGCAACAACAAACAAAAAACACTTGGTGTTAGTGGAAGCTTGATAGAGTTGATATATGTGACATCCAATCACAAGAGAAGCTTCATAGATCTGATGCGTAATGGCCAGTCAACCATGCTGATTATAAGACTTAAATATTGGGGGTGTAATGTATTCAGTCTCAAGGGAGATGACTGGTGCATTTTCAGACTGGGGGGGGGGGGGGGGGGGAGGTAGAATTTTCTTTAACACTATTGTGTGTTACGTGTTAGCAAAATCTTTGAAAGTGTGCAGTATAAGCACTTTTGAACAACCCATTCATGCCAGTTTTTTGTGACCTAGACATAAGTCCAAGGTTACAACAGCATTTGACAAACTGAAAGTTATGTTCTCCCCTGAATTATTTCATCAGTTTGTCATTTACTGATTTCATTAAAAAAAGAAAAAAGGTTAGCAGCTGATCACGTTTTCCAGTTATTGGTAAAAAGTAAAATTGCCAGTACATGGTACGGGCCGAAACATCATTTTTTAATGTGACTTGCTGGAGACATACTCTGTACCCTGGGTCCAGAAGCAGGCGGAAGCTCCAGCTGAACAAGACCGCTTCAGGTGTTGATCAGCAAGCAAAACCATGAACGTGAAAACTTTCACTGCCTGCACCCTCCCTCTTTGAATGGACAGGTTCCAAAGTATGAGTGCTGACTGCAAGGTACCTGGCACATTATACATTATTAGGCCCAGGTAAAGTTGACTGTACCAGTTGACTGAGGGCTGGTACCAGAGTATTTTTTGTTGCCGGTACCGCGAAATGATAAACTCAAAGAGTCAGTAGAGGCTCTGATAGAGGGTTCTGCTCTGAGAGCTCTGAGCCCCGCCTCTTTCCTGATAAGCTTCTGTTTGACCACCATGTGGTACACTTTGACTGGCAATGAATTACATGATGGTCTGAGTCGGATTCAGCATTCAGATGGTTGTATTTTTAGGTAATGTGCCTGATCTAATTGCTGTTTTGATGTCATGAGGAAATGTGCCATTCCATCATATGGGGGGAGGGAGTGGATATTACTTATTAGGCACACACTAATAAAGAATGAAACAAAACTTAGCTCATCAAGGTTTATTTGGAGAATTCTGCTAGGCACACACTGATCAAGAATGAAACAAAATGTAGCTCATCAAGCAACAAGGTTTATTTGGAGAATTCTGCTGTGTACTTGCTTTTAGTTGCTGTTCCTAGTCCTTGGATTTTGTGTTGTTAAGCTGAATTACTGAGTAGTTGTCATTTTAGAGCCTCTGCCTGCAATGTGTTCAGGACCTTGAGTGTAATTTCTCTTTATTACTGTGAAGTGTTGTCTGCATGTAATGCGATATAGCATTTAATTATCATGTAATATATACCAGGTTTATCAGTTTATGGGTTTGAATCACTGTGCTTTTATTGTACATGGTGTTTCATTTTTGTTTTTTAATACTAATAGTTTAAATATGTTGGTGTGCCTAATATAAAAAAAAAAACTTGCATGAAAAAAAAGGTGTGATTCTGTGTAATGATCAGAAGCTGGTGGGCTGGCTGATCAGGTGCAGCAAATTCTTCAGACGTGTCAAAGCAGATTGTTAATATTACTCTTCTTCTTTTTTTTTTGGTAAGTTAAAAAAAAATTAGAAGTGGCATTTTGATACTATTGCTTTGATTTACATTTATTCATCATGCACAGGAAAAAAGGGTCCAATTTGATATGTGTAGTGTCCTGTCAGGTCTTTGTGTTCATAAAGGATATGTCAGTTTTACTTTTAGTACATTTACTGTATTGTTTGGAGTCGTGCATAAATCACCAATGCTCAGTATCATTTTGATCTTTTGTACACACAGAAGCTTGTAATAAAACATCCGTGCATCATGCCTTTATGATGACTCTACAGAGCTGACTTTTGTGGACTTTGGAGGTTTTCCATCAGATTTCTGTGCATTTGTATGAATTGTTATTTATTGATGTTTTTTTTAACCTGTCATCAGTATTTTGAAAAAGAGCGCTGTCTCTGTTGAGTCTCTTAATTGAGTCTAAAGGGAGACAGTATTTCCTGTTTTGAATATGAGTCATCTAAGCATTTGCACTCCTTATCATGCGCATGTACAGGGTTGCACTAACGCTGACCAATTTGCATCAGGTCCTCAGGCAGAACGCTGGCAAAACTGTGACTCTGTCATAATAATGCAAGAAATGCGTTGGAAATCTTTGCATTTGCTGAAACATTGCCAAAGTGAGTCAGCAAATCTCAGACTTGAATGGGTGTGACCGTCAACAAACTGACCAGAACTACAGCCCAGTAGCACTAGTACTTTACCAGCAAAACTTCAAGTAACCAGTCAAAGGGATGGTTGGGGAACTGGAAGGATAATACTTGTATATCATGTTGCTCGCCTTCTCATTCACTAGTAATAAGTAAACATGGTGCTTAACATCCACAGAAACCATTAGGCTTAGTGGGGGGATTATACCTGTCGCTACGCTGTCACCACCACAATGACTCCTGCATTAAGATGGGCAGTGATGAGAGCCCTTTTAATGTTTCATTAATTGCGAGGGACAAAGTCACAAGACAGCGTCCGCAGATAACAGCTTTTGAAGAGAAAGGAGAGCCGAAGCAGAATCAAGCCAAGGCCCTTCTGCTTACCAGCCTAACGCCTTACCTACCGCTGGGCCAGACCAGCTCAATACTGTAATAGTTTTATTGGTGTGATGTGGCCCAGCAGAGATGACCAAACAATCTTGTGATTTGAGCACAAAGCAGACCTGCACCAAAATTTGCCTTTGATTTTAGGAAACCTGCAATGAATTGACATAGTGCTTTGCAGTTAGTTAGTGTGACCCCTGCATTCGCAGTCGCTCTGAGGATGTTTACTCACGTTGTTTTGTTACAGACACATCCTTATCCTGAGTTTTTGTTTCTGAGAACTGTGATTTCTGTTGGTCCTGTTAGGTACTGTAGTTTGTTGAATGTAAATGTTGAGTTCAGTTCTTATTGATTTGGGAGGTCCTTTTAACATTTTTAGTTTGTACAGTACAGGTGAAACTTGTATAACAAAAACATCAAGAATTCCAGTATCTCGTGAAAACATGTACCCCGAAGAGGTACCTTCCAGGGTTGACGGTGAATCAGCAGTAATTTGCTAATTAATCTTGGAATGGCTGTAAGAAATCTTGTTTTGAAATGGCTGCAAGAAATCTTGTTTTGAAATGGCTGCAAGAAATCTTGTTTTACTGGAGAGGCTGGGTGGATCTGGTATGTGTCAGTCTCGTAACGTGAAACATGCCATTATGCCATTAGGTACTTCACCTGTACCCCTGACCATGCCATGACTGCCAGCTCCCTTCACCCCTCTGTGACAGTAGCAGGATCTTTTGTTGTTCACACTGCCATTTAAACTTCTGAGTCATGTGTGTTACTATGAAGTTCACCTGTGCTGGTTGCATGAATTTCTGTCTTGGTTGGTTGGTAGTGGAGTGGCAATGATCTTCGTTTGTTTTCAGGTTAAGCTTAAATACCATCACGTTGACCATAGAAAGTAACAACGTCTACACGCAGTTAGGAGTAGCCATATCTGTCACAGGTATTGCGCAGGTGAGAACAGAAGGGTGAAAGAACGAAAAAAAAAACAGTTATTGCAATATTTAAAAGGTGCAGTCACTTTGCGCTTGCAGTGTTTGTTTCAGTGTCTGTCTGCTGATGTTTTGCATATAATTGTAATATTAGCACGAATGAAAATAAATATATTATTATCCAGAACTGACTATTTAGTGATACTAATACAGTAATACTAATAGTATGTATATTATATGCATATATATTATATGTAGAACGTATTCTATTTCTGCTGCTCTTTTGAACTTGCCTTTGAAAATATTTTAGTTGTACTCGTGTGTGAAAAACTGCTGAATGAATACAATGTGTGCAAGTTGTGTCAGTTGCCTGTAACTTAAAGGTCTTGTCCACAACAGTGTATCTTGACCAGTGACAGGCTGTGTGCGTCAGTGTACTGTCTGTGTGCGTCAGTGTACTACCTGTCAGTGTACTGTCTGTGTGCGTCAGTGTACTGTTTGTGCATCAGTGTACTGTTGGGGGGGAGGGGGGAATTTAGACTTGGATTTCCCATTGGGTCCCAAGGAAAGCCAGCAGAAGCAGTCACCTTACCAGGACCTCAAATTATTGACCTGACTAAAGATCAGTACGTGGTGGAAGGGTAATTTGTTTTGTCAGTAGTGTATTGTGAGGAACCATTGGTGTTAACAGTAAAACAAGCAGTTTATAAATTTTTTTTTAATTAACTGAGAGAAAAAAGAAAGAAATATGAAACAAGGGTGACTGCTAGCATTCTAAAATAAGATTCAAATAAACAAACTGTAAAGAACACTAATTTTAATAGGGCAGTACAAAACAAAGGGTAAGCAGGGTGAACAGGGTAAGCAGTTCAAGTCAAAGTCTTCATAAGAAAAAAGGAAGAAAGGAAAAAAGAGCCTGTCATGCTACGTCTTGTTTGATACATTGGGCTGTTAGTGTTAGACTGTGTTATGTCACTGTCAGTGTGTGTGTTTGTGTTCTGCAAGTGCATTTGTGTGTGCATCACTGCTTGCTTCGTGTGCTTGTCTGGGCAAGATGGTGACTACTGTGTAAGTTTATAGCTGTAGGACTAACAAGCCGTTTTTGTTAATCATTTCTAAGCCTAGTCATCAAGGGCGGCTGTCATACATTTGCAGTCTTGAGTAATCAATTTATCTCTGATTCGTCCATATGAATTCTGAACAATTGTAACTTTTTTATATGTAGGTTGCAAGCAAAATAACTTGGACATGCTATTTGAGACCTGTTTACTGTCAGAGTGAGATGAATTTTAATCTCTGAAGAGAAAGGATGTGCGCTACACTGTCTTAGTTGCCAAAAGAGCAATGTTGTATGTATACATGTGTGCTTTAGTGCTGTTTAAATTATGAACTGCACATAAATACAGTATTTTATTTTCAGTGCGATGCATTGCTTTTAATTTTTGTGTGATATACATTATATATAAATATTGTGTGTGGATTGCATTACTCTCAGTGTTATGAATATGTTCGTATTCAGGTTACTCACTTATTTTGTTGTTGTGACAGATATTATTATGTTGCAAGGAGTTCTAATGTTAATAGAAGTTTTTAATAAGTAACTTTTTATTTTTTACACCCAGTCAACCAGGACAGTTATATCAGGTGATACTGTGAGATTAGGTGATACTTACATCAGGGCAAAATTTTAAGCGATTGGGTGATACTGTCTTTTGTCAATGTTCAGCAGCAACAATGAACAGGGCTATGTTTGGGTGATTAGTACGGAGTGAAATTTGGGTGATTTGTAAAGATGTAAGTTTGGGTGATTGGTAGAGTTTAATTTGGGTGATCAGTACAGTCATAATAGGGTGATTTAAGTTTGGGTGATTAGTACAGAGCTAAGTTTGGGTAATTAATACAGAGTTATGTTGGGTGTCAAGTACAGAGTTAAGTTTGGGTGATCAGTACAGTCATGTTTGGATGATTAGTACAGTGTTAAATGTGGGTGATTAGTACAGTCATGTTTGGGTGATTAGTACAGAGTAAAATTTGGGTGATTTGTTTGCATAGGTACATAGGTAAGTTTGGTTGATTAGTACAAAGTTAAATTTCAATTTGGGTGTTTAGTACAGTCATGATAGAGAGTTACGTTTGGGTCTTTAGAGTTTAGTCCAGAGTTAAAGTTGGGTAATTAGTACAGAGTCATGATAGGGTGATTTAAGCTTTAGTGATTAGTACAGAGTCATGTTTGTGTGATTAGTAGAGAAGTCATGATAGGGTGATTAGTACAGGGTTAAGTTTGGGTGTTTAGTACAGAGTCATGATAGGGTGATTTAAGTTTAGTTGAATAGTAGTATAGTAGTTAGTACAGCGTTATGCTTGGGTGTTCAGCACAGTCATTTTGAGGTGATTAGAACAGAGTTATGTTTGGGTAATAAGTTAGTTAACTTCTTCATGGCAAGTATGTTTGAATGCAATTGAAGCATATTGAATTGTTTTGCAACTGAAAACTATACAGATAAGTAAATGAATTTACAATACTGAGTATAATTGTGTAACACACACTTGTAAACAAGTGAAAAAGGTGTGAAAAAAATGGAGAGGGAGAAAAAAAGAAGAAAAAAACCCACACAGTTTGTGTGGAATTTCTTTCAATTTTAAGTTTAGTTAAAGATGGAACTTATAACATGCACAAATAACGCTGTCAGCTCATGTTAACATTGGCCTTCTTATTTATTTTCTCTGTGTAATTTGAGAATAGTTCATTGCATAATGCATGGCAATGGTTCACTGTAGGTGAAAATTCAAGGCAGCAATGACGACATGCTGCAGTCAGCATGCGAGTTGTTTCTTGGCAAATCCGAACGGGAGATCAAGTCCGTTGCCCAGGAAACCCTTGAAGGTCATCAGCGCGCCATCATGGGAAACATGACTGTGGAGGTAAAGTGTGAACTATGATCTAAAATGACATGATAAAGGCTATAATATCAGTTTAGTTCAGTTCAAGATGGTTTCTATGCTCTTGGAAAAGCCTATATGACCTGATAAAGGCTAATATCAGTTCAGTTCAAGGTGGTTTTTAATGTGCTTGGAGAAGCCTATATTATGTGCTCCACCACATCTCTCAGAAGTTTCTCCAACGTGGCCTTTAAAACTTTTCCGATGTTCTTGTTCTCTCAAGGAAGATCATTTAGGTTTTAGCATGTATATATAAATATATATATATATCAGAGAACTGAGAAGGTGTGTATTTGTTGCCCTTTTTAAGCTATGGGTACAGAATATTTAAAGGTTGTTCCCCCCCCCCCCCCCACCACACACACATGTGCAAATACTTGCTAAATCTTTCAGTGCATCCATGCTTGTGGCCATTCAAAACACATACTAAAAGTATGCTTATTATTATTAGCCTTTCTTCTTCATACAGTACTCTTAGTTTTATTATTAGTTGGTCTACTTCTTTTGATGAATATCTGATAAATTGCCACAATCAACCGGTTCATTTTTTGCCACTATATAAGAGTCAAGCTGTGTGTATGTGTGTGTGTGTGTGTGGGGGGGGGGGGGCATTTGTAGTGTTAATTAACTATTATTTATTGCACTTGACACAAATACAAGAGTATGTGGTGTCATCGTAACTGTGCTGTCTGCCGTGTCATTGCAGTCATTTGTGATGACTGGGAAGAAGGATGTCACTGTGGTCATGCCCAGGATTTGAGTGGGTTGACCCACTCTGCTTTGTCATGAAGAAGCTGGAGTCAGTTTGGAATCATCTGTGATGACATAGCCATGTAGGGTGTCTTTATGGACTGGCTGATGATAATAATGGAAATTTGTAAAATGCCTACCCTGCGGCTCAAAGCGCTAAACAAGCATAGTATAATACACATATGTACATCGAGATGGGAATGTTATCAGCAATAAAAAATTATACATGGCATGGGGGGTGGGGGTGGGGTGGAAGGAAAAAAGCTAACAGATAATGTAGACAAGGGTTCAAGCGTGACTTTGCAAAAGATGTGCATACACACACACACACACACACACTGTACAGACTGATGGCAGACTTGTTGACAGCCACTGGACTGAGGGTCTAGCTGGACCTACATTGAATGCAGAAAAAGATCAGTCAATTCATTGACTTTGTTGGTGCTATTTTTCTGGTGGATTATTTTATTTTTTTAATGTTTACCGGGGAGTGGTTAATTACCTAAAGTCTAATATTTTCCTGTGCAGGAAATCTACAAAGATCGCAAGAAGTTCTCCAAGGCTGTGTTTGAAGTTGCATCCTCGGATCTGGTCAACATGGGCATCTACGTCGTCAGCTACACCCTCAAGGACATCAGAGATGAGGAAGTGAGTCATGGGTGCCAAAAACTTTAATAATAGTAACAACAACAACAAAAACCCAACATGCATACAATGTAGCTTAGCTAAGCTTTTCCATGCAACATTGAAATGTAATCTTAAGATGTGGACTAGTACATGTCATTGAGAGAACAAAAATTTTCAAAGTGAATCTTCAGCGTATTTTTCTTTGCCAGTAGGCGACTAGTACATGTCATCATTGCATAGAACAAAAATGTTCTGAGTGAATCTTCAGTGTACTTGTCTTTGCCTGTAGTTGACTAGTACATGTCATCGTTTGAGAGAACAAAAATGTTCTGAGTGAATCTTCAGTGTACTTGTCTTTGTCAGTAGGTAACAGGAGCATAGTTGTGTTGGTGTGTATTGTTGATTATCTTTATTTAACGAAGTCATGTTACAAGTGTTTAAATTTTACATTTTTTCAGTGACCTGAAGAGCCTTATATATCAAAAAATTACGGTATGAGGCCTTGAATGCCTTGACAGTGACTAAGATTGTGAGAATGCTTGTTCATATTTTTATTATGGTGTTGACACAAAAATGTCTTCCATTTCAGAACTAAGTCTAAGGCCTCAGGCAGTTTCTTGAAGATTGTGTGTGTGTGAGTGAATGTGCGTGTGTGAGTGAATGTGTGTGTGTGTGTGTGTTACCACCCTGTCACACACACGTCTTACAGCATATTACACTTCACTGCACTGTGTGTGTGTGTGCACACGCACAAGTGTGTACATGACCTCAAGCTTAATGTTGGAACTTTCTTTAACACTGTGCAAATGTGGTAAACAGTGTCAAACTTTGCCTGACGGTTGTACAGTTAGTTTATTGACGTTGAACGTGCCTGCTGTGCTGATGTTAGCGACCTTGCTTCATGCGGGTGCGCATGTTTTCTGTGTCTGACTGCGCGTGGTCCAGCGTCCTGACCCCTCTTTTCCAGGGTTACCTGAGAGCTTTAGGCATGAAACGAACAGCGGAAGTGAAGCGCGATGCCAGGATTGGGGAAGCAGAAGCGCAGCGAGATGCGGGCATCAAGGTGAAGGACAAGTGACGAAACATGTGTTGTACCTCTTATGCATAACAGCTTGTCATGGCGGTTGGAGATGGTCTTGCCTGCTGGTCGTCCCTTCTTGGAAACGGTGGTGCTGGATGTGTGAAGTGAAGTACCGTGACCAACTGTGCCCCCCCCCCCCCCCCCCCAAACCCCTCTGTGGCCTGTTGAGTTTGGACAGGTTTTACCCCCTCCCCCCCCAAATCCCACATGATCAAACTACCCTTGTTCAGCGTGTGCAACGCTTGAAATTCATTTTGACTTTGCCCGTAAGCATTTCTTAGATTGGGATTGCTTGTCCAATCCCATTTCACCCCCCCCCCCTTCCGATTTTGGTCTTTTTACATCCAAATTGCAGCTGTATGAAGAGCTCTCACACATGCAGCCCACTGTGCACAAGAGGAGCTTTTCACATGTAGCCACATAGAAACCACTGTATTTACACTGTATTGCCCATTTGTCTTCCACTCCACTCAAAACCAGGGCTACCTCAAATCACTGGGCATGGGTCGAACTGCTCAAGTGAAACGAGACGCTCGAATTGGTGAGGCTGAAGCCAGAAGGGACGCCGGAATAAAGGTAGCGTCTTGCTGTGGTTACAATGCATTGAGTGTCACTTGGTGCACAGGTGCCTAACCAGGTTTAATGCCAGTTGGGTTTTTCGGCTCGTGTTTGTTGTTTAGGGCTGACCATTTTCTTTTTTGCTTTCACTAATGCTGTTGTATATGTGCCTGGGCTTTTTTTATTTTTATTTAAAAAATATATATATTTTGATTCCAATATCAGATATACATTGTGATGGACACACCAAAGCTTTAAGAGTTTTTTGCCAGAATCTTCTCTGGGTTTAAGCTGATTTTCCTGTCTGAGGTGCATCATTGCCTTTCGGTGCCAAAGAATGTCCACTGGAGATACAATTTTCTACTGAGAATAGTTTTGCAGACAGGAGGATAAAGAACCCTTTCGGCAAGATGTTTTAGTTTTGTACCTGACATGTAGAGCGCAGTGAATCATAAAACGAATTGCATGTCCAGTCCACCAACTTGTGTTGTCCAGTCCACCAACTTGTGTTGTCCAGTCCACCAACTTGTGTTGTGCTACCAAGCAGTCAGGTCCTCCAGATTTGTAACTCTGAAAAAGAAGAAGATGCACTTGCCTTACAGCACAGGAAAGCACTGAGCATTGTTGATGTCACAGCAGGTTGTAACTGGTGCCATCTGCTCGTGTGCCAGGATGTCTGGTTCACGTACAGAGCTGCTTTATGCTGATGAGTTTTGTAAGGCACTGCACAACAAGCTATAGGGTAAATGCTCATGTGGATCTGCGGGCTAGGATAGTCTGTGTGCTACATCCACAGGCCTTGCGACTGCTGCGCGCGTGCTGCGCAGTCGGCTGTAATGGTTCAGGCCAACTCCTTTCTCAGGATAGGGTTTGCTTCACAGGAAGCGGTCCTCTCTGGTGTTGACAGCTTCATGGTGTTTCAGACAGCGGACTGTGTAATCAGTCGCGCGCTGATTCCTCTGCCAGGATTGCTCTGAGGTGCCCTGATGTGGTTGGCAGGTCATTTAAAAATTAAATGCAGTTGCTAACTTCTTTCTTTCTAACAATTTTTACATCAGCTTGTTCTCCTCTGCCCTCCTCTTTGCTGCCTTATTTTGTTGTTGTCCGTCTGCCTTCTTGCACCCGAAGAAGAAACTTTTTGTTGAAAGCGCCTGTGTGCTGTTGTTTCCTGGTTACTTTTCACATCAGTGAGCACATTTCCCTCGATCTGTTCTACTTTGTTTTGGTCTTTCCCCTACCTTCTTGTGAGCCTTCTTTTTAACAAGCACCCTGAGCATGAGCCAGTCTTTGTGGACTTTGTGCACTCAGTGGTTGATTGATTGGAGCAGATGGTTGATTTTTGTGTGCGCGATTGAGTGGTCTTTTTATCCTCAATTTTTCTGTTTTCAGCTGATCTCTAACTCCGTCATGAGAGGGATAGCGTGACATACGTTTATGCTTGTTACTGGAATGAAAGTCTATTTATATGTATGCTGTTTGTATTCTTTGTACCTATGTCCTGATTGGTCTTTAGTCTTTGGGAAAATTACTAATCAGGTTGTTTTTGCCCTTGGATTTGCCAGTGTAACAGAGCCACACTTGCTAACTTGCTAATTATGGCTTCTCAGTGTATGCTGTATATGAACTGTAACCTCCATAAGCCTCCGTACTTTCCCAGTGCCTTAGTCTTAAACAGACTGTAAAACTGCTCTGGGAGCATTTTTTGTTATTATTCCCAATCACAGGATCCGTGATGGCTCTTCACATGCTAACCCCTTTAAAGTAGGTACTTGACAGGAAGCTGACATTTTTGTTGAGACTGGTACAGTGGTAGGCCTCCTGAGACTGGTAACATAGCAGGTAGGTCTCCTGAGACTGGTAAAATACCGGGTAGGCCTGATATTGGTAAGATAGCAGATAGGCTTCCTGAGATTGGTACGGTAAGACAGCAGGTGGGCCTCATGAGATTGGTTAGATAGCAGGTAGGCCTTCTGAGGCTGGTAAAATAGCATGTGGGCCTCCTGCGGCTGGTGGAGTATACAAGTAGGCCTCCTGAGACTGGCATGGTAAGATAGCAGGTAAGCGTCCTGAGACTGGTAAGATGGCAGGTAGGCCTCTTGAGGCTGGTACGGTAAGATAGCAGGTAGGCCTCCTGACACTGGTAAGACAGCAGGTAGGCCTTCAGACACTGGTAAGGTAAGATAGCAGGTAGGCCTCCTGACACTGCTAAGGTAAGATAGCAGGTAGGCCTCCTGACACTGCTAAGGTAAGATAGCAGGTAGGCCTCCTGACACTGCTAAGGTAAGATAGCAGGCAGGCCCCTTGATACTTTTTTCGTAATTATATTTTTTAAAATTAATGCAGTGATGTTCAAGTGCTGTAGTGTTCAGTTCTTAAGTTCACTCTAAATCTGTTTTGATCATTTTCTTTTACTTACTCTGTTGAATGTTGTCCTGGCTTTTTCTCGGTTAAAGATTTTTAAAACAGTCATACACATGTGGTGGATTCTGGATCAGAGGAGAAATCCAGAACTATATTCTTGCCTCTCACACCCATCATTCTATTCCGCCAGGAAGCCCTTGCGGAAGAGAAGCGGATGCAGTCTCGCTTCCTGAACGACATTGAGATCTCCAAGGCACAGCGGGACTATGAACTGAAGAAAGCTGCCTATGACATGGAGGTTCAGACCACCAAGGCCCAGGCCGACATGGCCTATGAACTGCAGGTATGGTGACTGTTACACTTACAGGCTGACATGGCCTGTGAACTGCAGGTAGGGTAACTGTTACACTTAGGGACTGACATGGCCTATGAACTGCATGTAGGGTGATTGTTACACTGACAGGTTGACATGGCCTATGAACTGCCTGTAGGGTGATTGTTACACTTACAGGCTGACATGGCTGAAGTGGGTGATTGCTATTCTTAGTACAAGATCATAGGATGTTTTCATTTGCTCCAGAATATATAGGAGCATTTAAACCCAGGTTGTAATAATTCAGTGCCATTTGTGAAAGAAAACATCATAACTGCGTGATAATTTAAGGTCTAGTTTAAAGCAAAATCAATCTGGCAAAATAAACATGAAAACCACGCAGATCGACCACCAGCAACTGCGTCTATCCCTAGGGCTGATCAACAGCTGCCACTTAGACTGGTTTCATGGGAGAGGGAGACTGGTTTCATGGGAGAGGGAGACTGGTTTCATGGGAGAGGGTCGCATATGAACAATCTTTTACAGGTTGTGTTTTTAACCTGATGTTATTTTGCCCCTTGTAAAGGCTGCCAAGACGAAGCAGCGTATCCGGGAAGAGCAGATGCAGGTGATCGTGATTGAGCGTGGCCAGCAGATTCAGGTTCAGGAGCAGGAGATTGTGCGTCGTGAGAGGGAGCTGGATGCTCAGGTCCGTAAACCTGCAGAGGCCGAAAAATTCCGTCTGGAGAAGCTCGCGGAGGCCAACAAGTGAGTTCTGCTGGTTTTCTTTGTATCAGTGCTCTTTGAACTGTAGGGTGATTTGTGTTTGTTTACAAAACTTGCAATCGGGTTTCGACTTAGTACCGGTGCATCTTATGCAGGGTTTTTTCCCCTGAAAGTATTTATTTTGATAATTTTTAACTGCAAAGTGAGTTATGTGCTTGTAGCATAGGGTGGGGGTGGAGGCGGGGGCATTACGTGGCCATTGGAGATGGGCTGTCAAGCAGGGTTGGGAGTACTTTACCACTGGAGATGTGTATGTGTGTGTGGGGATGTTTACTGGGTGGTCACAGGCAGCGTTTAGCAATGGAAATGGAGGCTGAGGCTTTGTTACGGGTCTGGGTTTCAAGATCACTGTATTATCTCCTCAGAGAAATTAAAACATGGCTGAACATTAACCACATCACAGTACACAATAACACATATTGTATATTTAAAAACTCAAAGAACAGTTATTGAAAATACAAAAGTTACATAATAAACAAACTAGTAATTTACGTAATTTACACACGCACACTGCTTGGACGTTTGAACGGATTTATCTGTTCAGAAATGCTATTGACTGTATTACATTTAGATACGCAAAATCGTCTACCAGATGGAAGAAGCTCATAAGGTTTAGCTCATAATGGCTGTTGTCATCTGCAATCACCCGAGCCTTCCGTACCACACGCTGTTCATACAACTGACTTAAGTGTTATTGTCTTTCACCCACAACCTTGCCGCACACATTCACCACTTTGTTCAGGAATTTTTTGCTTTCACATTCAAGCCTCCAAACTAGCACAGGAACGAAAATGTTCAAACTGATTCAGTACAACTCTGGTAAAAGTGCGTAAAACAGCAGCACTGACATTAAGAGATCTTAGCTTTTGAAGGCAAAATATTCTTAGCTGACATCTTTTGTGAATAAAGTCAGTGTTTTTGTTAAAATTCAGCTTGTTGTTTAAGACTGTTCCTAGATATTTGTGCTCAGCATTCTTTCAACTTTCATACCATCAGTAAAGAGATCTTGAATGACAGTTGGAGCTTTTCTAAGACCAGTCAGAATTTCCTTTGTTTTCTTTACATTCAAGTCAAGGGAATTATCCCTGCACCAGTTACTGAACCTTAAAGCTTCAGCAAAATAAACAGAATCTGAGTTGGAGAGATCTTCCAATGCATTTTTTATGATTGGTTGATGTTGATTTGCTGATGTTGATTGGGTTTGTGCTATGCTTACAGGCAGCGTTTGGTGATGGAGGCTGAGGCTGAGGCTGAAGCCATCCAGGTAAGTCTGAGTGACTGTTTAAACATTCACTGAGTGACTGCTTAAAGATTCGGTGTTCTCGTCTTCAGCGTGTATGTGTGCTCTCGCATACATGTGAGTGTGTGCATGTGCTCATGTGTGTGCATATGTGTGTGTGAGAGGGAGATAGTGGATGCAGACTAATTCAGATTTCAGAAATTTATTTTCAGTTAATTTTCACCTACAACAGAACTAGAGGTACATCTGCACTAGGATCCATTTGCTGCAGTTATCTAGTCCTCCCATGGCTTGTTCAGTCAGATCAGTAATTTTAACTGACGACACTTGGGACTCAAACCTTTCATCTTGTGGTCCTTGTTTTCCTCCTGTTTTTGATTTTAGCTGCTCCGAAAAATTTTGCCAGAATTTGCGCTTCATATGCACCCATTTTCCACAAGCTGCACTTCTCAGGGTGTTCTCACAAGTTTGTTTTCATGCTGAAGTTCATGGTGTTTGTGTAATCATGTTTTTTGGGGGGGTTGGGGGGGGGGGGGGAGGTTTTTGCCAGTCGTGATGCTGATGTCAGGTGTTTCTGCATTACAGGTGAAAGGAGAGGCTGAAGCTTTTGCCATTGAAGCCAAGGCACGCGCCGAGGCTGAACAGATGGCAAAGAAGGCTGACGCATGGAAGGACTACCAGGATGCTGCCATGGTCGACATGGTTCTGGAGACTCTCCCCAAGGTAAACTCTCGTTCCACCTCTTCCTGGTTCATTCAGCTTCATTTTTTCTAAATCCTCACCCCACTTTTTATCTTTGTTAGTTTTGGCTAATGCAAGATCCAAACACATAAATGGTTAACATGAACACTAATGTGACAGGACAAACTGTATGCCAGTTTTTGGGGTAAGCCCCTTTTTCAAAAAATAAAACAACAGTTAAAGGGTTTCCAAACACTTAAAGCATTGAACACACCACAATGGTAACTGGATAAGCGCATCTTCGTTTAACTGTTGTTCAAGTTTTGTCACTTAAAAAGGGGCTTAGTAAAAAAAAAAAAAAAAAAAAAATGCATATGTTTTGTATCATTATGTTAAATTAAGTTCCTTTTAATTGTTTATGTGTTTGGATCTTGTTTTTGGAATGCTAGGAGTTACCCATTTTCAGATTTTGTTGCGGCTAATGCAGTTTTACTATGAGGCCAGTTTGTTGTCACAAGCGATTTTATGTAAACAGGTTCCTGTGGCAAGTGCCTTGGGCACCAAAACGTGTTATTGTGCAGCATAACAGTTAGACTTGAGGTCCAGGTGGCTGCTACAATTTTGAGCATGGCATGAACTATTTGTTTGGGTGGCAGGGTTTGAAGCGTAGCATGAACACAGTCCTGATGGCTATGAGGGTTTGAAGCGTAGCATGAACACTGTTTGTCCTGGTGCTATGAGGCTTTCAAGTATAGCATGAACACTGTCCTGGTGGCTATGAGAGTTTCAAGTGTAGCACAAACCTTGTTTGTCCAGGTGGCTATGAGGGTTTCAAGCATAGCATGAACACTGTCCTGGTGGCTGTGAGGGTTTCAAGCATAGCATGAACACTGTTTGTTCTGGTGGCTATGAAGGTTTCAAGTATAGCGTGAAAACTGTTCGTCCTGGTGGCTATGAGGGCTTGAAGCATATCATGAACTGTTTGTCCCGGTGCCTCTAGGGGTTTCTAACGTAGCATGAACCTTGTTTGTCCAGGTGGCGGCGGAAATCGCCCAGCCCCTGAGCAACGCGAGGAAGATCACCATGGTGTCCAGCGGCAAGGGTGACATCGGAGCTCACAAGCTGACCAACGAGATCATGTCCATCATGGAGAAACTGCCCTTGGTTGTGGAGAACCTGACAGGGATCAACATCGCCAAAGTGAGAACACACTCTCGCTCTTGACTCTCTTTCACTTGGGGGTGGGGTGAGGTGGTGGGGGGTGTAAGGACATGGGAAGGAATCTTTATGGGGGGGGGGGGGGGGGGCATGGGAAGAAATCTTTATGGGGGGGGGGAACATGGGAAGGAATCTTTATAGGTGGGGGGGGTTGTAAGGACATGGGAAGGAGTCTTTATGGGTGGGGGGTTGTAAGGACATGGGAAAGAGTCTTTATGGGTGGGGGGTTGTAAGGACATGGGAAGGAATCTTTATAGCTATAAGGCTTGGGTGTCCGTTGCCAAATTGAGAACATTGAGTTTCGTGGTGGGGGTAAGGAAGTGACTATGGTTGTTTGAATCAGGCTGAACGCATGGCGTGTGCTGCAGATCGCCTTGGTTGGTGACGCTGAGAACACTTGGGGCTTTTGCACTGAGCTGAAGTCGACTGCGTATTATTTCCCTGACTTTTGCACTGAGCTGAAGTCAACTGTGTATTATTTCCCGTGCACTAGCCAGGTGGCACTGGGCACATTTGGGTAGTGCTGTGCTCAGACTGGCAAAATCACTCCTGGGTGACCCAGTGGCTCTTGTTGAGCAGCTAGGAGATGATGGTAGGTGGCATGCATAGCTTGCTGCCATATGACGCTGGTATTTGCCATTATGCATTTATTTTAAAAAAAATGTTTTCATTGTTTCTGTCCATTTTTATATTTTTCTTTATTCTGGTATCAGTAAATTTGACTGATTGGTTGAATATGCCAGCATGTCCTAGCCTTACATGGTCTTTTAACAGGGGTAATACTGAAGGGACTAACTCTTCGAAAACAAAACTGTATTGGATGTTTTGTGGTATGTGCACATTTTGTGTGTGTGTAGGGATTAGTTTTGTGCATTGACTTGGGAAAAGGTTAACAGAAGAGATTTGAAGGGTACATTTGCTTATGACAGAGTTGTATTGTCCTGAGGATGTTAAAATCCAATTATTAACCAAGTAATTGTCCTGAGGTGACCCTGAGGATGTTAAAATCCAATTACTAACCAGTTGTCCTGTGGTCACCCTGAGGATGTTATAATCCAATTGCTAACCAACTAATCATCCTGAGGTGACCCTGAGGATGTTAAAATCCAATTACTAACCAGCTAATTGTCCTGAGGTGACCCTGAGGATGTAAAAATCCAATTACTAACCAGTTGTCCTAAGGTGACCCTGAGGATGTTAAAATCCAATTACTAACCAGTTGTCCTGAGGTGACTGAGGATATTAACATCCAATTACTAACCAACTAATTGTCCTGAGGTGACCCTGAGGATGTTAAAATGCAGTTACTAACCAGTTGTCCTGAGGTGGCCCTGAGGATGTGAAAATACAGTTTCTAACCAGCTGTCCTGAAGTGACCCTGGGTATGTAAAAATCTCAATTATTAACCAGCCAGCTAATTGTCCTGAGGTGACCCGAGGATATTAAAATCCAATTTCTAACCAATTGTCCTGAGGATGTTAAAATCCAATTACTTACCAACTGATTGTCCTGGGGTGACCCTGGGGATGTTAAAATCCAATTTCTAACCAGCTAATTCTGAGGTGACCCTGAGGATGTTAAAATCCAATTTCTAACCAGTTGTCATGAGGTGACCCTGAGGATGTTATAATCCAATTTCTAACCATCTAATTGTCCAGAGATGACCATGAGGATTTAAAATCCAATTTCTAACCAGTTGTCCTGAGGTGACCTGCGGATGTTAAAATCCAGTTTCTACTGAACTAATTTTGTTCATGTCTCAAATCCATGAAATGACTTGTTGTTGCAGTCTATGAAGCAGCAGCAGCGCAAGTAGAGAGCTCATCGCCTTCAGGAGTCCGAGACCTCATACACTTCATTGACTTGACCAAACCTGTACTCAGCGCCCTTCACTATCTCTCTCCACCCATACACTTAACTTCCGTCTTGGGACTCCTTGACATGTACTCCTGATGTTCACACTCCTAGGATTGTACAGCCAGTCACATTTCAGTCATGTGTACAGAGTCCACGTTGACTTTCAGGTCATGAAATCTTACAGTTTTCTTGAGCTATTTTTGTTTCTTGTGTCTTCAATGATTGATAGTGACAAACTAGCACAGTCATGTCTTTTTATCATTCATGAACATTGTCTTCGTGGGTGTTTCTGTTCAGTTTGTTTTCATGGGGGTGGGGTGGGGCGGGGGATTGTGGTAGACCGTTTAGAAGCAGTAGACTGTTCAGAAACAAAGCGAACCTTGTAAACCTTGTGCATGTTTGTGGGTGTATATGTGTGTGTATGTTGGGGGGTTGGTTTAAAATCTCCTTTGTTTTGCTCCTTGCTCGTAGCGTTTGCTTGGTTTTATCAGTTTGTGTTGACATTTCTAGTCTGTAATGTTTTTACTAGTGACCTTGGAGTGTATTCCAGGGAGACCACTTATGTGTTTTATTTTACTAACAGAACCGTAACATAGGCATGACTGAAAAACCTTAACGTTGGCATTACTCACACTACATTCTAACGAGATCTTCCAGGCTTGGCCTTAAAGCCTTGTTTGATGTTTGCTGTATCTCACTTTTGGCGGCTTTAGCATAATGAAGTCACAGTCATGTCAAGTTTGACACATCAGGCAGTAACCAGTTTGTCGATTTTGTTATTTTTATTTTTTGTGAACAACAGACTTTGTATGAATGTCACATAAATAGCAAGGTCATGTACACAACACCTTTGGTGACAGTGGCACATGTTCAAGGAGCTAAGTACAGCCTTTCCATTTGGCCAAAACTTTGGGTTCGGTCATTTGTCAGACACTGTCGTGAGATATTTTCAATTTTGTATGATGTCAGCGTCTGGTGAGCTTCGCCTGTTCTTGTCAGTTTTAATGACCATGACCTGTTTCAGGGTCATATCAGGATATTGAGGCTTGTATCTTTGCATTTTTAAAAGTTTCACAAGGATTCATTTCATTTGCTGCTCCTGTTTTGGTTGGTTCGCTGGTAATTCTGGAAGTTGAAAGGCTTTCTCATTCTCTGCTTCTTATTATTGTTTTACTCTGAAGTAATATTGCTCAGTTACTCACACGTTGGCCTTTTCTCTTTCTGACACTGTCATCTGTTTTGGAGTGAAAGTTTTTTGTGCATAATTTATTATCTCTCTGTAATATTGACTGTTCATGTGTTTTTGCCAGCGCCTTTTTATTTCATGCATATTTAAAACTTAGGCTTTTTTCTGTTATAGTCCAAAATATTTTTTGTATCACATTTAATCCAGTATTCTTTATATTAGTACTTGAAATATTTTATCTGCATAATAGACGCATTTTTGACTGTTTGTAAAATTTAGAGAAGAAAGTGTTGCTGGAGTTTTCCATGTTTTTTAAAATATTTTTTATTATGTTTTTTTAATGTTACTTTTTGTAATACATTTTTGTATCCTTCTTGCGGCAGTTTGTTGCCGATTGTATTCATGTGAAGGTATTGTTAACTTTTGCAAGTTGACAACATTTTTGTGAATCTGATAGCTGTGCTATCTTTGTAATTTTTGTTCCTTGACAAAAAACCTCTCCCCAGTACCAGCAACTGTCCTTTGCAAGTTCAAAATGCACCATCTGTTCATTTTCTGTTGGCATGTTTCTTTTTAATTTGATCTGTGCTGTGCTAAGCATTTTTATTTTGTAAATCATATGTGTAGTGTTCTGTTTGTTTGCCCCCCCCCCCCCCCCCCCCCCCCCATTTTTTTAAGTCAATTTTTTTTTTTTTTTTTTTTTTTACATTTTCCACATTGCTCATGTTTTCTCTCATCTTGGTTGAATGGGAGTTAAACAAACAAAAAAAGTTCCTTTCTGGTTTCTAAATTATCAAACATGAAGTCTGTCCATAAGTAGATTAGTTCAATTAACTTCAGGAGAAGCTGGTGTTCCTTCTTTCCTGGTTTCTAAATTATCAAACATGAGGTCTGTCCGTGAGTAGATTTAATCCAATTAGAGAAGCTGGGGTTCCCTCCTTCCTGGTTTCTAAATAATTAAACATGAGATCTTTCTGTAAGTTGATTTAATTCAGTTAACTTGAGGAGAAGCTGGGGTTATTCCCGAGTAGAGAAACCTACAAAACTGCATTTCAGTACTTCACAGGGCAGGTTTTTGGTAACAGACTTGTGAATTTCCACCAAGACTGACTTTACGCAGTCTGACGTCTGATTTGCTATCTCATGTTCTGTGGCAGTGATGGGTGTTCTTTGTTGTTGTTTTTCATTTGCGTGTGTTTGGTGTTTTTTTGACCCAGCACAGTACTGGTACTAATTTTTCAAGCACACTATTCTGTAACTGGACACTTGATTACACAATTTTGTGAATCTGCATAGCTTTTTTCATTGTTTTTGTTTTTGTGTGCAAAGGGCTTGTAGCAAACTCCTTCCCCCCCCCCCCCCCCCCCCACCACCCCCTCCCTTTTTTTTTCAGTGGAGTGGGAGCAGTAATCAAATGTACATATTGCCATTTTGTTCAAACAGTTTTCAGACTTTATTACCTCATGGTTTTCAGCCATTGTTTGTATTGTGCAATCCTTTTCTTTTAATGTAATTGAAAGGATTGGCTTAGCAATATGGGTCATATTATGACATGATACAAACTGTTCACAAAATGGGATTTATTTTTTATTTTTAATCAAACTAACTTATCAAACTAGATCATGAGTAAGGTGGGTACATTTTCTTAAAAAGCATTATGAATTGTCCTGACTCTTTAAAAAGCATCATGCATTGTCCTGACATTTCACAAACTTGACGACATCCGTTGGAGAGGAGACTTGTCTCTCATGACGGAGTCTGATGGCCCTGAAGTGAGCGCCCCTGTATGGCTGGCTGGAGGTTCAAACCCAATTACAAACTTTAAAAAAGAAATTAAAAAAATCCACATCTATTTTAAAAAGTTATCATTTAAATTTTGTTGTTGTTATAACTGGTAATCTGGTTTGAAAGTAGTTTTCTTACCAAATCAGTTTTATATTGAACATTTTATTGTTTTCCTTTCTTTTATACTTTTTTCTTCTTCTTCATCTTGAACTCTGCACAAGTTTATTTTATGTTACTGGAAGGGTGGGGGATGGGGGGATGTTTCCTTGTTTGTTATTTTTTTAATGATCCTTTTTTCTTCTTCTGTTTCTTAAGCCCTCTGTAATCAATGGTACACTGATTTGAAATTTATACATGATTTATAGCTGTTGAAAATGCTCAACCGAAGTTTGTGTTTGGCTCCATTTCCTTAGTATATGTGCTTGTTTTTTTTCTTCTGATTTACATTTTTGCCTGACTGGTACATATGATTGTGTTTTAGATTTGACTGACTAGTTTAATCATGGCAGCAAATGTATATTGTGATTCTCAACAAGGGCTACTGTAATAGATCACCAGTCTTGATTGGACTTTAGGCAAAGAAGCAAGAAAGAAGATACATGTACCATCTTCAGCGCTGAAAGAGATGGCGAGGATCGACGTATGGCAGGCTACCACCCGGACCTGGGACTGTTCTGAGTGTCGATTTGAAATAGGCTATAGCCATGCAGAGATGGCAGTCTTCTGATGTTTCAAAGTTTCAGTGCACTGGTTTTCTTCTGGCTTGTGCTGCATCACTGGCGTTGGAACACATTGTGAATGCTACTGCTACTGGAGATAGACCTACTTTCTACCTCTGTCTTTTTTTTAACTTGCTCTGGGGACTGGTCGACTGTGGGATAAGGGCATTAAAAATTTCCTTGTGGGAAGGAAAGACCACTGCAAGTGCAGTGTCCAATCCCTGTTGGTACCTGGATGAGGTCTAACTGAAGAGCAGACAAAGTTGCATGTGAAATGGGAGCCATGCACGTGTATATGTAATCTTACCAAGTTGCACAGTTCTTACCCCTCTGTATTTACATAACCAAGCTTCGCTGATACTGTTCCTCATAGGAAAGGTCAGACCCAGGCCACCTTCAGATGTGTTTCCGACTTACCAGCACAAGAGAGTATGACAATCTGATTGTCCACTAAAGTTTATTGATGTACTTTGTGCATGCATATGTGTGTGTGTGTGTGTCTGTGGTCAGTATTGGAAAGCTAAAAAGGAATCACTTTGTAACAGGTTGAAGTAATGTTTAATTCGCATGTTTGTAATATATCTGTCTTTTGATTTACACCGATCTAAATGTCATTGTACTTCCGTATTCATAATTATTGTAAAAAAAGAAAGAGGAAAACTTTGTGTATTTGTGTGTGATGAGTGTGTGTGCATGCGCATGTATGTGTGTGTGAATGTGTGCACGCGTATGCGTGTGTGTGTGTGCGTGCATACACGTGTGTATGTACATAGGTTGCTTTCGCTCCAGAATTCTACCCACATGTGTGCACACACACGCATGTGTGTGTGTGTGTGTGTGTGTGTGTGCTTGTGTGTGGAGAGAGAGGGAGGCATGGGGGACTAACTTGATGGCACGTTGACTGAGCTGACACTTGGAGGCCAGACAGGGGGAGCAACTGGCACAGGGGCGGTGTTGCAGGAGCAATCCATTTGTTGCTTCTTCCCTGCCCCGTGTGTGGAATAACAATAGTAATGATAATGGTAATAACAGTAGTGTACTCTTTGTGCTCTTTTTCCAAACTGAAACAAATAGCCCTTTACCATAACAAAGAACCAAAACAGTTAAACAACATTATGCAAGTGCTACACACGCTCACACACACTACCTGTGCACACTCACAAGGCGACACTACATGCGCACACACTGTGAAACACAAACTGCGTTTGCGCACACTATTCCCGCACTCGCTCTCAAAAAACCCAAATAAGTACAACTGGGTGTCGTCACCACATAGGTGGGTGTCCGTAACGTCAGTGCTAGGCTTTGTGGCTGCCCTGAGCCAGATTTCTCGATCGAGACTACACCCAAGACCAGTCTTCGGACGAGACTATAAACCGAGGCCCCTGTGTGCAAAAAATATGAGTTACGTATGTTAAAGATCCTGTAGTCCATGTCCGAGTGCAATGGATTATGGAAACAACAAATGGGGTAATCTCCAAGGTGGCGGTTGGACATTCACTGGGACATTTTATCGGCCATTTTAGGTCGCAGACATCCGAATCATCCAAACAGGGTCACATCTAGCGAATTAAGCCAACATTTGCAACAAAAGTGACTTTGATTACAGCATATAAATTGTGGGGTTCCCACTGAGTTCGCGATCGACTGTTTTGCCGACGTCAGCACACTGGAAGCATTCGCGGTTATTCAGAAACTAGGTCTAGGTCTGCGGGAAAGGAGCATCAGTGCACACTGCTCGGACTGAAAGACACACAAATGATAACACTTTTTCAGTGTTGCAAATTTTGTGTTTATTCGCTTCATGATGATTTTGATGATGTCTGAGGCCTAAAATGGCCAATAAAATGTCCCAAGAATTTCCGCGACCGCGGCCTCTTTGGACATTACCCGCCCGGCAAAACAGTAACACAGAATGTGCTAAAAAGTGTCAGTCTTCAGAGTGTTGAAGCTGGACACATGACAGAACAGAAGAAGCGGGCATGCCATACACCATGACAGCGTCATTGCTTGCAGAGATGAGATTTCAGACACTTTAAAAGATAGAATTGAATTTTTATTGTCCCAGTATAGGTTTACAAGGAAATTTGTCTTACGGTGCACAGTAAGTGATATAATAAACAATAATTTAACACGGCTACAAAGGCTAAAAATACACGAAACACACAACAGATTATTTTCACAGCATTGAAAAGTCAATATTTACACAAGCATCTTTAATTAAACAATCTCTCTCTCTCTCTCTCTCTCTCTCTCTCTCTCTCTCTCTCTCTCTCTCTCTCTCTCTCTCTCTCTCTCATGTCTGATGACGGGAGATTGTTCCAGACTGACACGAGACGGTGCAAAGAAAAAAAATATCTGAAAAAAGCAAGGACTGGCTGTTAGATAGGTCCAAATGGACGTAACGCTACTATCCTTGAGTATCAAAGTTTTCGAGTTCGAAAAAAGAAGAAAAGAAAAAGAAAAACATGAGAGAAAAAAAGAAGAAGAAAAAAACACAACTGAAACGCGTGCCATCTTACAACATGCGCTGAGTTTACTCCCTTCGCGGCGAACATTAGCCTATGCAACTAGACCCACCACAGGGCTTGACACTTTCAGTGACGTCACACGCTAGTGCGAGAAAACATGTCGGCCTCCGATAGTGTGGGATTACCAGGCTACGGACGCGGTATCTGTGACAACGCTTAAAGCGCTTACGTACGTATCTGACCGGGGCGTTTGACACGACCGTTGTTAACGATATTTTTGGTCTCGTAGTATGATTCCACTCTATTTGATTTGAATTTCAGCCTCTGTTGTTGTGAACAGAATTCTTTGTTTCCAAATCGGACTGCTAGCCTTTTATGACCGTACGTGTTGACGCAGCTTTTGCTTTTCAAGTTTCACTCGTTTTTTGTCTTTTGTGTGAATGCTGCGTACGTTCACTACTAAAACTTTAATCGATTCATTTTACAGTGTTGGCTATCTGATTGATATTTTCAGTTTTGCTTTGGACTAGCACGTACGACTCAAAATACGTCGTGAACATCTGAAAGCGAGGGGGAGTGTTCCGCTCAGTCTTGCCATTAAACTTGGCTAGCTATACAGTCAAGCCTGAACTTGCAGATTTAGCGTCTCAAAATAATAATCGGCACAGGATTGGTGATTTTGATGTGAATTCCTTCTCTGTTCACTGGTCTACACAGAAATAACTGTATAAACTATGCTACGAACTGCTGTTAACTTTTGGCGTTATAGTTATACTACGTTTGGTTATGGTGTCACCGTCACGTACAGTTTGACGGTTCGTACACATTAACAGGTGCTGGGCAAAGTACTCACGAGAAACAGACAAGTTTTTGTGTGTGGGTGTGTTCACTGGTAAAAACTTTTCTGCTCATATATGTATCTCAAATTACTTGGAGTAAATGAACTGAACCGCTAATATTAATTAAAATTAGAGTATAAATTAGTGTTGATCTATGTAATATTAGATTAGCATGGATCCATGGATCCAAAGTATTAGCATTTACTCTGGATAGATCAGATAGTACTAGTATAGAACAGTTTGTAGGCATTTTGAATTGACAGTTACACACACATATATATAGTAATCTTTATTACATAATTACATTTTGTAGTAATAATTATACTTTATAGCTGGTTACTTTTTTTAAATCTATTTTTTAATACTAATTTCTTCTCTCTCTCTCTCTCTCTCTCTCTCTCTCTCTCTCTCTCTCTCTCTCTCTCTCTCTCTCTCTCATAAAGTATTCTCTTCTGTCTGTCTGTCTGTCTTTCTTTTCTGAGGGGCATGGGGAGAAAGGGGGGAGGGGACAAGTAACTCAAACATTTGAATTTTTCACAAGGGGCTGCTAGTGCTACTAAAAAATAATGAATAAATTAAACCATAATTTATATGATCTGTTGCTTGCTTCAGTCAGTAGTCTTGGACAACCTGTGTAACCCACCAGTAAATATGTATAATGTGCAATGAAATGGGGTGCATGCTATGGAATGATCATATGAGGAAAGTCAGCCCTGGTTCATGGCCTGGCACTCCTAAGTTGATCATTATTCTGCACTGAAGAATGTAACAGGAAGGCAGGTCACATTGAACAATGCCGTTTTTGGTCCTTCACACTCTGCTATATGTTATATCTTGTGGAAGTGTTTGGCACATGTGTGCATTCGTGGCGAGTCTCTCTTGGCCTGGGGCCAACCTGTATTGTGACTAATTCTTGGTGCCTATTTGTACAAGTAAAACTGTCTTAGCTGTATTACAAATATTTGGCCCCGCAGGGACCAGTATGGGCGAGGAGACTTGGGCCAGGCCTTGTCAAAATAGATTGATCTTGCTTTATGTGTGCAGTTGAGCAAAGGGAAAATAAATTGGAATGTTGTCAAAGGAGGAGAGTGATTGTATTATATGGCAAACATGTGAATGAAGGAGTTTCAGTTCTTGTGATACCTGTGGGGTTGGCTGGATGATGATATTGCTTGAATGTATACAATGCATGTTGTGATTTCCTTCTGCTGAAAGAGTGGCTTCACTGGGTGTGCTTTTCTTCATTAAATTTTAAAATTTTATGATTGTTTCCTTTAAAAAAAAAAAAAAAAAGGGGGGGGGGGGGGGGGGGTCATTTATATGAATATAACATTATGTCTGAATTATTTCTTTGGTGAATGAGTGTTGTAAGATTATAAAAGATCGATTTGCTTTGGTTGTCAAACAGATTTACTGAGTTAATGAGTTAACTGTCTTTGCCACATATTTAATAGGGTAAGAAAAAATTGCCTATACCATGTCAAAATTATGTTTTCTCACACAATATAATAATAACATTTTGCATTTGGCAATGGACAACCAAAGTTACAAATAAACAAAGAAAGAAAACTCAAATCCTTTCATAGAATTTACTAGGAATTAATGTCAGCAGTAATGTTATTAAATATTTATCATGTTATTAATTTTCAGTATTGGAATTGATCAAGTCTAAATACTATTACTAAGACTGAAATATTTTTTAAGTTATTATCAGGAGAAATAGTTTATGCTTGCATCTGTGGCTTAATTTTTAAATTGGTTTTATTTTTATTTTTTATTTCTGTCCATTTAAATCTTCTTTTTTCTTCTTTTTTACCAGGTGAGATGAACCACAACATGAATCTATTCCACTGTGAGGATGGGATGACTCACACAGTGGTGACCTTACAAACATTGTGAAGCAAACAGGAACATCACATTTTTTCAAGGACTCTTGAACTTGGACTGTTGAAGAGTCCAAGATGGCGTTGACAGGAATGAGTAGTGATTTTGATCTTGATGACCATGGAATCCTACGCGACTCCTTTGCTTGTGAGTCCACTCTTCACATCATATGTATACTGTGAATTAAGTATCTGATATCTGGTGATGTTTCTGACTGTGCCTTGGTATGTCTTGTGTCTGATCTGTCTGTGTCAATGTCAGTTGTCACTGTCTCTGTCTGCCACTTTTTCTCTCGTTCTTTTGCTAGCTCTCTCTGTGTCTTTAAACATGTATGAAATACATTAATGCACATACACACATGTATACACATGCATGTACACATACACATACACACACACACACACACACACACACACACACACACACACACACACACACATTGACAAACACACACACACACACACACACACACACACACACACACACACACACACACACACACACACACACACACACACACACACACACACACACACACACACACACACGCGCGCGCGCGCGCACACACACACACACATACACACACACACACACACACACACACACACACACACACACACACACACATAATTACACCTCTGTGATAATTTTATCAGATCTGTCTATCTATGTATTTGTTTTGGTGATTTAGATAATATTATAAAGTACTAATGCAGGTATATATATATTGATTTTTATATATATTTTATATTCTTGTTCTTTACCTAAGTTACAAACTATTCTGTAGTCAGAAAAAAACATGTTTGGCAAAGATGAACCAGGTTAAAACTGATTATAGTGATATACAGCTGAAATGTTATAAATGCCTCTGTTGAAATTTTATTTGGCTGTGACTGTATTTTTAATTTCCAGTGTTTTGATGCTGACTGTTCAACTTAATGGTGTACTTTTATGCTGGTGTCGACAGCGGACTTCCACGTAGATGATGATGGAATACTCCATGATGACCTGGACCTCTTTAAGCATGCAGTCAGCACCGCAGGACATGGCACAGACTCTGGCTTCGGTGGAGACAAGCAGTCCAGCACCTCCACACTGCAACATTTCCACGCCAGCTTCGATGAGGACCTTGCTCCCATTGGGGATGAGAGCATCAACATCAGTGACTTTGAGGCTTCCAGGGATGACCTTGACAGCGTTGAAGGCGAGCTGGATGGTGACAAAAGGTCAAGGCCTCACCGAGGCTATCGGGGTGGTGCCAAAGAATTGGAAACGCCGGGAAGTACTTTGGAGCGACCACTTGATGCAGGGAATGAGTCATACACAGCCAGTGTCTCCAAGAAACCTGGACAAAGGACTCGTCATGGTGCTGAGGATGAAGAGCAGGACCTGTTCTCCGAGGAATATTACCAACAACTCCGAGAGCTAGGGGTGCTTGTGGATGGTGCAGATTTCTCCAGGGATGAGTCGCAGAACGAGTTTGAGGCTCTGGAGTCTCACCTATCACGTGAGCACCTGGACTACGACGATGACAACCGTGACCTGATTGGTGAATACCTTCAAGAAGAGTATGAGCGAGAGCAAGCAGAAGCAGAAGAGGAAGGGGAGGTTAGTGGTCGAAAAGGAAGGGGAGGCCAGTCACATCATGCCGGGCCCAACTCGCGCGCCAGCTCAGCGCCGACAATAAGTGGACAGTCATTTCCAGAAATCTCTCCAGAAGATGCTGACATGATGTATTCTGAGTCGCAACAGACTGGCGACGATGATGAAATGTTTTTGATCAACAATCACCTTCTGCCAGGCTCGTCACACATTCAGGCTCAGAAACTGCCTGTGACACCCACAGGGCCCAGTAGTCGACCAAACAGTCGTGGCAGTCATGCTCAGAGGTCACGGAATTTAGAGGGACGGCAAAACGCTCATTCTAGGCGGAGTCCTTCCCCTGCCGGCAGTGTGGCCAGCCAGGACCAAGAAGACTTCCACAGGTCCAGGTCAGAAAACAATACGCCCTACAAGGGACGGCCAGACTCGGTGGCCAGTCATGTATCAGCTGCGTCAGAGAGTGCACGTCCTCTGTCAGGTGCATCCAGTCCAGGAAAGTCCTTGCCCAAAGCTCATTCCCAGGAGAGTTTCTTTGAACACGACAAGCAGCAGAATAAGAGTGGAGAGAAACTGCCCAAACGTATGCTTCCAACACCGAGCACCCCAGAAACAAACCAGTCTTTCCGAGTGAAGAGCAAGAGCAAGAGTGTCAGTAACATTGCCAACAAGTCAGCTCCGGTCAAGCCCACCCATATGTCCATCTCTGAGATCACCCGAATCACCATGGATGAAGCTGGAGATGTTGACGGTGGTATGCCAGGGCCTGCAGGGGATGGATCTGCGGTCAAATCCGAAGGGGAGCTCACGACGCAGCTGAAGCAGGAATCCTCCAAGAGGAAGCAAGCAACAGAGCTGGTGCAGCAGCTGCAGAAAGAGTATGATTCTCTGCTGTCAAAATACGCCTTGGCAGAACTGACGATCGACCAGATGAGGCTTGGGGCTCGCATCACCTTGCATGCTGATTCACCGACACCCAGCTCCGTGCCATCGGTGATGTCACAGGGAGGAGGCGGGCACAAGGCACAGATGATGCAGCTTCCTCAACAATCTGCGCAGAGGGCTGTTGTGGGCCAGTTCAGTGCAGGGGCAGGTGAGTTTTCTCCATTTGTGCATTCATTTACTTGTCCCTCATCTGTCCGTTCAGCCAGACAGTATATTGTATCAAAGCTCCTGTTGTTGGCCAGTTCATTGCAGGGGCAAGTGAGTTTTCTCCATTCATGCATTCATTCGTGCACTTGTCCCTCCATCTGTCCATTCAGCCAGCCAGTATTTTATTGTACCAAAACTCTTGTTGTGGACCAGTTGAGTACAGGAGCAGGTGAGCTTTCTCCATTCATCCATTCACTTGTTCCTCCATGCATTCATTCAGCCAGCCAGTATTTTATCTTACCAAAGCTCTTCTTGTGCCAGGGCAAGTGAGTTTTCTCCATGCATCCATTCACTTGTCCCTCCATCCATTCATTCAGCCAGCCAGTATTTTATCTTACCAAAGCTCTTCTTGTGCTGGGGCAAGTGAGTTTTCTCCATTCATTCATTCACTTGACCCTCCATCCATTCAGCCAGAAAGCTCTTGTTGTGAGGCCAGTTAAAAAATTTTTTTTAGGGGAAGCACTGACCAGATTTGATCGCCTTACAGTGCTGAAAAAGATTTGCTTTTGGCAAAGTGTGTATGGTGTTAAATGAGAAAAATTAATTACATTATTACTCAAAGAGAGGATTTTTTTTAGATTTGTTTTTAGTTGAGCGTAATTTAACTTCTTCTCAGCCAGTGTGTCTTGGTTTATCATGAAATACAAATTAGGTTGTTTTTTGTTGGTAATGTTTCATGTATTATCACTTTGAGCTCCACATGTAGGATTCAGGGCAGTGTGCCATTAAAAATGTGTTTATTATTTTATTTTTTCATTCTTGGTTTACCATGCAAATTCTACAAATGCAAAATGATTGTGCTGGCCCCTCCCCCCCCCCCCCCCCCCCCCAGCCTTAATGATATGTATAATATAAATTGTGTAATTTATAATTGTTCATTTTTTTCTGGCTTCCATGTTGCTATTGTCTGTACCACTGTATGACTATGGCTAAACATATTTGATGTGTGAAATTCCATGAAAATCACTGAGTTAGTGTGTTTGGACTGCACTGTGAACGGCTTAGTCTGCAAAAAGTAACTGGCCAGTACTGGCCATGCAGGACCCACTTTGGACCTCAGGAATCTATTCCTGGGCGTTTCCTTCTTCTGTGCTCGCACCTGACTTAAGCTGCCTGGTCCAGTAAGCAGATTACAGGATTATCAGCTTGGCCTTTCTGATGGCACACTTACCTTGCAACAATGGCCACTTGATTTTCCAGCAGGGCTAGAAATTCCTGAAAAGGGGTCTGGGTAGAATTATCCAGGTGCCTGTCTTATTCAGCTTCATTTGCTCAGTGTCGGCTGTGAAAACAGCTGAATTTCTGGAATGTACCAGTTCAGATAATAACAAAGTACAAGAATCACTGAATGTGTACGTCAGTCTTAACTCATGATGTGGGATTATGTGATATGGTTGTGGACAGTTTATATCATTTTCACTCACTTTGGGGGATCACAAGCTGTGTCCAGTTGAATTAAATGCCCTTGTAGTACACTGATTATCAGTTTAAATTTAAAACTGTCATAGGTGGTAGGTTAGTTGGAATTTGCTGAATGATTGTAAATATTTGCACATTTTGGATAAAACATGAGCATGTATCTGAAGCAGTCTTTTCTTGGTGATAACTAATTCACTGGCCATCTTTTTTTTTCTTTTTTTTTTTTTTACAAGAATGACTGCTAGCATTCCAAATCAAGATCCAAATGCATAAGGGTTCAAAGCGAGTCACTAAAACTGCAAGGTTTAGAACTGGTTTCACAACAGCTATCACTGGGAATCTCATAACTTAGGCTCTCTCCTAATTCCACAAAGGGGCAGGCTTCTTCAATTGTTGACAGATGTGCTTTGGGTACATGCATTACTCCCAGCATTTAGAACAAGTGTTCATGAATGCAATGCACCATGCTGGAGCATTTGGGTAAAATTTTTATTTTTTATATATATTTTTTACGCCCCCAAAAAGATGGTGAACATAAAACCTTTAATGTGTTTGGATATATATATATAGATATATAATATCATCTTTTTTACCCTTCAAATTCAGTATATAATATCATACATAACTTAATTTTTGTGAGACAAAGTAGGTAATTAGCTCAGCAGGCCATTGGGGCAGAAATAAGCACTGTCAGTTTATGCCGTAACTTTTACACTCTTTGACAGTACTGTGTTGTGCTGTGCTGTGCTGGGTTTAGACGGTCTTTTTTTTAACCTCCCGTATAGTATCCAACTTCAACAGTCTGAAGACTCTGACACTTTCAGTGCATACTGGGTTATTTTTGTGTTTCCATAACCCATTAAACTCTGACATGGATCCTTTAAGGTGCATGTATAATAATAATAATAGGGAATTTACGGAGCACTTTTGGAAACTCAAAGCACTTTACAACTTAAAGAAAAACATACAATATGCAAATACCCATAATTATACAAATCAGTGGTATACAAAACTGCACTCCAAGCCTAACTTTTGGCTTTCAGAATGAACGCTCAATCTCCGTACCACTGACTCTCCTGCCATCACTACCTATCCACAGTGCTAAATATTATACATGTGGTACACATGTATACATGGTATACATGTATGAAGTTTGATCTGCCCACTTGTAAGGTATTACATGTTCACACAGTCATATTTTTACATAGGTTTTTTCCCTGTGGTAATCTTTTCTTTTTGTCCGCTCTGAAGGATAGGTTTTTGGTCGAGTGTTGGAAGTTAAGTTGTGTCAACTCAAAAAGTGGATCATTGGGATTATCACACCAATATTTATACAAATTACTGGCATGGGGTTATTGGGCTGGGAACATTGGGTGTGACTGGCGTCTTGTACTGTGCTGGGTATGTGACAAAACCAGCTTCAATCAGCTGAGCACTGTTAGGACAAGACTCACACTGCCAGGCTTGTCCCGACAGTGTTAGAAACATTTTTGGTGAAATTTGTGCTGACTTTATTTCTAACCAAATGCTCTGGAAGTTCAAACTGATATTGCTTAAGATGTATGTTTGGATAAAAAAAAGTGGTTTCATGGAGAATTTAATCTGAGATCTATACAAATCAGTGTGGACACACCTGCAGCTTGTCAACCAAATTCAAGTACTGGTGTAGAGTTGCAAATTCTTGAGTGATTTAAGTATGTATTGTATTAGAGATCAAAGTTTGTGAACGGCTGTTTTGGAACATGAATTTGCTGTACTGAACTCAGCAACAGTGAATCAGCTAATACTTGAATGGATCTCTTTTGTGTATGTGTATGCATGTGCATGATAAAACTTCATTTTAGCAGTGCTCCCACATTTTTTACCCAATCGCCCTGATATGACGGTACTGGTTGACTGGGCGTTAAAAATTTTACCCAAATGCTCCAGCATGGTGCACTGCATTCATGAACACTTGTTCTAAATGCTGGGAGTAATGCATGTACCCAAACCACATCTGTCAACAATTGAAGAAGCCTGCCCCTTTGTGGAATTACGAGAGAGCCTGAGTTATGAGATTCCCAGTGATAGCTGTTGTGAAACCAGTTCTGAACCTTGCAGTTTTAGTGACTCGCTGCAGCTGAGTCATGTGTGTGACGAAGATAAACCTGAGTGTGATAGAGTTACTCACCATGAAGGAGGAAGTCATTCAGAAGAAGGTACTTTAAAGAATTTGGTTGTTTTCAAGCTATTTTGAATGCACGCACACACACACACACACACACACACACACACACACACACACACACACACACACGTATGCATGCACACATGCATGCATGCATACATGCATGCATGCACACACACACACACACACACACACACACACACACACACACACTCACACACACACACACACACACACACACACACACACACACACACACACACATTCATACATGCATGCGCACGCGCGCACACACACACACACACACATATACACACTTCTCTTTCTCATTTACATCAGCTGTGCGCACAATAAAAATATACTGAATGGGGCTTCCTTTGAAGTTTTTTTGTTCCCTTCCTGTAACGTGTTATACCTACAGCCAAAATGTACACAGGAAACATATCACAGTGGTTAGTGTGCTGTGCTGCTGATCCACTGAAAGCAGCTGCTGTGGGTTTGACTCCTGGTCAGTTCACAGGGTGTGATAAAGGACTGTTTTTTTAGTTTTTCCAAGTCAGCACTTGAGCAAGCTCATCATTGCCCATCTTGCTTTCATGTGCACAACATACAATGAGATATTTGCGCACGTTAAAGATCCCATGTGAGTTTTTTTCATAAGAGAAGGCCTAACACTCAGTGACATGGAAACATAATTTTTTTATGATTGTTTCTGTAGGTGACTCCGGTCGTTGTTATTGTGTTTAAGTGCTGTCTTTTGAGCGCTAATTAACTCCCTTGTGTGTTAATTTAAAAAAATAAAAAATTGATGAACACACACACACACACACACACACACACACACACACACACACACACACACACACACACACACACACACACATGTATATAATTGCTTCTCAGAGTTTGCCTTTTGCAAGATCAGGAATGTTTTGGAACTGTTCATTCTGCTTACAATGAAACTCCCAGTATTTATCTTCCAATTCATGGCCAGTGGCAAAGAGATCACACATTCCAGGCCCGCAATAAACTGGCTTTGCAATGCCAGCGCAAATGTACTGGTGACGATAAAATATCATCTGCCACCAAAGTGTGTGGGCTTTATAGGGGATAGGATTAGGAAAAGACTGGGGTAGCCCAGCTCAAATCACCAGCTTTGGAAAGTTGCCAGGTGATCCACTTCAGTACAGGCTTGGCTGACACCAGCAGTGTCTGCACTTAGGTTCCCTACTGCATACCTGTCAGCCCACACCGTTTGCAGTGTAAAATAGTTTTTTCATTATTTTAGGGGGATATGGCCATACTGGAAATTGGATCCAGGAAAACGCAATTTTCGTGAGATTTTGTTGTTGTTTTAAACTGAGCAAAAATAAATAAATGAAAAACTGTCAAATGAGCAGCCAACACATACCATTGCCAAATGCTCACTGACTGGCCAAGTGCAAAAGCTTATTATAGGCTAAGAAATCTTGCCGGTAAGTAAGTTGGTGTTTTACACCCAGTCAACTGGTACTGTTATATCAGGGCAAAAATCTTGCCAGAAGTGAGATTTCAACTCATGCATACAGTGTATTTTACACAATGTTGCTTCCTACTTCCACTGCCACACACGCCAGTTGGAATTCAAAATGCCACTGCCACCGGTCAAAAAACAAAAGACCCCGGCCTGCATAAGGGAAATACAGGTTCACAAACTCTGGACTAAGGTTTACTCCCAAAAGGGGTTGACTTCTCTGCCTCTGTGTTGTCTGACAGAGGGGGGTGTCAGTAAGGTACTGGGAGGGACTTTGGCATTCTGTCTTCTTTTGTGCTCCTTTCTTTCCCCACAGTGTTCTCTGATAGAGGAAGGTCTCCATAAGGTACTGGGAGGGACTTACGCAATCTGTGTTCTTTTGTGCAACTTTCTTTCCCCTCTGTGTTCTCTGACAGAGGAAGGTGTCAGTAAGGTGCTGGGAAGGACTTACGCAATCTCTATTGTTTTGTGCACCTTTCTTCTTTCCTCTTCGTCTGCTTCCATGAGTTGCTGCAATCATGAAGCTATTCTATAAAAAGTATGCAGCGATCTGTGTGTTATACCTTTTTTTGTGTGTGCGTGTGTGTGTTTTGTGTGTTGTTGTTTGTTTTAGTACTTCATTGTCCCTTACCGGAACTTTGGGTCGCATTACCTGGATCACCTTACATGGGTAAGACACAGCCACTGCAAGAGCAGGGCTACCCATTCCTATGGGTGTGTGCAGTATATTCTTGTGTCCAAACAGTGGTATGACTGTGTAGCATGATGCATGCGACTGCACACGGGGGCTGTACGGACACCGTAACAGAGTCTTGAGTGAAAGCCGACTCTGGGAGAGAAATCCCTTGCTGCACTGGGGACTTGAACATGCGTCAGTATTGTACCTGGCTTTTCAGTCAGGCGCTCTACCAGCTGAGCTATCCTCACCCAGTTGACTGATAGGCAACAGTTATTGTGTATGTTTTTGTGGTTGAAATTAGCTGGACATGAAGTCTTGTGGTTATATGATAATATATTTAAAAAAATCACAGTAAAATTAATTGACTTTCTTACTTTTCAAGGTAAAATGTAGCTTACTAAGCACGAGCTTATGCTTTCCGACTACTTTAATAGCCATGGCAGTTAAAACCATCAATTTGTTTAAACAGGTTAAACTCTCTTTTCTTTTTTTTAAACATACATGTAATAGAAGACGACTTTATTGAATTTGGCACAATATCCTTTGCCCATCAAATTTTGCCAGTTCATTAACTTTCCCATTAATTTCAGTAATTCAGACTGGGATTAAAATTTCACTTACTTCACCAAAAGGAAAAGAATGCACACCTCCAGTATCCCCCTTTTACATGGCCTGGGACTGCAAACTAACTTAGCAAATGGAATTGATACACCTGTAGACTACCACAGCATTGGGTCATGTATACACTATAATACAGTGTCTCCAAGATGAAATAGTTTTGTTATCAAGATAGCTTTCCTGCGAGTGTATTTAATTATGTGAATATGTGACCACAGGAGTTTACTGGCACTGTGCTGTAACACACACACATGCATGCATGCACGCATGCACACACGTGACATACAGACACACAAGCATGCAAACACACACACACACACACACACACACACACACACACACACACACACACACAAGTGCACATGACCCACAATAGATTACTGGACCTACCAGTATCACCGTACCACCAGGTTGTTGCAGCATAGTCGCATTGCATGCATAACGACATTGGTATGATACATATATTTTATTATTATTATATAATTATCCCTCTTTCCAGACAACTCTAAATCCGGAAAGTTCTGGTGGGGGGGGGGGGGGGGGGGGGGGGGGGGGGGCGGGGGAGAAGACCTGACTTTTTTTCTTTTTTTTGGGGCTGATTCTGCAAGAAGTGGTTGAAAATAAACAAAAACAGACTTCTGAGGTGAGACTGTACATAGAGCCTGTGGGGAAGGGGTGGCGTGTGGTGGGGGTGGGGGTGGGGTGGGGAGGTTGGCGGAGAAGAAGAAAAGATTCAGGCTACCTTGCAGGATTAGTCTATTACAAAAGGTGAATTGGGAATATTTACATTTCCTGAGTCAAATTCAAGCTGCCATCTATTGAATCTGTGTGAACTATCCGGTTGTTGGACATTACGGAAAAAAGTTATGCATGCGAATAGATTTCATGAATGTATGACTTCTTTGAACCATTTTCCGCACTGGTAAACCTATTGGTGGTTTACATACATGACGCACTGGCAAAAAATAAAATAAAATATGTGTGTGCATGGCTAGATATCAACCTTTCCTGTTCCACTCTGCTTTCTGAGTGTGTGTGTGTCAGGTTTAGATAGAAAGATGAAAGAAAGAAGTGGAAAAGATAGCATAAAACTGAAAATATTCAGTGGCACACTCAGCTACCGCTAAACACGTTTTATGTTAACGTTATGCATGTTTTATGCTAATCAGTTGGACCAGTTCCACACACTTATGGAGAACCGCCAGTTGACTCTAGAAGAGCAGGAGAAGGCCTTTGAGAACATTCGCACCGACCATGAAAAGCTGCGTCGCTCTTATCTGCAGGCAAAGGAGGACTACAATGTTCTGAGGAGATCAGGTTGGATGATTGTTTTTGTTTGTTTTTGTTTTGTGTTGTCAGAAAATGGCACTGCAACAAAAGATGTCTGTTGTAATGTCTTTGGAAGATTGGATAAAATGTTTTGTATTATTGGTGGCAGTCTTGTACATAGGAGACCAAAGTGTTCTTAGAAGATTGGATGAAATGTTTTGTATTATTAGTGGCAGTCTTGTGCAGAAGAGGACTGAAGTGTTCTTAGAAGATTGGATAAAATGTCTTGCATTGTAAAATTACGGCAGTGTTATGCAAAACAAGAGTAGCTTCTTTTGAAGACTGGATAAAATGTCTTGTAAATGGCTGCATTATGCAAAAGAGGACTGTAAAAACGTCTTTAGAAGATTGAATAAATGACTGGATAAAGTGTCATGTACACTCCTCATTTTCATACACTCTGCAACGCATGTACAACAAAAGCAATAGACAAAGTGAAATCTGAATTTTTTTAAAGAAGGAGAGAAAAAACAAAAAAAACAAAAATGAAGAGAAGAAAAAAGACAAAGAAGTGCACATCAGGGATTTTTTTTATAAACCATGTTATGTTTAAAAAGCAGAATATTGTTTTAACCCTTTCGGCACTGAGGCCTGTACAGCATTGACACTTCAGATTAACCCTTTCAACACTGAGTGCTGTACAGCCTTGATACATCAAAATAATTAACCCTTTCATCACTGAGGCCTGTACAGCCTTGACAATTCAAATTAACCCTCTCCCTCCTAAGAGTTATGTTTACTGCAGGTTCTAATTTG
>OY757551.1:7101714-7109214 GCA_963584105.1 Alviniconcha strummeri
GTGTGTGTGTGTGTGTGTGTGTGTGTGTGTGTGTGTGTGAGAGAGAGAGAGAGAGAGAGAGAGAGAGAGAGAGAGAGAGAGAGAGAGAGAGAGAGAGAGAGATACTGCTGCTGCTTTATTGCTCAAGGATAAAGATTTAAGCACAAATCAGCTTTTCACAAACCTGCCCCTGATGGCAAACATGGCAACACTCAAAACAGCAAAAGAAAATACAAATAGTTGTGGTAAAATACAATATCAAAAGTTATAGAAACCTTTACTGTCTATATTTTACAGAGAGACAGATAGAGAGAGATGGGGAGATTTACTTTATGGCTGAATTGTTTTATGATGTATGGCGAGCTTATTACATTGCTACCTTCAGTGCTTACATAACTCAAATTGTATGTCACAAGGTGTGACAGGTAACAGGCCAGTTCTGTGGCTGCCATGAATTAAGTATGTTTGTAATTTAAAACATAACAAGTAGGTGGATGTGGAACCATTCAGAAAACAGTCATTTGTTCAGGGTGACATCAGATTAATCACATGTTTTTCAGGTGCCTGTGGTGGTGTATCAGAACATTAAGTTCTATTATAGTGCACACTTCAGCAAGAAACAAGAACAAAAAACAACAACAGCATGGCAAATTAGTTCAACACAACCTTTGGAATAAGAGAGGTTTTGCTGGGTGGTGCTGAGTTAAAGTGTCAATTAGGCTTAATAAAAACAAATTTACAATTATTTATTTTTTTGATTAGAGGACATTTTAGATTGGTGTCAGGGAAACGCTGTCAGTCCCATTATGAATGCAGACTTATGCTCAAAATCTCACCTGGGACTGGAAAAAAAGAAGAAAAAGAATAAGATTTTTTAAATCTATGAAAATGGTTTGGATCGAGACATTGTTTCATTCTTCAGAACCTGGCTGTTTGTTCACTTGTTTCACCTTTGAAAATGTGCCCATTTTGTGGAAACCCTGACACTTCCATCTATGTACGTCTGTAAAGTTACAGTGCGCATACTTGCATGTGCTGTATTGTCTAGTGTGTAACTGATGTATACTTTATGCATGCGTGACTTGTAAGAGCTGTACATTCAGTTCATAAAAAAAAAAAAAAAAACGAATTCAGGCAAGTGGCATTGTTTCTTTCTTTACAGAGCATGAACTAACAATGCCTGTCTGCTTATGCAGTAAATGTGCAAAATGCCTGAATATGTCATTGATATATATGCATGCGTAATTGTTGTACATCTGCCGTCTCGGTAAAAAAGATTTTTTTTTTTTAACACCAGTGGTAAAATCTTTTCCTTTCTTCTGTGTACTCCTCCTCTTGAAATTTGTATGTTGTTATACCATTGAAATGTGTCATGGTATTTATAGTGATCAGCTTTATTCTGGGTAATGTGGATTAAACATGATTTTATTAATGCAAGCATACCATTCGGCAATAACAATAGTTTTTGGGAGTGCCAAACAAATAAATTTATATGAAACATTGATTGGATAATTTGACAGCAGGCACGTTTTGCAGTGTAAAAAGAAAAGAGAAGACTTTTGTAGCATTTTGACAAGCATTTTATGTCAGAGGCAGACACTTTTGTGATGTCTAATGGAAACTAAATGGGTATCTGTTAATCAAACCACACAAGAGGTTAAGAAGAACACTTTTTCTTTTTTGATATGTGCAAAGCATAAATGGAAGGAAACAAACAAAAAACATGCAAGAGGTTAAGAAAAACACTTTTTGTGAGATGTACAAAGCAAAAAGTCCACTTACGTGAAATTTAGCACAGCTTGAAGATTAATTGCTTATAATATCACCTGTTTTGAGTGAGTTCTGTGACACACACAATGTTCCTGCACCTTTGCCATACATTGAAAATGATTCCAGGGGTTTGTTGGAAGTGAAAAGGTTCTGGTACTGTGTTCTTATTGACAATGCAGTTAATTACAGTTCTGTATATTTGTATACATCATTACATATCAGTATTTCTTATTAACCCCTTCATTGCCCCAGCCTATAAACTTTTTTCGGGCAGAAAGATGAAGGAACCCACCTGCAAACAGTATGTTTCCTGGTCCTGTAACATCTACTGTCAGTGCCTTGTGATTTTGATTAAAGTGCTTTCACATGCTGGTGCAAAAAAGGAGACAAAAAGGCTTAAAGGTTTCAGGTTTTGCACTTCTGTTGGTCGTTTTCAAGTGATACCATGGCAGTGAAGGAGTTAAAGACTATGAAATGAAATAGCCATATACAAAAATAGATTGAATCTGACAAACATAAATGCAGCTGAAGCATGTTAAAATTTGTGCTTCATTAGAACGAGCTATGACCACTATTTTTTAATGTGTTTACTTGTTGTTTGTTAAAGATTACGCCCTTTTGAGTTTGTGCATTGATGATTTTTTTTGGGGGGGGTGTGTGTTTTTGATTCTACCTTGTACATTGTTAAAATACATAAATATGTACATGATGTACTCTACTGGGTTGGTGACAAGATTGAAGAGCAAGGTAAACAATAAAACAGAAGAGTATTAAACATAACCCAATCCATCAGGCTTTTATAGTCTGTGGCACTTAAATGCACAAATCCCTCAAATGATGCCTAGGGACCATACATAACCCATAATGTCTCCACCTCAATTTTCTCTCCTTCAGCCTATCTACCATAAATAAAAACATCAGTAACACCACACTATGTTCAGAATTTCGTTTAAAAACAACAACCTTTCTTGATGAACTGTGACTGAAGAATGCTGAACGTCACAGATACATACATAAACACATGCACCCAGTTCATTACATCTCTCTCTCTCTCTCTCTCTGTGTCTCTCTGTCTCTTTATCTCTGTCTCTCTCTCATTACATCTCTCTCTGTGTTTCTCCCCCCCCCCCCTTTGTCTCTCACTCTCTCCGCCTGTCTCCACCCTATGTTTTTGACAATTGCTTTCATTCTCACCACCACTGGAGACAGCATTTCAAACTTTCTTGCTGCTTTGTGTGCAGGTGGGAGAGACTTCACCGGCGAGATCAACGTAGGTCACCGCTTCCACTGGGCGGTGAGGAAGGGGCAGTTGGAGGGGCCGCGCCTGGGGAACATGGTGCTCTTTCCTTGGTACCTCCAAGTCCTAAGGTAACCGTACAGTTGTTGTTGTTGTCAGTCGCTTTTATATAGCGCTATTCTCCACTCTCAAGCAGACTCATTGCGCTCACCTGTGATTCTACATGAGTGACTAGCTTTCTATAGCACGTTTTTGAATATCCACCGAAGTGGTGGACTTACATGGCATGGCTGGTGCCACATGAAACTGCTGCCATCTCGGTGCGTTCTGTGTACACCATGCAACCATGCACCACATCACTTCATGCAAAGCCACATATGTAAGGTGCATGCGTATTTAGCTGTAACCTGCCAACTGCACTTTTGGCAGAATGACCAGGGTCTTTATATGCTACTGTGGTAACATGGGGGTGGAACAGATACAGAAGTGAGAGTTAGCACAGAAAGTTGACCCTGGAGAAGGAAATTCTCCTGCTGCTCTTGCAGGGTTTCGAACCCGCAACCTTTCGATGACGAGTCCGGCGCTCTAACCACTGAGCTATCCCTGCTCCCCAGTGTCCATGACTGACGACAAGGAAGATGCAAGAGAAATACCATCAAAGTTTAGGCAGTTCATGTATATCGACATAAATTGATAGTGAATAAAAAAATTGTCAACTTTTCACTGCTGTTAGTGCTCAGAAGGGTTTGGTAGTTTGCAAGCAATTACTTATAAACATTTATTGTGTAATTTTTTAGTTTGTTATTTAATTATTCTGACTCTCAGTTTGTGTCAAACAGTGTAGAAGTATAATGGAACTCCTGATAAAAGGTCACTCTAATGAAAGCCCACCCTGATAAGAGACCACCCTAATGAAAGCCCACCCTGATAAGAGACCACCCTAATGGAGAACAAAATGATAAGAGACCACCCTAATGGGGGAAAAATGATAAGAGACCACCCTAATGGGGGAAAAAATGATAAGAGACCACCCTAATGAAAGCCCACCCTGATAAGAAACCACCCTAATGGAGAGAAAAAAACTGATAAGAGACCACCCTAATGAAAAAAACAACCTGATAAGAGACCACCCTAATGAAAAACCACCCTAATGAAAGACCAACCTGATAAGAAACTACCCTAATGAAAGACCACCCTGATGAAAGACCACCCTGATCAGACACCACTCTGGTGAAAGCTAGACCACTTGATGAAAGAAATTTCACCTAACATTATTTTTCACTTGATGAATGACCATGCTAATAAGAGATCAACCCAAAGAAAGACCAACCTGATGGGAGACCACCCTGATGAAAGACCACCCTGATAAGACACCAACCTGCTAAGAGACCAACCTGATGAAAGATCACTCTGATAAGAGACCACCCTGATAAAATCCCACCATGATAAGAGACCACCCTGATTAGAGATCACACTAATAAGAGACCTCCCTGATAAGATACTACTGTGATAAACGACCACCCTGACAAGAGACTGTAAGAGACCACTCTGATGAAAAACCACTTCTCACTTCAGACCACTGATGAACCCTTTTCCTTCTCCATTGCATGCAGCTGAACCTGACTGCTTTTCACCAAGGACCGTCCACTTTCAGACTGCCTTTGCAGAATGTTTTTCGTTGCAGAACACAAGTGTATATATATATATATAATTATGCATGAGCAGGGAGAGGTTACAAGCAGTAGTGTGACAGCTTTTTTACATTTGCTGACATCAACTGTGTCTTCTGTCAATTAGGTGCACGGATCACCTCTAGTGGGAGATCACTCCATCAGCCACAACCTGTCTTCTTTTCATTTGCTGACATCAACTGTGTCTTCTGTCAGTTAGGTGCACGGATCACCTCCAGTGGGAGATCACTCCATCAGCCACAACCTGTCTTCTTTTCATTTGCTGACATCAACTGTATCTTCTGTCAATTAGGTGCATGGATCGCCGCTTGTGGGAGACCACTCCATCAGTCCCTACTTGTCCAGTCGCCAGGGGGGCAGAGAGTCACACATGGACGACAGTTTTCGACGAACGCCCAGCAGTCTTAGCGGCAGCCGGTCCAGTCTGGTCTCTCCCATGGACCACAACTCTTCCACTGCAGGTAATTAGACTGTTCTTGTGATTATTGTTCCTTGGTAAAAGGGTGGTAGCATTCTGTTCCAGGAATAGCTGGTTCTGATGGGATCCAAACACAAAAGATTCAACAGAACAGTATTTATTAGGGTTGTCTCTCATTGGATGGTCTTGTCTGAGTGGTCTTACATCAGTGTGGTCTCATTGGGGTGGTCTTTTTTATTAAGGGTACTACCACTGGACCCCTATCTGCAAGTGGTAAACCTTTCTGGGGCTTCAGAAATCACCAGCACAGTTCCTGGAGATTGGCCTTTTATTATTTTTATTTTTTGCATGCAGTTCTGCGGTCCAGCGCCACCCCATCTCCACAGGACAGAGATGGGTGTGCCTCTCCCAGCAGTCTAGATGGTGCTGCAGCGCCTCGTGACAGAGACAACTATGACCCTCGCATCAATCGTCCCCGTCGACATCAGCATGACTTCCGCAACCCCAAACTCGGCAAGGTGAGATGATAACAGTGATTGCAGATTATTGATTGATCATTGATTTTTGAATGCCCTGCAGTCAACCTTGAGGGTTGTACCTGGACAGTAGCGGTGTTAGTAATAGTAATGATAATTGGGATAGTAATAATGATAATAAAAATAATGATAAATTGGGATAGTAATAATGATAATAAAAATAATGATAACAACAGTATCAATGAATCTTATACCCCAAACTTGGCAAGGTGAGATGACAACAGTAATAGTCAGTTATTGATAACTCATTGATTTGTAATGCCCAATCAACCATGATGGTCACGTGAGGGCAAAAATTGTGTTAGTAATAGTAATAATAAATAATCATAGTAATAATTATAATAAATATAATGACAACAACAGTTAGGAATCATGTTTTCTATTGTGCTATCACTGAGGACGGCTTGATATTTTGGACATGATCTGGCATGATACTCACAATTGATTTTCTTCTGTGAAAAGAAGAACACACAAGAAACAACAGCAAAACAATGGCAGCTAAGAAGAACTTTATTCCTGTTGATTGTCTACACCAGATGGCTGACAGGGGAAGTTACTCCAGCTTACCAGACAGCGGCATTTCGGACCAGGAGACACGGGACCGTCGCCCTGACGACGCGCTGGCTCACCTGCCAGGCCCCGGAAAGATGAAGCAGATGACGAACCAGAGGGGAGAGAATGACATGGACAGCGGTTTCATCGGCTCCGTCGTCAGCACGGAGGGTGCTCAGAATCCTCCACGTGGTTGGGAGCCAGAGGGGCCACTGAGACTGCGTGACCGACAGTCTGGGGACAGGTGTGTGTCTTCGTCTCCCGCCTAGTGTCCAACTTCAGCTCTCTGAAGAAGACCTTGACTCATTTAGAGCATGCTGGATTCAAACTCCAGGCACTATATATATGCACTATACAGCTGCCTTTTCTTCTTCATAGTTCAGGAGCTGTGTGAGAGTTGAGGTGGCCGTCCTGGGCTGTCCATCCTAACGAGCCTTCTGGTTTCCATGGACGTAAAGCTATATTGAACCGTGCTTCAGCACTGGTCTCAGCTTGTCCTTAATATGTCAGCTGACATCTGAGGACTTTAAGCAACATTACGTACCTGACTTGTCTTGTTTGTTCTGTGTTTTTTTTTTTTCAGCTGCTTTGACTTGTAGGCTCTTTCATTTACATTCTTTTCTTCTTCTGCTCTGAGCTGAATTGAATGAGCTGTGTGTGCAAGCAGCTTTTCATTTTGAACTCCCTTTAGTTTGCCTGATCCCCTGGCTACATGTTGTTCAAATCCAGTCTTGACGGGTACTCGTGCTGCATTGGAGGCCAGTGCAAAATGAGAACAAATTCGCCAGGATCATGTAGAGCTATGGCTTGTACGGTGTAGTGCTGTACATATATAAGCTTTCGTAGGAAATAATTTGGACAGACTCATCCATTTCATTGCAAAGTCTCTCTCTCTTTGTTATTCCTTTTTTCTTCTCTCTCTCCCTTTCTCCTAGTGCAACAGAATTCAACAGTGAACACACAAACTGTCAAATGTTCAACAGTCAGTCCCATGGGCTGTTCTGATATCTGTACAGCACTACACTGTAGAAGCCATAGCTCTACATGATCCTGGCAAACTTGTTCTCATTTTGTACTGGCCTCCAATGTAGCATGAGTACCTTGTCAAGATTGAATTTGACCTGCATTGTTTCGTTTAACCTGTATCATTTCATTGAACCTGCATCATTTCATTTAACCTGCATCATTTGCTTTAACCTGCATCATTTGGTTTAATCTGCATTGTTTTGTTTGACCGGCAGTGTTTTGTTTAACCTGAGTCATTTGGTTTAACCTGCATCATTTGGTTTAACCTGCATTGTTTTGTTTGACCGGCAG
>OY757551.1:7114214-7133174 GCA_963584105.1 Alviniconcha strummeri
GCTTTGGTAGTCCTGGCTGCTTTGTGACAGTGGGGTCCCATAGCTGGTACACATTTTGCTGGTATAAACTATGCTGGTGCAAACTATGCTGGTATAAACTATGCTGGTACAAACTATGCTGGCATGAACTTTGCTGGTACAAACTGTGCTGGTACAAACTATACTGGTGCAAACTATGCTGGTACGAACTTTGCTGATACGAACCTCTGTGAGAAGAAGCAGCTTCGGTAGTCCCAGCTGCTTTGTTACGGTGGGGTCCCACTGTATGTAGAAGCTGAGGTGCAGTAAGAAGCTGTTAGTTTTAAGCCTTCAGGGCATTTCTCACCAGTGTGTTGGAGGCTGAGTCCAAGTTTGCCTTTCATTCAACCACAGGCCAGGGTCTCGCTACAGTCGACGCAGCAGCGAGGTGTCTGAACGAATCAGAGGAGAGGATCGTGGCGTTGGGTCAGACATTGAAATTCGCTCTGATGTCACCCGAGCTTCTTCGGCCAATAGGTAGATCTGTCCTTTTCTTGTTTTGGGGTATTTTTGAGGGCTGGGGGTGGGGGGTATGAAAAGCAAAAACATATTTCTATTAAAGCACCGAACTATTTTTAATCCTCATGGGTACATTATTTAGAGTAAGCATAATATGAAAGAAGCAGAAAAAAGAGTAAACAAGGGACAAAAAATGTGTCCATTTGAAATAAAGGCCCCTTTGAGTATTTGTGACTCTTTCTCAGATTCTGTCCAACAGTGCCACAAAGGACAAAAAATGTGAAATGAAGGCCTCTTCGACTATGTGTGACTTCTTTTATGGATTCTATCCAGCAGTGCCACAAGGGACCAAAAATGTGTCCATTTCAAATAAAGACCTCTTCAACTAGGTGTAACTCTTTCTTGGATTCTGTCCAACAGTGCCAGACTGCGAGCGCTGCAGGATGAGATCGAGAAGTTGAAGGTGGGGGTGAAGCAAGCCCATGACAAAGCCTCTGAGCGACCCGAGCCCCCTGAGCCTCCACCACCCCCACAGCATGAAGGGCCTGAGTACTACGACCCCTTCGATGACCCCTACGGCTTCATGCGCATGCCACGCCGCCGAGCAAACTCCTTTTCTGGTGGACGTGTGCGCGAGTTTGATGAGTGGTACTGGACCTTGCCCAATGAGCGACGTAACGACGACGGGGACATACCTCTAGGCTATGCAGCAGCCGACTCCTACAACCGACACCACCGGGACAAGACTCCAGAAGCTGCACGGCAGCGACTGCGCCGTCGCAGTGAGCGACGAAAGCGTGGCGAAGAGACGCACACAGCATTGTTGGACGGCCGCGTGGTGAATGCGGGTGAGGCGGAGGTGATGGCGGGGGCGGGGCCACAGCTCCATTCTGCTCCTCCTCCTCCACCTCCCACCCCCGGAACCGCCACCATGCCCCAGGGAGTCTCCACCGCGCAGGTACATCGACCCCACATCAGCGACCCCCAGGCACTGTACAACTATTACCTGCCATCCCGACACGGCGCGCCGCAAGCGTACCAGGCTCCGAGCACCAGCGCCAACCCCTACCGCCAGCACACCACCCCGCTGTCCGCCTCCCAGCCCAACCTGGCCGCCACCCTGGCCGGAGTTCAGCCGGCCACCTATCAGTACCAGACGCAGCAGAAGAGGCCCTGGTACACGATCCGTCGGTCGCAGTGGCCGACGTCTTCCACTTCAGGGCAGTACTATCCAACGAAAGGTTACCAGAGGAACGTTTACCAGCAGCAGCAGCAGCAGCAGCCGCAGCAGGGAACCGGCTACTATTCCAGCTACCCCAGTTCAGGGCCCGCCACTCCCGTGCAGGGTGCAGTGGGGTACAGGACGGAGTTGTGCCCCTTGTGCGGGGGAGCCGGGGCCCACATTCACGAGGAGGATGTGGAGCCGGTGTATGGATACACGGCGCAGGACTTTGCGACGCAGCCGGGGTGAGTGTGCAATCGGGCATGTGGCAGGTCTTTTTGTTGCATGGCTCTGCACCGCAGAACGTCACCTAGTAGTGGACTGTATCCAGATTTATTCGGCTTTTTCTCTCTTTGCATTGCACGTCTTTTCATGCACCACATTTGGGAGGTGGAAGTTGTCTGTAAGCCAGCTCAAATAGTGGACCTATATGCCACTCAGATGTAGAGTAAGATAATATTATTTTATTATAATGTAAAGTGGCTTCAAGGAAGTGTGGCCTTTCTGTAACAGGTACAAGAGATCAAACTTAAAAACACAAATCAAGGATTTTGTTCTTGACTGCTTTGTTGATTTACAAGTATAATACAATACAAATACAAAAGAATTTTATTATTCATAATGAATGCATAAAATAAAAGTTTGCCTTTTGGTTCACTCAAATTCCACACACACACACAAAGGACAATTAGGCAATTTAACATAACAAAGGTAAAAATATACCTTTTACTATACTCCTGTTTGGTAGGTTCCTGCCCTCCACCGCTTCTCCATTCACAGTCAAAACAATACCTACATATCCAGAAAGATGGTCACACCTACACCCACATTAAAAATAGTACATCGCCCACCTACACCCAAATACACACACATGCACACATGCACACATGTATGCACCCACACATGCACACACACACACACACACACACACACACACACACACACACACACACACACACACACACAACACACACTGCACTTCACAAGGTCAACAAAAATGGAAAATGTATACACTGAAAAACTAAAATAATTATATATATATATATACACACCAGCATGTATGTTTTTAGTTATACAGTTTTTCATATTTACACACAGATACTGGGACAGGATGTTTTCCCTTTTCCGTAGGGCATGAAATGCGAGCCGTAATTATGCTGTTTTGTGAAACAAGATCTGCTTGACAGCTTCATATTCACAGTGAAATAGAAAATTTACACTTGCCATCAGAATCAAGTGCTCCTTCAGTACGTGCCTGTATACCGCTAGCGGTGCATCAAATGTTTGCTCAGAAATTACTTAGTTGCTGCTAGAGAAAGTGTTGGGTTTGCATTTCTTGAGTTTTTTTTTTCCCCAACTAGTTTTGAACTTCGTGTTAAGTCAGTTGAAAGAGCTAGTTCTTTTCATCATCCACTCATTGCAGGAGATATTCATATCGTAGGCGCCGAAGGTAAGTCTACCAACTCAAGACATTGTCTCGCTCTTTCCTTTGCATTTGGGGCTCTTTCAGTATTTAGTCTCATTTTGCTTGGAGTGATTGTGTGATGAGCTATGCAAAAGAGTGTCAAGTCAAAATATGGAAACAAAGAATTTGTTGCAAATGAAATGTACTAAATTTGATTAAGTCAATCAGTGTATTTTTCATTTATCCTGTTATACCATTACATGGAAGCTGAGAAACTATCGTGACTTTGTTGAGCAATGTTCAGGCAGAAAAAGTGTTGTAATTAGATCTTTACGTACTGGGCTGATTTGCATAGTTCATTGCATATGTTATCTATTTATCTCCCACTCTATATATTTAAGCTGGTGGAAGCCCTGATAAAGGCCATACACAAAACCCTAACAAAATGGCATGTTTGTTGTCATATTCTCTGAGACATACACTGTGGACCATTCTTATGAATATTCATGAGGGAGGTCACATAAGGTCATGAAAGCGAAAGCAGGATTGGACACAGTGTTGACCTGGACCTGGGGTCATTCTTAATGAGCTAGGTCACAATGGGTCATGGGTCATTCTTAATTCTATGGGCTGGCATAGTGTTGACCTAGATCTGGGGTCATTCTTAATGAGCTGGGTCACAGTGGGCTGGCATAGTGTTGACCTGGATCTGGGGTCATTCATAATGAGCTAGGTCACAGTGGGTCACAGATCATTCTTAATGAGCTCGGTCACAGTGGGTCATGGGTCATTCTTAATGAGCTAGGTCACAACAGGTCACAAGACTGAAAGTAAAACTGGAATGTGGAAAAATGGCAGTCCAGCCTCGCTTTGGACTCATGACCTACCATGACCTGGCTCATTGAGAATGATGGCAGGTGAGAGATGACACTGTACCCAGACTTGCTTTTGCTTGTATATATATAAAAGATATTTTTTTTTTTTTTTTTTTTTTTTTCTGGCTCTATAACACATCTACTTTCAGTGCTATGAGTTTTGGTGAAAATCCTTTCACGTGCCAATGTGAAAAAGAAAACAAAAAGGCTTTAGGGTTTCAAACTTTGCGCTTTGATTGGTCGTTTTCAAATGACATTGTGGCAGTGAAGGGGTTAAAGGATGGGTAGTTTTATGTGATTGTGTTAAAAGTTGAGGTGAGTGTAAAATAGCTGTGCCCACAGGGTCATGGTTTGTGTTAAAGGTTGAGGTGAGTGTAAACTGTGTCCACAGGGTCATGGTCTTTCATCAGGGTTTCCACTCTTCTTATTTTGATCTGCATGTCTATCATATGAGTCTCTGTCTATGTCTTGATACACAATGTATACTTCATCTCTTTGGCTTTGTTTTCAGTTGTAATTTATGTACATATAACATGTTAGTCATGTATGTTTTAGAGTATGTTTCACCCTCATCTAATCACTTCACTTACCTTTTAACATTATTGTCCTCAGTACTGTTGTTCAGTTGTCACTCGCAGTTTTTATTTTGATAACACTTACAGGATTTAACATTGATGTACAGTGTATTAGCGTGTCATATTTGAAATTTTAACAACAGAATTTGGAGGCCATTAATTTGTATAGATATTTAAAAAAAACTTTTCACTTTCATTTAAAAAACATTCTTTGTCTGGCACCCTTTGTTCACGAAATATGAAGTCCCAATAAACATGCAAGCCAGCATGGATCCAGTAGGGTTCTGGCTGACTGTGTCAGGTTTTGGCCAAATTGATTGGGTCCAGAAGCAAGCCAGTGGGCAAGAATTGCAGGGCCCACTTCTGGCCAATGCTTCCGAGTCGATCTGGATCAGTTGCGGATCCGATCTGGCATGTTTATTGTGGTTGTGTAGCCTTAGTAGGTCGGTGCTTTGAGCCCTGTCAATCATAGGGCTGACAGAAAGTCATTCACAGTGATACAAATAAATAATTGTGAGTAAGTAAGTAAACATGGTGCTTAATGTCTACAGAAGCTGCAAAGCTTACTAGGGATGGGGGCAAAGGGGTGGGGCGGTGGGTGGGTGGGTGGGTGGGAGTGGGGGGGGGGGGGGCAGCTATGGGTTATAAATTATGAGAGTAAACAATTTGTTGTTATAATATTTTCATTAAAATGGTATTTTCATTAAAATTGTGTTTTAATATAATTATTCATTCATTCTGTTTAGACTTATATATGTAGAAATCTATATTTTTGGGGGGATATTTTCACTTAAATACTTTTTGTTGTTGTTGTTGCTCTTTGTTGTTGTTTTTCTTCAGGGGAGGGGTGTGTGTGTGTGTGTTTGGGGAGGAGGGGGGGGGGGGGCCTGTAGGGTTTATAGTTTGTTCTTGTGTCACTCATTGTGTTTGTCTTTCTTTCTAATTATAACTCACAAGTATAACTAAATCTTTAACAATAATATATTGGAATATTTCATGGAAGTTTGCAAAGCACATAAAAAGTATAGTTTGTACAGTATATATATATGTAAAAAAATTGAGGTCAACTTTAATAACAAGCAAAAAAAGTAACCCACCATATCAATATTATCCTATGGAAATTAAGCAAAAAGTGCTTTTGGATAGAATATATATATGTATCCACTGTGAATGTTGCCTGCAGAATTTTAGGCCAGCATTGCTGGGTTGAGCTTAACTTTATTCTGGAGTAGAGATATCAAGATGTTGTGGTTGGCTGCCCTGTGTGTTTGATGATTTTCAAAAGTGCTTTCGTTTAATGCCTTGATTACGAATGATTTCTCAAGTCATATTTATGCCTGTGAATGATTTCTCAAGTCATATTTATGCCCAGTGTGTTACTGCACACACACACACACACACACACACACACACACACACACACACACACACACACACACACACACACACATATATCTATATATATATGTCGCATTAAAATTTGTTAAAACTTGATGTAGCTTCCATTTTATGCTACAGCTTTTGCACAGAGTTTTCTTAACAAGTCAAGGGTTACAAAATACTTCATGGAACCATTTTTGCCAGGTCACTCCAGTTTTGTGACAGTTTATCACTCACTACTAATGTGTTGGCATAGGTCACAAATTTGTGTGTAACTGACATATTTAACATATATGTGTTGCTAGGAGCACTGACAGTGATACCACTTGTTGATGTTTAATGTGAGTTTGTTTTTTTGTTTTTGGGGGGGGGGGGGGAATTATGATGTTTCATATATTAGTTAAACTCAAGCAGGTATTTGGGGACCAAGGATTCAAAGGGCCAGACAGAGGTCAGATTCTGATCTCTGCATATGCACCTTCATTGCAGACATGAGCGCCATGGTCGCACCAGGCAAAGGTCAAGGTCATTGCCAAGATCACGTCACTACACTCCGGAGCGCAGTTCCTCCAGAAGTCGTTACCTGGTGAGGGAGTTTGTGGACAGCGACAGCGATGATTCAGACCTTGAGCTCAACAGACGGCATCGCAGGTGAGCTGTGCAAAGATTGTGATGTGGTCAGCCTCATATCACTTAGCGCTTGAAAGTGTCACCTGAAGAAAGACCCTTGGCAAAGGCTTGGTGAAGTGTTCAGAATTTTTTTTTAATTGCCAAACAACTTTGGGCTATATGAGGAAAGTGCTTGATGATGATGCATAGTGCCTGGAAAGTCAGTGACCTTAGAATATTTTTGTCTTCTTAATTGCCTCCCCTATTTACCATCCCTCACCCTTCATTACATTCCTTCTGTGTGCCTGTGTGTGTGTGTGTGCAAGGAATACAATATTCTGACTATATAGTTGATTATTTTTGAAGTTTTATGGATACATTGTTGTTGATCTTGTAAAGTGTGGTGTCCTCACCCTTGTCGGTGAGATACAGCGCTTTTGAAATGACTGTTATGATCATTATTTTCTCCAAGAGTTGATTGGCAGCTGTTCTGGCCAGTGTGCAGCTGTCTTGTTCCAGCCAGCAGATTATAATTATAACAGCACCTTTAGAACCTATGTTTAAATTTGTATCATTGGTAAGTTAGAAAGATTACAGTTATTAAGTTGACTGATTCATATACTTGTGTGATGAGTACATGTATGTATGTCACTTTGCATGGGACCAGTATGTCAGTTACCATAAAAGCAGCTGAGATCTCTCACAGTTTGTAATGTCACTCAGACTTTGTTCATGAATCCTGTGCAGGTCACGCAGTTTGTCCAGGTCAAGAGGTCACTCAGAAACAAGGCATTCTGCACGATCATCCTCTCGGCGACGAGGAAGGCGGTATCACCGTAAAACAGATACGGTGAGACACCGGGAACTCACACCATCCTTTTTTTAATTTGTTTTAAATTACAGATGGAGTTAAACATGAGGTTACATTTTGTTTAATTCTACAGTGTAACTTTTTTAATGTTTCCCAGTAGAATTTTATTTAATCTTGCTCTGTTGATTTTTCTCTCTCTCTCTCTGTCTCTGTCTCTGTCTGTCTATCTGTCTGTCTGTCTGTCTGTCTGTCTCTCTCAGTTGATTTCTCTCTCTCCCCCCCCCCTCCCCCCAATCATCTTCTCTCTCCCCCCTTCCCCCCCCCCCCCCCGATCATCTTTAAAGGTTTCAGACACCCCTCGTCTCTCCTACCCCCAGTCTTTTTTTGTTTGTCAGTAGATTAAAATGTGCATTTGTCTTGTTTAATCACCCCTTTAAAGGGACTATTCTTCTCAGATTTGGGGTATATAAATTAATTTCAACAGCATGTTCAATTGCAAAACTTTTTTTTGTGGATCATGTTCTTTTAACCTGCTCCAAGCACATGAGAAGTTTAGCCTGAGAAGGAGAGCTCCTTTAAGTCCATCATAATAATCTGACAAAAGTGGTTTTGAACAAGGGGTGGTTCCTGGGGAGGAGTTCATTTATATGGAACTTTAAAAATAAAAAGGGAATGTTTGCATGGTAATTTGTTTAAAAAAGGGGCAGGTCTCTTTTTACAACAGGCTGTCATTGGGGATTCCACTCTACTACATTGTCAATTTGTATATATATATGTGTGTGTGTGTGCGTGCGTGCGTGGCAGCGTGTGCGTGCGTGTGTGTGTGCATGCATACGTATGTGTGAATGCATGTGTGAGTGTGTGTGTGTGTGTGTGTGTGTGTGTGTGTGTGTGTGTGTGTGTGTGTGTGTGTGTGTGTGTGTGCATGTGTTTGCATATATGTACATGCATATGCATGTATGTGTTATGTCCACAGTATGGCTCATTGTGTGTTATGTCCACAGTATGACTCAGATGACGATGTTGATCTGAACGAGTCCCTGGTGCTGTCAGAGGACATCAACCGCCTCACCAAGCGCATGATCGGCACCGTGCGAGGTGAGCTCAAGCGTCACAAGAACAGCAAGGAGTTTGGCTCGTCTTACTGGTGATGGTGCTGGGACGGCCTGAGCTTCTCACCACATCAGCACAAGGAGTTTGGCTCGTATTAAAGGAGATGGCGCTGGGGTGTCCTGAAGTTCTCATCAAATTGACACAAGGAGTTTGGCTCATATTACTTATGGTGGCTCTGGAACGGCCTGATCTTCTCACCACATCAACACAAGGAGTTTGGCTCATATTAAAGGAGATGGCGCTGGGGTGTCCTGAAGTTCTCATCACATTGACACAAAGAGTTTGGCTCATATTACTGAAGATGGCACAGGGGTGTCCTGAGGTTCTCACCACTTTGGTCGATGTTCAGAAACGTGCTATAAAAAGCTATTCACTCATGCAGAATCACATGAGAGTACAGTGAGTCTGTTCGAGGGCGGAGAATAGTGCTATATAAAAGTGATCAACAGCAACAACATTGACACAAGGAGTTTGGCTCATCTTACTGGTGATGATGCAGGGATGGGGTGAGCTTCTCACCAAATCGACACAAGGAGTTTGGCTCATATTAAAGGAGATGGCGCTGGGGTGTCCTGAAGTTCTCATCACACTGACACAAGGAGTTTGGCTCATATTAAAGGAGATGGCGCTGGGGTGTCCTGAAGTTCTCATCAAATTGACACAAGGAGTTGGGCTCATATTAAAGGAGATGGCGCTGGGGTGTCCTGAAGTTCTCATCAAATTGACACAAGGAGTTTGGCTCATATTAAAGGAGATGGCGCTGGGGTGTCCTGAAGTTCTCATCAAATTGACACAAGGAGTTTGGCTCATATTAAAGGAGATGGCGCTGGGGTGTCCTGAAGTTCTCATCAAATTGACACAAGGAGTTTGGCTCATATTACTTATGGTGGCTCCGGAACGGCCTGATCTTCTCACCACATCAACACAAGGAATTTGGCTCATATCACTGGTGATGGCTCTTGGACAGCCTGATCTTCTCACCACATCGACACAAGGAGTTTGGCTCAAATTACTGGGGATGGCACTGGGATGGCCTGATCTGCTCACCACGTCGACACAAGGAGGCCATTGGCCTTGGCAGCATGCTGGAGACAGAGACTGGAAACTCATCATTCAAACATGGACAGTGGGACGAGATGTAGCAGCCTCCGGAGGGATGTGTATGCTCATGTTCAGTTGTTGTGGAATCAGTGTCTTTTACAGACTCTTTTTTTCATTAGATTTGTGTGTGTGTGAGTTGATGTTGGAGACAGGGATTAAGTAGGGATGAGATGTGGGGGTGATGTTGTTTTTTGTTTTTAAGGTGATGATTCAGCTGTTTTTTGTTTGTTTGTTTGTTTTTAAGGTTGAGGAGTAAGTAAGCAACTGGTTCTTGGTGTCCAGGGTTCGAGCTTCCTCAGCTTTGGGGAAAATGCTGGTTTGTGAGCTTTGACCTTACGGATGTCTGTTCTGGTCATTTAGAGTTGTAGGTTTGAGGTTCCTCAGTATTTGGGGAAATGCTGGTTCATGAGCTTTGATGTTACAGACATCTGTTTTGACTGTTTGGAATTGTGGGTTTGAGTTCCTCCGTGTTTGGGGAAACACTGGTTTGTGAGCCTTGATGTAACAGATGTCTTCAATGACTCAAAGGCCTCTCCATTGTGCGCACTCTCCATTGTGCACACTCTCCAGTGTGCGCACTCTCCAGTGTGCGCACTCTCCATTGTGCGCACTTTCCATTGTGCACACTCCATTGTGCGCACTCTTCATTGTGTGCACTTTCCATTGTGCTCACTCTCCATTGTGCGCACTCTCCATTGTGCACACTCCACTGTGCGCACTTTCCATTGTGCACACTCCATTGTGCGCACTCTCCATTGTGTGCACTCTCCACCTTGCCACTGTGAGGTTGGGCCTGTTGTTAGTGGCTGTGGAATAGCCAGTCGGCTCTGTCTGTACTGCAGTAGACAGGTTCCATCATTGGCGGGAGCTGCCACAAGTAAAATTTTTGTCATGACAAAACTTTTGTCATGATAAACACGTATTTGTTGCGACGAAACATGGCTTTTGTCATGACAAAAGTATGCTTGTCATGACAAAACTTTTGTCATGACTTTTGTCATGACAAGCTTCATGACAAACAGGTGTTTGTAGCAACAAAACACATCTTTCGTTGTGACAAAAGTATGCAAAAAATTTGTTGCGACAAATATTTGTCACAACAAACATTTTGTCACAACAAAAGTTTTGTCACGGCAAGCATACTTTCGTTGTGACAAAAGATGTGTTTTGTCACAACAAAAGCATGTTTGCCACAACAAAACTTCTGTCATGACAAAAATGATACGTGTGGCAGCACCCACCAGTGGTAGGTTCTCCTGTCACCATCCAACAAAGTCTGGCCTTCAGAGTACTGATTGTACTGTATCTGTCTTCCTGCCTGCCTGCCTGCCTGCCTGCCTGCCTGCCTGCCTGCCTGCCTGCCTGCCTGCCTGCCTGCCTGCCTGCCTGCCTGCCTGCCTGCCTGCCTGTCTGTCTGTCTGTCTGTCTGTCTGTCTGCCTGCTTGCCTGCCTGTTTGTCTATCTGTCTGACTGAGCGATTGACTGACTGTCCATCTCACTGTCTCTGTCTTGCTGAGCTGTGCATCTCTGTCTTATTGATTTGCGCATCTCCGTCTTGTTGATTTGTTCAGCAATGAAAGAAGTTGCGAACTGATATTTTGAGCCAGCAATATATTTTCACAACTTGAAGAGACATATTTACATGTAACTGAACTCTTTCTTCTTCTTTTTTCTTCCTTTTTTTTTTTTTTTTTTTTCCCCCCCTTCCATGCTGTCCTAATCAAAATGATATGTGCCTGTGGATTGTGTCATTACATGAAGACGCTTGCACCTGGATCCTGTGTTTGAACTGACATGAAATGAGTTGTTGTTTTGGAGAGAAAAAAATCAAGAGGAAATACTGTTCACATACTCTCTCCACTGGCTTGCAGGATAAGTAGGTATACTGTGATTGTAGAAATGTGGGCAGATTCTACACGTAAATGTGGGCATATTATGCACATGTACACACCTCCTTTTGTACAATCCTGTACAATTCTGTTGTGATATGTGTATATATTCCCTTTCTCTTACAAAGTGAGTTTTTACAAGCATCGAGGCGTGATGTTTTGCCACATGTATGTGTTATTTAGCATTACATTTTCTGGGTTAAATAAACAAACAATGTTTTAGTTTTTTTTAAACAGTAAATGTAAAGGCAAGATTGTGATATGTGTCCATCCCTCTTTGCCTGCTCATTGATGTCTGAAAAAGCTATGCCTCAAAATGTGGGACATAGTCTCTGCTGTGTAGAAGTGATCAGAAATAATCCAAACAGGACAGGACAGTTTCTGCTGTGTAGAAGACACCAAAAATGATCCATACAGGATAGGGACATAGTCTCTGCTGTGTAGAAGACATCAAAAACACTCCAAACAGGAGAGGGACGTAGTCTCTGCTGTGTGGAAGTCATCAAAAACATTCCAAACAGGGTAGGGACATAGTTTCTCCTGTGTAGAAGACATCAAAACCAATCCAAACAGGATATGACCAGAGGTGCTTGACGGTTAGAAGAAGTAAATTGTCCCCCAAAAGAAAGGAAAGAAAATCGCAGTCCTAAGGGAGGCAACTCAGTCCATTGCTAATGTGATTACGTCCCTTGGACTTTCACCTCTTCTTTTGAACCAGCCAGGCTGACATGGTACATAGCTGTCAACCCTTTTTGGGAGTAAACCTTAGGCAAGAGTTTGTGAACCCGTATTTCCCTTATTCAGGCCAGGGTCTTTTATCACTGGTGGCAGGGGCGTTTTGAATTCCAACAGGCACGTGTGGCAATGGAAGGAAGAAGCAATGTTGTGCAAAATACATATGCATAATTTCAAATCTCACTTCTGATGAGATTTCTTAGCCTGTTGCACTAGGCCAGTCAGTGTGCATTTGGCGATGGCATGTGTCAGCTGCTCGTTTGATAGTTTTTCAGTCTTTTTGCTCAGTTTAAAACAACAACAAAATCTCACGAAAATTAAGTTTTCCTGTATCCATTTTCCAATATGGCCATATCGCCCCCAAATAACGATTTTTTAAAATTTTATACCAGTAAACTGTATGGGTTGACAGGTATGATGGTATGTGGCCGGAGCAAACTTGATGACATTGGGCTTAATGTCCTTGGATGTCAGGCAGACATATTAGGGACAATGAGCCATGCATGCGATGCAGTGGAGAGGGTACTGATCTGAATACCGAATGAATGAATTGTAGGGTACAATCTCAACAGAGAGGACATGACATATGGGCTATTGTATTTCTTTTGGTGGTGGGTGGGGGAGGAGAAGGGTGGGGGGGGGGGGGACTGATGTGAATGGCCTCAACTGGTATGAAGACAAGACTTGAGTGTTGCTGGTAGCTGATTGACATTGATTTTGGTTGTGTCCGCCCAAGTGTTATATGTATACATGTTGTGTGATGGAAATGCTTGCATGTTTTATGTGATCTAATGCTATAAAATGCAGAGTAAGGGTGTTGGAATGTGACTGTTACATTAGAAGTTTAACACGGATGGTGAGGAGGCCATGGGCTTAATCTCTGGTATTCCGTCAAACAGACTGCATTTTCATGAAAAGTTTGGTGTGTTTTTAAAGGGATTTGATCACTTTTGTATTACTGATGGGTGTGAGGTATTTTTGCTGCTAGAGATCAAAGTGGATAGACTGATGAGATACATATGTGCCCATCGTGAGTGATGTGTCAACACATAATTTTTCAAGCAGCATGTCAGTGGTGATACAAAAGATTCTGACTTGCTGCCCAACATGCATATCTTTTGATGTGTTGCAAATTTTCAGGCATAATGCGAAAGTATGTCAGAATCACATGACACTTGAAATGGGGCTGGTTCTAATTTTTTTAATGCTTGACTCACAAATCGGCCAATCAGAAATGAGCGCAGATGGGACACGTTTTGTAAAGGGGAAACTACTCTCAAGAGACTTGCCTTATTAATTTGGCCACCGTTGTGGCACGGATAATGCTTCCTGTGTGTGTCACCGTTTGATGAATCATTGACTGGTCGCGCTGCATGCAAATAGCACTGCAAGTGGGGGAAGGCGCCTCACAAAACTCACCACCTCAGGTTCAACAGGCTTTGTGAGCTACCAGCGTTAGACTGTGTACATATTAATGGCATCTTTTATCTGGATTGTATTGTGCTTGAAAAAAGTGTGTGTGTTGGGGGGGGGGGGGGGGTGCTGTTGTACATGTATATATGTATACAAAAAGCATATTTTGTTTGTAAGACTTGTGGTTTTTATTTTGTAATCCATCCTGTACCAAAAAAAAGAAATTATAAAAAAAAAGAAAAAAAGGCCATTTCAGCATCTCAGCAACTGTCCCCAAAAAGTTTATGTGTGTTGTGTTACTTGTTTTTACTCCGTCCTTCTGATTCTTTTTTCTGGTTATTTGTTTATATGTATACAACAATGCATGCGCTTCCGTCCATCCCTTTTAAATGTGTGCATGATGTGTAGCTCTCTTTTTCTCCTGACCTGCACATTGTGATGTGTGATAAAACTGGAAACTGTGATAGCCGTGCATCCAGCCAGCAAGGCGATCTGTCAAGCCAAATGAGACCAGAGTGTATAATGAATTACATGTCTAATTAATTATACATCCACACGGGAAACAACTGCAAGTGACAGCTGCTGATGGTTTTGCCAAACATGTGATAATCGGCTATATGATTATATTCCATCCGTCCGCTACATAGAGTTTTTTCTTTTCTGCGATGCACATGTACTGAAACGTTTTTTGTTGGTTCAACTTGTTGTGTCCATATTGCGACAGGTTTTAATAATCAATCAAGATTTCTATAATAAAAATCTAGATTATGTGCTGGCTCTGTTTATTTATGAATTCTCAGCCGGCGTAATGTGATAGTATACTTCTGTACAACTACGAGTGAACTTCTACTGTATACTTTTGTACAGCTACAAGCAAACTTATCTGACTGTATACTTTTGTACAGCTACAGTTGAGTGAAGTAATTTTACCGTCCAAACCCAGTGTGTATTTGCTGCTTTTGTACAGTTGTACTGGTTGTTTTATGATGCGTCAGCTGCACGTCTTTGCGCAGGTGAAGATGCGATATTCCAAGCATAAGTGAATGAAACTTGTATGAGTCAGGGATGGGGCCCCAGATCAGCTTGGAGCATGGACTTGAAGTGATGTAGCTGATTTGGACAATATGGGATCGTTTGTAAAACTGTCTAAAAAATGTAAAAATGTGTTGGTTCTGCTTGTTGAGTCCATGTTGTGACAGGTTGAATTGAATTGTACAAATTGAATTGTTATAGACATTGAATTGTCACACACATTGAATTTTTACATACATTGAATTGTTACATCCATCATCACCTACTTAATTACAGGTTATTACCATACTTAATTACAGGTACTATAGCTATCACTATGCATATGATTAGCTAGAGAAATTGAGTTCTTAGAATTGTCACATATATTATTACCATACTTAATTACAGGTACTATATCTGTAACTGTTGCTATGCATATGATTAGCTACAGATACTGAGTTCTTCGCATTGTCACGTACAATCAAATGATAGTTACCAGTACTGTCAGATGTTAAAATTCTATGATGGTTACGTTTCCTGGTATTTTGTCCTGCGCATTATAACATTGTGTACCCCGTTAAAATTTTATGATGGTTATGTTTACTGGTATTTTATCCTGTGCATTATGATGTTATGTACCACAATTAAAATTCTGTGCTGGTTATATTTACTGGTATTTTGTCCTGTGTTATTATGTTATGTACCACAGTTAAAATTTTATGCTGGTTACATTTACTGGTATTTTGTCCTGTGCGTTATGATGTTATGTACCACAGTAAAAAAATTATGCTGGTTACATTTACTGGTATTTTGTCCTGTGCGTTATGATGTTATGTACCACAGTTAAAATTTTATGCTGGTTACATTTACTGGTGTTTTGTCCTGTGCATCTTGACCTTATGTACCACAGTTACAGCTGGCCTCATAGACACGTGATTGCTACCATGATTGGTGGTAAGTTTTTTGCCAAGCCATGGACACATTGTAGTTAAAGATTTTTTTGTGCCACAAATGTGAGAGACGAAAGCAAGGCAGGACAAATAAGATGCAGCGCTATAAAATGTGAGCAAGTTAATCTCGGCATCCTTAAATTACTTGTTCTTTTCTTTGGCCTGGAGGTGTCACTACATTTTGAATATAATATGCTGAAGGGATTCGGTTCAAGCGGGTTCCCATGTGGGATCTTTTGTTATTCTGTCTCCCCCCCCCCTCCCCCACTTCTCTAATATTTTCCAGGGGCCAGAGGCCTACAGAAATAAACTGTCTTGTCTCTCTCTCTCCCCTCTCTCTCTCTCTCTCTCTCTCTCTCTCTCTCTCTCTCTCTCTCTCTCTTGATATCTATTTATCAGTAGCTTAGCAAGGACTAGTTGTTAGACAGTTTTTTGACTGAACCTAAATTACAATCCTTGTAAAATAAAGGTTTTGAGTTCGAGTTCTCTCTCTCTCTCTCTCTCTCTCTCTCTCTCTCTCTCCCCCCCTCCCTCCCCGACCTCTCTCTCTCTCTCCCTCCGTCCCTCCCTCCCCCCTCTCTCCCCAACCTCCCTCTCTCTGCATTTTGTGTGTGTGTGTGTGTGTGTGTGTGTGTGTGTGTGTGTGTGTGTGTGTGTGTGTATGTGTGTGTGGTGTTGTTGGTTCATTTGTCCTTCACCCTTTCTGTGTGAAATGACTTTACACATGTCGATGGCAATGGTGAAATATACTCGGGCCTCAAAAGTTTTTAAAAGCAATGTACAAATGTTCAAGCGTGCATCAACATGCACGATCCTTACAAACCCTTTACACACGGAAGACGTGCATGCTGGTCTTGCTAGCTCTGTTTTGGTTGGTTAAACGGATTTAACGCCGAATTCTCTCGGAAGAGGTAGGCCTGTTGGCGAGGACTGGGATCCTTGTAGGTGTAGAAAGAGGGAGACTATACCTAACTGCTAACGACATACTCTCATTGGGATCCCAGTTAGTGACGGAAGAGGGAGACTATACCTAACGATATATTGTCATTGGGATCACAGTGGGGAAAGAGGGAGACTATACCTAACTGCTAACGACATACTGTCATTGGGATCACAGTGGGGAAAGAGGGAGACTATACCTAACTGCTAACGACATACTGTCATTGGGATCACAGTGGGGAAAGAGGGAGACTATACCTAACTGCTAACGACATACTGTCATTGGGATCACAGTGGGGAAAGAGGGAGACTATACCTAACTGCTAACGACATACTGTCATTGGGATCGCAGTTAGTGATGGAAGAGGATCGAGACTGTACCTGACGACAGACTGTGAGGAAAGAGGGAGAATGTACCTGACGATAGACTGTGAGGGAAGAGGGAGACTGTACTTGACGATAGACTGTGAGGGAAGAGGGAGACTGTACCTGACGATAGACTGTGAGGGAAGAGGGAGACTGTACCTGACGATAGACTGTGAGGGAAGAGGGAGACTGTACCTGACGATAGACTGTGAGGGAAGAGGGAGACTGTACCTGACGATAAACTGTGAGGGAAGAGGGAGACTGTACCTGACGATAGACTGAGGGAAGAGGGAGACTGTACCTGACGGTAGTTAATGGGAGAAGAAGAAGAAGACTATACCTAACAGTATACTGTGATTGGGATCCTAGATGGGGTGTTGGTGGTGTTGGTATACCCAACGATGCACTGTCACCATCAGAATGATTTCTGCATTAAGATGGGCAGCGATGCGGGCCATTTTAATGTTTTATTAATGGTTCCTGGTGCAGTCTTTGTCAGCTTCTCTGGTCCTAGGGTCAGACTAGTGGAATCCTTTTTCTTCCTGTTTTATTGAAAGTCTTTTCACATCAGTGATATTAGACTGATCGTACTATCGTCACGTTAACAACGTATCAAAATGGCAGAAGAAGCTTGCTGAGTTTACATTTCCAAACAGGAAGAGAAAATTCAGTCAGCAAGTGTTTTCCAGGTACAAATACGTCAAAGACAGCTATAGAAATGGCTGTTCGCAAAGTCAGTGAGCTGTCAACAGCTTTCTCAGTGTTGTCGGATTTTAACTGGTGAGGGTTAGGGTCAGTATAAAACCTGTAACACTCCCTACTGTCACATACCCACGGGTCCAGGCGAGATCAAGAGGAGGGAGGTGGAGCTGGACCCTCAAGTTAGCCCAGAAGAGATCAAGAGCAGGGAGGTGGAGCTGGGCTTGAGAGTTGGACTTCCTTTGCTTCAACTGTTTCCCAACGGCGGAGCTACGGACATTGTCTTAGTGACTCTGTTCTGCATAGCGTTTGGAGAGCAATTGCGTGGTGCTGTGGTCGCTGCGCAATGCCGGACGGACACTGCCTTTAATTAACATCCCGTTAGTCTGGCGGTGGTCCACGGCAGCCTTGGTCTTCCGGGTTGGCGCCTGTCTTGAGGTTTCACTCTTCTGTCCTCCTTTTCCCACTCGTCCCCGTCCCTAATAGGCCTTCTCGCCTCCGTGGACGTTAAGCAACAAAGTCTCTCCCCACTTCAGCTTACAGACTTTTTAGCTTAAGTGTAGGCCTACATGACATGACAGTACTCCCTGCTAATTAATTTTGATCTGTATTATAGCCTATCCCTCACTCGCTCATTTGTCTCCTACAGTTTCTGGATTTGACAACAGATATACTTATTTTGACAAGATGTTGCCATGGTATTTGTACCCACTGATACGATGAACGATGATGTACTCTGTATTCTAAAGATCGTACAATATATCTTCAGTTTTCTGTCCCTCCAAGTTTGGAAAGGTTATAAATTGTGATGTGTAACATGAGTTTTATTCTGTATTTTTCAGCAATCGTGAAAAATAAACAGAGACTATCACTGTTTCTCGTTTCTTTTTTCACCCGTGCCCCCGCCAACTCTCGATGTGTGTGTGTGTGTGTGTGTGTGTGTGTGTGTGTGTGTGTGTGTGTGTGTGTGCGGCGTGCATGCGTGTGCAGCGTGCGTGTGCGTGCATACGTGTGTGTGTGTGTGTGTGTGTGTGTGTGTGTGTGTGTGTGTGTGTGTGTGAGAGAGAGAAAGAGAGAGAGAGAGAGAGAGAGAGAGAGAGGAGAGAGAGAGAGAGAGAGAGTGCATGTGTGTGTATGTGAGAAAGGAAGAGGGGGGGAGGGAGGGAGAGAGAGAGCATGTGTGTGTGTGTGTGTGTGTGTGTGTGTGTGTGTGTGTGTGTGTGTGTGTGTGTGTGTGTGTGTGTGTGTGTGTGTGTGTGTGTGTGTGTGTGTGTGTGAGAGAGAGAGAGAGAGAGAGAGAGAGAGAGAGAGAGAGAGTGCATGTGTGGTGTGTGTGTGTGAGAGAGAGAGAGAAAGAGAGAGAGAGAGCATGTGTGTGTGTGTGTGTGTG
>OY757551.1:7133374-7180874 GCA_963584105.1 Alviniconcha strummeri
CGAGCGCATCGATACCATCTTGAACTGAACAGTAAGACTTAGACTCAGGGTTCTGTCTAGACTTTTCGTAGCTTTGTGGATCGAAGGACATTTTATTATCCAAAAGCATACATTCTCTTGTAATGCACATATTATTATTATTTTTTATAATAATAATAATAAAAGACAATATATTAATAACAAACAAAAACAGGCAAGCGGATTTTTATTTTTATATTTTTAAGAGCAACAATAAAACAAAAATGACCAGAGTCAATGATAACATATTATGGAACATTAATTACTATAATGATCAAGACATGCAAATCCCGTCGCCACCACCAACGAGCAACACTACATCAACAGCCACAACCACCACCACCACAACAACTAAAAATACAGGAAGAAATTGATATATTTTGTCATCGTCCCCTCAAATGCCAGCGAGATTTTGTTCCCTCGTCCGGCAGTACGAAATTTGCCGATTTTACTTCGAGCGAAAGGGACGCATTTGAATTCAATGAAGACCCACGTGGGAAATCTCTTTTTAACAATAATAGCACGTAACTCTTGCTCTCAAATCAGATAGGCCTAATAAAGATGGCGGATCAATAAATCTGTCGATTCAGTCAGCATGCGGGGTTAGCAGATCGGCCGCTGGGTGGCGTATTTTCTTGAATTATAGGCCTATTGACAACTTTTCTAACGGCTCTTAGTTTCGGCCATAACAGGAGGCTTCCACAGCTGTTACTAAAATTAGAAACGTGTGCTCGATTTCCAGTTTCAAAAAATGGCAGAAGGTATGCAGAGAAGATCTAGATCTACGGGAGTAGTGGGATAAATTGTGCAGTCCACGGCTGTAGAGAAAATTAAACAAGGTAATGCTCCATGATCCAAGGAGGCCGTCGGAAATTCCTGTGACATTTTATACGGTATTTTGGGTCGCAAATATCATCAGAATTATCCAAACTGGGCCATATCAGGTGAATAAAGCCGAAACAGGCAACAGAAAGTGAGTGTTTTTCAGTGTGCGTTTGCATGATTTAGATCTATTACCTAGTAACGATGTACAGGCTTCCTCAGTGTGGATGTCGGAAAGAAACAATCGATTGTGTATTGACGACACATCGTTTACAGACTGTAATCAAACTCATTTTTGTTGCAAACGTTGGCTTCATTCGCTAAATATGAACCTCTTTGGGCGATTCTGATGGTATTTGTGTCCCAAAATGGCTTTCAACAATGCCCCAGGAATTTCCGACCGTCTCCTTGGCTTTTACCCTAAACAATAATCTTCAAATGCTATACTTTGACCAAAGAAGGAATGCTCACGTGCACCCTTGTTATCAGCTCTAGAAGACGCTAGACAATGCTGACACAAAAACAAAGACCAAATTAGCGGCACTGCAGATTTTTTTAATCGACCCAAACTAAAAAGTGTCAGTCTGAAACAGAACAAGGCACAGAGCGTTTTTTTCAGAATCAGCACGCAAAGGGAGTTAATTAGCGCTCGAAAGACGTCACACAAACATAACAACAAAGACCCGAGCCGTCTACGGTAACAATCACCTGGCATGCGAGTAAATACAAGGTACATAAACATGCGAGTAAATACAAGGTACATAAACATTTTACACGGAGTCAGTTTATGTACCTTGTATTTACTCGCACGCCAGGTGAGAGTTACCGTAGGCGACTAAGGTCTTTGTTGTGTTTGTGCGACGTCCTTTCGAGCGCTAATTAACTCCTTTGTTTGTTGATTCACCGGAACGTTTGTGTGTGCGTTCATTTCATTCCATGACCAAATGCCCACAGACAAAAATAATGTGCCTGTACAGTGTTGTTCCGTGTGTCCAACGTCTCTCACGGTAATGCCGTCGCGAACTATCTTGAACACTTGAAACCTGTCTTAGTTTTACTTCGCATTTTCACCGTTTAACTGTTGTTTAAGTGTCGTTTTGTAGCTTGATAAAAGGGATTAATTACCTCGAAAATTCGGCATGTTGTGTTTTGACTTAATAAATAGCGTTCTTTTTAACCTTCTATGTGTTTGGATCATATCATCGCAAACTATGTCAAAAATATCAAACACCAACAAAAGATTTAACACAGCTAAAACGGAGGCTGAAAAGGAAGGCCGGATATTAGACACAGAATCATAGTTCAGGAGCTGTGTGAGAGTCGAGGTGGACGTCCTGGGCTGTCCGTCCTAACGAGCCTTCTGGTTTCCGTGGACGTAAAGATTTACTGAACCGTGCTTCGGCATTGGTCACAACTTGTCCCTAATATGTCATCTGACATCTGAGGACACTAAGCAACACTTCATCATAGACACAGAATGTAGCATGGAAGATTTCGTGGTGGAAAGTTGTGATCAGCACACACACACACACACACACACACACACACACACACACACACACACACACACACACACACACACACACACACACACACACACACACACACGAGAAGAAGACAAAAGAAGAAGAAGAATGGAAGTAGCAGAAGAAGAGCGTAGCTGGTGGATTGGGTTTGCATGTTAAACTTTAAGGTGTTCTGTCAAGCAGCCAGGAGCGGTCGAGTTGAGGCAGCTGTAGCACACACACACACAAAAAGCGAGCTTGTACTGTATTCGTGAATTAATGGGCAGCCAATGGAGAAAAACGAATTAATGAGGAGAGATGTGGCCAGCTTTGGCAATTGTCAAGACAAGGTGAGCATTGGTGCGCGCGCGCGCCTGTGTGTGTGTGTGTGTGTGTGTGTGTGTGTGTGTGTGTGTGTGTGTGTGTGTGTGTGTGTGTGTGTGGTGTGTGTGTGTGTGGTGTTCGAGGAATACAAAATTATGTCTATAAATATATAATTTTTGAGGTTTTAAGAACAACATACCTCAACCAAGAAAGATAAGAAGGAAACAAAAAAGATAAGTTATTTCGCTTCTCGTCTCATTTTTTCATCGTTTTTCACAGTTTAACTGTTGTTTAAGTGTCGTTTTGTAGTTCGACAAAGGTGATTACTCGAACATTTGCAGATTGTGTGGTTGTGTCCTAATAAATAAGCGTTCTTTTGAACCTCTTTTGTCTTTGGATCTTTTATGTACACATTTTTCCGTTGGTCTTGTCACGTAAAAGCGCGGCGTGCTCACCCTTGTCGGTGCCGAAATCGCCCTTTAGAAAAGACCATTATTACTATTAACCCTTTCGGCACTGCCCTTATGACATCATAACTATGAGGTCCTTGATGACGTGTTTCGTACCCGCGGTAAGACGTCACAGGACGACCTGCTGGACTTCTGACTTCCCGTGCACAGTCAGGAGAACAAAGCGGAACAGAATTAACGTTTGGGGATGGCTGAATCCTTCTGTGAGACTCTCAGTCTCTGAAGAGACTGCATCAGCAGCACAAACTCTCTGGCAGCGAAAGGGTTATTGTTGTTGTTGTTGTTGTTGTCGCCATTATTTTGTCAGTGTGAGCAGTTCAGCCATCTATTGTCTTTCCCCTATCAAACCCCAAGGTTCGGTTACATCCTCCATCCCTGCAAGGAATGCTTCCGGAAAGCGAGCTTTGGAGTGCGCTCCCTTGCACAGTTACCTACGCCGGCTAATAACGCGTTGAAAAACAGCAACCAGTAAATCAGCCAATCAACCCCGTCCCTAATAAGCCGTACGGTTTCTGTGGACGCAGTCAACCCCGTCCCTAATAAGCCGTACGGTTTCTGTGGACGCAATCAACCCCGTCCCTAATAAGCCGTACGGTTTCTGTGGACGTTAAGCACCATGTTTACTTACTTACAGCCAGTCAGCAGTTAGGCTCACTCTAGCCGCTTCAGTTATGATCCCATGGCGCCATGCGGGTCACGAAATACTGTTTTCCTTTCTTCTTTTTAATCATCATTATTACTTGTAGTAGTAGGTTTGATTATTTATTTATGGTGTGTCGTGTGTATGTGTGTGTGTGTGTGTGTGTGTGTGTGTGTGTGTGTGTGTGTGTGTGTGTGTGTGTGTGTGTGTGTGTGTGTGTTCGCGCGCGGTGCGAGTGCATGCGTCAGACTATTACAAGTGCGCGCGGGCGCGGACGTGTGTGCGCGTGCGTGTGCGTGCGTGCGTGCGTGCGTGCGTGCGTGCGTGCGTGCGTGTGTGTGTGTGTCTTTCACGATCCTGCTTTCCTATCGAGTTTTCACCGTTTCAGCACAAACCATCAAAAAAACTTTACATTTTAAAACAAAAACAAAAAAACAAATCCGGATGACTTAGCAATAACAAAGCAGTCTTCAATAATACATAAATAATCTTAGATTGAATAGTCCTGTTTCCTAGCACTTTCTTTGTTGTTGTGCCTTAAATTGTCTTCTCCGACATCAAGCTGACATAATGTTTGTGATTGTTGTTCCTTTTCGTTGGTTTCTTTTTGTTGCTGTTTTTGTGTTGTTGTTTTTTACGTGTGCGGATTATGCAGAGCTAGTGGTGCGTGCAGCAATCTACGGAGTCTAGTCATGACCGATTCGACTGACACAGACATCGCTTCCACCTTGTTAACCCCCACAGGAACGCGTCTAACCTGATTAAATTTTGATCGTGTTTTCCAGTTGCACGTGCTCTGCGCACAAGCCCCGCCCCTCGAGACTGGCCAGACGACACAGGGCTGCCTCACGAGACACGCATGGACGATACGGGGCGCGATCAGCAAAGGGAGACAAGTGTTGAAAAATACATGATGCTCTCCCTTGTCTTCACCCTCGGCCACACACCAATGGCGATGTCTGGAGGGGTCGGGGAACATGGGGAGGAGGTGGGGGGGGGGGGGGGGGGGGGGAGAAAATGACAAAGTCTGTGTTGTTTTAGGATGATAAAGTCACATTTTTGTGGGGTGTCATTGATTTGAGAGTTTTACCGAGTGTTCAAACTTGTGAGAGGCGGCGGACCGCCGAGAATATGAGCCATCCGCTGGCAGCCACCCACCTTCCTCCTCTTCCCCATTCCGGCGGTGTGTGTGTGTGTGTGTGTGTGTGTGTGTGTGTGTGTGTGTGTGTGTGTGTGTGTGTGTGTGTGTGGTGTGTGAGCCACGTGTGTGTGTGTGTGGGGGGGGGTGCGTGCGTACGTGCGTGTGTGTGTGTGCGTGCGGCGTGCGTGCGTGCGAGCGTGCGTGCGTGCGTGTGTGTGTGTGTGTGTGTGTGTGTGTGTGTGTGTGTGTGTGTGTGTGTGTGTGCGCGCGCGCGCGCGCGTGTGTGTGTGTGTGTGGACGACGGAGGCGGGCTGACCAAGAGAGAATTGCATGATTAAGTTTAGGCTGTCTGACTGACCTTGTGGTCTTTCCTCAAGGCTGATCAACAAAAAGACTACCGGTACTCCGGCACAGTTGAAGACTGCAGACCGATGTTTAATATATAACAATATAAGTCTCTCGCAAAACTGTACATCAATTGGAAAACTGCATCTTAAAAAAAAAAAAAAAAAAAAAAAAAAACTGTTTTTATTTATTTTGATGCATAACATCCACAGAAGCCACTTACGGCTTATTAGGGACCGATGAAAATTCCATCGTTCGAAGGGATAGCCATATAGTGTTATTACTGGCGATTCAAAAAGGTGGCCACCCGGTTTCCACGAAAAAACAAACAAATCTAAAACAGGGGTCTTGTCGGGACGTCTTGTAAGTAGTTCGCAATGATACAGTCTTCACACAAACAACATTGCCTGCTGATTCACAGAGGCAACGCCAGTAGCAATAAAAGACCATGAGATAGTCACCAACAGCTGTGAGCCGGTTTGGCCTAGCGGTAAGGCGTTAAGCCCGTTCTTAACTTGGCGAATGTTTGTTCGCCCGAACATACTTCGGACACTTCGACGAACTATGACTCGTTTCTTAATTGAACATTTACTTCGCCGAATATGGTTCGGACAGTCCAAACTTTACTTCATTCTCAACTGGCTTGTAATGAGATGCAAGCTTCGGCCCGAACTTGCGGCAGACGCGCAGCACACAGCATGATCGAAAACGTAGGCTAAAGTCAAGTCAAGTCAATATACTTTAATCATCCTTCACAGGGTAATTCAACTAACTACTATCTCATTCTGGGTCTCCGAGACAAGGCTGCGCCTTCCACAAGTCAACAAATAAACAAATTCCCTCAACAAATAAACAAATTCCCATTTTTATTTTTGTGTTTTCTTCATTCACAGGAGAGCTCTGCTCTCAGCCAATCAGAGGCAATGATCGTCCACTAGGGCGAATGTTCCCAGAACATGTTGAGCGAAGGTTTTTGGACCCCGAATATAGCTTGGACGAATACTCCCAACTAGGTTCGCGAAGAAGAAAAGTTGGCCCAATTAAGAACCAACTAGCTTCGCCGAATACTTCCAACTAGCTTCGCGAAGAAACATTCGCCCAGTTAAGAACGGGCTTTAGGCTGGTCAGCGGAAGGTTCGATACCGCTTCGCCTCTCCTTTCTCTTCAAAAGGTTGTGGTTTGTGGACACGGTCTTGTGACTTTGTCCATCACTTCCTACTGAAACATTAATTCAGAATGGCTCTCATCGTTGCGCATCTTAAAGGGCCCCTGAACACAGATTTTGACCGATTTTAGCTTCAAATCTCCTCTTTGGTATATTCCACCGACTAAATATTTTCACACAGTAAATACAGGTATATATCCCGTGCCTCAGTAATCATTTCATATTTTTCAAGTGTATTAAATGCTTATGAATCGCAAAACAAGACCAATATGTCACGGCAGAATGGGCAAGGGAAATAACCGCTGTAGCCGCGTGATCGGGCGTGTTTTGGCTTAGAGTTTACTTGGAGCCGTAAAGTCAAAGGCTAATCGTGACGTCACGATAAGACTCGACTGCCATTGGCATTGTTGCTTCTATAGTTTCAGTGCACAAAACTCCGGATAAATTTGCCTGAAAAGTTGGAAATGGCAACTGGAATGCGGCCATTTCAGTACGAGCCAGCTGCGGATATCAATTTTGGCATCGACTGGAGAGTTCAAGTGACGAAGAAGTGTCATGAGAATAGTGGTGGTTATGCTTTGTGTTTATTGTATATTGTGATGTGTGCGACACTACGTATTGTTGCGTACTTCTTAAGTGTTAATCTTTTACATATGCACACTGTCTTTGTGGCTTTATGTGTGGCACAACATTTTCCTTTGAAGGAATAAAGAAGTTCTTGACTTGACTTAACTTGACATAAGAGCACAGAAGCAAAAATAACTGTGCCAACGACAAACAGATGGAAAGCCAAACTAACCGTAACCAACTCCTCACTAACCCGGTCTCCATCTAGAAACACAATGCCTGCAGACTGATAAAGCAAACCGCTAATCAGGACTACCGATGACATAGCATCGGGATGTAAACAAATGCAGACGAAAAGATAAATTCAAAATGGCTGCCCTAATCAGGCAAGCTAACAGCGGGTACGAACTGGCCAATAAGCCAAAGATAAAAACGAAAGACGTATGGTGGAAGAGAAGAGAGAGGAAACAAAACAACGACAACAACAACAAACACTTTCTGAAAAGAAAGAGGAGGCAGGAAATGTCAGCGAGCAACGTGACAAAGGCTGGATACACGTAATCCGTGTACACGATACAACCCACTTAGCAGTGACAACAACACTGCGGGGCAGCAGACGCTCACGAGACTACCCCCCTCACTCGTACATCGTAAATGAACTCTATAACCCGAGAAACAAAAGGAGAAGAAAGAGAAAAAACAGTCGATGGCAAGAACCGGCCCAACCCCAAACCATAACCCAGGGAGGCCACGAAATTGCTAGTCTATTGAACTAAAACGAACAAAACGTTTTCATCTTTACGTATGATGAAACAAACACAGATAAATTGGGAAAATATAATAAAACACCCAATAAAAGGCAGGCTCCCTGATGAGGTCCAGCCTGTTGTGAAAGCTAGAGTAAACACAACGAAAAAGACAGAAACGCCACGCACCTAACAAGGCTCGAGAAAGATGGAATGACAAGGGGGAAATAAACAAAGGCCCAACTACTGGCAATGGCGTCGGAGCTTCATCCTTGGAGATTCGAACTGGAAATTGTTCCAAGTCGGTTACACTGTGTACAGGTATTTGAGCCCAAACTGAATGCTCAGCAGGGTGCGATCTGTGAAGCATTTTTTTCGAAATGCTTTGAGCAGAGCACATCGTGGTGTTTTGGTTCCCACTTCTTTGTGGCTAGGTCCCATCGATTCATTGCCATTTGCCACTGTCGTTTTCTGGCTTCATTTTTTTTTTTTTAAATTTGGAAAATAAAAGCATGGAAAGAAAACTCCTTTGTCAACTTTTCACTGCAACCAACTGCAGCACACTCGCTCGGCATGCTATAAAACTGATTTGCCAGACTACTTTGATTCAATTTTGTTCAAGTCGTTACTGAGCCATGCGGGTCAGTTGTCTTGTTGTGACGTCACGGAGGTCACGTGACCGAAAACGGGATTTTCAGCTGCAGACGACGCAGATACTCGAAGCGTCGTGTTTGTTTTCATTCAAATCAATACTTTTACGTACCTCAGGAAAATGTCAATCTATCAAACGAACAGCGTGAATGTTAAACTTTATTTATATAGTACAAAGTAAGTGATATTTACGACTTAAAATCAGTGTTATGGGGCCCTTTAATGCAGGAATCATTCTGGTGTTGACAGTGTAGCGATAGGTAGATAATCTTCCTCTTCCCCCCTTCCCCCCTCCAAACGCCCTCCCCCCCCCCCCCCCCCCCCCCCAATTCTCCCCGTCCCTAATAAGCTTTATGGTTTCTGTGGACGTTAAGCACCATGTTTACTTACTTTACTGACAGCCATTTGTCGCTAGGTCTAAGGGAGATAACTATCTCTTTTCTTTCGTCCTCGTCAGTGATACTACAGATATCCCAATCATCGTGAAACTCTCAGCAGTGGGTTTTGCGTGCCGGCGATGTAAATTAAAAGACACTTCAACTAATTCCACATCTTGACACCAACATCAGTATTATTATTATTTAGTAGTAGTAGTAGTAGTAGGACGACGACGATGATGATGATGATGATGATGATGATGGAGGTGGTGATGATGTTTATTGTTGTTGTTGTTTTGTTGTTGTTATGATGATGATGATGATGATGATGATGTTTCTAACACCAAGGCTACATTAAAATATTGCTATGCGCCGCATACTTATGAAGGAACTATCTTCAGTAAGTAAGTAAACATGGTGCTTAACGTCCACAAAAACCGTAAGGCTTATTAGGGATGGGGAGGGGGAGGGGGTTATGGAAATTGGGGGAAGAGGGAGATTATAATACCTATGGCTACACTGTCACCACCAGAATGACCCCTGCATTCGGATGGGCAGCGATGAGAGCCATTTAAATGTTTCATTAATTGTGAGGGACAAAGCCACAAGACAGTGTCCACAAACCACAATCTCAGTTTTTGAAGACAATGGATAGCCGAAGCAGAATCTAGTCGCGAGGTCCTTTCGCTTACCAGCCTAACGCCTTACCGCTAGGCCAAACTGGCTCACTTAAACTATCTTCAGCTGATGCTGAAGTGTTGCTTTACGTCCACAGAAACTGAAGGTTTATTAGGGACGGGAGCCCAGTGGACGTCCGGCTCAGTCGACTTTCACACAGCTCCTGAGCTCTGTCAGATTGTTCAGTAAGTAAGTAAGTAAGTAAGTAAACATGGTGCTTAACGTCCACGGAAACCGTACGGCTTATTAGGGACGGGGAGAAGGGGGAAAAGGGGGTATGGAGGTGGGGGGAGAGGGAGATTATATACCTATCGCTACACTGTCACCACCAGAATGACTTCTGCATTAAGATGGGCAGCGATGAGAGCCATTTTAATGTTTCAGTAGGATGTGATGGACAAAGTCACAGGACAGTGTCCACAAACCACAACCTTTTTGAAGAGAAAGGAGAGTCGAAGCGGTATCGAACCGATGTCCTTCCGCTTACCAGCCTAACGCCATACCGCTAGGCCAAACCGGCTCACGTATGTTCAGTGATGGCCAAGTCCCTTTTTTGTAACAGCCTCCATCCTCCAGAAACGGAGATAAATGCTCTGAAAATGGAGCCGGTGTGGCAGTTTACGTGGTGGGGTAGTAAAACGGCCACACACGCAATCCTCTCACCTTGATGATGATGAAGTGTTGATTAATGTCCTCAGATGTCAGTTGACATATTAGGGACAAGTTGTGACCAATGCCGAAGCATGGTTCAATAAATCTTTACGCCTACGGAAACCAGAAGGCTCGTTAGGACGGACAGCCCAGGACGTCCACCTCGACTCTCACACAGCTCCTGAACTACGACTCACCTTGATGAAACGTGCTTGCCTTAATAGACAATCTTCGGAAATTCAGGGGACTGCACTCGGTAAGTGCCTACACTGAGGCATGGACTGTATTTATACAGGTCCAGGCCTGCGGGTGTAGCGCAGAGTAGGCACGCTTTTGTTGGGGGTACAGTGAGCACGTGGGCAAGATGACGGATACCCGTAAACAAAAGGCAGAAAAGGCATCAGAAATGCCGATTATGCGCTCACTGTTCGTGGGGAACATGCAGATCGGATAGTAGGTTCCCCCAGCTGGTAATCTAGTATAAAATGTAATAGGTCCACGCCTGAAGATCTGAAACTGTCGCAGATCGGCTCTTCTCAGCTGCAGCCTCCATTCAGGGGACTTCACTCTCCCGGAGTAAGAAAACACCGTCAAATTATCTTTGCCTGTTATTTCCGGAAATCGTCTATTATGGCTGTATAACATGTACCGGCTGACCCCAGAGTGCTCAGCTCAGTGGTGAACGATGCAACAATAACAACAACAAAACTGTTTAAATTATGTCTACATTAAAAACTGTTCAGCTGGTGATGGGGTTAAAAACTGCCGGTTTAAAAGATCACTCGTGCTTTATTATTACAACCCAAGGTACTTTTACTTTCGGTATTGTGTAAGGGACACTACTCGATCAATACGGGTGCTGGAGTGGCTTCCCTTCACTTCAACACAAACAACTTCACGTGATCGAGCAGACCAGATAAAGAAGGCAAGTTGCGTAATTCCTTTTGGTTATGTGCGTTCGCACACCAAGCTCACATTTAGTTTGAAGGCTGAAGACACAGTTTTGTGCAAGTCAATGTCGCTGTTCCTATATATATATATATTTGACCTATATCGTTCTAGACATGTATTTATAGATCTATAACTAGTATAACATTCATCGTCTGATCCTACGGCTTGCTTATTGCTTCGATTAAAGAGTGTAGTCCTCTTCTCTTGATTAAATTTTGAATTTTTGCTGTAAGTGTAAGACATGCGTTATCTGGTGTCTGATATTTATACTAGCTGACAGTGGCATAGAGCTCTGCTAGCTCAGTAGCTGACAGGGGCATAGGCGCATGATAAGTCTTGAGTTTGCAAGCATAGGCTACAATACAATGTGACCACTTCTTTCTGCCTTGTTGCCTCCGATTCAAAGAGTTAGGTTAAATCACTTCCTTTTGTTGTCGTACATGGATGGGCGGGCATCTCAGCACGCTTCAGACAGCAACGGGTAGTGTCTGCATAGATTTAACCTCAACTTGCGTACCTGTATGTTTAAGAGAATTTTACTCTTTGATCCTGGTGCAGCAGCTATTTTACAAACTGTGTTTTGTGTGTAGAACTTGTGAATAGTGCCAACTTGCAAAGCTGCATCATAAATAATATATAATTCACACTTGGGTCTCAGCTTACATTTATAAAGTATTACAGTTGCAACTGTTGCCCAGTGTCATTGATGAATGAACACAACAAAATGATTAAATCCACTCACAATAAAAGTTCATGATAGTTAATACTATAAATTATACATAATATATATAATATACACAGTTTAAAAAGTTCAGTTACAGTTCAAGTAGCGTTATCAGATGGTATTGTAGGTCAGTATGAGTTTTGTGGCAGTGAAGAGCCAATGATGATCAATGTCAATGAAGAGAGATTTGTTGTTTTGTTTTGAGTCAGCTCAAAGTCTAGGGAGGTTGAAATAGGCCTGCCTTGGTGAACAAAGACTCACTCTCTCTCTCTTCCTCCCTTCCTCTCCCTCTCTCTCTCTCTCTCTCCACTTCATCTCTCTCTTCTGTGTGTCCTCTTCATGTAACCTCTTCCTGCTCTCCTCCAAATCGTCATAAAGTAATTCACTAATTTTGCATTCAGGCTCAGTATAAGCTGGAAAAACTCATCTTGCTTCATCTGACATTCATTTACAGCAAGAAAACTTTCAAAGAAAGGAGAAACACTGTGCCTCGTTGAGTTGGCCAACCACTGAGTGATCTGAACTCTGCACATGGAGCGTGATGGCGCCACACGAAGGCTTGGGTACCGGTCAGCATCTGGTGACTTCGGTGAGGAGACGGACAGTGATGTTCGGTCTCCCCTCCTCAGAAGCAGTGGGGAACACCGCGACATCAGCGGTAAGTCACGCTTGTAAATTATAGAATGTATGATTTCATAGCTGTCAACCCCTGTAAACCTTAGCCCAGAGTTTGTATTTCCTTTACGCAGGCTGGGGTCTTTTGTTTTTTCTCTGGTACCAGTGGCATTTTGAATTCCAACTGGCACATGTGGCTGTGGAAGGAAGAAACAATGTTGTGCTAAATATGCGTGCACAACTTCAAATCTCACTTCTGAAGAGATTTCTTAGCATATTGCACTAGGCCAGCCAGTATGCATTTGGTGATGGCGTTCATCGGCTGCTCGTTTGACAGTTTTTTAATCTTTTTGCTCAGTTTAAAACAACAACAAAATCTCATGAAAATTATGTTTTCTTGTATGCATTTTATACCGGTAAACTGTATGGGCTGACAGGTATATGATTTACCATGCTGTGATGTATGAATTAGGAAATTAGGGTCAAGGTTTTCACAGTCTTTAAGTTGAAATATTTGATCAAGGTTTTCAGTCTTTAACTTTTAAGTTGAAATATTTGATCAAGATTTTCACAGTCTTTAAGTTGAAATATTTGATCGAGGTTTTCAGTCTTTAAGTTGAAATATTTGATCAAGGTTTTCACAGTCTTTAACTGTTTAAGTTCCAATATTTAATCAGGTTTTCACAGTCTTTAAGTTGAAATATTTGAGAAGACTGAGGTGGCTGTTTTTTCTAATTTTTCTAGACCTAGAAGTAGAAAGTTTGGAAAAATGTCATTGTTCACCATGGTCTTGAAAAGTTTGGGAATTTCATGGTAAAGCCAATAAAGGCCAACAGATAATCTGTGGAAAGGGCATTAAAGAAAGAAAAGAAAATTGAGACTAGGACTAGGACTGCCTCCTCTTTTAAAGCCGCCCTCAGTACGCACCTGTTCAATAACTATTTCTAAACAGCCGTGCCTATCCCCCCATCCAGCATGCAAGTGTGTGTGTGTGTGTGGAGGGTTGTGCCAGTGTGTGTGTGTGTGTGTGTGTGTGTGTGTGTGTGGAGGGTTGTGCCAGTGTGTGTGTGTGTGTGTGTGTGTGTGTGTGTGTGTGTGTGTGTGTGTGTTGTGCCAGTGTGTGTGTCTGTGTGTGCGTATGTGTCTGTTGTTAGTGTTATTGTAAAACGCCCTGTGCTCCCACCTTGTGCGGTAGATGGGCGCTTTAGAAATCCTCTTTGTTATTTATTTTTAAAAACACACAGTTTGTTTAAGTCGAAGCCGCTCCCAGACCAGATTCAGATAAAAGTGTTCATACTGCGTGCACTGCTTGAGCAGCATTTTATTTCTAGTCTGGGAAAATGCCTAAATGGTCTTTTTAAGTTTAAATTCAGGAAAATATGGGTAATTTTGATGTGAAACTCTTGTATGATACTAATTTACGATGAACCCTGCGTTGCTGCTGCTGCATAACTCTGGAGATATATATATATTGATGTTTTTTACGTCAGTAGTATTAAAAATTTATTCTAATTTATATGATCTGCAGTCTTCAGGACTAGAACAGGGAAGATGGGGAGGTCATGTTTTTTATGTTCTTATTATTAATACTATGAAACGCTCTGCAGTCATGACGGCTGGTACAGTGAAGATGTGATTTTCTCACCGTTTAAAAACTTTGTTAAATAAAGCACGATCTTTCAAAGCTTAACATGATGACATCCAGTGAAGATAGGATTTTCTCAGACACCATGTAAAAACTTAGTATCTTTCAAAAGCAAGATCTTTCAAAGCTTAACATGATGACAACCTCTTTTAACCCTTGCCCTGCCAGTAGTGTTTGCATTTTTAAAACAGTTTCAATCCAAAAGCAGTCACAGGTAATGGTTAATCTATCCAAAATTGATATTTTGGAGAACTTTGTTGGCTGAAAAAATTTGCACGGAAGTGGAATTAAGGCAGGACACAGTACAGCAATATATAAGCCACTGCAAATCACTGTCAATGACATCATAGGATGGGGGGGGGGGGGGGGGGGGTGCAAAGGGTTAAACTTGAGCTGTTTATACTATCTTTTGTGGATCTTGACATGGTTTCTGTATCACAGCAGTGTTGACAAGATAAAAATGATTTTTCAGCCTCAGATTGTGTTAGAAGGTTTAATTTTTTTAATTTTATCTAATCAGTTTCCAGCTTTCTACATGATTGATGCAATCTAGACAGTACTGTACCAGTGTATGCACAGCGTGTGTGCATAAAATTGTACTTTTAGAGACAGCGGCATTGGTAAAGATATTCCACCACCAGGACAGATCGTGATACCAATGGGTGTGTAGCGCAGGGATGATTTGTTGTTGTTGTTGTTGTCAAAGTGAAGCAGAAGGACTGAGATTCTGATAATGTCGGTACATAGGGGTCTGTAGAACTTTGTACTGTGTGAGTGGGTGTTGCTGCTGATCAGACACAAGTTACATGGCTCAGTGTGTTTCCGCTAATCAGACAGAAATGACACAGATCGGTGTTGCTGCTGAGAACACAAGTTACATGGATCAGCATTGCTGCTGATCAGACAGAAGTTACACAGATCAGTGTGTTGCTGCTGATCAGACAGAAGTTACACAGATCAGTGTGTTGCTGCTGATCAGACAGAAGTTACACAGATCAGTGTGTTGCTGCTGATCAGACAGAAGTTACACAGATCAGTGTGTTGCTGCTGATCAGACAGAAGTTACACAGATCAGTGTGTTGCTGCTGATCAGACAGAAGTTACACAGATCAGTGTGTTGCTGATCAGACAGAAGTTACACAGATCAGAGTGTTGCTGATCAGACAGAAGTTACACAGATCAGAGTGTTGCTGATCAGACAGAAGTTACACAGATCAGAGTGTTGCTGATCAGACAGAAGTTACACAGATCAGTGTGTTGCTGCTGATCAGACAGAAAGTTACACAGATCAGTGGACATCAGTCAGAGGCTGTTGACATTGTCATTATCAGCATATGATTCTGGTTATTGCCTCTAAGCCAGAACATCGGGGCAAAAGTGCCTTGAACCCACTTTTCTCTTGGGGAAATGGTGCTTTGGAAAAGTGAATATTAAAGGAGCCTGTCTGCCTATGTGTAGCTGTTCTAGCTGTTCAGTTCTGTGTGCACAGGTAAAACAGAGGACAGCAGGATTTGGTACAAGAGGGTGTGTAGCTAAGATCTACCTACATGTAGCTGTTCTAGCTGTTCAGTTCTGTGTGCACAGGTAAAACAGAGGACAGCAGGCTTTGGTACAAGAGGGTGTGTAGCTAAGATCTACCTGCATGTTGCTGTCCTACCTGTTCAATTCTGTGCAGGTAAAACAGAAGGCAACAGACTAGCTATGCTACCTATATGCTGCATAGGTAGGACAAGAGGGTACAAGAGGGTGTGTAGCTAAGACCTACCTACATGTTGCTGTCCTACCTGTTCAATTCTGTGCAGGTAAAACAGAAGGCAACAGACTGTGGTAGAGGTAGGTGGGTAGCTACGCTACCTACATGCTGCATAGGTAGGACAGGAGGGTACAAGAGGGTGTGTAGCTAAGATCTACCTAATGTTGCTGTCCTACCTGTTCAGTTCTGTGCAGGCTGTGGTACAAGTGGATGGGTAGCTATTGGGCGATTCAGCGAAGCTGGTTTGCTAGAGTGAATGCGCTTTGTAATCTTTCGCGAAAGAAGTCGCGAGAGGTCGCAGCGCAATTCCAGGCCGATTTCTGAGTAGGCGTTGCTTCACGCTGTGTATAACAGTGGAAGTTGAAATTAGAACTGCGAAGCAGTACAAATGCCAGTACTGTTGCAGTTGGAAAAATTACCATGGAAAGGGGATGGAGGGTGAACAAAAAGTGTCTTTACGTCGTTTTGGGGCTGACCAGAAGATTGCGAGTTCATAGAAAAAACGCGTTTTTGGGCATCCTAAAGCATGAGCAACAAGTTACTGCTTATTTCCAGACACATTATGACTACGTGCCTCAAAATATGCCTTTAACGTTGGCAGTGTAAAATTCGCAAGTTCACTGTCACCGCCTTCCATTGTGAAGAAAGTATGCACTGGAAGTAAAAGCAGCCAAGGGACTTAAGCGATGCCGGGCAAAATTCAAGGGAGTTAACAACCCTGCCTGAATTGCCCAATATGCTACCCATATGCTGCTGTGTATGTTGCTGTCCAACCTGTTCAGTTCTGTGCAAGTAAAACAGAAGATAACAGGCTGTGGTACAAGTGGGTGGGTAGCTATCTACCTGTGCATTCCTGTCCTACCTGTCCAGGTATGCGCAGGTAAGATAGAAGACAGCAGGCCATAGTACAAGGGGGTGTATATATACCTGTCGTACCTGTTCAGGTCTGTGCAGTTAAGACAGAAGACAGCAGGCTATAGTACAAGTGGGTGTATACCTATCTACCTGTCCTACCGGTTCAAGTCTGTGCAAGTAAGATAGAAGAAAGCAGGCCATAGTACAAGTGGATGTATACCTGTCTGCCTACATATCTGTGTGCTCCTGTCCTACCTGTTCAGGTCTGTGCAGGTAAGATAGAAGACAGCAGGCCATAGTACAAGTGGGTGTACACCCATCTACCTGTCCTACCTATTCAGGTCTGTGCAGGTAAGATAGAAGACAGCAGGCCATAGTATGAGTGGGTGTATACCTTTCTACCTACATGTTGCTTCCTACTTTTGCAGATATGTCGCTCTGATATAACTGCACTGGTTGACTGGGCATAAAACACCAGTTTACTTACTTACTTACTTTGCAGTTATGTGCAGGTAAAAACAGAAGAAAAAGGCTGCGGTGCAAGTTAAGTGGGTGTGTAGACGTGCTACTTACTTGTTGCTGTTGCTGTTTCTGTCCTAAGTGTTCAGTTCTGTGCGGGTAAGACAGAAGACAGCAGTTATACTATGAGTAGGTGTATACCTATCTACCTACCTGTTGCTGTCCTACCTTTTCAGTTATGTGCAGGTAAAACAGAGGACAAAAGGCGCAGGACAAGGTAAGTGTATGTGTAGATGTGCTGCTTAGTACTTACTTGTTGCTATTTATGTATCTGTCCTACCTGTTCAGTTCTGTGCAGGTAAAACAGAAGACAGCAAGCTGTGGTACAAATGGGTGTACAGTAATCTGCCTGTATGTTGATGTCCTACCGGTTTAATTCTGTGCAGATAAGACGGAAGACAGCAAGGCGTGGTACAAGTGGGTGTACAGTAATCTGCCTGTATGTTGATGTCCCACCGGTTTAATTCTGTGCAGATAAGACGGAAGACAGCAAGCCATGGTACAAGTGGGTGTGTAGCTATGCTACTTACGTGCTGCTGCTGATGCTGCTGACGTACCTGCTGAATCAGCTGGACCGTTACATGCTGGCCATCACCTCGATGCCGCTGGCGCGTGACGTGCACTTTGGGGACAAGGCGTGCGCAGTTAACAAGACGCTGCCTGATGATGTGACCGAAGGGGCTGTGTGTAATGCTACGGAACCAGCAAGGTGGGTTCATACCTACACTTAATAATGTTGATGAATAATAAGAACAATGCAGAACATGCATACACACAAGTTCACGCACCTGTATGTTGTTCACGTGCACTTGTAACCACAATCGTTGCCATGACTGTCTTATTTCAAGGTTGATTTGTTTGTTGGGCCATTTATTTGTTTAAGTTTTGGTCTGAATTTCTTTTTCCTTCCATATGTCTGTCTGTCTGTCTGTCTGTCTGTCTGTCTGTCTGTCTGTCTGTCTGTCTGTCTCTCTCTCTCTCTCTCTCTCTCTCTCTCTCTCTCTCTCTCTCTCTCTCTCTCTCTCTCTCTCTCTCTCTCTCTCTCTCTTTCTCTTTCTCTCTCTCTGTCAAACATTTGATTTCTATTACATCTAAGATCTATGTATATTATGCTAATATATCTCCAGGCTTATTGTAATCATTAGTATAATATTGCTGTAGACCATATGAAAACCTGAATTAAAAATATATTTAAAAATTAGAAGAAGAAGGAAATATTTGTAATGTAAACAAACAGAGCTCTGTGCACTGTGCAGCAGTTGAGTTTTAAGCACTGAAACTAAGACACCACAAGTGGAGTAAAACAACAATGATTACAAACAGTTCAAACCACAGAAGTTCCTGCAACCAAGCAATCTTCACGCACTACTGAACACCATTGTCTGCTATTAATTTGTTGTTGTTGTTCTGCATTAGGTATCTGGGCCAAATTCTGTTTCAGATTATTGCATAATTCTATTTTTCTTCTTGTTAGAATCATGCCAGTATTTCCTTCTTCTTTTTTCTCCTTTTTTTTTCTGGGAAGTGCAGATATTCATGCCGATTTCAGCCAGGTTTGTAGTATTTCTGATCCCCATCATTTTACATAAGAGAGTTGATTCAATTTTGCTGATTTATACTTTTGTTTTTATTCTTCTCTTTCCAGTTGCAAGGCAACCAGAAATCCAGATGGCGTTCTGGTCTGTGTGTGGGATTACAATGGACAGGGCTTGGAGTACCAGATTCTGGCCGGCCCCATCTTCATCCTGGTCTACACTTTCGCCGGTATCTTCATCAGCTTTGCGGCGGACATGTACAACCGAAAGAACCTGCTGGCAGTCTGCCTGATCTTCTGGTCGGTGGCCACCATCCTGACCGGTCTGGTGAAGGAGTACTGGCAACTGGCCGTCCTGCGATTCCTCCTGGGCTTTGGGTGAGTAGCGCTTCTTGTCCTTGTCTTTGTTCTTGTCCTTCTCCTTGCTCCTTGTCCTTGTCCTTGTTCATTGTCCTGTCCTTGTCCTTCTCCTCTTTGTCCTTGTCTTTCTCCTTGTCCTTGTACTTGTCATTGTCCTTCTCCATGTTCTTGTCCTTCTCCTTGTCTTTGTCTTTCTCCTTGGCATGTCCTTCTCCTTGTCTCTCTCCTTGTCCTTGTACTTCTCCTTGTACTTGTCCTTCTCCTTGTCCTTGCAAGGAGGGAAGCCAGGATAGCTCAGTGGTTAGAACACCAGACTCATGATTGAAAGGTCATGGGTTCAAGTCTTGATAGGAGCGGTGAGCAGGGATAAATAGCTCAGTGGTTAGATTGCCATGCTCACGGTTGAAAGGTCGCAGGTTCAAATCCCAGCAGGAGTGGTGAAGAATTTTCTTCTCCAGGGTCAGCTTTCTGTGCTGACTCTTACTTCGGTATATGTTCTACCACTGTGTTACTGCAGTAGCACATAGCACGTAAAAGGTCCCCACAATTCTGCCAAAAGTGCAGGTGGCAGGTTATAGCTAAACAGGCATGCATCCTACATACGTGGCTTTGCATGAAGGGACGTGACATAGTGTATCCATGGTTGTATGGGGTACACAAAACATGAGCTGAAATGGCAGCAACCTTATGTGGCACCAGCCATGTAACAACCAAACATTTCTGTAAATACACCACTTCAGTGGATATTCAAAACACACTATAAAAAGTTAGTGACTTATTGAAAATCACATGTGGCAAGAGTGCAGTGAATCTCTCAAGAGTGGAAAATAGCACTATATAAAAGCAATCGGCAGCGAAAACAACAACAGGTTCTAACTCTTTCTGTATTTATGGAGCCATTTGCACTGTGACCCGGGCTGGTCTTGCACCCGGCTTGATTAAGGTTTGGCCTGCGCTTCTGCATAATTCACATCTGCAACAGGATCAAGTTTGAATCAGAAGCTGGACATCACTTTCCACAGTCCTTGTTGGTTGGGGTGGCTGATTCCGACATTTGGTTGAAATGTTAATAATAACAATGATGAATTTTATTCATAATGCACATGTCACAGTTCTAAAAATGAGCTCCAAGCACACCTTTGGAGCAGGAAGTAGAGGAGTTAGTAAGTAAGTGACTTGGTGTTTTACACCCAGTCAGCCAGTTCACGTTGTCTCAGTTATATCAGGGTGAAGACGAAGAGGAGTGTGCACAGGTGAAACTGTAACTGTTTCAGCGAGGCAGGGTGCACTCCTTTCGCGGTGAGCGTGCTGACCGACTACTTCCCGGCAGTGTACCGTGGCACAGTGGTTGGGATCTACAACCTGGGCATCTACTCAGGCTACAGCCTCTCCTACGCTCTGGGAAACTTCATCACCCTGGCCAACATCAACAATGAGGTCAGTGCTGCAGAGACCTGCGTTCAGCTTTTGCAATACAGTAACTTACAGTCTTGCAAAAGCAGAATAAAAAGAACACACACACGTGCATGCATGCATACACACGTGCGCGCATGCACGCACACACACACACACACATGCACACACACATGCACGCACATAGACACACACATACACACATGCACCTATGCATGCATGCATGCACACACACATGCACATACACTGATACAGAGAAAAATGGGTGCATGCATGTGTGTGTGTGTGTGTGTGTGTGTGTGTGTGTGTGTGTGTGTGTGTGTGTCTATATGTGTGTGTGTGTGTGTGTGTATGCACGTGTGTGATTGGTAAAGCTGCATTCTCCAGCTCTCTGTTGTCAGCCATTGATGTGGAACACCTAACCAAAGCAGGTACATCGGAATTGTTAGACATTCCCACAGTAACGACACAATGGCGTCAGCATATGGTGTGTGTCCAGGGCTGGCGCTGGTCATTCTACATATCGGGAATCCCCGGTGTTGTCCTGGGCCTCTTGATCCTGCTGACCGTCAGGGAGCCACCTCGTCGCACCCTGCCCACGTCCTTGCAGTCCACGGGCGGGGGTCACACTGTCCAAGACTCCGCCTGTCAGAAGCTGGCGTGCACCCTTAAGCCCTTCATGACGTTCTCTGTCATTCTGCTTTGTCTGGGCGGCTCCATCAGAAACGCAGGTGAGGCTCGAACAGTATTCCTTCCTCATCTTTCACAGAGCGGCTGAAAAAACTCACTTCTTCCTAATGCTAAAGCCTGTTCTTAACTGGGCGAATGTTGGTTCACCAAACATACTTCAGACAGTTCGACGAACTAGGATTCATTTCTTAACTGAACTTTTAGTTCACCGAACATGGTTCAGACAGTCCAAACTTTACTTCGTTCTCAACTGGCTTGTAATGAGATGCAAGCTTCGGCCTGAACTTGTGGCAGACACTCAGCAGACAGCATGATCGAAAATGTAGGCTAAAGTCAAGTCAGTATACTTTAATCATCCCTCACAGGGTAATTCAACTAACTACTATCTCATTCTGGGTCTCCGAGACAAGGCTGCGCCTCCCACAAGTCAACAAATAAACAAATTCCCTCCAAAGCGAGTGAAGAACCTAGCGACACCATCATCCATTTTTATTTTTATTTTTTCTTCATCCACAGAAGAGCTCTGCTCTCAGTCAATCAGAGGCAGTGATCATCCAATAGGGCAAATGTTCCCAGAATATGTTGAGCGAAGCTTTTTGGACCCCAAATATAGCTTCAGTGAATACTTCCAACTAGGTTCACGAAGAAAAGTTGGCCCAATTAAGAACCAGCTAGCTTCGCCAAATACTTCCATCTAGGTTCGTGAACAAACATTTGCCCAATTAAGAACGGGCTTAAAACTGCGCACATTGGTCTTCACATGACACGGACAGAGAAGTCGGGGATTCAAGCCTCAGATGAGTGCACATATCTCGCAGTGAAACTGCAGGCTTTTTGCGTACCTGTTGCTTCTGTTTGTTCATGTTCATTCTGTTTGTTCATGTTCATTGTGTTTGTTTTGCTATGCTGTCATTTTCAGTTGGTGCTTTATGTACTTGTCCACCGTTAGAAATGCAGGTGAGGCTTAAACCTCCGTCTTCTCTGTCCGTGTGACGTGAAGACCAAGGTGTGTAGTTTTAGCATCAGGAAGAAGTGAGTTTTTTTAGCCGCTTTGTGAAAGATGAGGACTAAATGACAGGTGACACAGTAGTGCACATATCTTGCAATGAAACCACAGGCACATAGTTCAGGAGCTGTGTGAGAGTCGAGGTGGCCGTCCTAGGCTATCGGACCTAACGAGCCTTCGGGTTTCCGTGGATGTATTGAACCATGCTTCGGCATTGGTCTCAGCTTGTCCCTGATATGTCAACTGACATCTGAGGACATTAAGCAACACAACTGAACCGAAGGCTCTTTGCGTACCTGTTGCTTCTGTTTGTTCATGTTCATTGTGTTTGTTTTACTGTGCTGTCATCTTCAGTTGGTGCTTTATGTACTAGTTGGTTCAGTTGGTTAACGGTTAATGTTCAGCCTGATTGTGTCGCTGTGCAATTATTTTCAGCAGGTGCTTTGTGTACCTGTTGTTTCTGTTTGTTAATGTTCATTGTGATTGTTTTGCCATGCAGTCATTTTCAGCAGGTGCTTTGTGTACCTGTTGTTTCTGTTTGTTAATGTTCATTGTGATTGTTTTGCCATGCAGTCATTTTCAGCAGGTGCTTTGTGTGCCTGTTGTTTCGTTTGGTTAATGAATAATGTTCATCCTGATTGTTTTGCTGTGCAATCATTTTCAGTGGGTGCTTTATGTACCTGTTGTTTTGTTGTGCAATCATTTTCAGTGGGTGCTTTATGTACCTGTTGTTTTGTTGTGCAATCATTTTCAGTGGGTGCTTTATGTACCTGTTGTTTTGCTGTGCAATCATTTTCAGTGGGTGCTTTATGTACCTGTTGTTTTGGTGTGCAGTCATTTTCAGTGGGTGCTTTATGTACCTGTTGTTTTGCTGTGCAACCATTTTCAGTGGGTGCTTTATGTACCTGTTGTTTTGCTGTGCAATCATTTTCAGTGGGTGCTTTATGTACCTGTTGTTTTGCTGTGCAGTCATTTTCAGTGGGTGCTTTATGTACCTGTTGTTTTGGTGTGCAATCATTTTCAGTGGGTGCTTTATGTACCTGTTGTTTTGGTGTGCAATCATTTTCAGCAGGTGCTTTATATACCTGTTGTTTCAGCTAGTTAATGTTCAGCCTAGTTGTTTTGCTGTGCAATCGTTTTCAGCGGGCTACGTGTGGGCCTACAACACGCAGCCCTACTTTGAATCGGTGGGTCAGACGGCCAAACAGATCGGGACGTACATGTCGTGGGTGCCTCTGGTGGGGGGCAGCATTGGAGTCATCCTGGGCGGCAAAGTCTCCGACTTTCTCATGAAGCGCCTGGGACTTTTCGCCCGCGTCCTTGTCTTGACCGTCAGCCAGGTGAGGTAGGGGGTGGGCAGGAAGGGAGGGGGTGGGGGTGGGGGTGTGTGTCTGCAGTTGTCTTTTTATGCCTGCCTGTCCTAAAGGCTGTCTTTTTTTTTTTTCTGTCTGTTCAGATGGTTCCCTTTATTTGTCTGTTTTTATCCAGAATTCCCCTGCATTCCCCCACTGTTTCTGTTGATTTAAAAGGCTCTTCTTTCTGTCTGTGTGTACAAGAAGCTCCTTTTTTTCTGTCCAAAGGCTTTACTTTCTGTCTGTCTGTCCAACTCACCTTGATATAACTATACTGGTTGACTGGACGTAAAACATCAAATTATGTACTTACTGTCTATCCAACAGACTCCACTTCCTGTCTGTCTGAAAGTGCCATCTTTCTGTCTGGATATGACATCCTCCCCCGCCCCCCGCCCCCACCCCAGTCTTTTTGTCTGTACACAAATTCCACCCAGTCTTTTTGTCTGCCCCCCCCCCCCCCCCCCCCCACCCCCAAGTCTTTCTGTCCATCCATAAGGTCCCTCAGTCCATAGGGCGCCTTGATCTTGCTGTATTATATCCAAAATAAATGTTATTCTGTCCATCCAGACAGCTGCTCTCTCTGTCCGAAAGACTGCACTTTTTCTCTGCCTAAATTGCCCCTCTTTCTATCCAGAAGACTGCACTTTTTCTCTGTCTAAATTGTCCCTTTTCTATCCAAAAGACTGCACTTTTTCTCAGTCTAAATTGTCCTCAGTCTAAATTGTCCCTCTTTCTATCTAGAAGACTGCACTTTTTCTCTGTCTAAATTGTCATCAGTCTAAATTGTCCCTTTTCTATCCGAAAGACTGCACTTTTTTTCTATCTAAATTGTCCCTCTTTCTATCTGTGTGTCTCTGTCTTGTGTGCAAATGACTCCAGTCTTTCTGCCTGCCAAGAAAGGCAGAGCCTACTGTCCTTCTGTCTATTATCCAGTACTCTGCCTTTCTGTCCATCCAATGTTTCCCTTTGTGCTTTAGCCTGCATCAGATGAAGGAAACTTGGAAATGAGTAGTTTTCTTCAGACTCAGAGTGAATCAAGGTCTTTGTTGTTTCCAACTTGGTAATGAGTTGTTTTTTCAGACTTAGAGTGAGTCAAATTCGTTACTGTTTCCAGTTTGTGCATGCTGTGTCAGTTTCAAAGGGAAGTAGTTTCATTGAACTGGAAGTATACATATAGTTTCAAAGTTTCACATTTCAATTTTGGGTCATCTAAGGACTTGGCATGGACAGCATGCAGGCCACAGGCAATACACGGTGGTGGTGTGGTTTGTTGTGCAGTTGGTGGCGGCTCCGTTTGCTGCTGGGACCTTGTTCTTCACAGCGCCGACCTCTTACATCATGCAGATTCCGACCTATATCATTGGTGAGGTTATTAATCAGTAGTCTAAATCTCCCCCCCCCCCCCCACCACGTCTCCTTTATAAGAATTAATTTTGTAGAAAAATATTCTTTTTCTTTCTTTCTCTCCTTTACAAGAATTGATTTTGTAGATTATTTTTTTTCTCTTCTTTTTTTGGTTTCCTTTTTTGTCTTAGTCTGTAGTATTTTAGCAAGGACTACATGTATAAATGAACATCCTGTGAAAATAAAAAAAATATGTTTAAGTTCTGTTATTTGTTTCTCTCCCTCTCTCTTTCTTGCACTTTCTCTTTTGTTTTATCTTTCTATCTCCTGGCTTTTGTGTGTGTGTGTGTGTGTTTGTGTATGGGGGTTGGGGGGAGCGGGATGTGCAACTGTACCCACCCTATAAAATCCACCCTGGTTCAGATCGATTTTACCATTACTGACGTGCATGTTCCCTGCTGGGTGCAGGTGAGATGTGGGTGGGGGTGGCACTGACAGTCCTGGTGGAGCTGGTGCAGCCGCAGTTCAAGACCTCGGCCATCGCCGTCTACCTCTTCATCATCACCAACATCGGAGGCAACGTCCCACTCCTGGTGCCCCCGATACAGCACGCCTTTGAACGGGCTGGAATCCTCGGACCTGACGCCTTGAGAGGTGAGTGAACAGGTTGGAGGTGAGTGAACAGATTGGAGTGAACAGGTTGGAATTCTCAGATTGAGAGGTAAGTGAACAGGTTGGAATCCTCAGATCTGATGCCATGAGAGGTAAATGAACAGGTTGGAGGTGAGTGAACAGGTTGGAGGTGAGTGAACAGGTCTGGTGTCTTGAGATGTGAGTGAACAGGTTGGAGGTTAGTGAACATCTTGGAGTCCTCAGATCTGATTCCAGGAGAGGTGAGTGAACAGGCTGGAGGTGAGTGAACAGGTTGGAGTCCTCAGATCTGACACCTTGAGAGGTAAGTGAACAGGTTGGAGTCCTCAGATCTGACACCTTGAGAGGTGAGTGAACAGGTTGGAGTCCTCAGATCTGACACCTTGAGAGGTGAGTGAACAGGTTGGAGTCCTCAGATCTGACACCTTGAGAGGTGAGTGAACAGGTTGGAGTCCTCAAATCTGACACCTTGAGAGGTGAGTGAACAGGTTGGAGTCCTCAGATCTGACACCTTGAGAGGTAAGTGAACAGGTTGGAGTCCTCAGATCTAACACCTTGAGAGGTCCTTCCTTTCTGTTCTTCCAACTCCATCCCTAATGTGTGTGCACATGTGGATGTGTGTGTTTGTGCATGCATATGTGTGTGTGTGTGTGTGTGTGTGTGTGTGTGTGTGTGTGTGTGTGTGTGTGTGTGTGTGTGAGAGAGAGATTGCTGGCTGATTGTCTTGTAGTGTTGCATTGCTTTGTGGTTGCTGTGTGTTGTGTTGGGGGGGGGGGGGGGGGGTGCTTTGTGGGCTTTGTCATGTTTATTTTTCTTTCTTCCTTTTTTTATTTTTATATAAGGTCTTTTCACATAAATGATATTAGACTGATCTTACAACTATTAAGGTAACAACACTGTATGCTAGCAAGTTACACCAAAACAACAACAGACTAAAAAAATTTTTTTAAATGAGTATGCACTTGCTTGCAGTCGCAAAAAAACAAACATACACATGTGTCTATTATGTATCCATGCACAAACACATGTTGCTTTTTGTTTTGATACCATCCATGCACACAGTTATTTTCATCTGATCTATATCTCGGACACGCAAAAACATGCCTGCATATGCTAACATATCTGTACACACTAAATGACATGTTTATATATGCGTTTAGGGATTTCAATGTCTTTAAAAAAAAAAAAATTGTATCATTCTTGTTGATGGTAGGGTTGTATTTGTAGGTGTACATTGCACGGCCATTATCGTACACATGCACATGTTTTTGTGTTTGTTTCAGGGGCCCTGTATATCTTGTATCCGGGTCTGTATGTTGCCGGAGGCATATTCTTCCTGCTTACCGTTTTCTCGCTGCGCCGTGACAAGCGCCGCTTAGATTTCACACGCATGACAGACAGCGTGAACACCATTTCAAATGGCAACTGATCAGGAGCTGTCTTCACTTTGCGAGTCACTATCCTCACAGATTTTTTTTCCACTCTGCTGTGATGAGCAATGTTAAGATTTGACGTGTGTGACTGACAGTGTGAAGATCATTTCAAACGACAACTGCTAAGGAGATGTCTTCACTTTGTGAGTCACTACACTTGCTGAATGATCATTGGCTACATTGTTGTTGCATCCTGATTTTTCCCCCACTCTGCTGTGACAAGTGATGTTGTGGTGACAAGCCATGTTTCGATTTGACATGCATGGCTGAAGGTCATTTCGAATGACAACTGTTAAGGAGATGTCTTCGCTTTGTGAGTCACCACCCTCACTCAGTGATCATCAGCTGCATTGTTGTTGCATACTGATTTTTTCCCACTCTGCTGTGACAAGCGATACTGCGGTGACAAGCGATGTTTAGATTTGACATGCATGACTGACAGCGCGAAGATCATTTCGAATGACAGCTGCCGAAAAGATGTCTTCGCTTTTCGAGCCTCTGCCCTTGCTGACTGATCGTCTTCACCGTTGTTGTTGCACACTGATTTTTTCCCACTCTGCGCTGACAGCTAGGTGATGTTAAATTTCACACGCATAACTGATAAGGTGGAGATCTATTTCAAATGAAGACTGATAAAAAGATATCTTCACTTTTTGAGTCTGTACCAAGATATCTTCACTTTTTGAGTCTGTACCAAGATATCTTCACTTTTTGAGTCTCTGCCAAGATATCTTCACTTTTTGAGTCTCTGCCAAGATATCTTCACTTTTTGAGTCTCTGCCAAGATATATTCACTTTTTGAGTCTCTGCCAAGATATATTCACTTTTTGAGTCTCTGCCAAGATATATTCACTTTTTGAGTCTCTGCCAAGATATATTCACTTTTTGAGTCTCTACCCAAGATATCTTCACTTTTTGAGTCTATGCCAAGATATCTTCACATTTCGAGTCTCTACCAAGATATCTTCACTTTTTGAGTCTCTGCCAAGATATCTTCACTTTTTGAGTCTCTACCAAGATATCTTCACTTTTTGAGTCTCTACCAAGATATCTTCACTTTTTGAGTCTCTGTCCTCACTGAATGATCATCTTCTCTGTTGGTTTTGCTTACTGGTTTTTGTTGTTGTTTTTTCACTCTGCTATAACAGGCAACTTTTATATTTGACACTCGTGATCAATACAGGTACAATGATCATTTGAAATGGTGACTGATAAGAAGCTGATTTCCCGTGCGGAGTTTTTACCTCTCAGTGAATGGTTATCTTCTCTAGAAGTGATTTCACATGTGTACTACCAGTATGCCAGTTTTTTTGTGCAAGTATGCCGATTTTTGTGTCTCTGTACTCTTTGTAGAAATTGATGTTGGGTGTGTGTGTGGGGGGGGGAGGGGGGGGGCAGAGATGAGCATCAGCTGGAGTGATAATTGTAGATCTTGTATTGAATGTGAGGAGTGTTCCGTGTGGATCTTGTATTGAATGAGAGGAGTGTTCCTTGTAGATCTTGCATTGGAGCTGAGGAGTGTTCCTTGTAGACCTTACATTGAATGTGAGGAGTGTTCCTTGTATATCTTGTATTGGAGCTGAGGAGTGTTCCTTGTAGATCTTGCATTGAACATGAGGAGTGTTCCTTGTAGATCTTGTATTGGAGCTGAGGAGTGTTCCTTGTAGATCTTGTGTTGAAGATGAGGAGTGTTCCTTGTAGATCTTGTATTGAACGTGAGGGGTTGAGGGGTATTCCTTGTAGATCTGGTATTGAACGTGAGGGGTTGAGGGGTATTCCTTGTAGATCTGGTATTGAACGCGAGGGGTTGAGGGGTATTCCTTGTAGATCTGGTATTGAACGTGAGGGGTTGAGGGGTATTCCTTGTAGATCTGGTATTGAATGTGAGGGGTTGAGGGGTATTCCTTGTAGATCTGGTATTGAATGCGAGGGGTGTTCCTTGTAGATCCTTGCATTGAACATGAGGGGTGTTCCTTGTAGATCTTGTATTGAATGTGAGGAATGTTCCTTGTAGATCTTGTATTGAATGAGAAGAGTGTTCCTTGTACCTGTATTTTCTACAGCTGAGCATGAGCTAGAATGCTAATAATAGATCTTGTATTGAACATGAGGAGTGTTGAATCTGAGAAGTGTTGCTTGTACCTACCTTTTCTACAGCTGCACAAATTGCCCGTAAGGTTTTGAGCTGATCGTATCTTGTTAGCTGGTTGTTGACAGTAACTGTTATCTCCACCCCCACCCCCACCCCCACACCTCTCCCTTTGTCTGTAAGGGAGGTCTTCTTTTGTGTGTTCTTGTTTTTTTGTGATGGTGCTTTTTTTGTTTTGTTTGATGTTTTGGCAAAAATGCAGAACAATTAATTGCTACTTTAGCTTCAACAGACATTTTCTGGATGATAAAATGACGGTACTCACACACACCCACACTCAGCCATTTCAAGGTCAAGGTTGAATCAACTGTTGTTGCAGCAGTAGCAGATGCTGGTGACCCAGTGACTCCTTCCCGTGTGAGACTTCCTGTCTCCTCTTCACCATCTGTGGTGATCGTTTTGTGTCTTATGCGTGAATCCAAATTTTCCGGAATAATTTGTGGTCTTCCATGGTCCATGGGAGAGCATCTCTCCATAAAAGTGTTTTCTCCTCAGTAGTAGACCCTGTTGGTAACGGTAGCATCAGAACACCATTTTGAAACGGCACTCAGGCTGCAGAAAAATGAGTGTAACTTTAAGCGTGATTAGGCCAGCTGAATAGTCCCGTTTGTACTTTGGACACGACAGATTTGTCGTTGTCATCACCATTTACGAGATAAACATGATAAGGGGGCTACAATCTGTTTATCATGCATATATGGGCCCTGTTGAGGATTTGCTGAACTTAAACAGTTTGTGTAATAACTGTATTTACCAGACTGCGTAAGTAGTTTGTGTAATAACTGTATTTAGCAGCTTGCATTTATGAGCACAGTGTGCAAATAAGTAAATACCATGGGCATTTTGTCTTGAACTTGAGGAGTGTTACCTGTAGATCTTGTATTGAATGTGAGGAGTGTCCCCTGTAGATCTTGTATTGAATGTGAGGAGTGTCCCCTGTAGATCTTGTATTGAATGTGAGGAGTGTTCCCTGTAGATCTTGTATTGAATGTGAGGAGCGTTCCCTGTAGATCTTGTATTGAATGTGAGGAGCGTTACTTGTAGATCTTGTATTGAATGTGAGGAGTGTTACTTGTAGATCTTGTATTGAATGTGAGGAGTGTTACTTGTAGATCTTGTATTGAATGTGAGGAGTGTTCCCTGTAGATCTTGTGTTGAATGTGAGGAGTGTTCCATGTAGATCTTGTATTGAATGTGAGGAGTGTTACTTGTGGACATTTTGATCATGACAGCTTTTGGGGACAAAACTCTAACCATGCTGCGGTACCAATGTTTTTTGGGTTTGCTTTTTTTTTTTTTTATCATGACAATTTGTGTATACATGTCCCTGTATTAAGCCAAATGTAGAGAAAGTTGCTGATGCAAGTGGAGTTTTCTGTGTTCAGGATTACCTATTCAAGACTTTTTCTCTTTGCCAACAGGGTTTTTTTTCTTCTTTTTTTTCTTCTTTTCAAGAAATATTGTCCTGGTCTAAACAATTTTGGCATCACTTCAGCAGGGCATTAAAATCTCTTCTTTTTGTGAAATGTTGTTGTTTAGCCAGGATTCCATTTCATTTTGCTTTGTGTGTACATGACATATAATAATTATCATAATAATTGTCATAATAATTATCATAATGTACATTTATCACGCGCTCATCAAAGCCCTGAGTGCTCACATGATACATGTTAACCTAAATACAATATTCTATACACACATAGCGCACAGTTCCACCCCCCAAACAACCACACAAAGCATCATACAGCATGCCTGTGCATCTGGTGTTACATGGTGTAGTGCACAGCTTTAAAAAAAAAATTTTTTTAGTCAGGGCATTTTGACAGTGAGAGGTGTACAACAAAACAAACATTTGTAAATCTCTTTGTTTTGTTAGCCTAGGTGCAATATATATTTTAGTGCTTTATGTTGCTGTCTGTGCCTTCTGCAGTATTAAAGAAAGAAAGCAACAAGTTGACTGTGTATGATATGACCAAAGTGACTGTGACATTTTATATTATGTATCTAACTTCTTGAAAATACCTCAGTATTCTCTCTAAGTATTATTATTAGTTTATTTGATCAGACGGCTTTACTTCTCTTACCCTTGCAATTTTGACCACACTCATGCACACACACGTGCATGCATGCATTGACCACACTCACATGCAGGCATGCACACACACATATGCATGCATGTATTGACCACACTCACACATGCAGGCATGCACACACACATATGCATGCATGTATTGACCACACTCACATGCAGGCACGCACACACACATATGCATGCATGCATTGACCACACTCACATGCAGGCACGCACACACACATATGCATGCATGTATTGACCACACTCACACATGCAGGCATGCACACACACATGCAGGCATGCACACATTCACACACATGCATGCACGCAGGCACACACACACACACACACACACACACACATATGCTTGTGTGCACACGAATGCATACAGTGTGTGTGTGTGTGTGTGTGTGTGTGTGTGTGTGTGTGTGTGTGTGTGTGTGTGACACTCCAAACCTCGCTTTCCGGCACCCCTCCTCCAAACCTGCTAGAACTGGTTATGCCACTGAAGGGGCACATCATATTACCACCTATATGTCCACCAGTGCTCTCGATCAGAGCACTGTGGAACGTTTTGGTACTAATAAGACATAGCGTTGAAACACGCCACTCTGGTCAAAGATTTGACAGAGGAGCAGTAGTCACAGTTCTAAATCTGGTGACAGAATATATATATATATCATTCATGAGCTCTTGCTCAAGCTTGTAATTTGTGTGGGGTTCTCAAGTTTTTCTGTGCATATAACATTGTAAAATAAATGCGACTGCACTGTGCATCTGTGTAGGTGTATATATATATATATATGTATGTGTGTGTGTGCAGTGGTGGTGGCGTTTCTGTTGTTGAGAAATGAAAAATGTTAAGATTTCATCTCTCAGATTCTTTCGTGAGCATTTTCATCCTTCCTGTGATCGTTATGGGATTGATGAAAACCAGAACAAAGAAGATACAGCCATGTCTCCATACAGCTGCTGTTCTCCATTCTCTTTAGGCTTGTTTGGAGCAACATCTACCTGATCTATGCATGTGAGGGATCATTGTGTTTTGACCTTTATAGACCCTCCATTTATTTCGACCTTTACTTATTTTGACCTTTATAGACATGTTTATTTTGACCATTATACACCCATGATTTATAATTTTATTTTGACCTTTATAGACCTGTTTATTTTGACCATTATACACCCATGATTCATAATTTTATTTTGACCTTTATAGACCTGTTTATTTTGACCATTATACACCCATGATTTATAATTTTATTTTGACCTTTATAGACCTGTTTATTTTGACCATTATACACCCATGATTTATAATTTTGACCTTTATAGACCCTTGATTTAGTTTGGCCTTTATAGACCCTCAGTTTATTTTGACCTTTATAGACCCTTGATTTAGCTTGGCTTTTATAGACCCTCAATTTATTTTGACCTTTATAGATCCTTGATTTAGTTTGGCCTTTATAGATCCTCAGTTTATTTTGACCTTTATAGACCCTTGATTTAGTTTAGCCTTTATAGACCCTCAATTTATTTTGACCTTTATAGACCCTTGATTTAGTTTGGCCTTTATAGACCCTCAATATATTTTGACCTTTATAGACCCTTGATTTAGTTTGGCCTTTATAGATCCTGTTTATTTTGACCTTTATAGACCCTTGATTTAGTTTGGCCTTTATAGACCCTCAATATATTTTGACCTTTATAGATCCTTGATTTATTATATATTTTGACCTTTATAGACCTTTGATTTACGAATTGCGCAATTCAAATCACAACTCTTTATTTTTTTTAATGTAAATAAAATTAATGAATTTACAATTAATTAATTAATAAAATTAATCCTAGCAATGCAATCTTAACATTTTTGTATTTCTCAACTTGCAACACAAATGCCAAGAAGTTTGAATGGAGTCATAGGTTTTGCTTGCAAAATTAACAAATGCTGAAGTGTACATGCATACTAATATGCTTGCAAAACAAATGCTCAGAAGTTGCCTATAAATGAAGTCTTATGCTTCACACACACACAAACGCACACGCTGAGAAGAATAACAGAAAGATTTCATGCTTGTGACACAAACACTGAGAAGTATAAATGTATTTTATGCTTGTAACACAAACAAACAAATGGTGAGAAGTATTTTATGCTTCCAACAAAAACAAACATGATGCCTTGAAGTAAAATGGAGTTTTTTACACTTCCAACACAAACAATTGCTGAGAAGCATAACTGAATATTGTATGCTTGCAACATAAAGTAAAACACATTCTGAAATGTATAATCTAAGTCTTTTATGCCTGCAACACAATCGAATGCTAAAAAGTATAAAAGAAGCTAAAACTTCTCCAATCAATGAAACAGACAAACAGGGTGGCATTTTGCTGACTGTTGTTTAATGCACACACACAAACACCAGAGCTGTATATGTAGGACACAAACTCTACTGAATAGCCAGAAGACAGCAAATCAGTGGCTGTGTAGGCACACACACACACACACACACACGGTCAGTAGGATCAAGACACTTTTATTCGGGTTCAAACAAGAATTTATTCAAGCACATAAAAGAAGAAAAAAGATGCGAGACTTTGTGAGCACATCAACAAGCTTGTGGCTTATCTAGTGTTACAATTTCATTTCACCCTATGAACATCACTCAAAGAGCAGCATTACCTGTGCAGGTACAGCTGCTTGAGAAACGGCTGATCAAGAAGTCTGCATATGAATTTACAAGATGAACGTTTAACCCAAAGCAGAAAGTTTGCAACGCGTCCAAACTACACAGTATTTCAAAAGCATCTCTCCTTCTGAAACAAAGCATATAAAGAAACAGTCAACACATCTGCTGGGTTCCATCCTAACAAAAGTTTCAACCTTTTGAACGGGTAAAAACAATGTTCACAACTTGTATTTGTGCCTGTATTTGTTTCACTGATGTCAGGCTTGTTGAACCATATCGTCAAGAGAAGAAGAAAAATGTCTGAAACGAGAATGACTGCTGGCATTCTAAAACAAGACCCAAACACAGAAAAGGTTCAAAAGAACGCTATTTATTCGAACAAAACATGTGAATTCTTGGAGTAATCCCATTTGTCAACTTACAGAATGACACTCAAACAACAAATGATGAAAAACAATGAAAAACGAGACAAAGAGCTAAGACACTTACCTGTTTAAAAACACAAAACTGATGCGTCTTAGCTCTACATCTCAAAAACAAGCAAGTGTCTTAATTTTGCAGCTCTCCATCTAATTTTTCATGATATAATTGTTGTTCAAGTGTCACTTTGTAGCTTGATAAAGGGAATCACCCTGAAAATTCTCATGTCGTGTAATTTTGTCCTAATAAATAGCCTTCTTTTAAACCTGTTGAGTGTTTGGATCTTGTCAAGAGCATGTTATTTCCAACAAAGGTGCCTATCTCAACTGGACCTTGAAGAAGGGACAGTTGACCAGGGAACTGCCAGAACACACCCTCACCAGAAGATGTTGATGTTGTTGAGCTCCCCAGCTGAACAGTGGGGATAACCCAGTGCGTCAACACGAGTTGTACATTAACAAATACAATAAGGTGAGAGGATTGACTGTGTGTTTCAACCATTTTTTTTGTATACATAATTATTTTATTAACCCACCACATAGATAGACACACGTTGTCTTTGGAAGACGTATCTCCAGTTCCGGAGAATGGATGCTGTTATATTCCGAAGACAGTCTGCACATAACTGTGCAGAGTACATTTTAATGTAGCTTTGGTGTCCTTTCTGATGTGGATGCCCATGCTTTGATGTTCTTGCTGGTGTCTGTGTCTTGTGACACAGCCCAAGCCTTCGTGTTCTTACTGGTGTCACTGTTGTGACACAACCCAAACCTTGGTGTTCTTGCTGGTGTCAGTGTGTTGTGACACAGCCCAAGACTTGGTGTTCTTGCTGGTGTCAGTGTGTTGTGAAACAGCCCGAGTCTTAGTGTTCTTGCTGGTGTCAGTGTGTTGTGACACAACCCAAGCCTTGGTGTTCTTGCTGGTGTCAGTGTGTTGTGACACAGCCCAAGCCTTGGTGTTCTTGCTGGTGTTAGTGTGTTGTGACACAGCCCAAACCTTGGTGTTCTTGCTGGTGTCAGTGTCTTGTGACACAGCCCAAGCCTTGGTGTTCTTGCTGGTGTCAGTGTCTTGTGACACAGCCCAAGCCTTGGTGTTCTTGCTGGTGTCAGTGTCTTGTGACACAGCCCAAGCCTTGGTGTTCTTGCTGGTGTCAGTGTGTTGTGACACAGCCCAAGCCTTGGTGTTCTTGCTGGGGTCAGTGTCTTGTGACACAGCCCAAGCCTTGGTGTTCTTGCTGGTGTCAGTGTGTTGTGACACAGCCCAAGCCTTGGTGTTCTTGCTGGGGTCAGTGTGTTGTGGCACAGCCTTAGCCATGGGGACTTGGAAGATGTGAAACCACTACCTTAAAGGAACAGGTTCTCACAAAACGTTCCGTTCAACAGGTGGCCAAGATCAAAATAAAAACTTTACTGATTGTTTTTACTAACATCTTGTTACCATTGTTTTTAAACAGCGTTTGATAAGAGACAATTAGCAGGACTCGGAGCACAAAACACAGTCAATGAACAGCTCAGGACCGCCTGTCACATGAAGCAGGCAGCTCAAAGCTATGCACAAGCACTGCTTGTTCAGACCACCTAAGGAACAAGACCAAGGTGGCTGCAGGTATCCACTGGGCCACCAGTGACCCTTGGTTCTGCACAGCTCATATGTCCTACTACTCATCACTCACAGAAATTGGTTTCTGAACTCAGAATAAAACTGATGGGACAATCTAAAACAAAGGGCACTGCATCCTGTTGGGCAGTTCTTTAAATGCTCACCTGAGCACCAGTGTTTTGGCCTTTTACTTACAACAGTTAACTCCAACAATGGAAGAAACCTCAGGACTGCTGCAGTCCACATCTTGTTACAAAATCTGAGGCAACAACTTAAAATAAATCACTGTTGTTTTCACTGTCATACGGGGACAAAGTGGGACAAACCGGGACAAACATCATCTTTCTCTTGGTCCCAGTGTTGCTGACTGCTGCAGTTGTGCAGGTCAACCTCACCGTAAGTCTCAAATGTGAACCTCCTTTCAAGTATTAAAATGCAAAGCACACACAGTCACTGGTGTCCACAGACCTGCATTCTGTCAGTCTGTCACACACACACACACACACACACATGTACACACACATGTACACACACACACACACACATGTACACGTACACACACACACACATGTACACACACACACACACACACACACACACATGTACACACACACACACACACACACACTCACACACACACACACACACACACACAAACGCTCATTTACAAGCTGCATTCCATCATACTGCAATCGCTAAGCACAGCAGCAGCTATGCTCTTAGATTAAAAGCTCTAGTGCTTCCACAAAATGCAGATGTCTAGCACAAATTAACATGCGCATAACAAACACCCAACAGCCACTGCTCTGATGACCACGCTTGTTTTGGGCGACAAGACCATCCTTCCACAAAAGTCGGAACAATTTGTTTGTAACGGAGCAAGGACTGTAATGATGAACCGTATATGTATGAACTGATCACACCATACAGGAACTCGCACTTCCAGCCTGTACGAATGAGATAAAAAGACAGCTAATTTTCGGTGCTGCACAATCTCAAGCAAAAGCACAGTGTGTAAAGCTGTTCCTGGTTCACCACTGACCACGTAATTCACACCTGTGTGGTGTGCCATGGAATTAGCCAAGCCTTATCTGAATTTGTCAAAAAAGCTTGCTTCTGCCAATCTCAGTGAAACGTTCATCACATTCTCTGCTCTAGCCAATCAGAAAGTGGCTTGCATCAGCCAATCTCAGTGAAGCGTTCATCACATTCTCAGCTACAGCCAATCAGAAAGTAGCTTGCATCAGCCAATCTCAGTGAAGTGTTCATCACATTCTCAGCTGCAGCCAATCAGAAAGTGGCTTGCATCAGCCAATCTCAGTGAAGCATTCATCACATTTTCTGTTGTAGCCAATCAGAATGTGGCCTGCATCAAAAACGTTAAGTCATCAGCAAAACCAGATCAACCCGAGTCTGAGAGTAGAGAACAGCACTATGTAAAAGTGAGCAATGGTGCCACCTTAGTCACTGACAGGAAGCATGGACCCCCTAACTGCTCTAAATACACTAACAGTGGAGTATAGACCCTCTAAATACACTAACAGGGGAGTACAGACCCTCTAAACTGCTCTAAGTACACTAACACGGAAGTACAGACCCTCTAAACTGCTCTAAAGACACTGCCAACCCAAACTACTCAAATTAAATAATAATTAATCATTCTTATAAAGCGCTATTCTCTAACCAGAGTTAAACTCACTGCGTTGAACAAATATGACCAAAACCATATTAACATACATTTCAACAAATGACACTTTAAATATTGTAGTCTACCATTATCGCCTATCAAACAATAACTACACACACACACACACAGAGTGACTTGTGCACACCAGTCTCTGCTCGTCCACTCAGATACAACAGTTGATAAATGATCAACATTGTCAACAACAACACCAAACTGAGTCTGTTTTCTCAACGAAACTGCTCTAAATACACTGCCTGGGATGCTTGGACCCAAACTGCTCTAGACCCAATCTGCTCTAAATAGACTGACAGGGAAGCTTGGACCCAAACTGCTCTAGACCCAATCTGCTCTAAATACACTGACAGGGATGCTTGGACCCAAACTGCTCTAGACCCAAACTGCTCTAAATAGACTGACAGGGAAGCTTGGACCCAAACTGCTCTAGACCCAAACTGCTCTAAATACACTGACAGGGATGCTTGGACCCAAACTGCTCTAGACCCAATCTGCTCTAAATAGACTGACAGGGAAGCTTGGACCCAAACTGCTCTAGATCCAAGCTGCTCTAAATACGATGGCCCAAACTGCTCTCAGTTAAAGGTTGTCTTATTCCTGGTCCATCAATCTCTTCATGAGTATGGGGCAAAACACAAAAAAACAAGAACCCAGTATCTCCTTTCTTATTCCCCATAAAGACTGGTCCCATAGAGACCGGCAGTTCAAGAAGTCAACGTCAACCACTGAAATCATCAGTGCTCTACAGCCGCTGCCAACTGTCCAAACATGACCAAGTGACCATGCTGTGACTGAGGACTGGACACACGGGGGCAGGGATAGCTCAGCGGTTAGAGCAGCAGACTCGAAACTGAAAGGTTGCGGGGCTTGAGACACAGCAGGAGAATTTTCTTCTCCAGGGTCAACTTTCTTTGGTGATCCAGGACTGTCCTCAGACATGTAGCAGGACAGTATTGATGAATTTGGTCTTCTGCGCCAGCGTCTCCTTGATGCCAGCACTGTGTCTGTGCCTCCTTGTACTGGGGGGGGGGGGGGGGGGGGGAGGACTGCAGAACATCCTCTAGGTTTGTGGGCCCGTCTCACTGTAGGGGCAGTCAGCTGAGTGCGACAGACCAACATGACGCAAGCAGGCACGCAGTTCGCAGTAGGCAAGTTGGAAGCAGGAGGCAAATACGCCTGTAGTAAACTGATTAGACACTGGGTATGAGCAGACCATGTTACCCAATCATGAATTTGGTAACACCTAAAAGTACAAAGAAAAAGAAGAAAAAAAGCCATTGCCCCTGCAAATTTCTGTACAAAGTTCTAGTAATGCGAAGCATCTGCTACAAGAGTGGGTAGAGTGACTTGTGCGTGGCAGGCCGCCCCCGGGGGGGGGGGGGAAAACAAATGTGAAATTCACATGGAAAACTATTCCTAGTGGAGTGACAAACAAACAAAGACAAATTTTCCAATTCAAAAGGAATCGAAACCATCACAGGGAAAGCCATGAACTTCCGCATGGAAACAATTCCCCATTAGAACAGTAAATGCAAAACACCATTTTTAAAGGAGAGAGAGAGAAAGAAAAAAAAAAAGACTTCAAGAAAGAAAACAGTAACTGCACAAAGGAAATAACTGTAGTAAGGGAGCAGCACCCCGACAGTTTCACAATACCAACGCTGAAAGATACTCAGGCACACACAGACACACCATTAATACACAGACACACACGCACCATTAATACACACACATGCACACACATGCATGCATGCACGCACACACACACCATTAATACACATACATGCACACACATGCATGCATGCACACACACACACGCGCACACACGCGCGCGCACACACACACACACACACACACACACAAACACACACCATTAATACACACACACCCAAAAACACCCTAAACAAAAATAAATAACAAGCATAATAGTACATGCTGAACTTGTACAAAGACATTCAGGACATGTAAACAGCTATAAAAAGCCATGGGAGGCCTGGGCAATGGTGGACTGGCCGGAGCCAGGGATGTCCAGGAACACGGCTCAGTCCATTGTTGATCAGATGGTGGGGGGGGGGGGGGGGGGACTGGAGCAGCTGGGGTGGGGGTGGGGGGTAAAATGAGTGTCCAGGAATATGGCTCAACTCATTGTTCATGGGAAAAGGGGGGGTGGGGGGGGGGGGGAATTGGTCTAAGGAACAGTAGGGATGGGGTGGGGGCAAAATGGATCTCCTGGAATATGGCTCAGTCCATTGTTGACCAGAGGGGGGACTGGTCTAAGAAGCAGCAGGGACGAGAGAGGGGGGTGGGGACAAAATGGATGTCCAGGAACACGGCTCAGTCCAAAGTTGATCAGAGGGGGGGGGTTGAAGCAGCAGTGATGAGAAAAATTAGTGTCCAGGGGAATATGGTTCTGTCCACTGTTGACCAGAGGGGGGACTGGGATGAGATGGGGTGGGGGCAAAATGGGTGGCCAGGAACACGGCTCAGTCCACTGCTGACCAGAGGGGGACTGGTCTAAGGAGGAGCAGGTGTCCAGGAATATGGATCAGCCCAATGGTGACCAGGGGGGTGACAGGTAGGAGGTGGGCAGAGGAGTGCAATGGGTAGAATCCAAATCCTCCATGTGCTTGCGAGCCTGCAAAAAAAAAAAAAAAAAATGCAGTGCTTAAAAAAAAATGCAGTGCTTGACCAAACAGTAAAGTTAAAAAAGACAACTTAGCGTGTCTGTTATCACAAACTGTTTTCTTTTTGTGACATATATGGATGGGGGGTGGGGGGGGGGGTGGAAGGGGGTAGCATGATTCGGAGACCCACCCCTTTATGCAAATGTTTCACTTTGACACCATGGAGAGTGTCAACTGTCACTTCAACAACAAGCCACCCGTCCATCCCAAAAGTATCAGCATTGTCATCAACAGCACTGTCATAATATTAGCGCTGTGATTATTAGCACTGTCGCTGTGATTATTAGCACTGTCGCTGTGATTATTAGCACTGTCATTATTAATAATAACAGCAGTAATTTCTATAGCACTGTATCTCACTGACAAGGATGAGCACCCCGCGCTTTACAAGATCAACAATCAATTATATAGTCATAATACTGTATTCCTCTCAAACCACCCACACACACAACCCCCCCCCCCCCCCCCCCCCCCGCCCACACACACACACAGGGGCACAGAAGGACTGTAACAATGGGTGAGGGAGGGTAAAGGGAGGGTAAGGGTGGCTGGCTGGGGAATGACTTACCAGGAAGAGAACCAGCCGATTTCGGACCGCCTCAGTGAATTCACTCCCTGAAACACATTTGGAAAGGAATAATGGCAAAGTCCTTTAACTTCTGTCCACAGCCTGTCACACTGCTTCATCGCCAGGACAAAGCACACTTCTCTCCATGTGGAACTTTGTCCGTTTGTCACACCTGGTAACCTGCCTACTCTTGTCAACTCGACAGAGAATGCCACACCTCAGGTGTTGCAACTGTCATTTGGGTGCAGAACGTGTAAAGAGACCTAAGACCGAACACTAGTTCCACAGCATGTTCAAGTTCAGTGTTCCTTTACCTACTGACCAATAAATATACAGAAATGATGACAGTTTCCTCCATGGTTTCAAACCCATGGGCACCCGTGCCAGCTTCTGTCTCGGTAATAAAGCAAGTGGCAGCCCTCTTCTCCGACCACCCTAGAGTCTTGTACATCTTAAAAGAGCGGGGTGGCCTCTTTTCTGACCACCCTAGAAAAAAAAGTAATGAACATATATGTACATCTTAAAAGTTGGAGGGGGGAGGGGGGCTAGTCTGAGGTTCATTTTACACTGAGTAAAAAGGGAAAGGTTGCAGACAAGCGGTCTTGAGAGGGGTGGTCACTCGCCAGAGTGGTCTTTCACCCTGGGTGCGACTGTGCCTCTGAGTCGGGGCTGGATTACCCAACAAAGCTGTGGACAGGTTGTAGCTCTGTCGTAACACTCCCTTCCTGACTCCCCTGTTGGGGTTTGTATGGAGGATGTTGGCGGCAGTAAACCACACGTCCCCTGCCAAACTGAAGTTGCAGAGCTGAGCCTGAGGCCTCTGCATCTCCGTCTTCAACAGTGCTCACTCACCTATCAGCATGGGAAAAGTGGGCGAAACGTCCCGAGCGTAGTCACGCAGAATGGCGTTGCATTCAGCTTCAACTACTTGATGCTCCATCAGCAGGTTGTCTTTAAAAAAAAAAAAAAAAAGAGAAATAAAAGAAAACATGTATACATATGTGCTGTGATAACCTTCTCTTTTTTTCTCTTTTTTTCTTTTTAAAAAGACACAACTGTTAAGTAACTACACACAAAATGAAAAGACATATTCGTCAAGTAACTACATAAACATATGTTAAATTACTCTTCTGGAGACATGTAAAAATAATAATCTTTTTTCAAGTGACAGTGCATTAATCTATTATTTATTCATGTTCATATATGCGTTTATAGTACAATCATGTTTATTTGTGTTTGTACTGTTACAATGACTGGCTGTAAGACAGGTCCAAATGGACTTAGTGCGACTATCCTTGAGTATCTCTCTCTCTCTCACACACACGCTGCCCCCCAACCCCCCAACCTGGACTAGTTGTTAAACCTAAACCACAATCCTTGTAAAATAAAGATTTTGAATTTGAGTTCCAGTTTCCACTCTGAGTCTGAGTTTGGGTTCCCTCTAGTTCTCACCTTGATGTGATCCGGTGCCATTCAAGTACTCCATCAGTAGTGGTGTTGTGTTCAAATCCACAAGGTTTGGATACCTGCAGCAGAGATATGAACCGTAACAACGCAGGGAGGGGGTGGGGAAGGTATCCAAAGGGACAACAAACAAAACTGCATCACACCACATTTCCAGCCAAATTCCCAAGATCTCTTGCAGTTGGCTACTGCAGATCGAACAAGATTAACCTTTTCTGACAAGATATAAATGGGTGAGACTTGAATATTTAGAATATTTGAATATATTTTAATTTTTAAGGTGCTTGTGACACTCATCAGGCTGGCCACCCAGGCCCTAAGCATTTACATGTTCTTTACAAATACTATTGTCAAAATTCAAGGCCTACAACATGAATGCACACACGCACGCACACACACACACACACACACACACACACACACACACACACACACGCACACACACACACAGAGACTCATAATACCAAAATACTACAACAAATTACCTTGACTCATATTCCTGCCAGCCAAGAAAAAAAATCTTCCAGTGTTTTCAAACAACGTGAACAGACTGAAGTAAGCTGTTCTTCTGGCCCCTGGGACCACATAACGTGCAAGCTGACCAACCTGATGCTGCACGGCAGGTTGCTGGATAAATAAACAGCAGAACAGACGTTGCCAGGGGACCAAACCCAAACCTACTCACCTGTACTGTAGCAGCTTGACAAGGAGAAAGTTCCCACGGTTCGATGACAGCACTGAAGTCATTCCGTTTGTTTTCCTGCGAAAGAGAAACACCAATGTCATGTTATTAGCACTGGCACGAGGGAGGTCACATTAGGTCACAAAATGAAAACCGAGACTAGGCCTAGCATTGACCTGGGGTTGCTCACATACGGGTGTGTCCCAGCTCAGATATCGGCATGTCCTAGCTTGCAGACTGGTGTGTCCTAGCTCAAATACTGGCATGTCATAATAATAATAATGTACATTTATCCCGCGCTCATCAATGCTCTGAGCGCTCACATGATACGTATTAACCTAAATATGATATTCTATACACATATACAGCATAGACCTACCGCATACTGGCGTGTCCTAGCTCAGATGCTGGTGTGTCCGAGCTCGCTACTGGTGTGCCCTAGCTCAGATGCCAGCGTGTCCTAGCTCACATACCGGTGTGTCCTAGCTAAGACACCAGCGTGTCCTAGCTCACATACTGGTGTGTCCTAGCTCACATACCGGTGTGTCCTAGCTCACATACCGGTGTGTCCTAGCTAAGACACCAGCATGTCCTAGCTCACATACCGGTGTGTCCTATCTAAGACACCAGTGCATCCTAGCTCACATACTGGTGTGTCCTAGCTAAGACACCAGCGTGTCCTAGCTCACATACTGGTGTGTCCTATCTAAGACACCAGTGCATCCTAGCTCACATACTGGTGTGTCCTAGCTAAGACACCAGTGCATCCTAGCTCACATACTGGTGTGTCCTAGCTAAGACACCAGCATGTCCTAGCTCACATACTGGTATGTCCTATCTAAGACACCAGTGCATCCTAGCTCACATACTGGTGTGTCCTAGCTAAGACACCAGCATGTCCTAGCTCACATACTGGTGTGTCCTATCTAAGACACCAGTGCATCCTAGCTCACATACTGGTGTGTCCTAGCTAAGACACCAGTGCATCCTAGCTCACATACTGGTGTGTCCTAGCTAAGACACCAGCGTGTGCTAGCTCACATACTGGTGTGTCCTATCTAAGACACCAGTGCATCCTAGCTCACATACTGGTGTGTCCTATCTAAGACACCAGTGCATCCTAGCTCACATACTGGTGTGTCCTAGCTAAGACACCAGCATGTCCTAGCTCACATACCAGTGTGTCCTAGCTCAAACACCAGCGTGTCCTAGCTCGCCTACTGGCGTGTCCTAGCTCACTACTGGTGTGCCCTAGCTCACATACTGGTGTGTCCTAGCTAAGACACCAGCATGTCCTAGCTCACATACCAGTGTGTCCTAGCTCAAACACCAGCGTGTCCTAGCTCGCCTACTGGCGTGTCCTAGCTCGCTACTGGTGTGCCCCAGCTCAGATATCAGCATGTCCAAGTTCACACACCAGGCATGTCCTGGCTCAGACGCCGGCATGTCCTAGCTTAGACACCAGTGTGTTCTAGCTCACATACTGGTGTGTCCTAGCTCACATACTGGTGTGTCCTAGCTCACACTCAGATGCATCCTGCTTCACATACTGGTGTGTCCTAGCTCACACACAGATGCATCCTGCTTCACATACTGGTGTGTCCTAGCTCACACACAGATGCATCCTGCTTCACATACTGGTGTGTCCTAGCTCACACACAGATGCATCCTGCTTCACATACTGGTGTGTCCTAGCTCACACACAGATGCATCCTGCTTCACATACTGGTGTGTCCTAGCTCACACACAGATGCATCCTGCTTCACATACTGGTGTGTCCTAGCTCAGATACCGGTGTGTCCAACACACGCGCAGCTCCTCTAACATTGCTCCATTCACCAGTCAACGCTGCATCAAAACAGCAGCTGTTAGCCTCCAGTTCCTTCGAGACCCCTGCCCAGTTCACACGGAGACAGAACTACTCACTCTGTTGCGATGACTTCATCTCTCAGTCTGCGTATCAACTTGATGGGGCCGTGGTACCTGCAGACAAACGGAAGACTTTGGTGTCTACAGACATACAAAGACATGAAGACCTCGGTCCCTGCAGACGTACAAAGACATGAACATCTTGGTACTCAGCAACACAAAGTCATTAAGACCTTGGTACCTACAGCCATCAACACTATGCAAAAATGCACACATAATGATTCATTTCACTACAGTCACCAAACAAAAAGAACGTGCACACACTGTCATGCACCTACTAGGATTCCTATCTGCATACGGCAGGCACAGAAGGCCACACAAACTTACTTCATAAGTTGATCAGCAATGTTGAGATTCATGTATCTCCGCAGGGCCATCACCACAAGTCCCTCTGTAGACACACACACAAAATGGCTGCAAGTCACTGAAAACTATCATGGGTTAAAAAACAACAACAACAAAAACAGAAAGGACAAAAAGAAGCAAACACAATGGCAGCAAGTTAATGGGAGGAAAAAAGAGGAAACTGACCACGGCTTAAGAAGAACAAAAACTCTACAATAGCAAGAAGAGTCTAATCTGTCACAAAATGAGCAGTGTCCTCAGCAGTTTCAGTCTTTCTCTCTGTTCCTGCATTAAACAGTATATGATACAAGATATAAACAGTATAAGAAGATCACAGCTCAGACTTCAAGCATCATGATTAGCAGATCCAAGGGAGGAATACTGAATTGAGCTCAGCAACTGACTGCCAAGCAGCAAGACAAGGTGGTCAGTTGCAAAGCAAAATTCAGTTTACATTTCAGATGCCAATGTATTGCCATTTCATGATTACCATGAAGCTCAGTGTATTACCATTTCATGGTTTCGATGAACCTCAATGTATTGCCATTTCATGGTTACGATGAACCTCAATGTACTGCCATTTCATGGTTATGATGAGCCTCAATGTACTGCCATTTCAAGGTTACGATGAACCTCAACGTATTGCCATTTCATGGTTACGGTGAACCTCAATGTACTGCCATTTCATGGTTACAATGAACCTCAATATATTGCCAATTCATTGTTAAAATGAACCTCAATGTATTGCCATTTCATGGTTACAATAAACCTCAATGTATTGCCATTCCATGGTTATAATGAACCTCAATGTATTGCTATTTCATGGTTATGACAAACCTCAATGTATTGCCATTTCATGGTTACAATGAACCTCAATTTATTGCCATTTCATGGTTATGACGAACCTCAATCTATTGCCATTTCATGCTTATAATGAACCTCAATCTATTGCCATTTCATGGTTATAATGAACCTCAATCTATTGCCATTTAATGGTTACAATGAACCTCAACGTATTGCCATTCCACAGTTACAATGAAGCTGTCTGGCTAGTTTCTCTCAAAGGCAGGAAATCATTTGGCTTTTCAGTTTGACAGAAGGCGGCAAAATCCACTTAAACTTTCACAGATCTCATCCTTTCACCAATTCTCAAGGCCTTGAAATTGGCAGAACATTCCCCCAAAATTTCAAAAACCATAGGAATCCTGGAGACATGGAAGGGGACGCCACTCACCCCACGAGCTTGGCATCTGGGTGAGTGCGAGGGGCACAATGTCGTCAAACGTTGCATCCAGAATCTGCACACACAAACCACAACGAGTGAAAACTCAGCAATCTTACACAGCTTCTGCTTGTGATCAGTGCTGTCAAACACTGCATCCAGAACCAGTGGCAACTAAACAATTTTACACAGCCTCCACTTGTGATCATCCGCCTACAATAATTCTGTCAGTTTATGACTAGCCAAAAAATACTGCAATATTAGCTACCAATGCGTCACAGAAACTCACTCACTTCACATCAGGGTACTACTCCACGGCTGCACTATTCCATACAACTACTGCACATCAGCAGAAACTCACCATGTCGTTGTGTGTTTTTCACGTTCACATAACCTCTGCCTGTGAATGTGATCATACACCTATGTCAGCTCATGACTGCAGGAACGATCCTGCAATATATTCACCAACGCATCACAAACGCTCACCACACGGTTTGACGTCAGCGTGCTTACTCCATGACTGCACAACACCATCCAACTATTACACATCAACAGAAACTCACCACATGATTAACATCAGGGGTACGCCATCACTGTCCAATCCCCCGAACACCACATCACCGAAAAGTCACGTGTTAAACACATGGCTGAAGCGAACTGAACTGAACACCCCATGACTGCCCTATTTCACACAACCAGTTCCGCATCACCAGACACTCACTCACCACATGTTTGACATCCGGGTAGTTCATGGCTGCCCAGGAGGCGCTGTAGCCCCCAATGGACCAGGCGAAGAGGATGATGTTGTCTGGCTGAAACCCCAGGCCGTAAATGGCGTACTGCATGACAGCATCAATGGCGTTCTGTTCAGCATCTGGGAAGGGCACGCCCTGTCGGCCACAGCAAAGAAGGGGGAAAAAATGAAAGTTCAGTATTTTGCTCATGCCATGAAGGCTCAAAAGACCTGCGATTCATTGTTAACCCTGTTTACCTTACAAATCTGTTCCTTGCGCCATGAAGGTTCAATAGT
>OY757551.1:7185874-7209631 GCA_963584105.1 Alviniconcha strummeri
CAACCAACAACTAGACGCATAATGACAGCCCAAAGGTGCAAATCACGCAGTAGCAGTAACCAATAACTACACCAATAAATCAATGACAGCCCAAAGGTGCAAATCACACAGTAGCTGTAACCAACAACTAGACCAATAAATCAATGACAGCCCAAAGGTGCAAATCACACAGTAACAGTAACCAACAACTAGACCAATAAATCAATGACAGCCAAAGTTTGCCTTCAAAAAGCACTGCCTCCCGATACATTTCTGACTCAACAAAAACCTGGTAGACTCACTCAAGCCCAACAACAACATGGCTACGTCACAACTACCACCACTGGTGACTATACAAGAAACAACGATAGGGCCTCCGTAATTCCACGCTGCACGGCTGTGCCAGTCGGCCTGTTTCCTGCTCTTTAGTCTGCAGCAGCGGGATACCCGATACCCCTGCTGCCGGTCAGCGGCTATAAACATTCCTTTCCCTGCCTCTCTGGCACTCTGGCATTCCCCTCTGTGCAGCATAGTAAGATGTGTGTTCTGCTCCTAACTTTACAGTGTTGTATTTCTTGATACAAAGTTTTCCTGAACAAGCTATTCATGTGAGTGGACTGTGTTTTGTTTCTGCAACAGGACTGTGTGATACTTATTTTTGTTTCTTTGACATTTGTGTGGATTGTGGCCACAGGAAAGAGAGTCCAGATTTGGTTTGTGTATCATGTGATAAAGTACTGAAATGGATGGAACTGACCACTCTGAAGAACTGCATTTGCAGAGACTCAATGCTTTGTGTAGACTTTGTGGAAGAAAAAAGGCTTTTGATGACCGCGAGATTATATTGTGCTAGACATATGCCACAGAACTTTCTGCTTTTCATCAAATTGATACCTTATCTGACACAGCATCCACATATTCAGAACATTATATAGGCCTTGTTGCATACGTTTGATGGGATTAAAACGCTCCAAAGTTCCATCAGACTTTACACTGCAAGCAGCAAAAGAGGACATAGGTAAGTCGTCCAGCATTTGGAGTGAATTTAATTCTCTCTTATCTGCAGGTCAGTGCTCTGTGTGTGCCCAAACCAGGGGGGAAAAGAAGTGCAACGGTTTCAGAAGCAGACTGTGATGCTGACAGAAGAACAATAGCTGAACATGACATTAGCACAGACTCTACTTTAGCCATGCAGGGTCCAAGTACGTCAACTCTAAAAAGGTAATGTGCACATACGTCTGCATGCAGTTACGGCATTTGTTTCACCACAAACACAAACATCACCGATAAAACAGCAGAACACTATCTTTGACCAAAGTACACCTGCACTAAAACATTTGTAGATAGTGCGACTTCTCCATTTAAAAAATCTTCCAGTCGTTCAGCCAACAATGTGATTTTGCCTCTGACAAAAGAAGAGGAGGCTTATCACACACATCTAACACGTCTAAAGATGGGGCAGTCAAGTGACAAACTGACTCTGACATGCAAGACAAGGGGCCTACCTCTTATCTTCAAGAAAGTGCAAATTGTTTTAAATTAAAATAGACTCACCTGTGTTTGCTCTAATGGGAAGCTTATTCAGTATGTAAATTACAATCTAAACTTACAAGTGGCAGCAGATATGCTGTGGCAGTGTTCAGACTGAAGAAAACTGTAACTTTAGTATGCACTCAAGCATACTCTTTGTAGCAGACTGGACAGTGTTTGTGTGCCAGTGCAGATAAAGCTGTGTAGGCAGTAAATTTTACTGACAAGTAACAGCAGATAAGCTGTGGCAGTGTCTGGTGTCGGTACTAATGACCCTGGCCCTCCACCTAATGGAGTGCTGTGAGGTGCAGCCATGCCCGCTGTGCATAAACTTTCCCAGCCAGCGGTCCCAGTGGAGTAATCTGAGCCCCTGTCTGCTCCCCCCAGGGCAGTGAATCAAGATGCTGGTAAGTGATACCAGAAGCGCATTGTAATGTACTAACTGGTGTTGAAGCATGAGTTTGGGGAAAACTTAAAAGTATGAGTAGTGACCGATTAAACTTCAAGAAAATAATGCTAGCTACCTGAAGCTTCACTGGCATTTTAAAATAAGCATGTAGTTTACAAGCTTACTACTTACTGATTTTGCTGAAGATGTGTGGCATGTTTGGTGTCTTTGTAAAGCTTGTTCTCTTGTCTACAGCACCATGGCATTATTAAAAGGTTTGAAGCAAAGCGATGAACACCATTTTAGGCCTTTTAATCACACTCTACATCCAGCCAGCAGTGCAGTAGGCGCTGTAAAGCTGCTGTGCTATATTTAGCTGTGCCAGCCCAACCCACATTTCACCGGTACATTCCCCCACCGCAGCTGGCTCAGCAGCAACTAAATGTTCAGGCTGGCACAGCCGTGGCTGCCACACAGACCAACTGTGAAACTCGTTTTTCGTCAAGACTGCAGCTGACTGGAACCACCTGGACACCACCACCATCCACGCCACCTGTGTTCACCGGTTCAAGGTCCTAACGGTGGCCACACATCATAAGTAGACTGCAACACGCAGTCCCTACTCTGCTGCACTAAGCCAGACTACCGGATGAAGCAGCCTACATCTGAAGATCAAGAAAACAATTCCAAAAACTAAGAGAAAAGAGAAAGCAGGAGTTTCGTACCCACGCACATATATACCAGTACCCCAGCCTCAAACAATCAAACATGTCCCTGATAAGTCGGCCCGACATCTCAGGACGTCAAACCCTGCATCACCAATGAAACAGAACTATGACCAGGACACGTCCACTCACCTGAGGATTCTTCCTGGCAGTGAAAAAATCCCAGACGAGCTGTCATCTTCCTCCCTGCTCACCTGAACTTTCATGTGCCCGACCCGCTGCCCCTTACTGCAAAACAAGGGGTTGGGGGGACACGGTGATCAGCCCAGCAACAAGCAAACATGTGTACAAGAACCTGCCACAGTACTGCGAAGACTGACTTTAAACACCTTCTTCAACACCAGAAATTTGAAGTTGAGAGGGGGAGAGTGAGAGACAGACAGACAGACAGACAGACAGACAGACAGACAGACAGAGCTAGCTCAAAAATACATTTCACAAGGATTGGAGAAGGGGGGGGGGGGGGAGAGAGGGAGGGGGAGAGAGGGGGGGAGAGAGGGGGGGAGAGGGGGGAGGGGGGGAGAGGAAGGGGTAGAGAGGGAGGGGGAGAGAGGGAGGGGAGAGGGGGGAGGGAGAGAGGGAGGGGGAGAGAGGGATGGGGAGGGGGAGAGGGAGGGGGAGAGAGGGAGGGGGAGAGAGACACACACACAGAGAATGAGTGAGCAAGCGCGTATGCATACGAGCGTGTGTGCATGTATGTCTGCACATACGCACACGTGTGCACGCAAGTGTGCAAGTAACTTGATGTTTTATGCCCAGTCAACCATTACGTTTATATCAGGGCGATACACTAGCGTGTCTGTGTGTCAGCATGTGTACCTTTCGTCTTCTTCTATACAAGTACTTGTATTGTAAGAAGGCAAGGACACCTACCTTTCTCCTGCATCATTCCACCTGAAGTCCACTGGCCACGCCCAGAACTCAAAGTCATAGTGATGCAGAAGTCTCTGTAAATCACCACACGGGATATCAATTCAGGTTCTCCCAACCATGCTCCAATAACCAGTTACAACTTACATCAATCTAGCACACGTAGGTCAATAACTATGCTACCATTATTCTTAATAACGATAACGGATTTTTTTTTACAGCCCCGTCTCCCAGAAGCTGTAAACACTTTGCAAAGAAAACTGCTGCAACAGAAACGAGAAAAAAAAGGGGAAAAGTAAGCATTTTCACAGAGAAACTTTCATAAAGGTACAGAAGTGTTTGTAACTGCTATGTACAATACTCAACTTGTATTTTCTGAGCTCAGTCACAAGAATGCAGATGTATCCATAATTCACCAAGTAATATAACAAAAAAAAAAAAAAAATTGAACCCACCTAAAACCATAGTGACAAAGAAACTGCAGACGTCTGTGCAATGGAACCCCTAATAAAAGCCAACCCTGATGAATACACCCACCCTGAAGAAAAAGCATAAAACCCCACCCTGGTGAGAACACCCTGATGAAAGCCCACCCTGTTGAATATACCCACCCTGATGAAAAACAAACGATGATGAAAATCCACCCTGGCAAGAATGCACCCTGAAGAAAAACACTGATGAAAGCACACCAGGATGAAAACCCACCCTGATCAAAGCCCACCCTGTTGAATACGCACCCTGATGAAAGTGAAAAACAAACCATGATGAAAACCCACCCTGGCAAGAACCTACTCTGATGAAAAAACTGATGAAAGCACACCCTGATGAAAACCACTCTGATAAAAGCACACACTGATGAAAACAACTCTGATAAAAGCACACACTGATGAAAACCTACCCTGATTAAAAATGAGCCATTATCAAAACCCACCTTGTTGGGAGCACTCTGACGAAAAACAACAACACCCTTATGAAAAGCCCACCCTCCTGAAAACCCACTACAAAGAAGCACATCCTAATGAAAACAAACCAAGATGAAGATCCATCGTGGTGGGTGGGCGAGCGAGAGAGAGAACGAACGAACGAATTTTTTATTAACGAGGGTAAAGGAATAAGTACAATACTTTTTTTCATCCAGCCCTCGGGGAAAACAAAATCAACAAAAACAATCGAAAACAAAATAATTATCAACTCAAAAACTCATATTAACTATTGAGAGAGAGAGAGAGAGAGAGAGAGAGAGAGAGAGAGAGAGAGAGAGAGAGAGAGAGAGAGAGAGAGAGAGAGAGCACCCTACAAAAAAAAAAAAATGATGAAAACCCACCCTGACGAAAACCCACCCTGGCCCACATCAAGACCATAGTTTTTTTAAGTAAGTAAGTCAGACTCAGTAGGTCCCCGTGCCTTGTTCTGCAGAGTCGGGGAGTGTATGGCTTGCACCAACACGTTGATGAACATCATGTAGTCAGGGTTTGCTAGACGGCCCAGACCTGCCCAGCACACCAGCACTGTCAATCAATTCTAATATAAATGTCATAAAGTACAAGGCATTTCTCTTCTCAGAATATTTCAGTTAAGCAACATTGTCCTTCACCTCTATCAAGTCTGTACAGTGTGTGTGTGTGTGTGTGTGTGTGTGTGTGTGTGTGTGTGTGTGTGTGTGTGTGTGTGTGTGTGCAAGCAGGCAGGTGTGTTTGTGTGTGTGTGTGTGTGTGTGTGTGTGTGTGTGTGTGTGTGTGTGTGTGTGTGTGTGTGTGTGTGTGTGCATCTTTCACAGTTATGCTTGAACCCTTGTTGATGTTAACATTATGTGTTAGCTTTTTGTTAAATTGCTGATAACATTTTCCATCTTGATGTACATTATGTCAAATACACAAGTCGTCTGTGCCCATGAACACAAGTGATACACAGACGCTTCAAGCAATTTGAAGCTGACACACAACACATAAATACACTGCAGAACCGACGATTACCTCTCAAGCAGTAGGCTCCAGCATAAATCATCCCCAGAGAGAACAGGAATTTTCCAATGCTCATCATTCCCTCGTGGTTCAAATACCCTGTGGACACACACACACAAAAAACACTATTAGCTTGTAAAGAATACTCTAAACTTCCAACGAGTGCTAGTGCTCTCAACTGCTAAAGAGCACTTCTGTCTGAAGAACGTACTATTCAACATCAAAGTAAAACAGACCTTAAAATCTACATGGAAAAGGTAATGACTCGGCAACGTCCACTTTTAGCCCCATAGTCAGGAAGGAACTGATATGTATATGTGGATATGTCAACGTAGTGCATACTTCAAGTTCATTCCTTCCACACACACACACATTTGAAGACCGTGAACCGACGGGGCTAAAACTGGACACTGCCAATGACTCTGTCCCAGCATTTTGAGTATCTGAAGCTACACACACCATTTGAAGACCGTGAACCGATGGGGCTAAAACTGGACACTGCCAATGACTCTGTCCCAGCATTTTGAGCATCTGAAGCTACACACACCATTTGAAGACCGTGAACCGACGGGGCTAAAAGTGGACACTGCCAATGACTCTGTCCCAGCATTTTGAGCATCTGAAGCTAATTGTGTCCAAAAGTTTGAAGATTCTAACATCAAACGTAAGTGGGGAAAACAGTGTATGTAATGTATAATAACAGAATTATGACAAACACAGCATAGCTTGTACGGTTTTAAAACAAAATTTCTGTACTTTGTTGTGATTTCATGATTATCGAAAAATTATAAACACACACACACTGGACCCTCTTATAAATGACCACCCTGATGAGAGACCATCCATGACCACCACTTTATAAAGACTACTTTTCTTAAACCATATGCTCCGGGGCAGGGATAGCTCAGTGGTTTAGAGCGCCGGACTCGTGATTGAAAGGTCGCGGGTTCGAATCCCTGCTGGAACGGCGGGAGAATTTTCTTCTCCAGGGTCGACTTTCTGTGCTGACTCTTATTTCGGTATCCGTTCCACCCCCGTGTTACCACAGTAGCACGTAAAAAAATCCCGGTCATTCTGCCAAAAGTGCAGGTGGCAGGTTACAGCTAAACACGCATACACCTTACGTATGTGGCTTTTATTGAACCATGCTTCGGCATTGGTCACAACTTGTCCCTAATATGTCAAATGACATCTGAGGACATTAAGCATCAACTCATCACCATATGCTCCCTTCATTTTTCCAATGTCAATACTAGTTCTGCGAGACTGAGTGTAAAGTTACTATGTCTGCACAGAACAGAAAGAGTCACCTCAAGATAACCGAGGAGTGTAGAGCTACCCTGTACGTTTTGTCAAGATATCTGAGAGTGTAGAGTTACCCTGTATGTTCTGTCAAGATAACTGAGAGTGAGTGTAGAGTTACCCTGTATGTTCTGTCAAGATAACTGAGAGTGGGTGTAGAGTTACCCTGTATGTTCTGTAAAGATAACTTAGAGTGAGTGTAGAGTTACCCTGCATGTTCTGTCAAGATAACTGAGAGTGGGTGTAGAGTTACCCTGTATGTTCTGTAAAGCTAACTTAGAGTGAGTGTAGAGTTACCCTGTATGTTCTGTCAAGATAGAGTGAGTGTAGAGTTACCCTGTATGTTCTGTCAACATAACTGAGACTGAGTGTACCCTGTATGTTCTGTCAACTGAAAGCAAGTGTAGAGTTACCCTGTATGTTCTGTCAAGATAACTGAGTGTTGAGTTACCTTGGCTGCATTGTCAAGATAACAGAGACTGAGTGTAGAGTTACCTTGGCTGTACAGTAAACATAACCGAGAGTAAGTGTAGAGTTACCCTGTCTGTACTGTCAAGACAACCAAGCCTGAGAGTGAGTGAAGAACGTTTTACATTGTCTGTACTGTCAAGATAACTAATACTGAATGTAGAGTTACCTTGTGGCTTGTCTGTACTGTCAAAAGAACTGAGACTGGGTGTAAAGTTATCCTGTGGCTTGTCTGTACTGTCAAGACAACTAAGACTGAGTGTAGAGTTACCTTGTGGCTTGTCTGTACTGTCAAAAGAACTGAGACTGGGTGTAAAGTTATCTTGTGGCTTGTCTGTACTGTCAAAATAACTGAGACTGAGTGCAGAGTTACCTTGTGGTTTGTCTGTACTGTCAAAATAACTAAGACTGAGTGTAGTTATATGTGGCTTGTCTGTACTGTCAAAATAACTGAGTGTGAAGTAACCTCCCACTTCCCCCCCAACCCCCACCCTAACCCCCCGCATGAATGTGCTTCCTGAGTGTTTTAGTTGCTTCACGGTCGTTAAGAGAGCGAGAGTGAGAGTGAGAGAGAGTGCAGGGAGCGGGAGAGATGGTGGTTGAGGAGAGAGAATGTGTGCATGTGAGACAAAGAGAGGGGCACAGAGAGAGGGGTGATGGGGAGGTGCATGTGTGTGTGTGTGTTTTAGCGTAGTTATAATGCTAATTACTTAGAACACAGCTTTATAATTATGTACATGTTTTAAATTATTGTAACGCCTCTATGTTTTATAACAGTTATTTTATGCGCCATTTCACAAGTACTTGTTTTATATTAGTGTAATTTATTAAGTACGTATTATGATTGCTTGTATATGATATGTTAGTAAATACAAATGGTACATATTATGTACATGTATGTGAACAAGCGCGTCGAGCTCTCTCAGCGGGGAATAGCGCTATAGAAAATTTATGTATTATTATTTTAACCTTGTGGCTTGTCTGTACTGTCAAAATAACTGAGACTGGGTGTACAGTTACCTTGTGGCTTGTCTGTAAGTACTGTCAAAATAACTAAGACTGAGAGTGAGTGCAGATACCTTGTCTGTACTGTCAAGATAACCGAGACTCAGAGTGAGTGTAGATACCTTGTCTGTACTGTCAAGATAACTGAGACCGAGACTGAGTGTAGAGTTACCTTGTCTGTACTGTCAAGATAACTGAGACTGAGTGTAGATCGAGTTACCTTGTCTGTACTGTCAAGATAACTGAGACTGAGAACGAGTGTAGAGTTACCTTGTCTGTACTGTCAAGATAACTGAGACTGAGACTGAGTGTAGAGTTACCTTGTCTGTACTGTCAAGATAACTGAGACTGAGAGTGCGTGTAGAGTTACCTTGTCTGTACTGTCAAGATAACTGAGACTGAGACAGAGTGTAGAGTTACCTTGTCTGTACTGTCAAGATAACTGAGACTGAGTGTAGAGTTACCTTGTCTGTACTGTCAAGATAACTGAGACTGAGTGTAGTTACCTCGTCTGTAAAGCACTGTCATAATAACCGGGGAGCTCCACCAAGAAAGCGACCAACAGGCATGAAGCTGGAATACAAAACAAGCAAACAGTTATTCAAGTACAATGAAGCTTGAATACAAAACAAGCAAACAGTTGTTCAAGTACAATGAAGCTTGAATACAAAACAAGCAAACAGTTGTTCAAGTACAATGAAGCTTGAATACAAAACAAGCAAACAGTTGCTCATGTACAATGAAGCTTAAATACAAAACAAGCAAACAGTTGCTCATGTACAATGAAGCTGGAATATAAAAAAAGCAAACAGTTGTTCATGTACAAAATTAAACACACCAATAAACCAGAAATTGGCTCCTAACTCTCAGTCAACCATGAGGTTATATCAGAAGGACTTTTAGTCTCTTGACTTGTTTCTGCTGGTTAGCTTCAGAGACGAGACATCAGACAGAGAGACAGACAGAGACAGACAGGCAGAGACAGACAGACAGGCAGAAACGGACAGAGACAGACAGGCAGACAGACAGACAGAGAGACAGACAGAGATGACTTCAAACTGTTGTCTGCCATCACACATAATAATGATAATCAACACAACAGCTTCTGAAAAGAGAAAGCCAAGTCACTTCTGATCACTTTAAATTGTTTAGATTTTTGTTGTCATTGTTAACAGTTTATGTAAAAGTCAAACACACACAATACTATTTACCAATCAATGTCATTGTGAACTAATGCCAAATAACATAGCATAAAACCATCACTGGCATGACCAATGTACTGGTTATCTTACCACTTTCATGAATCTGTCCCCACTGGACTCCAGTATGTTTGGAGCATAATCTCTGCCCTGAAACAATGACAAAGGCATAAATTAATATTTTTTAAAAGCAAAACATAAACTTTAGGACTGCTGCAAATTTCAGAATTTACCTTTACCAAACAACAACTACAGTCTTATTACAATGTATGCAGAGAGCCTAATGCTGTAATAGTCTAATACAGTTACAAATTTTACACCTCCAGAAATTTTACAGCATAGAAAATGCAACTGAACCCCCCCCCCCCCCCCCCCTTTAAACTTACACTTAAGAGAGTGAAAGCATTTCTTCCCTGCAGGCAACAATGAAGGATATATTTTAACCTTTCCATTTTTATATCACAGTATTGTACAACTGTGCGTGTGTGTGTGTGTGCACACATCAGTGAGTTCATGTGCATGTGTGTGTACGTGTGTGTGTGTGTGTGTGTGTGTGTGTGTGTGTGTGTAAATGGCAGTAATTTTTGTAACACTGACACCTGTAGAGCTCAGCCAACTCAAAAATATATTTGGGCGCATCAGGCATTTGTATGCAACCACTGACTGGCTGAAGGTCATCATCCATCAGTCAGGGCGTGGTGAGAGGTCAATAACAAAGGTCCCAAAATCAATTCCTGCAGCACTGCTACACCAACAGGAATGTCATCTAAACTGGCGGTCCCGTCAACAGCAACAGCCTGCCTGCCATCTGCCCCTAAGGCTTTTGACCCATCTGCCGAAATTGCTTGAGATTTCATACTGACATAAGTTATAAAGCAAGAGACTGGCTGTTACCTTTCTGTTCAACTTCAAGGATCTTATCTGACAAAATCCATCATCTGAGTTCTAACATCAGAAGGTTCACATTGCTCCAGTAATCTCTGATTGTTCTTCCATGAATTTATGGCAATGTCCACTTTTAGCCCCAGTGGTTCACAGTCCTCAAATCTGTGTGTGTTTGTGTGTGTGTGTATGTGTTTTATACATGTGTGTGTGTGTGTGTGTGTGTGTGTGTGTGTGTGTGTGTGTGTGTGTGTGTGTGTGTGTGTGTAATGAAATTTCAGTGTGCACTATGCTGGCATGTACACATGTAATACAAGTTCATTTCATACTATGCCAGTGTATACACACACACACACACACACACACACACACACACACACACACACACACACACACACACACACACACACACATATGCATATTGTCACACCATTTGAGGACCATGAACTGACAGGGCTAAAAGTGGCTACTGCCAAATTTACTGTGGTATTAGATCTTGTTGAATCATTCTGCAATTATATCCATGCTGCTGGAAACATAATATGTGGTTCACTGTCCTGATGGTCTGAGAGTGAGCTCACAATACTGTGCTCAAGCATTTTGCACAGCACACTTGTCAGTGATACCCACCTTCTATTTTCAAGGGCAAAGGGTTCATCCTTGGAAACAGAAGTAATATTATACATTTACATCCTCCCAGCCCAGAGGGACAGAAGTCAATGACAATGGTGAAGGAAGACTGAGGCTAAACGGTGAAAATAAATCTGCGAGCACTAAAGCAAACAGTGTCTTCAAACTGTTGAAGGAGGACAGTATACTGGAGAAGTAAATGAAGCCTTGGGATTAGCGAAGTTATCCACTAGCTGGCTGCCAGTAAGTTGAGTAACGACTATGTCGGCCCGCCTCCATTATTTTTACGCGCAAGGAACTGTCTCTCTGCTCGGTATTGTGCTAACGACTGGTTCTTTGTCATACGAATCCGATGTTGGCAGACATGTCTTTGATTCACACGAAGAAAAGAAAAATCACAGGAACAGGCTAATCCGCACGGCGTACGGGGTCTTTTCGAACAGAAATGTACAAACCGAAACTGACAAGACACACAAACACTGGCATGATTTCCACGATGGTAAACAACTATTCAACACACGTAAAATATTAACATTCATATTAATTATTTCTTTTGTGGAATTGTGTACATTACCGGGTTAGTTTCGTGCTTTAGAAGCCTTATGAGTCGGGGACCCCGAACAGCCCACAGGATGGTTGCCATATTGGTGATGTAAAAAGGAAGACCGGAATATCACCGGCTCAAACCTCAGCTGCCATCTGTAGTGGCGTCGGTTGGTGGTCTAGTAATGGTTTTCCCGGGAAAAGAGTCTTTGGTCTAGACCTAGTTTGGCGCTCTCCGCCACTAAGGTTACAAAGGTACATGGTTGCTGACTCGTGCGGGAGGAGGAGGGGGGCCGAGGTTTTTTTCCCCGTCTCGATGAAGATTGCATTATAATATATATTACTGATATTCTCTTTGCTTACCTGTTGCTCGAGTACGAATGGATCATTTTTTGTTTGACGCTAGTCTCTGCTCCCGATCAGACTCACTGCGCTCATGTCGTTTGTGATTCTGAATGTGTATTTCAGTGGCTGTTGCATGGTGTCACGTGAAACAGCTGTCGTCTCAGAGCAAGTTCTGTGTACACCATACAACCGTGCACCAGTTTACAATGTCACTTCATTCAAAGCGATATAGGTAGGGTGCAGTTTTTTGCTCTAACTTAATCTGCCACCTGCACTGTTGGCAGAATGACCGGGGTCTTTTACATGCTACTGCGGTAAAACGGGGATGGAACGGATACCAAAATAAAAGTCAGCATACAAAGCTGACCCTGGAGAAGAAAATTCTCCCGCCACTCAGTCCTGCGGGGACTCGAACCCAGGACCTTTTGGTGTGGCTGTAACCACTGAGCTATCCCCACTCAGTACTGGAGTTCTGACTCGACTTTCCAACAAAAATAAAGTGTTTGTCGATTATTATTCCCAGTTCTTTCTGCAAAGGAATGGGCTCTGGCAGTGTTGCAAGTCAGTCCTGCTGCTTGTTTGAGGATGTTCCTAAGTTTTACTTGCATGCCAGGGGAAAGTTACTCTTGGTGATTCGAGACTTTGTTTTGCTCATCTTCACTGATATGGTGTCCAACATCCTGAAGACTGACACTTCTAGCGTGTGCTGAGTTATTTTGGTGTTTCCATAATCCACTGGTTCATGTGACATTTTTTATTTTTTTAACATGTTTTTGTTTTGTTTTTTAAGATCACCCTAATATAACCGCACCAGTTGACTGGGCATAAAACACAAGTTTACTTACATGTTTTCTTAGGAATCACCGCTTGAGAATCTTCCATGAAATGACAAGAAAGGGACACTATCAATCAGACGAACATTGGAACTGTAGTTTTAATCATGGACCATTTAAGGTCCTTGGTTTCAATGGCAATGTTAGGGAAAGTTTTGAGATGGGATGGAGCACATATTAATGATTAATGGCTTTTCTAAGTGAACACAATCTTCAACTGAATTTGTTTGCTTGTTTTGTTTTTCTTCTTTTTTGTTTTTGTTTTGTTTGTTCATTGTTGTTTTATTTCTGGGTGGGACTTTTGTTTGTCCCACTACCTCATCAAGAGGTCCTGACATTCAACGTCAAGTGACCTTGTGCAGTTGACCCCTTCACTGCTGGAACCTGTAAAATTTCTCAGCTGAGTGACACACAGACACGCCTACAAATAATATATTTTCTGGTCTTATAACACATCTTTCAATGCTGCGCATTCTAATGAAAATCCTTTCACATGCCAGTGCAAAAAAAAGACGATGAATGGGTTTCAGATTTTGCACTTTCATTGATCGTTTTCAAGGGATATCACAGCAGCAAAGGTGTTAAAACTCCAATGACTCCTTTCCCTACAAGGGCATGTCAGATCAGGAGTAATTCTGCTTGTGTATTATATGTGCCTGTCTCTATGGGTGAATGTGTAGGTATGTGTGGTATTATCGCAATGCAAGTCTAGATCTACATTCTAGTAGCAGACGACTCAAGGGAAGCTACTCGGCATGCGAGCTTCGTTCGAGAGATCAAGGCCTTCCTTTGTTTGCTGAATAAACAGATAACTGTAACCGATCGTTCCTGCGTCGTAATCCCTCTTGCGCGACTGCCTGACTGCGAGACAGTGTCAACAAATAGCATCACAGTATGCATGTTAGTAAATAAGGGGAGGCATAGAAGGCATGTTCAAACTGCACCTCTTGCTAACATATAAAGTATGGTTGTGTGTGAGTGTGTGTGTGTATGTCTAAGGATTTTGGTGAAATAAACATTCTGCATACAGCAAGTACAGTTACAGAAGGAAAATAGAAAGTCGTCTGAGTTTTAAGCAAGACTGTATTTACATTCGTTTTTCCTCAAAACAAGTCTTTTTCTTCAGTTTAAAAATGACTACACAAGTAATCACACACACACTGCCATACACACAGTAACCCCCCACCCCTTCTCTCTCTCTCTCTCCCTCTACCCCTCCAGCTGCAAATATTCACCATGAGATCATATACACAAACTGACGTTGCAAAAAAAATATATAAAAAAATGTTTCTAATGGTCTGGCACTTTTTGTCTCCTTGTTCTGACATTGATGACATGAAAAAAATGCTCATGAACACAGACTTCACCCTGAGGAAACAGGGCGTGAGGCAAGGAAGAGCACTCTGTTGTTAATGCTGCCAAAGAAGCACAGCCGTACTAAGCACCTCTGCCTCCGCATCCACGACCTAAAGCATGAACACTACTCAGTCTCTTCTGCCAGTGGTCAAAGTCAACAAGCCAATATCCTTCCTCCTCACTCACTGACAACCTGGTGATATTTTGACTATGGACCATTAAGCAGTCTCACACATATCCCCACCACCTTCACCAAACATAAAACCAAGAACGTACTGAAAAGAAATGTTATGCATGTATAATAATAATAAACAAAAGCACCAAATCCACAGGTTTTGACTTCCACAAAAGGGAGGAGCATGGAATAAACTGTACAGTCTGTTTTAATGATGACACACTCCTGAAGATATGGGCACACACCCAGGAAATAAGTATGTTCAAGTGGTGAAAAACTGACAATGATAACAGATTATCTGTTTGGATATTTTTATCAATCTTTTACCACTTGAAAACTTTGTACAAGTTTCTTTTTAGTGAACACATAAAAAATTGAAGTTTTACAAGTTGCTTTTTTGCGAACACACACACACACACAAATAAAAAAAAGTTGAATTTTAGCAACTACACCATGAAACCGACAACAAATCTCTGATGTTGATACAAACTATTTCATCTTTCCAGACTGGTTGCCTCCCAAGTAAAAAGTGCAATGGCGTAAAGCTATCAACATTATTAGTCTTTTGATTTTCGTGTGTTTTCAGGTTGAGAGCTAGTTTAAAATGGTGTTTCCATCATATCAGTGAGCTATCCAGTTAATTGACTTGCAAACCTACTGAACAAAGCTTTGGCCAAAGTGGAATCAAAGCTCAAGGACGATGCTGTTGTCACATCACACCCGGAGGAAAGAATCAACCATGACATAGTGTCTGTTCCCTTCTGAAAGATGGGACTCAAGTGGGCGCATTAACTCTCGGAGGAAGAAACAATTACAAGGCAAGCCAATGAACCTATGACAAATGAAGTTGGTGTGAATCATGAGTCTTTCAGGATCAAGGAGAGACTGCCAGATAAATTCACTTCAAAGTGGATCAGATCCCTCACTAACTGCACAGACACAGACAAGGCAAAGACAGCTTTCTTACTCCACTGTAAAAATGACATGGTCTGCCATAAAATGCATTATATAATAAGACATTGCACCAACAACATTGTTCTCACTCGTCCAAATAACAATCCACTCACACAAACAGCTGCCTCCCATTCACACCCTCCACTGTGTCTTCCTACAGTGGTTGAGCCCTGAGCCTGTGTTTCACAGCTGTAGCCACAGAAAGCTCGACACCTTGCTGGGCATGACCATACAACTGCTGAAAGAACTGACTGTCGTCTGTTGTACAGACGGTGCAGTAAGTAAGTTGGTGTTTTACGCCCAGTCAACCGGCACGGTTATATCAGGGCGAAGATGGTGCAGATAAAGAAACATTCAAAGCACTGCTTACCAAGATCAATCATAGGAGTAGATAAAGGGCTTAGATTAAATGGATTCGGGATTTCCAGACTGAATTAAATGCAGAACTTTGAGTCTGATGCCAAATTTGGCATCTGTGACCCGGACTCGTTTTCAATTCTGTTGGTAGATAAGTAGGAGGACTGTGCAAATGTAAATGTTTGATGTATCTTAGGGCCCTAGTGTTAGATCTAGAATAGTAGTACAGGTCATGCGATAATTAGTTAATTTCAGGTTAACTGCTGTGACCTGGGTTCCACAGCTGAGCTTGCGTTGTTAATTTTGTTTTAGCTTCATTTGACAGACTAGGCAACAATGATAATTTTTGATATTATGACAACTAGAAAGATAGTAATCCAGATATTGGCATTTTAAACCGCATTAAAATCCGTTTAGTACTTTCTGAATTTGGATCCGATGAAAACTTCGAAGTAACCCAACATAGCAGTTTCAAGTGCCTCAGGCAGTTTACACAGAGTTCGCTGGACAGTGCTCTCTGTGTCGTCTGCCCCACCAGCATACATAACAAGCACACGCAGCTGGTGGTCATTCAGTTTGAAAATCCGTGACTTTGCCATGCAGTACAGGTGTGCTATTTTCCCCATGCCATTCAACTTCATCCGTGACAATGCCAGCGACTTTCCCCGTGCCATTTAACTTCGCCCATGGGATTGCCAGTGACTTTCCCTGTGCCATTCAACTTTGCCCATGATGTTGCCAGTGACTTTCCCTGTGCCATTCAACTTTGCCCATGATGTTGCCAGTGACTTTCCCTGTGCCATTCAACTTTGCCCATGATGTTGCCAGTGACTTTCCCTGTGCCATTCAACTTTGCCCGTGAGATTGCCAGTGACTTTCCCCGTGCCATTCAACTTCGCCTGTGACGTTGCCAGTGAAATGGAATTCACTTTATAACCCCAAAACGCTCTCCAGTTTTGTGATGTATTTTTAGTTTGGGAACTGAAACTTTGCACTTATGTTACTTTTGTGTTTTTCCATGTTTGTGCCAAATTTAAAGTTCATATCTGCTGTAGAAACAAAAATACCGCACAAAATCACATAAAGGGCCACCTTAATAAAAGTTGTTGGCCATGAGGTTCACTTTCCTCTCTGTAATGCTCACTTTCCACTGGGGTTAAGCCGCTCCTGTGAGACTGCTACAAAGCATGTGAAGATGAAGTGAAGGCAAACTCCAGCAGCAGTTGGGCAGGGACAAAGATCCACGTTTCAGTCGATATCACTCCTCAGAACCAGCTACTGCTCACCTCATCAACGCATCGAGCAGCATCACAGGACCAAGGGGTGATGAGGGGGGTGAGAGAAATGGTTGCTGTGCTGAATGGGTTGGATACTGTGATAAGGAGATGAAGACGAGCAGAATGACAAGTAATCGATCCAACTCCTACACTGAAGGAGCAGTCGCCACCATCCATCACCACGCTGGCCTCCGAAGATTTTTTGGAGATGGATTCCTGGGCCACTACAACCTCAGAACTGAGAGCACTGCTGCTGACATAAAGGATGATAGTCTCCCGAGTCTGGTTCGTGCAGTCACCACCCTCTGCATCAAAATGACAGGCCCGTTCTGGAATCTGCTTGAAAGCCATACAAAGTACACTGAGCTAAAGATCTGCGTGCTAAGAATGGAAAACTATCTTGACCACTGGTGAGAGCATGCTTCACTGCTACCTGATCATCACTTTCCTGGTGTTTTCAATGGAGAGTTTGAAAATGAAGACAGAAATGGTTGCTGCCATGGACCCGTTTGTTTTAATCCACTCAGCTCAAATCAGATCTGCTGTGGAAATCTTGTTATCACCAGGAAGCAACTGGATTTTTTGCCACCAGACAACGCTTGCTGAGGACAAGCTCAAAATCAAAGTTGGGAAAATATATCATACTATGCAGCCATCCAACTGCGGGGGACTGTAACTTCCCCCAGTCAACCAGAAAGTCTGGAAAGTTCTGCCTGGAGCAGCAAGAAAATCAGACCTGAGAATGGCGCAGCTGCGTTATAACGCAGAGTAAGATGGGTGCCATTTCTAGTGTGAAATAAATCCTTTTATGTCATCCTTTTGTGTGAACCTTGTTGGCACAAGAATGGCGGAGTTCGTCACATTCGTAAGTTGGAGTAGACATTTTTAATGCTGAGAACTGTAATCTTCACAATAAATGGCACAAAGGTGCTTATGTTTTGTTTGTATTATATATATGTTTTCTGCCTGTGATCTTTTGTTTATATATATATATGTTTTCTGCCTGTGATCTGCCTTTTACACATTTATCCATGTTCAGTTTTGTGCATAAATATGGGAGAAGAACAGTTAAAAATTCATAACTAGCAGACTAATTACCTGATACAAAAACAAAATCATACCAGTGAAATCATCACAAAAAGATCTTTCAGAATATCTGATTACTTTTCAGATATTAAAAACTTTAAAAAATCAGTTTGGAGTTTACTGACTGGACTGGAAAAGCAGAAATTAGTAAGGCAAAACTCCTGGCAGTTGGTGAAGCATGCAAAGCTATATTCTCCAGCCTACTCCAGGTTAAACAGAGAGAATCTTTGATAGCTCCAGATTCTCATTGGAGGGACCTTAATTTCTGCAGTATGAGATCAGGTAGAGCAGCTGCCTCTGGCACATAAAATGCAATTGTTCCTGAAAACACCCATGACAACGTGGATGTGGGCTCAGGAATGCTCAAGAGCGGAGAACTGATTGGCTCAGTTGCCAAAGCAACGCCAAAGATGGCTGTGGGACGTGCAACGCAATGCTTCCTGATGACACTCATGAAGACAGGGGCATGGGTGTGGGCACAGGAACGCTCAAGAGCGGGGAGTCGATTGCCTCTGGAGTAGGAGTTGGCTCTGGGACGTACGATGCAATCTTTTCCTTCAGCATCTCAAAGGTCTTGTGCACAACTTCACTGTGCTGTAATAAAAAAACAATGACCATGCATGTGATCAGTCTGGAATTGACATAGTACTGGTAAAACACACACACACACACATGCATGCACGCACACTCACACTTACACACACACATTAACACAATTCACGCTGCTACACAATGTCATGCAAAGACTGAAAGCATTGCTTCAACAGTGTCTGAAAAAGTCAAAAGCAAATGTTACTGTTCTTATCAAGACAGAAAATACACCATGTTTCTTTCTTGACCAGAACAAAATAATTCAGAAAAGAAAAACAAATGCCGGATCTAGTCCTATTCTTAACAACGGTACAAAGTCTGAACTGGGTCAGATAAGAACTTACCCAAAATGCACAACTTTGAATTTCCACAACTATCTGATGACACTGCGGCCATGATTATGTGGTCACAGTCAACAAAACTGATGAATGGGTCAAACAAATTCATAAATGATATGAATGAGTGGGTAAAGCTCATCACTCTGTGGGTCACCTCGTAAACATGCAATTGTACATTAACAAGTGCATTCTACAGGGTGAGAGGATTGTGTGAGTGACCGTTTGTTACTACCCCACCACATGGACAGGTGCATGCCATCTTCAGAGGATTTATCCCTGTTTTTAGAGGCCAGATGCTGCTAGCCAAGCAGCTTATCATGACCGAAGATGGTCCCCACAAAACTATGCAGCACGTAACATTTTAACAACTTGCGGCACGTAACATTTTAACAACTATGCGGCACATAACATTTTAACATTTATGCGGCATGTAACATTTAAACAATGATGCAGCACATAACATTTTAACATCTATGCGGCATGTAATATTTTAACAACTATGTGGCATGTAACATTTTAACAACTATGCAGCATGTAACATTTAAACAACGATGAAGCACGTAACATTTTAACTATGCGGCACGTAACATTTTAACAACTATGCTGCACATAACATTTTTACAACTATGCAGCATGTAACATTTTAACAACTATGCTGCACGTAACATTTTAACAACTATGCTGCACGTAACATTTTAACAACTATGCAGCATGTAACATTTTAACAACTATGCTGCACGTAACATTTTAACAACTATGCAGCATGTAACATTTTAACAACTATGCTGCACGTAACATTTTAACAACTATGCAGCATGTAACATTTTAACAACTATGCTGCACGTAACATTTTAACATCTATGCTGCACGTAACATTTTAACAACTATGCAGCATGTAACATTTTAACAACTATGCTGCACGTAACATTTTAACAACTATGCTGCACGTAACATTTTAACAACTATGCTGCACGTAACATTTAAACAACTATGCTGCACGTAACATTTTAACAACTATGTGGCACGTAACATTTTAACAACTATGTGGCACGTAACATTTTAACAACTATGTGGCACGTAACATTTTAACACAGCCTTGCTGTAGGTACAGAGGATGAACGTACATCTTTATCAGGTTCCACAGCCTCCAGGATGGTGTCCAGTCTCTCCTGGGACATGTGCTGGTGCACGTACCACATCAACCGCAGCAAATGCTTCCTCACATTCTCATTGGACACAGCAGGCTGAAAGAGACGAACAAACAATTTCCCAAACAGCACTCAGCCAATACTCAAATCAAACATGGTCATTGGCAAAATCCCTAATGTACATTTACCATGCGCTCATCAACGCCCTGAACGCTCAGATCCTACATATTAACCTAAATACAATATTCTATGCATACGTTGAGGACAGTCCTACCAAAACAGTTTACATAAGGCATTATATATGGAAACGCACACAAAATGACTGTAGCAGAAACTGGGTATTCATATAAGCTGGGGCAGAAATACCGTGAGGAGGCAGGTTTTCAGTTTGGCTTTAAAAGATGACAGGGTTGAGCAGTGTCAAAGGTCTGGTGGGAGTGAATTCCAAATGTGGGATCCAAAGCAAGAGAAAGTGCGAAAGCCGTATTACAAGCCACTAATACAATTTCCCAAATTCCGAAACAGCACTCAGCCAATATTCACATCAAACATGGTAACTGGCAAGATCATTCACTAATAGTATTATAGTAATACAATTTTACAAACAACACTCGGGCAATATTCAAATCAAACATGACCATTGGCAATACCATTCACTAATACAAAACAACACTAGGCCAATATTCAAATCAAACATGGCCATTGGCAAGATCACTCACTAATCAATGTTGTATTATCAAGTTTTTATTTTTTTGTCGTTGTGGTTGTTTTTAGTGATCACTGTTCAGCTGTGTCCATACATGCCATTGCTGGTTCAGCTTCAAGGCACCCCCCCCCCCAACCCTCCTCATCTGTCACAATGGGCTGTGGTCTTGAAAAAGGTTTTGTGCTCAAACTATCTCCAGAGGTTTGGTGCAATTTCCTGTCTAGTGGGGTCTTAGGAATGTAAGCTCAATTTCAGGTTGATTTTTTTTACGTCCTTTACTTATCAGTGACACAATAACACTGCAAACAGAACGCTGGAAAAACACATTCTATCGGATGTTAATTGAGCTGCACAGTTCCTCCAGATGGTACCTTCTGGAGATGCCCATCTTTGTTCTGAACATCTCATTTTGCTTCTGGCTATCCTTGAGTATTAAAGTTTTTTGAGTCTGAGTTCTGCAAGACAACATCGACAGCCTGCTTATTCAGGATCTGACTCGGAGTCTGCACAGAATTCTTTGCTCCAGAAAACCCCTGAAGTGGGTGCAAAGCCTGGCATGCAACAGTCACCCATCTATGTGGTGACCACACTCAATCATGCCCAACTTGGCTTTCGAGAGAGACAGAGTGCTTTCACTCTGTGCTACCATCTCTCTTCATCTGTGCTTGAAGTCTGAGGAGTCGGATCAGTAACTAAAAGACAATTAGCCGACTTTAAAAGTTGGTTGCTTCTGCCCACTCAAAGTCTGCACAGAATTCTTTACTCCAGAAAACCCCTGAAGTTCTGCCCACTTCCATGAAACACTGACTCCCCCAGCAAAGGTGGTTTCGAATACCACACACTCATTCCACAAGTCATTTCAAGACAGCACTGTAACAAAAGTAACGTACCAGCAAAAAGTCATCAAAGACGGCAGTGCAGAACTCATCAGTGGCAAAGTCTTCCCCAAACGGAATGAGGTAGGAGACGATGGCGTGGAGGAAGGTGTCTTCGTAGGCCCGGTCATTCTCACAGTGAATCAGAGTTGGCAACACCTCAACCACTGCTGGCTTGTCCCTCTGCCGAGCTGCCTGGACACACAACCAACTTCTGTCACAGCTGAAAGCTAGTCTCCAAAACTGAGCCATCTTTCTCACGTTGTTGTGTCCTTCTCAAGCGAGATACCTCACTACTACAGTACTAGAAAAGAAGACAGAAAACAAAACACATGATGTAAGACAAAGCTACAGAACTTCCCCTTTCATGAAAAAGATCACTCCTTTACCTACGGTACAATTAAACCACATGCAGTCCTGGTCCAGTTTAATTCCTTTTTCTTGTCAAAACAGAAGTGAATGACAGTACTGAATGTGTACATGCTCGCAACCACACTCCCAAATAACCAAATGGAAGAAAAGAAAAAATGTGTTGGCTTCAGTCCTGGAAGTCTCTTGACTGTGCAGTGAATACATGTGCCCACGCTCACAACCACATTCTGAAATAATAAAATGAAGAAAAATGTGTTCATTTGTACTAGGATGTCACTTGACTCACAACCACACTCCCAAATTCACCCCACCCCCCACCCCAAGTACAGCTCCAATGCTAGCATCTGGAAATATCATTGGTGGGACCTGCCACAAGTTTCATTTTTGTTGCGACAAGAGTTTGTCGTCACAAACATGCATTTGTTGTGACACACATGTGTTCATTGTGACAAAACACATCTTTTGAATGTGACAAAAGTATGCTTGCCGCAACAAGACTTCTGTCACGACAAAACTATGTTTGTCACGACAAAACCTTTGTCGCGACAAAGGTTTTGTCACGACAAGCACACTTTTGTCGCGACAATATTATGCTCGCGTGACACATATTTGCCGCAACAAAAGTTTATTGTGACCAGTATAAATTGTGTCGTGACAAAACGCGCGTTTGTCGCGACAAAACTTCTGTCGCACCAAAAATGATACTTGTGGCAGCTCCCGCCAATGATATGGAACTCTGGAAGTGGGTGGGATTGTTTCAGGGGGGGCGGGGCGGGGGGCGGGGGGGTTCTTGCTTTTTTCCCTGTCCTGCATGACACACCAAAAATGATACTTGTGGCAACTCCCACCAATGATATGGAACTTTGGAAGTGGGTCGGGTTTTTTTGGAGGGGTGGGGGGTTACGGGGGGGGGGGGGGGGGGGGGGGGGGGGGGGGGGGTTCTTGCTTTTTTCCCTGTCCTGCATGACACACCAAAAATGATACTTGTGGCAGCTCCCACCAATGATATGGAACTTTGGAAGTGGGTGGGGGGGTTTTCGGGGTGGGGGGGTGGGGTACGGGGAGGGGGGGTTCTTGCTTTTTTCCCTGGTCCTGCACGACTTGCCTGCAGCACGTAGTACATGGCCACCAGGCTGGCGATGGGGCTCTGCTTGATGAAGATGGCGTACAGCTCTGACGGAAGCTGCGGAGGCTTGACCACGGCGTCAGGTATCTTACTCATCACGGCCCGGATCTGGTCGTCGGCCATCATGCCCACGATGGTCGGCAGGTACTTGGTGAACAAGTGAGGATCCTGAAACAGAGAGAGGAAGAGGTCTGAACTCACTCAGAATGGAGGGATGAAGGTTCGGGTGTGTGTGTGTGTGTGTGTGTGTGGGTGGGGGGGGGGGGGGGGGGGTGCAGGAAGGGTTTTGAGATGTTAAGTGATTTTGGTGTGTATTTTTAAATGCATCTGTGCCACATCTTGGGTGTGTGTGTGTGTGTGTGTGTGTGTGTGTGTGTGTGTGTGAGTGTGTGCGTATATGTGCCTTGGTGGGGGGGGGTGCATATACATATATATGGTGCACATACACATATATGCATGCATATGTACACAGGTAGGTGTGTGTGTGACATCCATGCCAGAGGTGGGGGAGGGGTTGCGCATACGCATGTATACATGTATATGTAGGTAGGTGTGTGTGTGTGTTGGGGGATGGGGGGGGGGGCAGGGGGGGACTTGCATATTTTCATACGTGTGTGAGTGTAAGAGTGTGCAGAAGTGTGTTCATCCGTACGTGTGTGTATAAATGACATGGGGGGGGGGGGGGAGGGAGCGAATATCAACCAGCATGCATGCATTGCCTCACTAGATGACTAAC
>OY757551.1:7209831-7239858 GCA_963584105.1 Alviniconcha strummeri
ATAAATGACATGGGGGGGGGGGGGGAGGGAGCGAATATCAACCAGCATGCATGCATTGCCTCACTAGATGACTAACATACGGGTACCTCAAACACCATTCCACTGTGCAAGATTTGACAGAAGGAGGCCTACCAGTCGTGGTTCGCGGTACACGCCGCTGTCGATCATGTCCCAAGCCCCCAGCCCCAGCGCAATCATCCGCACCAGCAGCTGAAGCTCCGTGTTCTCCTGCAACCAGTCAGGTACAGGTACACCTCTTTTGCCTGTATCACCTCACCTGTATGGTGACTGTACGTTGTCATACCTTTTTCACCTGTATGGTGACTGTACACTGTCATACCTTTTTCATCTGTATGGTGACTGTACACTGTCATACCTTTTTCATCTGTATGGTGACTGCACACTGACACTGTCATACCTTTTCACCTGTGTACTGACTGCACACTGTCATACCTTTTCACCTGTATACTGACTGCACACTGTCATACCTTTTCACCTGTATACTGACTGCACACTGTCATACCTTTTTCACCTGTATGGTGACTGCACACTGTCATACCTTTTTCACCTCTATGGTAACTGCACATTGTCATACCTTTTTCACCTGTATGGTGAATGTTTTTCACCTGTATACTGACTGCACACTGTCATACCTTTTTCACCTCTATGGTGACGGCACACTGTCATACCTTTTTCACCTGTATGGTGAATGTTTTTCACCTGTATGGCAACTGCACACTGTCATATTTTTTTCACCTGTATGGTGACTGCACACTGTCATATCTTTTTCACCTGGATGGTGACTGTTTTTCACATGTATGGCAACTGTACACTGTCATTATCTTTTCACCTGTATGGTGACTGTACACTGTCATACCTTTTTTACCTGTATGGTGACTGTATATTGTCATACCTTTTTCACCTCTGTGCTGACTGCACATTGTCATACCTTTTTCACCTGTATGGTAACTGCATGCACACTGTCATACCTTTTGCACACGTATGGTGACTGCACGTTGTCGTACACTTTTCACCTGTATGGTGACTGTAAGTGCCGAGTGTAAAACTAAGAGGCATTTCTGGTGACTCTTTCATATCAGTTATGAAAGAGATCATTCAAGCTGAATCTGTTCATCCTTCTGTTTTAATTTTGTTTGTTTGTTTGTTTTCTGAGTCCTGACAAAAAAGATTGCCCTGATAAGTGATATAACTGCAATGGTTGACTGGGCATAAAACACTGAGATACTAACTTACTTACCTGCAAAAAGATTTGGTTATGTTCATGGCATTAAATCAGACACAAAACTACCTGCACCCACTCCCACCCACCAAACTATACATGCAAGCTTTCAAACACACACACACACAGACACACACACCACACAAGTCACACACACACACACACACACACACACACACACCAAAGTCACACACACAACACACACATACATGTGTGCATGCATGCACACAGGCACATAAACACACACACACACACACACACACACACACACACACACACACACACCACACACACACACACACACACACACACACACACACACACACACACACATGTGCATACGTACACACAGGCACATGAACACACACACACACACACACACACACACACACACACACACATGTGCATGCATGCACACAGGCACATAAACATAAACACACACACACACACACCAACAAACAGACACAAGCATTCAAACACATGAAGCAGTTCAGCACATACCCTGGGCAGAGTATCTGTGTTGATGCAGTGTTGTAAAACCTTCATGGCTGATAACATCACAGTGTTCATAGCAAATGGATCACACAGCACCATGGAGAGATCCCTGTGAAAGAAGCAAGTAATTTGGCGTTTTACACCCAATCAACCCCTGTGAAAGAAAACACTAATTCACGTCAGCTTACAGTCACTGCAGACAGCACAATCACTAGAAATGACCTATTAGATTTTGCTCTGGATTTCAAAGCATTTGACCATGGCATTATTTGTGAAGTGAACTTCTTTGGTGAACTGTACCTTGCATTAAAATTGTAAGGAAACGGCACCAAGATTGAGCACTGCCTACCTGCTCAGCGCCAATGATGCTGACACAGTGACAGCCTGAAAGTGTAACATTTAACACACAGCCAGTTCAGCTGACAATTAATCCCCCACCCCTCCAACCCCACCCAATCTGTCTGAGACCGTCACATAACAGAAGTGAACAGTTGCGAATCTAACGGCAACTTTTGAGTTTATCTAGTTAAGAAACCGCAGAGTGTATGATCAAATCTACTTTTAAATGAGATGAAATGAGCATATCCTCATGTCTCTGTAAGGCTCCTATGAGATGGGGCGCCATAAACACAACATAAATGATCCACTATCGTTCCATCAAAAGCTCACCCCAGAACATTTTCCTGTCCCTTGCGTATTCCGTCTAAGAAGCCCTGCAGCTCTCGGGCCCGGTTGGGGTTGATGTTTTTCTCACGCACACAGGCGTCAACACACCAGGCAAACTTGTGGCAGGCATCCACCGAGCAGATCTCGTTGATCTCTTGGTCATGGATAGCCATGAGAATCTCTACCCTGTAATGACATTTCATCAGATCTCATTGATCTCTGGGTCATGGATAGCCATGAGAATCTCTACCCTGTAATGACATTTCATCAAATCTCACTCATCTCTGGGTCATGAGAATCTCTACCCTGTAATGACATTTCATCAGATCTCACTGATCTCTTGGTCATGGATAGCCATGAGAATCTCTACCCTGTAATGACATTTCATCAGATCTCACTGATCTCTTGGTCATGGATAGCCATGAGAATCTCTACCCTGTAATGACATTTCATCAAATCTCACTCATCTCTGGGTCATGGATAGCCATGAGAATCTCTACCCTGTAATGACATTTCATCAAATCTCACTGATCTCTTGGTCATGGATAGCCATGAGAATCTCTACCCTGTAATGACATTTCATCAGATCTCACTGATATCTTGGTCATGGATAGCCATGAGAATCTCTACCCTGTAATGACATTTCATCAAATCTCACTGATCTCTTGGTCATGGATAGCCATGAGAATCTCTACCCTGTAATGACATTTCATCAAATCTCACTATGGATAGCCATGAGAATCTCTACCCTGTAATGACATTTCATCAAATCTCACTCATCTCTGGGTCATGAGAATCTCTACCCTGTAATGACATTTCATCAGATCTCACTGATCTCTTGGTCATGGATAGCCATGAGAATCTCTACCCTGTAATGACATTTCATCAGATCTCACTGATCTCTTGGTCATGGATAGCCATGAGAATCTCTACCCTGTAATGACATTTCATCAAATCTCACTGATCTCTTGGTCATGGATAGCCATGAGAATCTCTACCCTGTAATGACATTTCATCAAATCTCATTGGACATTGATCTCTTGGTCATAAATATTTTACATTATGTATCTATAGTACAGATCAAAGTCTCTACCCTTTCAGTATATATACCATGCAACATTTAGAGAAAAAATATACACCGAATGCAGAAAGAAAAGAGACACACAGAGAGATCATATCAAATCAATATTTTGTTGCATAATATCTAGGCCACTGGCTCATTCCAAAGTAGTTCAGACAAATATTCACTCATAACCACTAACTCATGCTTTCACACGCACACTCACACACACACACACACACACACACACACACACACACACACACACACACACACACACACAAAATCACAAAGTATACAATGCATCTGCACACTCATGCTCATGCTGTCATCTCATCCAGTAATCAAACATACACAGAGAGACAGAGACAAAGACACAGAGAGAGAAAGAGAGCAAGGGCATGCGGCATCTTGTGACTGTCCTAGACGGGGAAGGGAGCAGGGTGGTTGCTAACACTAGTAACAGAGCTCTAGTAGTACTAGCGTAAAGATGGCCGCGTATCTGACCGGTTACTGTGATTGCCTGACTGGTTTTCATTAACCACTTCCGTCACCTTAAAGATGTTGCATCGGCTTGAAAAAAGTCTAGCATGATCATTACAATACTTCAGTTCAATCAGTTTCATAAACCACTTCCATCACCTTATAGACATCACACTGGTTCGAAAAAGACTAGTGCCACCACAACAATACTTCAGTTCAATCAATTCCATAAACCACTTCCATCACCTTACAGACGTCACACTGGTTTGAAAAAGTCAGAAACCACTTCCATCACCTTACAGATGTCGCACCGGTTTGAAAAAGTCTAGTGCGGTCACGGCAGCACTTCAGTTCAATCAATTCTGTAAACTACTTCCATCACCTTATACTGTTGTAGATGCCATACTGGCTTGACAAAAGCCTAGTGCAATCACAGCAATACTTCAGTCCAGTCACAACCCCACTTTGACAAAAGTCCAGCACAATCACAGCAATACTTCAGTCCAGTCGCAACCCCACTTTGAAAAAAAGTCTAGCACAATCATAGCAAAACTTCAGCTCAATCACAACCCCACCCAAACGGGAAAAAAGGAAAAAGTCCTGCTCTCACCGCAGAGTGCAATAGTGAATGTTGCGCTTGCGGAGGAACAGTGTGCGGAGGAAGCTGACCACCATGTCATACAGCTTGACGTTCCTGCCGATCATGTACACCAGCTTGGACACGATGGCTCCCTGTCGCCGTGTCTTGGGTGTGGGGAGGAAGAAGGAGAGGCCGGAGTGCTCATGGCTGAACAAGGCGCGCTCCTTCTCCGCCACAAACTCTGTGATGAGCGGCGAACAGGAGTCGGCAAACAGGCTGGGCCTGAGAAAAAGACTGGAAACTTCAAACAATTTTCTGTGGATTTGTTAAATCTAAAGTGCCCTAAAAATCCAGACTGGAAACCTCAAACATTTTTTGTGGATAGCTCTGTCTAATGTGCCTTCAGATAAACAGACTGCAAACCTGAAATAATTCTTCTTCTTCTTTGTATTGGGCAGCCACCTTCCAATGAGCAGAAAATTGCTCGGCGATTTTGTGGATCTGTCTAAAAGCGGCCTCAAAAACCAGACTGGAAACCTCAAATACTTTTGGTGGATCTGAATAAAGAGTAACATATCCTGAAAAACAGACTGGAAACCTCAAATATCTGTGTGTGTGTGTGTGTGTGTGTGTGTGTGTGTGTGTGTGTGTGTGTGTGTGTGTGTGTGTGTGTGTGTGTGGATCTGTCTTAAGTGGCCTGAAAAACAAGACTGAAAAACAAAGCTGTCTAAAGTGGGCCCAGGCAGAGTCTGTGACAAGTGGCCGACAGGAGTCAGCAAACTGACTGGGCCTGAAACATTTCATGCACAGCTCTTTCTAAAGTGGCCACACACAAAAAGACTGGAAACAGTTTAAGCTGGGAACTGTCATGTACTGAGCTTTCCCACAACACATATCAACACTTCAACAGTTCAACCATTTGTCTATTCTAAAGTGACGCGTTGCAGAAAAGCACAAAGTTTTGGGGAGGACATCATGGTGCGCTTGCTACTGCACATGTCTAATAAGAGTAATGTCCCCTTTATAGAACGATGTCCCATATTCATGCGCATTACAGTGCTAAATCTACTACCACCATGAATGAATGAATGACTGAAAATTTATATAATATATAAGGCCCATAAAAACTTCCACACAAAATCTTGCATGTTCACAGCGCCATGACAAACAGTTACACATTTGTTTTGTTTTTAACTGTACGCAAATGAGCTCAATGCCTATAAGCAGAAAACTTGTTGATGAGCCCATAACCATTCACAGTATATAATCATAGTATCCTTATTTTGTCTTGAATAAATTCTTGCTTAAATTTAAACCAAACAGAAACGACGGACCTGTCCTGCCAGATCTGTCGCTTGACAGGCACGGCCGTGTCCCTGAACAGCTCCTCGTCGGCCAGGATCTTCACCAGGTAGTGCTCCTCAATCTGCGGCAGGTGCTCCAGGATGCTGAGCACCACGGGCCGGATGTTCTTTACCTTCACCACGGGGAAGCTCTTCTCCAGCAGGTCCTCCATGATCTTCACGTCCTCCTCCCTCCCCGAGGCGGCCAGTTCCTCCACCCGCTTGATCAGCCGCTCCCGCATCTCCTCCAGGGTGGACATGTGGAAGTCCAGGCGCTTCACCCCGTGGAGGTCCAGGAAGGGCATGGCTGGACGGAGGGACGGGAGCAGGATGCGGTTGTGTTCCTGGAAGTCTGCGATGGCTCGCTCGGGCTTGGCGCTGACCGTGAGGGCCTCGGCCAACTGCTCCGAGCCCGGGATGCCCAGCTCTTCCAGGCCGGACATCGTCAGCAGGCCGTACGTTTTAGGTCCAGGCACATGCACTGAGAGGCAGCAGTGGCCCCAAAATCGCTGTACTGTAGCACTCACCAGCTGTCCTCCATTTACTCACAGTCTCACCAGAAGTGATGTTTACTAGCACTGACTGTATTGTATACTATTCTACACATCAGCCACTTACTTAGTTCTCTGTTTACACCAGTCTCAGACTAATGCACAGGAGGTACTGTCACGGTGTCGGCCAATAAGATGTCCGCTGTAATTCCTGGAAGACAAAAAAAACGTAAAAAATTGTCATGAATTAAGACAATAACAAATAACAGATTAAAGAACTGAAGCATTTGAACTTAGGTGTAAAACAAACAAGTTCATTTTTAAATATCAAACAAACAATTGCTGAATTACAACTGATGCCAAATGCATATAAGCAAGTGCTAGGGGACAACAAAAATGCTGGCTCTTAATCTTATTTATGTGCTTACGGTGACATGGTGCACCACATAATTATGAGCAATGTTATGAGTGAACTTGACCTTATGTGGTATGCCAGATAAGTGTAATTTAATGAGTGAACCTGACTCTATGTGGTGTGCCAAATAAGAGCAATTTTTGGTGATAGTTCACTACTCAGAGTTAAAGAATTTTGTAACATTTGGGAACTAAGTCAAGGAACGAAGTTCCTTTGCAGGCTGCCTCTTTGCCAAGAGCGCAATGTATGGAACTGTCATGTCATGTCACCGCTTCAACTGCATGAACCAGCCCGCACTCCACACCCTGCTTTCTGGCACACTTCATCCAAACTTTGCCATAACTGGTTACACCATAACCACTTGCCATAACTGGCTATGCCACTAACACTTGCCATAACTGGTTACACTATTACCACTTGCCGTAACTGGTTATACCACTGAAGGGGCAATCTTCATCTCTACTAGAATTGCCCCTACAACTAGTGCAAGTCTCATGCCACCAGTGCCCTCTGCATAACTTGTGAAGTTGGAGTACTATGACTGTGGCAGCAACACACCATCAAAGCGCACATGTAAACACTGGGCACATTCACCCCAGGTAAAAAGAAAAAGTGAGAGAAAAAAAAGTTATGTCTCAGTTCAAATTAATTTGGTGTTATCTGTGCTGGTGTTAAGCCTTGTGAGTCACTGAGTGGTTATAATAAACAAGAAAAAACAAACAAAAAAGAGAAAAGGACAATACAATTTGAGTTGTCTGTATGGTTGCAAATTCACTGCCATTTGTCACATATGAGCTTGCCCTGATATAACCGCACTGATTGTCTGGGCGTAAAACACCAGTTTACTTACTGACTGCCGTCTGAGCACCTCTCTCCAGTTCCTGACACCTACAGTGTAACCAGTCATGACTGTGGTTCAAAAAAAGGATGTTATAAAATATGCTTGAAGTTTGGAGCCACCCATCACTGATTCAGTCATTTATTGCTAAACGCTGGAACTGTTTCATAGGCAACACTGGGGAAACGTCTCACAAACAGGGTGGAACACATATATGGGCTTTCCTGAGCACACAGATCTATACCATCTTCAACTGAACTGAACCATCACTGCATTTCCATTCAGACTTCCCAGTTTACAAGCTCTGGTTCCAAATCAATGTACCAATAGCTGTCTTCTGCCTTTCATTTAATCATTCTGTACAGTTGACTGCTTCAGCAAGTCCGCTGGTACACATAATCATTAATAAAAGTGGTAAGGGTTTGACTAGGTCTTAACAGTTAGTCCTGCAAATATAGCCTGCAACTGTGCAAGTATGGGGAAATTATGCAAACAGTTCACTTTTTGCTTTTGGATGGCTTGGTTAACACAAAGTTTATTATTGCATTATCATGATATATATATATGCATGAACACACTGTTGTCTTTCAAGCTTTTGTTGCATTCAGTATTAACACAATATACAACCACATGACTTTATTATGATGAGTATTGCCATCTGAATGACTTGTCACCATCAGCTGATGTTCGTTGATTAAACATCCTCTTTTGAACATCCTGCTGACAGGGAATGTTCCATAAATAGCTCAGTTCTTTGCCCAAGCCAACTCCACACATTAATATATTATATAACACTTCACTCACGAGCAAGGCATGTGATTCAGGGCACATCACCTTCTTTTCCTCTAGGTTTGCACAGCTGTCACATACACGGAAGCTATTCCGCTACTTCAGTCTTATCAGATGACATTCGAGGCACAGGACATGCCCACAGGTTGCACCAGGTTAGTTTCACTTCTGTTGTGTTTCACCCCTGGGCCTGGCTAACAACGAAGGAAGCAACCTTTCAAATTTCAGCCAAGACTGCAAAAGATTCTGTTACCTGGACTGCACAGAAAGCTAGCCTCCATTCCAAAGTTCCACAGCAAGTGCTATAATTTCTTGTACTACTCAGCTGCTCCTGAATCTTACTCCTACTCCTACTGTACAACTACTGGTGAGTCCTTTTTCACTGAAACACCAACGTTTTGTGTACTGCTGAGTGTAACTGTAACTAATGTCACAAATACCAGTGTAAAGTGTAAGTGTAATGTTATATATTATAAACTAATGCTTTATGAAATATTGCTAGCACCAACAGTAATAAATCAATGCTTCATGAAATATTGCCAGCACCAACAATAACAAACCAATTGTTGATGCTTCATGAACTATTGCTAGCACCAACAGTAATAAACCAATGCTTCATACATGAAATATTACTAGCAGTAGCACCAACAGTAATAAACCAGTGCCTCATGAAATATTGCTAGCACCAACAGTAATAAACCAATGCTTCATGAAATATTGCTAGCACCAACAGTAATAAACTAATGCTTCATGAAATATTGCTAGCACCAACAGTAATAAACCAATGCTTCATGAAATATTGCTAGCACCAATAGTAATAAACCAATGCCTCATGAAATATTGCTAGCACCAACAGTAATAAACCAATGCTTCATGAAATATTGCTAGCACCAACAGTAAATGAGTAATAAACCAATGCTTCATGAAATATTGCTAGCAGTAGCACCAACAGTAATACTAATAAACCAATGCTTCATGAAATATTGTTAGCACCAACAACAATAAACCAACGCTTCATGAAATATTGCTAGCTCCAACAGTAACAGTGAGTGCTGTAACTATTGCTCTTTTTCTTCTTCTCTTTTTTCTTACTTTTTGTTTTTGTTTTTGCTGTTTCCTTTTCTGACCCCACAGATGCAGTACGGAAGTTATCATGCTCTTCGGCATTTTAGTAGATGCACTGACCACCAACACTACAAAATATGTACAACAATAGTCAATAGTGAATCAGAATGATTATCATCATTATCAGTATCATAAAATGATTATTACTTCAATCAAGGGAACATCAGTCATGTTCACATTTTGATTAAACATCATATATCATGGTTTCTGGAAGAATCTGCTGGTGACCAATTTTTTTCCTGCAGCTTTTAATTAAAACAAATTAAACTTATCATGTTGATCACAAAATTGTTTAGTCTGGAGCTACTGGTAAGTTGCAGTCAACTCAACAGAATCTTTTTTTTATTTTTTTTTTATCAACATAACTCTGATAACTGGTATCTTTCAAAGCTACAAAACACAAAAAAGGACACAATCTTGATTTTATAGGACTACACAGCACCTTTGACTTACTACGCTACATGCCAATACAGATTAATATAGATTATTATGCAGATTTTTTTTAAATAATATATTGAGAAAAAATATTATGATTCTGTGATTTACTACAGTAGTAATACTAATAGTTAATACTACAGTAATACTAATAGTAATAGCACTAATATTATAATGGCAATAAAACCAATGATATATAACATCATTAGACATTACATACAAATTGTATGGCAAGTTAATGCATCAAAACGGAAAATACAAACTTTTAGTTTTACTAGTTTTAGCAGAATAATTATGCCAGGCATTACAAGCATAATTTGCTGTTTTTCCAGTCATTCTACGCTGTATACACTGCAGAGTGCAGTCTCCTGAAATTCAGTTCTGACTGACTGATTCAGTGATTGGCTTCAAGTTCAACTGTAACTTTATTAGTAATATTACATAAAACTAAAACTTGTAAAAGTATTTCAAATAATAACTGCCTTGGTTAGATTTTTCAACAAAACTATGCTTGCACTTTATGATCAAAACTAAAGAACACGCAGGTCATGCATAAAAGTATAGTGCAGTAAACAGCAATACCTGAATATATTTATCCCCACAATCATAACACTAACAGTATTAATATTGTAAAAAAATTACTAACCATTAGCAGTTACTGCACTAGTAACCACTTGATTCCTGACCTCATTAAAACAAGGCAGAATTATGAAGATCTTGGCGTGTGAGTTGCTGACACTTAAAGTTAAACTAGTTAAACTTAAAGGGAGAAGAAAAAGGGATAGATGCAGTACAATCTTTAAGTTTTGTTTTAAGCTGGTCAAACGACTCAAAGAGTTCAATACCAATAAGGTCCCTGACACTAGTGACAGAGTCATTTCAAGTTCTTGTACTTCAAATAGTTCAATGCTCAGTTTAAGTCCATTGGGGGCAGTATCTCATGACGACATGTAAGACTAACACTAGTAATACTAACAGTAACAAGACAGAGAGCTCTATATATAGTATAAACTGATTGCACCTGGAGATCCAGATTATTATTTTTCCTGCAGAGAGATCATGCATAAAATTTATGTAAAAATGTATGCAAACCTGCAAATTCATTTCTCCAGGGTATGCTCTGAAGACACATGTTAATTGTTATAGTAACTTAAAGTTATAATACATTACATTATAAAAAAAAATTAAAAAGAATTCCACAACAAATGGCCTGCACAGGAACTGTCAGACTAGTCATGATCTTCTTGATCTTACCCTGATGGCCACAGGCTGCATAATTGTAATAATAATATTAACAGAATTTTAAAGATAACCGGGTGCTCTAGATTTACACTACAGAAAGACAGACTCAGAGTAGTCAACCAAATGACTGTGGTTGCTAAAAATTAAACTAGTAAAAGAAAGAATGGCACTTTAACTAAGTTTAAATTTTAATCTTGAGCCTTTGCACTGTCTCAAACAGAATCTCACTGGTCAAACAGGTTCTGTCTGAACCTAAACTACAATCCTTGTAAAATAAAGTTTTCAAGTTTGAGTTCAAAACTATAACGTTAGCCATGCACTAGACAACAAAATAAAAAAGTAAAACCAGGGACCTTAATTTGTGATAAAATGCCCTGTTCAGTTTATCAAATTAGAATTACAGAAAACTAGTTTTGTGGGTGAAAACCTGTGAAACTGGCTGCACAGAAAGTCTGACACTGTCCTTTCACAGCTGGCCTGGCACCTATCAGTACCACAGCTTCTTTGTCTTTGATGATTTTCCTCAGGTGACAGGACTTCTCATGCTGAATAGCATTAATATTATCAAGAGGCTGAGGCTATGCCTATGGAGTACAATAGGCAAGTTATGACCGCTGATTGTATCTCATTTATCAGGTACTGAATAACTGATCATCAGTCATGAATTTGGTTTTTAAGATACGATTTTAAGTCAATGGGGCATATATGCCATTGTATAAAGTAAAATCCATGATTCTTAGTTTTTATTTCATAAATTCAAATGATACTATTGATAGATCTAGAAATATTGTCTAGATTATATAATCTGTTGCTTGAAAATGAAATTTAAGAAGGCTAGCTAAAAAGTAGCTTCTATATTTATCAAGATTTATAAAACGTACCAAATAGATGTTAAAATTCTCTTGGGTGTTGGGAGTCTTGCCTTAAAATTCGCCCTGATGTAACCGCCGTGAGTGGGCGCTAAAAAACAATCGCTACCTTATTAAGTTATTTATCTTGCTTGGAAAGTAGCTTCTCTTCACGTCTACTAGTACCAAGTAAGATCAGAATCGAATTAAGTACTAATTCTTTAAAATACAAGGCACATTAGGGCGCTCAATGGTTGCCGATGAATCAGTCAGAATCGGCCTGTATCCACTTACGACACAATGCACAATGGGGATTTCTCAGGTAGCGAGCGCTTCGTGCTTTCTCTTCATGCTTACGGCCGAGTCTGACCAAATTTTTGATTTACCCTGTGAGCGGATCATCTTCCGGTTTGAATCACTTCCCAGTTTGCTTTTGTTACTAGCAGTACCCGTTTCTAGTGAACACGAGCAAAGCAAACAAGTCAGAGATGTACAAAAACAACAACCAATTGTTCGTCTTCAAAACTACAGTAATGAGAAGGAATAAGATGTGTTGTATCCCTATTATCAAATGGTAATACGTCAAATGGGCTGACGACTTGACCTAAATGAGGATAGACTAGGCCTTCTATCAAGGTTTGTTAGAACGGACTCACTTGAGTTTGACTGTTTTTCATCATTGGGTAGTCGGCAACTGCAAACTTCCCTGGAGAGAAGAAAAGACAGTTCATGCAATAACGATTTAGCCAAACAACCTACACTGTCATAAATAACCCCACCAAAATGTGGGTGGTCGTATTTGTTTTTGTTTTCGGCAAGCGATCGGGGAAGACAAGCTTCTTGTTCCTCATGAAGGTGAAAACTCAAAAAGAAAATTATGCATAGTTTTCTTGTGAAAACTCAAAAAGAAATTATGCATAATATTTAAAGTTCACTTTCACTGTTTCAGTCATGTTTCCCGACATATTTATGACAGAAAGTGTGTTTATTTGTATGCATAATGGAGGGGGCGGGGCGGGAGAGAAAGTGAAAATGGAGCTGCCTCTTGGAAAACGGCAGCTGTTTCATGACTTTGACGCATTGATTTTATTTTATCAAACGGGACCAGAAGTCAAGAGAAAAACTGCTGTATGTCCCCCCCCCCCCCCCCCCCCACCCCATGTCTGGTAGTGGTAGCTGCTTTCATCCGGATGTCTGGTATCGGCGCGACGGTGGGGGAACCATTCTGGTTCACGATAGCTCATGGTGACATAGGATTATATATAAATATATAATCAGAATTTTACAACAGGATGATGTGGGGGAGGGGGGGTGGACACAACAACAGACTTAAACATTAAATAAAACTGTCAACTGATTGGCCTTTGTTTGCACACACAATGTATAATTTAAGCAAAGATGTGATCATAAGTTTACGTGCACAAAGAATCACATTAATCATTTCCTTTCTTTCAGAAATGCCACAGAGCGGGATGCAAGGTGCAGAGTTTTGCACTGGCCCGTTTCTGTACCATCATCTGCTGTTGTTGCTGTCACTGGTACTCTTTGCACTTCCCCATCCAGTATCAACATTGCAATGCCTTGGGCAAAAAGGGCAGCCAGTGGACTGGTAAATTTTAGACTTCAGAGTGTTCTTTCTAAATTAATGGTATGTTAATATTAATAATAACAGATTAGTTATGGTGCCCTGTCTCGTAAGACACAAACACATAAGGATATATGCGGATCATTTCATCACACAAACACACACACACGCACACACACACACACACACACACGCACACACACACAGGCACAGGCACTCGTGCATGGCAGCTAAAATCTGGGATTCCACTGACATCCTATTACTTCTTGGACAAGCCAACACCCTGGTCAGCAAAATGCCACAACGCAAAGGATTTGGCTGTTTCAACAGTCAGGGCAAAGGAAAAGTGATGAACATTTTCTTTTGTTTCATGAATCCACAAAATTCGGCAATTGATCATCTGATGGCTAAATAAAGTAAATTTATCTGTGTGCTTCTTATTCATAATTTAGATCTTTACATCATATATTAGATTTTTTATAGCAGTTAACTTGTAACATTATTGTGCTCCTGGTCTACATTATGTATCATGACTGTGACAGGTTCATTGTGTACAAGATGCCCAAGCTTCGGCACCAGCAGCAGACGCAGTTTGGGGAGGGGGTGGCCCAGTTCTACATGGATGGTCAAAACACACAGTGGGTGCTTTCTCCCCACCCCATCAATGAGACTGGTCATGCAATCTACTACACTCTGCAGCAGATTTATGCTGCTAAGGTATGACTAACCTACTACACTCTGCAGCAGATTTATGCTGCTAAGGTATTACTAACCTACTACACTCTGCCGCAGATTTATACTGCTAAGGTATTACTTTTTCTGGTCATGCAATCAATCTACTGCACTCTGCAGCAGATTTATACTGCTAAGGTATTACTAATCTACTGCACTCTGCAGCAGATTTATACTGCTAAGGTATTACTAATCTACTGCACTCTGCAGCAGATTTATACTGCTAAGGTATTACTAATCTACTGCACTCTGCAGCAGATTTATGCTGCTAAGGTATTACTAATCTACTGCACTCTGCAGCAGATTTATGCTGCTAAGATGTTACTAATCTACTACACTCTGCAGCAGATTTATACTGCTAAGGTATTACTTTTTCTGGTCATGCAATCAATCTACTACACTCTGCAGCAGATTTATACTGCTAAGGTAATACTTTTTCTAGTCATGCAATCAATCTACTGCACTCTGCAGCAGATTTATACTGCTAAGGTATTACTAATCTACTATGTACACTGCAGCAGATTTATACTGCAAAGGTATTACTTTTTATGGTCATGCAGTCTGCTATGCAGCAGATTTATACTGCTAAGGTATGGCTTTTTCTGGTGATGCAATCTACTGCACTCTGCAGTAGATTTATACTGCTAAGGCATTACTTTTTCTGGTCACGCAACCTACTACACTCTGCAGTCGATTTATACTTATAAGGCATTACTATTAAATTTCTGGTCATGCAAACTACACCAGAATTGTACTGAGCACTGAGGTATTACTTTTTATTACTGTGTGTGGGCATGTGTATACATACATGTAACACATGTAGGTCTAACATGATTGATGTGATTGTGAATGTTTGATCCAGTGCATTACTGTGTGTGTGGGCATGTGTATACATACATGTAACACATGTAGGTCTGACATGATTGATGTGATTGTGAATGTTTGATCCAATGCATTTTGCACAATGACATATGCCTTGTGCTTGATTAATATTTTCACATGGCAGTAAAGTTGTATTGTGTTAAACTCCAGTAAAGCTTGTCCTTCTAGATATCAAGCTTTCCAAAATATCTAACATCTGCTTCCACATTGTCTCTGGTACAGCTCCTCCATACCTCTCCAAGTTGCTTCGTCTCTACTCTCCTTCTTGCTCTCTTCTTTCACCGTTAGATACTCAGATATTCCACGTTCCTAGGATGAGCAGTAGGACCCTGGGGAGAGATCCTTTCAATGCATCGGACCTGTGACCTGGAACTCTCTTCCTCTCTCAGTGAGGCATTTGTCTTCACTCTCTTCTTTTAAGTCAGAACTAAAACCCCACCTCCTCTCTTCTGAGTACTGATCTGTCATTTTCTTCTCATTCTACTCTAGTACAGTACTCAGTAGTTCTAGTAAAATTTCTGTCAACCCATCACCAGGAATGCATGCATTTGTAGTGTGTGTGTGTGTGTGTGTGTATGCGTGTGTGTGTGTGTGTGTGTGTGTGTGTGTGTGTGTGTGTGTGTGTGTGTGTGTGTGTGTGTGTGTGTGATAAAATGAGTATACCCATATAAGTGTCTTTGTAAGTGCTCCAGGCTCCTATGAGATGGGATGCCATAAATAATCTATCATTATTTTATTATTATTATTTCCATCCATCAAAATGTCACTTCTGCATCCCTTGTGTTCCATGCAGAGTAACAGCATTCTGTACCTGATGTTCAATGATGAGAAACCATCAGGCTCCACATCTCTCAGCCACGGGCATACAAAAGGTAAGATTACTAAGAATGACCATTGTATCACAACAGGTGACTTTTAGTTTTACAGAACTATTGAAAATGTCTTGATGTGAACGACAGTATGTAGATCTTCTATGCATCCACTTCATCTTTTTTGCATTCCTTTTTATTTTTGTATATAATATATGGACTACCACGGAAACAAAAATTAAGGACCACTCTCTTCTGTTCTTTTTGTCGACAGGAAAGAGACTCTATTAATCATATTTTTTGGAGATGTGTGTACGTAAAGTCTTTTTGGGAACAGTTCCAGACTACACTTAATACCGGGAGCTCAAATGCGAGGACAGTAACGCTTAATGAAAATTTTGTACTTTTTGGTCACGACGGCCAAATTAAATCAGACAGCACCTTTGATTTGATAATTTTGCATGCAAAATTCTATATTTATACTTGTAAGATCAACAAGAATATACCTCAACTGCACCTGTTCAAACAATATTTAAAAAATACATTTGATGTAGACAAATATAATGTGACATTAACGATGTCATATGACAAGATAGCCGAATGGTTGTATTACAAAAAGCTGATACAAATCTAGACGAGGTTGTTAATGACGTTAATAATCTTGTAAATTGTACTCATTGCCATGGTCCTTTTTTTTCTTTTCTTTTTTCTTTTTCTTTTTTTCTGTTTTTGTATGTGTGTGTGTGTGTGTGTGCCTTTTTTTTTTTCTTCTTTTTTTTCTTCGTACTTTACCTTAGATATATGAATGAGAGAGAGAGAGAGGGGGTGGAGGAGAGAGAGAAAGAAATTGTAATGGATGGATACATGTTAATGAATTAAAAAAGAAAAGAAAAAAGGACCACTCTCTTGAGAACCAAGAGTTCTCCCTTTAAAGCCTGAAGGTTGGAATATAGCCTTACATGCTCCACCTACTGCTAGGAATTTTTTCCTTCTCTTAATTTTTGCCTTTCTGGGCCATTCACTTTCATTTTTACCAAATCCTCTCCCTACTTTAAAAAGTTTTGCACTAGTTTTGGCCATCGCAAACTGCTTTCCTATTGGCTGACGCAGTTTCACATGTGTAGGCCCATTGAATGAAATAGGTCACCCATCTCATTGTTGCAACTTGTTGATTCTGGTTGCTGTGTTGAGTGCCCATGGAATGTAGGCGCCAACACATGTGAGACTGCATAGACAGTAAATGTAATAGTAAATCACGTTATTGTTGCATGTAATCGCGCATAAGTTAGTACCCTTTATGAGTTTTATGACGTTGATGTATTTTTATTGTTATAGCTTCTTTTTTCTCTCATGGTCAGTTTGTTATGAGATAGTCATGGCAAGTGAGATAGGTCAAGGTGCGTCACACGGTTATTGCACATACCAACAACACTTTCAGTCTCAGGACCCCATGACCTAGCTCATTAAGAATGACCCCAGGTCAATGCTGTACCCAGCCTCGCTTTTGATTTTGTGACCCAGTGTGATCTCCCTCATGAATATTATTAAAAATAGTCCACAGTTTTTGACTTGATGATCTGTACCGTTTCTGTCTACAATGCTTCTTCTTTTTTCAATCAAGACTAAAGTCAGCTCTTTTTATTGTTTATATTTCTTTCCACACAGGTACCCTCGCCTTCGACAGTCAGTCTGGATTCTGGCTGATTCACAGCGCACCAAGATTCCCTCCAGAACAGAAGGATGGCTACCACTGGGCGGACAATGCATCTGACTTTGGACAGAGTTTTCTCTGTGTCTCATTTGCCTACAAAAGTCTAGATGTGTTAGGTAAGCACTTGTGTTATGCATGTGCAGCAAGCGTGCTGGCAGATAGTGTGGTTTGGTAGTAAAAGCCCATTCTTAATTGGGCAAACCATTTGTTCACCGAACATACTTCGGACAGTTTGACAAACTATAATTTGTTTCTTAATTGATCTTTTAGTCTACCAAACATGGTTTGGGCAGTGCGATAAACTATGCTTCGCTTTTAACTGGCTTATAATGATGATCAGCCCTTATCGGATGACAGAACCTCTAGCATCCCCTTCTTCAACAAAAAAAAAGTATGGTGGTTGTGCCTTTTGCTTTTCTGCTGTCCAAATCTAGAATTCTCTTCCTTTTGCTCTCCATCACAGCCCTTCCCTCCCTGCCTTCAAAACTAGCCTTAAAATTTACCTCTTCAAACATTATTTTGACCAGTAATAGCTTTTCTGCTACACAAATCTCTGTGTGTGTCTCTCTGTGTCTCTGTCTCTGTCTCTCTCTGTCTCTCTCTCTCTCTCTCTCTGTCTGTCTCTCTCTCTGTCTCTCTGAGTCTCTCTCTCTCTCTCTCTCTCTCTCTCTCTCTCTCTCTCTCTCTCTCTCTCAGTCCTTGCCTTCAAATTAGTCTTTACCCCCCCCCCCCCCCCCCCCCCCCGCACCCTGCCCACCCTCTATGCCACATGTCCTTTTAAGCCACGTGTGTGTGGGTGTGTGTGCATATGCATAAGACCTTGTGTGCATGTGTTTTTGCCATGTTTTGTATGAAGACATTTGTTAATTTTCATATGTTTTGTATGCTTGCATACCATTGGCATCGATTTGTATAATTGTGGGTATTTGTGCATAGTATGTTTTTCTTTAAGTTATAAAGCGCTTCTGAAAGTGCTCTGTAAGTTCCCTATTGTTATTATAACGAGACGCAAGCCTCGGCCTAAACTTGCGGCAGAAGCGCAGCAGACAGCATGATCCAAAAAGTAGGTTAAAGTCGTCAAGTCAATAGACTTTAATCATCCCTCACAGGGTAATTCAGCTAACTACAGTATCATTCTGGATCCCAGAGACAAGGTTGCACCTCCCACAAGTCAACAAATAGGTCAGTTCCCTCCGAAGCAAGTGATGTATTGACACTGTCATCCATTTTTATTTTTATTTCTTCCTCATCCACAGGAGAGCTCTCTTTGCTCTCGACCAATCAGTGGCAAGGTGAAAAAGCCCTCAAGTCATTTCAGCTTGCTGAGCCACTGTTCCCTGAAAAGAAACCTCAAGTCATTTCAGCTTGCTGAGCCACTGTTCCCTGAAAAAAAAACTCAAGTCATTTCAGCTTGCTGAGCCACTGTTCCCTGAAGAAAAAAAACCTCAAGTCATTTCAGCTTGCTGAGCCATTGTTCCCTGGAAAAAAAAACTCAAGTCATTTCAGCTTGCTGAGCCATTGTTCCCTGAAAAAAAACCTCAAGTCATTTCAGCTTGCTGAGCCACTGTTCCCTGAAAAAAAACCTCAAGTCATTTCAGCTTGCTGAGCCACTGTTCCCTGAAAAAAAAACCTCAAGTCATTTCAGCTTGCTGAGCCACTGTTCCCTGAAAAAAAACACCTCAAGTCATTTCAGCTTGCTGAGCCATTGTTCCCTGAAAAAAAAACTCAAGTCATTTCAGCTTGCTGAGCCATTGTTCCCTGAAAAAAAAACCTCAAGTCATTTCAGCTTGCTGAGCCACTGTTCCCTGAAAAAGTGGAAATGATGGGCAGGAGCTCATCTCCACTCTAAAAAAAAACAAGCAAAGACAACAACACTTGCATGGAATGATCTGTCAAACCTTTGGTCATAGTCCTCATTTGCAAGGAAAAAGGCATCACCGCAAGATATGGCCTGGGAAAGACAACTCTTTTCTCTCTCCCCATCGTGTGTTCAGGGATGTGTGGAGTTATGAGGAGATTAGCTCCCCTGCGTCAGCTTTTTGAAACATTTTGCCTGTCGGGAGATGGTGAGATGCCAAGAATGACAATGTCAGTAGACTTTGATCAGGGCCCTTGTCATTGCACTCGAAATTCTTCTGACAATTAAATTAATTACTGTGATTAAAATGAAATGACATTACCCTCTCTTGAGACTGAAGCTGGTATGTGCATCTCTCTTTCTTTCTCTCTCTTTTCATACACACATAAACGCATGCTCACACACTTGACCACGTGCATGTGTATACACACATACACACACCCAACAACTACGCTGTATCGATTTTTCTATTTTTTTTACTTTTTTCTTTCTTCAGTTTATACGTAGAAAACAGCATCCATTCACAAAATCACATTATACATTTCAATGATAAGAGTGGAGGAAATATTCACCCTTAGCAGTAACTACACTGGATCTATTTCTGCAGCCAAACAGCTGTTGTTCTACTACCCCCAAGTGTATGACTACTACCTGCCCGCAGCGACCTTGAAGGACTTCCCGCAGTTGGCATACCTGGTGAACAGCACACGCATTGACAGTCCCCCCTACTTCAGTGTGCGCTCAGACCTGGCCTCGCTGGCTGGCCTGCCGCTCACCAACTTTGCAAAATTCACGTATTTTGGTGCCGGTAAGGTCTTGTTCTTGCTTGGGAGTTTGTGAAGGATTTGCCTTGAAATAGCATAGCCTCAGCTTTAATACTACTACTGCTGAAGTGGATTTCTACAGTGCTCCGTCTTCCACGTTAAGTGGGAGCGCAGAGTGCTTTGTAATGTTTTAGACCTGTATGATGTGTTGGTATGTTTTAGACCTGTACAATGCACTGGTATGTTTTAGACCTGTACAATGGGCTTGTATGTTTTAGACCTGTATGATTCATTGGTATGTTTTAGACTTGTATGATTCATTGGTATGTTTTAGACCTGTATGATTCATTGCTATATTTTAGACTTGGATGATTCATTGGTATGTCTTGGACCTGTACGATGTGCTGGTTTGTTTTAGACTACATGGTGTGCTGGTATATTTTATTTTTAGACCTGTACGATGCACTGGTTTGTTTTAGACCTGCATGATGTGCCAGTATGTTTTAGACCTGTAGGATGTGCCGGTATGTTTTAGGCCCCAACGATGCACTGGTATGTTTTAGACCTGTACGATGCACTGGTAGCCCCAAGACTGAAGACGGCGCTGTTGGTGGAAACCTGGCAGCATGGCAAGCAGACCGTAGTCCTTCCTAACAACTGCTCCATTGAGTACAAGGCAAGACCCCCTCTTGCAGTCACTACAGAACTTGTTTTCAACCTCTTGCCGTCACTAGTAAAACTTTTCAATCTCTTAAAGTCACTAGTGAAACTTGTTCTTGCAGTCGCTAGTGAAACTTATTTTCAACCTCTTGCAGTCACTAGTAATACTTGTTTCCAGCCTCTTGCAGTCACTAGCAAAACTTGTTTTCAATCTTCTGCAATCAGTAATAAAACTTATTTTCAGTCTCTATTTTCAGTCCCTGGTACTTGTTTTCAACCTCTTGCAGTCACTAGTAAAACTTGTTTTCAACCTCTTCCAGTCACTAATAAAACTTGTTTTTAATCTCATGCAGTTACCAGTAAAACTTGTTTTCAACTTCTTGCAGTCACCAGTAAAACTTGTTTTCAGTCTCATGAAGTCACTAGTAAAGCTTGTTTTCAATCTGATGCAGTCACCAGTAAAACTTGTTTTCAACCTCTTGCCATCACTAGTAAAACTTGTTTTCAATCTCATGCAGTCACCAGCAAAACTTGTTTTCAATCTCATGCAGTCACCAGTAAAACTTGTTTTCAGTCTCATGCAGTCACCAGTAAAACTTGTTTCCAGTGTGAAACAGCAAGGCCCAGACTTCTTGTGGAGAATGAACAAACAAGGAAGTTACTCAGCACTCAAAAGATGTAACACACACATAGAAAAGACCTGAGTCACCCACGGTAACTCTCACCTGGCATGCAAGTGAATGCAAGGTACATAAACTCCACCAAGGTACATCTTCAAGATGATCCTCAAGACCTTGTATTTACTCGCATGCCAGGTGAGAGTTTCCATAGAGGATGTACCTCTAGCGGAGTTCATGTGGCTTGTATTTAGAGGATGTACCAATGGTCTCATGAGACAGTTGTGTCCCTTGTTACACATGTTATTTTAATCTTCAGGAGACAGTTGTGTCCCTTGTTACAGATGCTATATTAATCTTCAGGAGACAGTCTCTAGGCTTTTCCCCTGAAAGGGTTAAAAAATGCAAGGCATTGACATGACACTTTAATGCTGAGCAAAGCGTTCACGAACTGACACCTGTGTGCATGTGCAGGTATACAATGTGAACCAGGTGACTCTGCCAGGCAATCACTTCTTCAAGGAAACCAAGGACCACTCCAAGTTTGCCATTTCTCTCACCTCTGACGGATGGGTGTGCATCGGTGGCATTAACCGAGATGTGAGTACATACGCTGATGGACAGCATGACATGTGCTCCCCTGCATGTTGTGTTTCTTACCAATCAGGGTAAATGTGTGTCAGTGGCACTACAAAATAAGCGGTAAGAGACTATGTTTTGCATGTACGTGCGTGCACAGGTGTGGTTTTTTTCTTCTGTATTATTTCTTCTACATTTCCTGTACCCAGATTTCCTCCCACCCCCCACCCCCACCCCCCTTTTTATTTTTTATTTTTAGAATCAGTATGAGAGTGGGAATGGATGTTGATGCTGCTGATTTATATAATATATAAGCAGCGTTGACATCCATTCCCATTCTCATACATCTATTCCCATATATAAATCTATATATACTGAAGAAAAACATTTTACGTGTCTTTTCAGTCAACGCAGTTCAAGAGGGCAGGGGGCACCATGTGTTTCCAGAATCAACAGGTGTGGAAAACCTACATCAACACCATCACCTTCTTTGAGTCCTGTCTGCATCACTGATGCTGACACCAGTCGCCGAGGCTACCAACAGGTGTGGACAGTGTTATGAACGTCCCCCAGGAGGCACCTGATGGTACCAGCAAAAGTGGGAATTATTTACATAAATAGCAGCAGCTTCTTTGACAGTAGTGTCTTGTGTATGGATGGCACCTGTCCTTGAGGCGATATCAAATGACAGTTTACCTGAGTGCCATCCAGCTTTCGTTAAGGAGGTAATGGAGAAACTGAAAGAAGAGCATTTCGGAAGAAGATATTAACACATGGATATTTGGCTGGAACCAATAACCCCCCCCCCCCCCCCCAACACACACACACACACCATTCCCCCCCTCCCCCTCCCCCCCCCCCCCCCACACACACATACATACACACCATATGGTAAAAGAAAGAGTAAAATAAGATAGCAGCCTCTTCTTTGATGACACTCTGTGCATCACGAGAATAACCATGTTTGACAGGTTACCAGCGGACGTTTCATGATTTTCTCATTCACATCGGCATTCCAGCTGCAGTTTCTTCACGCGCAGGTCCCAAAGTGTAGAGAGATGTGTCTCTGTGCCCAGCAACTTCTCTCAGGGTACCCCCAAAGTGAGGCCAAGGATGTCTGATGTCTCTCCCCTGTCTGCAGTCTCAGAGCTGTCATTTGACTCCCTTTCCCTTGTCCTCTCTTGTTTTTGTTGTTGTTGTTTTTGCCTAGGCCTCTTGCTCTTTCTGTCTTGTCGCTTGTCCATTCTCCAGACTTTTTTCTCCAGAAAACTCCCCCCAAAAAATCTGTTAATAGTTTTTTTTTTTGTATGGCTCTTGTTGAGCAGGTAGGATATGATAGCTGGTAGGTGGTACGTGCAGCTTGCTGCCGTATGGCACTGGTATTTGCATTTTTGATTGTTTCTGCCAATTCCTTTTTTATATTTTTCTTTAATGTGGTGTTGATAAATAAGATGGAATGGTCGACGATACCAGCACGTTCTAGCCTCACGTGCTCTTTTAACAGGGGTAATATTGAAGGGACTAATTCTTCAAATTTATGTTTGATGTTTGTGCATGTATGTTTTGTTTTATGCTTGCGAAGTTATCGGTTTTGTGGATTGACTTGACAAACGGTTTATATATATGAGAAGAGTTTCGAAATGTGCATTTGCTTTTTTGCCTGGGTTTGGCTGTCCTGAGGTGACCATGTGTTTGACAGGATGTTAAAATCCAGTTGCTAACTTAGTAACTTTCAGGGCAACAGAAGCATTGTCTGTGCCCGGCAACTTCTTCCGGGGCAACAGAAGCACTGTGTGTGCTTGGCAACATTTCCCAGAGCAACAGAAGCACTGTCTGTACCCAGCAACAACTCTCAAGGCAACAGAAGCACTGTCTGTGCGTGGCAATGTCTCTCAGGGCAACAAAAGCACTGTCTGTACCTGGCAACTTCTCCCATGGCAACAGAAGCACTGTCTGTACCTGGCAACTTCTCCCAGGGCAACAGAAGCACTGTCTGTGCCTGGCAACTTCTCCCAGGGCAACAGAAGCACTGTCTCTGCCTGGCAACTTCTCCCATGGCAACAGAAGCACTGTCTGTACCTGGCAACTTCTCCCAGGGCAACAGAAGCACTGTCTGTACCTGGCAACTTCTCCCAGGGCAACAGAAGCACTGTCTCTGCCTGGCAACTTCTCCCATGGCAACAGAAGCACTGTCTGTACCTGGCAACTTCTCCCAGGGCAACAGAAGCACTGTCTCTGCCTGGCAACTTCTCCCATGGCAACAGAAGCACTGTCTGTACCTGGCAACTTCTCCCAGGGCAACAGAAGCACTGTCTCTGCCTGGCAACTTCTCCCAGGGCTGCAAAAGCACTGTCTGTGCCCGGCAATGTCTCTCAGGGCAACAGAAGCACTGTCTGTGCCCGGCAATGTCTCTCAGGGCAACAGAAGCACTGTCTGTGCCCAGCAATGTCTCTCAGGGCAACAGAAGCACTGTCTGTGCCCGGCAATGTCTCTCAGGGCAACAGAAGCACTGTCTGTGCCCAGCAATGTCTCTCAGGGCAACAGAAGCACTGTCTGTGCCCGGCAATGTCTCTCAGGGCAACAGAAGCACTGTCTGTGCCCGGCAATGTCTCTCAGGGCAACAGAAGCACTGTCTGTGCCCGGCAATGTCTCTCAGGGCAACAGAAGCACTGTCTGTGCCCAGCAATGTCTCTCAGGGCAACAGAAGCACTGTCTGTGCCCGGCAATGTCTCTCAGGGCAACAGAAGCACTGTCTGTGCCCAGCAATGTCTCTCAGGGCAACAGAAGCACTGTCTGTGCCGGCAACGTCTCTCAGGGCAACAAAAGCACTGTTGGGTGTTGTCATCATCTCTTTCAGCTTCACATGGGACCAAACACCTGGCAACATTCCTGATCCCATTCTGCAAGGTTGCACACGCATGATTGACTATACTGTGCAGCCCCTTTTTAAGATCAGCTTAGGCAGAATTGCAGCAAAATTGATCTTGAAAGAGGGTTCAGGGGTTGGGGGGTCCTTGTTCAGGGGAGAGACAACCCTGAAGCCTGTGTTATTCCAATCATAGTAATACTGGTAAATACATTTCTAATGCACTGAACTCCTCTGCAATGCATGTGTGAGATGTACAGTGCTAAATCCACAGTTTTATTTGTTGTTTTGCAAATCCTGGAACAGTTTCAGTTGCAGACTTTCCATCTGGCAAGAGTTCAGGCTGACCCACCATCAGTTTTGTCTCTGTTTAAATGGAAAGGAACTGTGCTGTAGATAGGGTGGCCATGTGTAATACAGTGCATGTTCTATGTGCAATGTGACCAAATGGCAATGAATGGCAATCAACTCTTTATTTCTCACCACATAGCTTTATAGAGCGTTCTGCTTTGACTTCCAAGGCCTGCCTCCCATAATTGCGCTCTCACGAGCCTTCGATCTGACCACCAGTGGATACAGATACAAATGTATATATATATGGTTGGTTGTTGACTGCAAATAAGGTTTTCCACCAGAGGATACAGACGCAAACGTATAGATGGTTATTTGTTGACTGCAAGTAAGGGTGTTCTTTTGTGTGTATGTTTTTGTAAAAAATAAATAAATAGTTTTTTAACATATATTTCAGTTGGTGATACTTGCTGATGCATGTTGTTACTAGCATGATGATTGTAAGATCAGTCTAATATGACATAATCGAAAAGACTTTAAACCAAAAAGGAAGAAGAATCCAACCACCATGTAGTTCTGTGTTAACTGGCAGAATGCATGATGATCTGTGCTGGACTCGGAATTCAGGTGACTGCAGTTTGCCTCATCTCATTGTGGCTAATATCTCTTGTTTTGTTCTCTTCTTTCCTTAGGTGCCCACAATCATGTTGATGAATATTCCAGCACTTTAGGGTGTGTTCGCAAAAAAAAAAGTTCTCAATGAAAGCACTCCATTACTGCTGTTGAAGGTTTCATCAACACTCCACATCCACCAGTGTTTTAGTCTGTTGACAATCCACCGGTCTTTCTCTTTATTGCTGCGCTTTAGCTTGTGGATCAAACTTGGCAGCCACACTTTGGGTTTTTCACGTGAAATATTGCTCGTAACAATATAAAACAGAGGCAGCTCTTTTAGTTTTACTGCTCTTCTGAACGTTTTCAACACCATGCCTCATTCCGTGTGCATGTATATGTTACTTGACATGTGGCCCTAAAGAGATATTTACTGATAGATTGATAAAGATATTTTGATTGATGAAGATGACTGATAAAAAATCAAAATGGCAGCAGCTAAGACACTGATTCTTCTTTTGTTGGTATATGTCTGGTATGTCAGTTTTAGGTCTTTTTGTGTGGTAAAATTGATACTTTCAGTGTCTGGTGTGTAAATGTTATGCATTTAGTGTAACATTTGTGAACTTCCAAAGTGTGTGTTGTATTTGTTTTTGTTATAATTCAGGTCATTTATTACTGTTGGTAAACTGTACTATAATCGGGATGGGGGTGGTGGGTGTGTGGGGGTGGGGGGGGGGGGTCAATTTTCGGTGCACTGAGCAACCATGTTTCATTTCTTCTTCTTCTTCTTTAGTTGAATTTGATTTGTATATGACGAAATGTTGTGCTTACATTGTAAACAGATGTTGTTGTTTTTTGTTTTTTTCTCTCCAGATTTTCTGTACTCATCATGCAAAGCACAGCATGAGAAGAATGAAAACATGTAAACCCTTTACTGCTTGAGCTTGTTACAGCCTGCAGTTCTGTTTTCTCTTAAGTTTTGATTCAACAGAGTTCATATTCAGAGCTGTAATAGTAAACAGATTTTGCAGGAAATCCTTTTGATGACTCCAGAATGTGGTTGCTAGTAGAACAATGTTTCTCATGATTTGCCACAAATCATATAGTTCTTTTGTTTTCTCTGTGTGTGTGTGTGTGTGTGTGTGTGTGTGTGTGTGTGTGTGTGTGTGTGTGTGTGTGTGTGTGTGTGTGTTCTTTTTCATGAATGCTGTTTAAGTCAGAGCTGTGAGCTCTGCATGATTGTAATGTTCACTGATTTTTATGGGTTCATAATTACACCAGTTTCAGCAACTGTGACCTGCTTTCATGGTCACATCAGAGTTTTTATTTTATGTTTTTATTCAGATCTGACAGGTATGTGTTCAGAATGAATATGTTTAAACTTTAAATCTCTTCTTCTTTTTTTTGTGGAAAATAATGTGGCATATTTTTTGTATGTTCAAATTGTGAAAATAAAAGCAGCTGCAACTGACATGGAGTGACAGCAAAAAAATAAAAATGTTTGTTTTTCTTCTTCATATTGAAGGTTATGTCACTGTTGTTCTGTTCTGTTACAATCTGGTACTGTGAAACGGAAGATGAACATTCATGCATGTGTGGCTTGCTGGAGAATATAGAAGAATGAGCATGTGAACTGAAACTGTTAGGGTGGAAAGGGCTGTGGTCAGCAGTGTTAAAATGTTAGGGTGCATGTGTGGAAAGAGCTGTGGTCAGCAGTGTTAAAATGTTAGGGTGGAAAGGGCTGTGGTCAGCAGTGTTAAAATGTTAGGGTACATGTGTGGAAAGGGGTGTGGTCAGCAGTGTTAAAATGTTAGGGTGCATGTGTGGAAAGGGGTGTGGTCAGCAGTGTTAAAATGTTAGGGTGCATGTGTGGAAAGTGGTGTGGTCAGCAGTGTTAAAGCGCATGGGTGAAAAGAGGTGTGGTCAGCAGGGTTAAAGTGTTAGCAAGTGTGGAAAAGGGTGTAGTCAGCAGTGTTAAAGTGTTAGGGGGTGTGTGTGGAAAGAGGTGTGGTCAGCAACATTAGGGTGTATGTGTGGAAAGGGGTGTGGTCAGCAGTGTTAAAGTGTAACTCCTCTCAAACACGGGAAATATTGCAGATTTGTCTCCCCTTAATCTGCATCAGTTTGGCCACTTAGTTTTTAAAAAGAACAAGACTATAAAGGCTTGCTTCTAGCCTCTTAATCACAGTATACATGCCTAAGTACAAGCTAATATCAGTATCAGCAAACACGGCAAACCATCAACCTAATGTCAAAGTCTAAGAAAGGGTAAATGTACATGATATACAATGTATTCCTGAATTCAGTTCATACTGTGCATGTGAATCTTATAACACCAACCAAAACTACTGCAGACATCACCACATGTTAAGCAATAGCACCCTAAACAAAAAGGATGCACAGGACTTCCTTCACTCCAAAACCAGTAACACAACTGTTCCAACAGCTAGTGTCTCATAGTTTTGTTTTACTGTTGACAACCTCTAACAGTCTAGTCTAAGCTGTTTTCAACACTGACATTAAGTAACACAAGCATACTTTGGGAGGATAGTTTCATTTAAGAGCCAGTGCCCCAGTGATTAATTGCTTTGTACCATCAGCATTTTGCTCCAACATCCAACATTTTATCACAAAACATTTGACAAACTTCACCGCCACCTCAAATCTAGACATCTGATGTTCCAAAATATACACTTACTGACTTAATAAACACTTGAGAACTGTTCCCGCTGACACTGGTAACCATTTCCACAGCATATTCTGATGACCTTACAAGAGTAACTGCAAATAAATCAAGCCAGCCCAACTCCTAATTAATTCCTAACTTGGTATTCTACACAGACTTGTCAGATTCTACATCATGCTGCCATGGATCACAGTACAAAATCTTTGTAGAACAACAGATGCTGGCAATACTGTTCACCTTATCAATGCAAACAGTGCAGCAGGTCATCATTGTCAGATCAATGCAATCACAAGCAGACCTGGAGCAGGTCATATACCTTCTTTCCACACTGGTAGTGAGTGGTATCTCATTCCTTCTTACAAATACTACCCACTTTCATTACACAACAGACAATGATGCTGGGATCGCCATGATAAAGATGTGTTTTACTGAACCATGTTCACAGATATACAATTTTATTAGGTTTAACTATGGGTTGGTATTGTCATTTTGCTAATTGTACACCTATTAAATATACTACTTCCAATCATTTGATTTTATTCTCCCAACAACAACTGCTGTATTGTATGAAGTTTTGAGAAAGTTCCTTCAAACATTTATGTGTTTTGCCAGGTTATAGCCATGTCTGAGATACAGACCACTATTCCAAGAACTGTGCAGGCAAAGTAACCAGTTCAGTCCCCCACTCACCACCCCAAGATTATTTGATATTACTATTAGTATTCTGTTGTGACTGGCTGAATGGTCTCCTTGTCATACTCTTACAGCAGTAAAAAGATGGCAGAGACAAACACTTTATTTTCATGCTGCTGGCAATTCACAAGACCAAAAAGTCCAGTGCCTCTAGGGCCCCCAACAACAATTCCATTTACATAGGTTCAACTTTTACTACATACATTTTCTTGCACCAATGATGCAGTGTTTTTGTGTTCCATATAAAATAAACAAGTCAGTCGGTGCAACTCCTGGCCTAAGTAACAATACAATTAACCTACATATATAGTAGAAACGCTGCATCAGTTCACATGAGCTTACTTCAATACCCATGCATGCATCATCCATAAAAGAAAGAAAAAATTAAACCATACAGCTGTCGGTTTCTAACCACAGTAAGAAAATAGGCATAACAATGAATGCAAAGATATGAACAAAACAAATCACAGATGTTAGATCACCTGAATTTCAAAACTATGAAGATTGTGCCTGTTCATTTTCAGCTAATAACATCTCTTTCACCTTATTGAATCATTATGGTATATAATTGACATGTTTTGACATTTATCAAATCACATAATTATAAAAACTAATTCTGAACAGTTTTC
>OY757551.1:7240058-7259076 GCA_963584105.1 Alviniconcha strummeri
TCCTGAACAACCTAAAATGAGTGAAACTGAAAGACCTCGTGTAAACAGCGCCCAAGAAATGCTATTAAAGCTTAGAACTCAGAGGCAGTAAAAGCAGACATTTTTCACCTTTGGTACATACTTCATGCACTAGTTACTTGGACAGGAGTAAAATTTCCTGATCATTGCCACACAAGTAACCATCATGCAAAGTATGAATTATGAATCTGACTGGTTGATTCTGTCACTGAAAGTAAAACCTGTACAGTCAAAATTTAGGCTTTAAATTTATACACTTTACAAAGGAAGTAACTTGGTGTTTTACGCCTGGCCAGTCAACCATTACGGTGATATCAGGATGACACATTTAGAAAGAAAAAAGAAGAAGATGAAAAGAAAAGAAAAAGAGAAAAACAAACAAAAACCACTCATCACTGCACAGACTCACATGATTTCTCATGCAGTCAAAGAACCAAAACCATTTCTTTTATCCTCAGTTCAGTAATTGATCTTCCCTCTTGTTCCATCCACCCCACCCCACCCCACCCCCTAAACCTCTCTTTTAGCACACCAAGATTATCTCAGGTCTTACCTGTACTTCCTTTGTGCTTTTTCTGTCTTTGACAACTTTGACAGTGTTTCCAAAACCTATGAAACAGAAAAATCCATTTGTTGTGACTAACTAGTATTGTAGTAACGTGCAGGTATTAAGAATAAAGACTCAGACTCACTTAATCAGCACTGTCTCATCAATGGTTCCAGCAGCTGCTACTGATTTCTCAGTCTCTTAATACTGGGTCCTACTTAACACCCACTCACAGTCACATGCACGCACTCATGCGCACGCACACCCACACACAGTCACTCTCTCTCTCTCTCACACACACACAGAGTCACACTCTCTCTCTCTCTCTCACACACACACACACACAGAGCACACACCGTAACTACAGTTGAAAACGAAACCTATAAATTAACAGTGTAACCAGCTGAGAGACTGGGCAAAAAAGGTGGTGGCACAACGGGCGCAATGGTGGCCTGACTGGGTGTCACTGAGCAGGGTTAACTCCAGCTGCCCTTTCACACACACACACCATTCTGCCTCTTCCTCCTCAGTGCCTCACATGCTTGACCTCAAGGCTTTGCATGTGTGTCACTGTCGGGTGAATACCAGTACACTCCCTGAGCAAAAAACACAGTGCTATTGCTAAACTGGGTGACTTTGGTGACAGAACACAGGAACGCTGAGTCACCCATCATGCAGTGAGCCTCAGCCGTCCCAGTATTGAGTAAAAAACAGTGCTAAACAGGGTGACTGGGTGACAAAACATACATATGAACGCTGAGTCACCCATCATGCAGAGAACAAGAAGCCTCAATGGTCCCAGTACTGAGTAAAAACACAGACTGGGCGACTTGGGTGACAATGTATGAATGCTGAGTCACCCATCATGCAGAGAACAAGAGGCCTCCGTAGTCCCAGTACTGAGTTTAAAAACAGTGCTAAACTGGGTTACTTGGGAGACAGAATGATTGAACGCTGAGTCACCCATCATGCAGAAAACATGTAGCCTCAATGGTCCCAGTACCGAGTAAAAACACAATTTGGGACTGGAAAATGGTGCCCGCACACTGAGCTGACTGATATTATACAATTATGAGCACCTGTATTACTCTTCACTGAGTGGTAATATAATAATAATAGCAAGAAATAAACTGACTGAACAGCACTTTTAAAGTAAAAGTCCAAGGTTTTTAAGTATGCAAAATGACCATTGAAATGATTGACAAATGAGTCACTAGTTTCAGATTTAATTTAAAAAAAAAAAAAAAAGGGTTTTTAATCAATTTTATTTTATGTAGGCTTCCCTGGAAGTGACATCAGTCTGGGGAGTCAGTGCGGTTGCCACCTTAGATTCTTCAGTAAACTGTGTATGCGTGTGGTCGACAAAAAGGTTAACTATGCCGGCCTACTGTGTTACCGCAAACTGTAACAATTTGCAGACGACCCCAGGTATAACAATGCACGAGCTCCCGCACAATTGACCCGCAGTAAGGCGAAAGTGGATTAAGTTTATACAATTTAAACGAGCTGACTTTCTTGTTGCACTGCATCAAGCCCATTTGTGTCATGAGCACATCAGTGAGTGCGATTTCGCAAACCCCATGGAATACCGCATGGGGTTTGCTTCAAAGCTGACATGATGTTCCAGTACTCTTTCAAAATCCTGCCTGACAGGCTCAAACTGATACGGCTGTATCCTTGTGGGTCTCTTGGGCAAAGTATCAGATTTTCGTCTTCAGAGCCTGAGTTGGCCATTTTGCAGCGACTCCCCAGAGTGACGTAGTAGGCATATGGTCACGTGATTTGGGCGTCATGGCGATGCTTTTGGTACGACAGAAAATGCCTTTTTTTTCGTGCATTTATAACCCTCAGATCACAGTTTCACCTACATCGTTCTCAGCGAGCTTTAACGGAAATCCTGTCAAAAATCACCCCTACCTTTGGACTTGTCCTTTAAGCCTTTGTGTTGTAGCTGTCTATGCCATGGGTCTCACCTAGCAGAAGCATGGCACTTAATCCTACTGCTGTTTACACATCACTGATCATAACCCACTGACAAGTAGCGCATTTGACTCAAGTGCAATCTGTACATTGATTATAAGTTACAACATGTTACAACAGGTTATAACTCATAACCAATGTACAGACTGCACTTGGGTCATGTATGTTTTATTTACATTTTGATAGTTTGATACATTTATGTATGTCAAAATATATAATACATACATGTACTAATACATACAAGATTACAACTACTGAATCACTGGTGCCATACCTTTCGGAAGTCTTTCACATCAAACAAGTCAAGCGGTTGGAAAAGATCGGCTTCACGCAGTCCAAATACCTTGGAACATGTCTGAAGGAACGTCCGAATGTTTTTCATGCACAGGAACTGGAATGAGAAAGACAAAATATGGACATCAGTAAACAATTCTGTCAAAAGACATTCCAGAAGTCTGAGTTAGCTATGTAAAAACCCAAACATGACAGCACCTTTTGCCAGCTGGAGCACTGGTTAACTCAACCTGTTATTTTTGATTGATTGATGGTCGCTTATATAGCGCTATTCTCCGCTCTCTTGAGCAGACTCACTGCGCTCGCATGTGGCTCTACATGAGTGGCTAGCTTTATAGCGCGTTTTTTGAATATCCACCGTAGTGTTGTACTTACAGCGCTGGCATGGCTGGTGCCACATGAAACTGCAGCCGTCTCGGCGCAAGTAGTGTACACCATACAACCATGCTCCATGTCACTTCATGCAAAGCCACATACGTAAGGTGTATGCGTGTTTAGCTGTAACCTGCCACCTGCACTTTTTGGCAGAATGACCGGGATCTTTTACGTGCTACTGCGGTAACACGGGGGTGGAACGGATACCGAAATAAGAGTCAGCACAGAAAGTCGACCCTGGAGAAGAAAATTCTCCCGCCGTTCCAGCAGGGATTCGAACCCGCGACCTTTCAATCACGAGTCCGGCGCTCTAACCACTGAGCTATCCCCGCCCCCCTGAGCTATCCCCGCCCCCCTGATTATTGATAGTGTTGTAACTATCGTACCAGTAACAGCAGATGCAGGACTTGTAAAAATATGACTGACAGTACACATAATTACATGTACCAATCACTGAAATCTCAAAACTATATTTGTGTGAAAAAAGTTATAATCCCCCCCCAAAAAACACACACACACACACACACACACACACACACACACACACACACACACACACACACACACACATAAACACCAAAATAAAACAACAACAACAAAACAAATCTGAAACAATGTTGACTGCCACTCAGCACTCTGAAACAAGATCAAAATCAATATGTTTGTGAGTCTGGATACTTGTAAAATAATATGTTAGTTTATTACATGGTCATTAGTCAGATATAGTGTCAAATAGTTGTGACTTTCTGCTTTAAAAAAAATATTAATATTACATTTCAGTACAGATTACTGCAAAACTTTTTGTGTGTGTTGTTTCAATATTTATTTTACTCATAATCCACTGACAAAAGTAATGTTGTGTACATAACTTTCACAACAGCATGCATTTTACTGTTCTCAAAACTAACACTGTAACAGATGAACACAGACAGACAGAAAGTGTTGACCATCACAAAGAAGCACAACGCTGGTAACCATTTTTATTTTATTTTTTACCTAAGTAAAATAAGTTAAGTAAAACATTAAGTAAAATCAATGTTCCTGGTTAAAACAGACACCAGATATTTAAGGAAAATGATTAATTACACTGTGACATGACATGTGATGTAGCCTTATCCTTTACAGACCCCTTGAGGTTTCTTTTTGTGTGAAGTTATAAATACATGTACTCTTCTTAGTAATCTTACCTTTCATCTAGTTATTTTCAAGTTCTAATATACTTCTTCCCAAACATTCTTCACTGCACTGTATTAGTAAAACTGCTCAGGCTTTTTCATCCAGTTTTCTTGTTTGTTGTGTTTCTAAGATGTTATTCATTGCTAATCACACATTTATACAATCAAACTTCAAAGGTACTGACTTCTATGTCGCTGAAATCATGGTCTACAGCAAGTTTTGCAATGCAAAATAAAATAAAAAAATGCGCAGCTGCACCTATTTCAAGATCATACAAATGATACATGGTCAAAACAGACTTAAAGGTAAAATTTAAATTCTCCACTCAGATTGTTAATACTAATAGTACTATTTCTTTTTGCATTGACCAGTGCAAAGTGCCCATATAGCTTTCCAAAACTTGGTAGTGCACAGAATGGTCCCTTTTAGTTTGACGCCATTTCTGACAGTGACAGTACTGACACATCACCATATATTTATATATTATTATATATATCTAAATTAAAACGCTTTCTCTTAACAAACCCTAGCTTTTTGTTGCTGTTAGTGTTTGTTACAGTGTTAGTCTGAACTGATCAAATTTTAATATTAATATTATAAGCCAGGGGAACTGAGCCCGCAGAGAAATGAGGCAAAGTGCAAAAATACCTGTAGGAGTGTAATGCTCCATGGTGACTGACCGACCCCTTTTTATTGTTTATGATGGCCTCTATGTGAGCTATGCTTTGATCTGGAACTGTGGCAGCCAAATAAACCATTGTAATTACCATTTTTAGGGGTTGATTGTGGGGCTTAACAATAACGTCCACAGGGATCACAACCAGTCTGATTAGAGATGGGGGAAAGGTAAGTAAGTAAGTTGGTGTTTTACGCCCAGTCAACCGGTGCGGTTATATCAGGGCGATGGGGGAAAGGGGTGAGCAGGTTTCGGAACAGTCTGCGAGTATGTATACAGTCAGGGATCATGTTATCTGGTGATTTTGAGTATTTTACCAGTTAAGATCAGCATATTATTATAAATATACCAGAAACAAAATCAGAAATTGATCAGATGTACCACATGTGGCTTTGTTTGAACAGTTTTTGTTTGTTTTTTTAAATCTAAAAGTAAAACACAGCACAGTGAGAGAGTGTGCGTTGTGTGTGTGCATGCATGCATGCGTGTGTGTGCATGTAATGCATGTTCTAGATGAGGAGGAGAGCTGGGTGCTTGCTACTGCTAGTACTACTAGTACTGTAGTAGTAGTAGTACTAGTACTGCAGCTCTAGGAGTCAGACGGCTTTGCATCTGAACAGTCACAGTGATTATCTGACTGGTTGCTGGGAACTATTTTTGCTGCCTTATAGTTATACTATAGACGTCACACCAGTTTGTAAAATGTCTAGTGTGATCACTGAATAGCTCGTCCCAAGTGCTACGACCTGCAAAGACCAAGGATACGATCAGCCACCACCAGAACAATAGATGTGAAGGTGGTGGGGACCTCACCAGTGTGAAGCAACTTGCTCTTTCAACAGCTGTATGGAACCAAGTCACAAAGACAGTATCCAAAGAACCAACTGTTGAGGAGCAACTCAGCAGCAAGACAATCTGTCCAGCTATAACTGTATGAGAGCCAAGCTCCATTTCTCTGTTTAGGTTGTTCCTGGGCTCTTAATTTTTGTGATGAATTACTTCTCTATTTGATTCCTCCACAGTCAGTGTCATGCTCAGATACAGCATTGGAACAGGTGCAGTTTTGTTCCAGGCTGTTGCTCCGATGAAAAACAATACATTTGAGAAATCAAAGAAGCAAACAGTCAAATACAGAAGAAATGTTTGCAAAAACAGTAGTTACAATTGATCATTTAGCAGCCACTAACTAGTGTCAAATCAAATCACGAACAGTTTTTCATTGGAACAGCCTCAGTTTTGTTTGGTGTCCATGCTGCCTCTGTTCAGTATTTTGCTAGCGGCCACACAACACCAGTAGGCTGCCAACACACAATCCCTATTCTGCTGTGGCACACTATGCCAGACTATTGGACAAAGCAGTGTACATTTCAAGATCAAGGTCAAGTTCCAATGGAAAACAACACACCAGTGAAGGAAGCAAAATACAGAAGAAATTGTCGCAAATATGTAACTACAATCATTTATTTGGCTGTCAGATTGAATCATGGATAAATCTATCACTACTGTGAAATCCATTTTGCGACCGAGCTGTAAAACTGTCGTGGGGGGGGCTTAGCCCAAATAGTGATCACATGCTAAAGCTCAATGACAATTTAAATCCAAGGTAGTATCCCTAATGGTGAATACAGAATGATGGTACCACATACCAAAAACGTATGGTGGTGCAAATGTATTAAAATGCCAAGTGTTCAATCAAGCTGTCAATGGCCATTTCATCACTGTTTAGTGCAAATGTGACGTTCTATGCTCAGCCTATTCCAACAATGGCACAAAACTGACATAAAAACTAGTCCGTTTCATCTTGTTCTTAAGTCACTTCAGTGGCACGAACCTTCCTGCAGTTATTTAGAAGTAGGGGCACACCGTAAACAGCGTGCTGAGTACAGACAAGAAAGGAAACGAGAGACCAGGAAGAACAAATTCCTGATGAGATCATACAAAAACAAACCTGTGACATCTGCGGACGAGGACTGAAGTCTTTCTGGTCGACGCTGCCAGGACATAGCTGGTTCAACAAATGACAGATCAGCACACCATCTCGTAAAGCTTGAGCTAAATCAAAAGCTGTGCCATCTTTTTTGGTGGCTTTGTGGTCGCTTGGTAAAATCTGGCACTGTACAAGCCAGTCAACACACTGCCTCCACTCCTCCGCCGCCATTTTCTTCTTGCTTCTGCTTGCTTTCCTATCTGCAACATAAAATCGATTCCGCATCACACACATGCAAGAAAATATCATTATGTTCATGAATCGGCATCAAAGTGACATTTTCAGTAGTTCTATGCGCAGCTGTCTGGATAAAGTTTGTAAACTTTATAAGTTTTACTTAAGTCCGAAACTATCAGAAGACAAGTTGAAATAGGAAGTCAGCTCTGAACAAAATTATTCACTTCCTGTTTTCGTTTCCATGTCATTAGGTTCGAGCATGCCGCGACAAGACGGCTTCATCTCGTCGAGGACGATCTGATGATTCATCTCTTGTCACAGATTACTCTCAGTTCAGCATAATGAGGTGAGTAATTCTTGATGCCTTTGAAGAAACACTGTCCAGTGCGTAATATCTTCAGACGTTTCTGTCCCAAGCAGACGTTTCTGTAGCGAAGTTAAATCTTTCAGTTCCAGTCTTCGTTCTTCTGATCTTAAAGTCAAGCTGACACGAGCGTCACTGATGACATCAGTTTGCTTAATTTGTTCTTCTTCTCATAAATATGCACTGCACCGTGCTGTAGGGAAAGAAACCCATATACCTAGTTTGGGAATATCCGGTTAGACCAGTCCGGCTATCGTAGCGGCGGCATAACTTCACAGCCATACGATCTTAGCCGACGTTAGTTGATGCCGAAGGACCAGACTATGCCAATAGAATTAGAAAGATTGGGCAGTGGTGGAGATCACGCCCCCCACCCCCCTCGTTTTTGCTACAAATGGGGACAACTCTCATTTGCCAAACGTATAATCTCACAATTTTACAATGACCAACCCCTCAGCCTGGCAACCAAAATTACTATTTTTATGTCAGTGACTTCTGTACAATTTGCTTCCTTCAGTGATGTAGTGCTTTCAGTTGGAACGGCCATGGGGCAGTTCCCAGAATGAAACTGAGGCTGTCCTATGGCTGTTCAATGGCAAATGGCTGTTCTGTGGCTATTCCAATGGAAAACAGCAAGTTACTTCAATACTTGTTAGTGAAGGAGGCAAATACAGAGGCATCAACTGCACAAATGGTGATTGCAACAGTTTATTTGGTAGGCTCATCAAAGCATAGATCATTATTGAATTGTGAGAGACTATACATTTTGCAGTCAGGGCCAATTTTGGAACTGCCTATATTTCTTCTTGTTGGGATCTTCCATTTTTTGTTTTTAAAAACTGCACTCCTTCTATCCATCATCAATTGATATATATATATACATGTGTGTGTGTGTGTGTGTGTGTGTGTGTGTGTGTGTGTGTGTGTGTGTGTGTGTGTGAATCTGTTCCTCAGGTATGGTGAGCATACTACTTAGCTCAATGTTCACTAGTTAACTTCACTTTGAACTATAACTGAAGTCCTGAAAGACCTTCTTTGCTGACCAGTACTGGTAAAACCAGGTACAAATTCAGATCACCGGCCGTCACCTTTTCTGATTTTCATTGGTAATTTTTAGAGTGAACCAGTGTGGCTGTGCCCTGAGGAGCTAACATTCAACACAAAAATGTAACCTGTCTTTTAAATATTAATAAAGCAACCAGATAAAGCATGCTGGTGGCAATATCTGCACATTTCTGCATTTTTAAGCCAATTTGTGAAGGGCAAGTTCAGGCAGTGCCTGTAACTTCATAAGCCATAATTGTTGACTGCTTTTTATTTTGCTCTCGAGCAGACTCAGTGCACTTGCATGTGATTCTACATGAGTGAATAGCTTTTTATGCTGCATTTAATATCCGCAGAAGTGTTGTACTTACAGCACTGGCATGGCTTGAGTCACATGGAACTGCTGCTGTCTCGGTGCATTGTGTGTAAACCATACAACCATGCACCATGTCACTTCATGCAAAGCCACAAACGTAAGGTGTATGCGTGTTTAGCTGTAACCTGCCACCTGTGCTTTTGGCAGAATGACCGGGATCTTTTACGTGCTACTGCGGTAACACGGGGGTGGAATGGATACCAAAATAAGAATCAGCACAGAAAGTTAACCCTGGAGAAGAAAATTCTCCTGCCAATCCTGCAGGGATTTGAACTCATGACCTTTCAGTCACAAGTCTGGTGCTCTGGTCACTGAGCTATCACATTCCCTGGTTGTGGCCATGGACCTTTGGACATTTGTTAGTAAACTGCAACACTGTGGCTGTGCACGGCAATCAGAAACACACAGCCCAAATTCTAGAAGTACAGGTCACATCAAGAGCTGTGTGACTTATTTTGCCCCTTTCCCCTTCTATCCATTCAAAAAACAACAACAACAAAAACATAAAAATGAGTTAATAATAATAATAATGTACATTTATCATGCACTCATCAGTGCCCTGAGCGCTCACATGATACATATTAACCTAAATATGATATTCTATACACATGTAGAGCATAGACCTACCAAAACAATTTAAATAAAGTATTATACCAAAACAAAAAAACAACAAAAAGCACTACACACACACACACACACACACACACACACACACACACACACACACACACACACACACAATGACTGTAGCAGAAACTGGGTACTGATGTTAGTTAAGCCCGTTCTTAACTGGGTGAATGTTTGTTCGCCCAAACATACTTTGGACACTTCAACGAACTATGATTCGTTTCTTAATTGAACTTTTAGTTCGCTGTATATGGTTCGGACAGTCCAAACTTCATTCTCAATTGGCTTGTAATGAGATGCAAGCTTCAGCCCGAACTTGCAGCAGACACGCAGCAGACAGCATGATTGAAAATGTAGGCTAAAGTCAAGTCAATATGCCTTAATCATCCCTCACAGGGTAATTCAACTAACTACTATCTCATTCTGGGTCTCTGAGACAAGGCTGCGCCTTCCACAAGTCAACAAATAAACAAATTCCCTCCGAAGCAAGTGAAAAACCTAGTGACACCGTCATCCATTTTTATTTTAGTTTTTTCTTCATTCACAGGAGAGCTCTGCTCTCAGCCAATCAGAGGCAATGATCGTCCAATAGGGCGAATGTTCCCAGAACTTTGTTGAGCGAAGGTTTTTGGACCCCAAATATAGCTTCGACGAATACTTCCAACTAGATTCGCAAAGAAAAGTTGGCCCAATTAAGAACCAGCTAGCTTCGCCGAATACTTCCAACTAGGTTCGCGAAGAAACATTCGCCCAATTAAGAACGGGCTTTAGGATGGAAATACTGGGAGAAGAGGAAGGTTTTCAGTTTGGCTTTAAAAGATGACAGGGTTGAGCAGTGTCTAAGATGTTGTGGGGGTCCAAAGCAAGAGAAGGTGCGAAAACCATGAATCTTGCATTTGTATTATTGGATTTCCAGCATGCAGGTGTCAGAAGAAGAGCGTAGTGTACAGGATGGAGTTGACACTGACAGCCAAGTTGTCTTGGATGTACATACTGGTGGTGACCAGAATCAACAGAGGTTTGGGAGGGAGGAAGCCTAAAAACCTGTATTAATTAACACCGGAGTTGCTGAGACTGCAGCTGATCACTAGCACAACATACTGAACCACTGAGCTGCATGCAGCCCCTGTGGAGTTGCTAAGGCTGCAGGTGATCACTAGCGCAACATGCTGAACAACCGAGCTGCATGCAGCCCCTGCAGCTGATGACTAGCGCAGCATGCTGAACCACTGAGCTGCTTGCAGCCCCTGCAGAGCATGCTGAATCACCGAGCTGCACAGTCTGTGTGGAGTTGCTAAGGCTGCAGGTGATCACAAGCGCAGCATGCTGAACAACCGGGCTGCATGCAGCTTCTGCAGCTGATGAATAGCGCAGCATGCTGAATCATTGAGCTGCATGCAGCCCCTGTGGAGTTGCTGAGACTGCAGCTGATGACTAGCACAGCATGCTACCACTGAGCTGCATGCAGCCCCTGTGGAGTTGCTGAGACTGCAGCTGATCACTAGCGCAGCATGCTGAACAACTGGGCTGCATGCAGCCTCTGCAGATGATGACTAGCGCAGCATGTTGAACAGCTGAACTGCATGCAGCCCCTGATCACTAGCGCAGCATTCTAAATGACAGAGCTGCATGCGCCCCTGTAGCTGATCACTAGCCAAGCATGCTGAGCCACTGAGCTGCTTGCAGCCCCTGCAGAGCATGCAGCCCCTGAGGTGATCACTAGCACAACATGCTGAACCACTGAGCTGCATGCAGCCCCTGTGGAGTTGCTGAGACCGCAGATGATCACTAGCTCAGCATGCTGAATCACTGAGCTGCATGAGCAGCCTCTGCAGGTGATCACTAGTGCCGCGTGCTGAACCACTGAGCTGGTGAATACTAGCACAGCATGCTGAATCACCGAGCTGCATGCTGCCCCTGCAGGTGATCACTAGTGCAGCATGCTGGACCACTGAGCAGATGAATGCTAGCACAGCTTGCTGAATCACTGAGCTGCACAGTCCCTGTCCAGAGGCTGAGACTGCAGCTGATCACTAGCACAACATGCTGAACCACTGAGCTGAATGCAGCCCCCTGTGGAGTTGCTGAAACTGCAGGTGATCACTAGTGCAGCATGCTGAATCACTGAGCTGCATGCAGCCCCTCTGGAGTTACTGAAACTGCAGCTGATCACTAGCACAACATGCTGAATCACTGAGCTGCATGCTGTCCCTGTGGAGTTACTGAAACTGCAGGTGATCTGCAGTTCTGATGCTGCTGTCTGTGAGTGTGAGGGGGAATGGTGGTGGGGAGGGAGCATGCTTTACAAGCACCTCATTTGTCTGACACTGTGCTCTCTCTGGAGACCTATTATTATATCTGGCAAAATACCAGAGGTTGGGTGGGGGGTGGGGTGGTGGGGGTGGGGTAAAAAAAAACAACAACCTGTGCTGTGCTGTTGCCACAAGAAGAAACAGACCTGCATTAAAGTAGGCAGCTGCATCAACAATTATAATGTACCAGGTGTTTTTGTTGTTGTTGTTAGTTTTGTTGTTGGGGGGGGGGAGTTAAGTGATTGGATTCTGATGTGCTGGGAGAGTGGAAGCAGAAGCAAAACAGGATCAGCGTTAGGATTTGTGCATGTTGGTGAATTCACTGTCATATGACATAGACGTAGTGATCGTAGATCTACACATGTGCCAGAGACCTTTGTTTTGACTTTTGATTTAATGTAAATTTTTATGTCTGGTGCAGGATACAATCCGTCATATTTGCATAAAAGAGACTAGTCTCTACCAGCTAATGATCAGCCAGTTCATGATAAACTGTTTACCTTTCATTTGTTTTATTAGCTTTTGTTTGGGGGGTGTGGCAGAGAGTCTCTCAATCTGTCCATGCTCCAGTCTGTATTGGTGATCACAGGGAGATAGACTGACTGACAGATGTTTAATATACGAGGATAGAGATAGACTGATTGACAGCTGTTTAATACACAAGGATAGAGATAGACTGACTGACAGATGTTTAATACACAAGGCTAGAGATTGACTGACAGATGTTTAATACACAGGACAGAGATAGACTGACACTTGACAGATGTTTAATACATGAGGGTGGAGATTGACTGACAGATGTTTAATATATGAGGATAGAGATTGACTGACTGACAGATGTTTAATACACAAAGACAGAGATAGACTGATTGACAGATGTTCAACACACAAGGATAGACTGACTGATAGATGTTTAATGCATGAGGATAGAGATAGACTGACTGACAGATGTTTAATACACAAGGATAGAGATACACTGACTGACAGATGTTTAATACACAAAGATTGAGATAGACTGACTGACAGATGTTTAATACATAAGGATAGAGATAGACTGACTGACAGGTGTTTAATACACAATGGTAGAGATAGACTGACCGACATGTTCAATACGCAAGGATAGCGATAGACTGACTGATAGATGTTCAGTACATGAGGATAGAGATTTTAGACAGAAGCCTAGTCTTTCAACTTGTCCTTGGGAAGGAGAAGGGAGGGAGGTCCCTTAAAGTTAGTGTGATCAACTGTGTGCTTAGAACACACACAGGCAGCTTAGCATGGTTATTTAGCTGGGACAGTTTACCAGGCGGCAGACTCCCGTTGACTGACAACAAACTCAGACATCGGATAGCTCTGTACACACAAGCATGCACACACACACAAACACAAGCACACACACACACACAATCACACACACACGCACGCACGCACACACACACACACACACACACACACACACACACACACACATGAAGAGCAGGTACAGTTTGCCTTGGCAGTTCTCACTGTGAGCTGGCAAACTTTGTCTCAATCTCTCTTTGCCCCACATTTTGTAGCCTCAAGGTTCTCTTGTCAGCAGATTTAACCACTGTGTACACAGATCACTGAGTAAAAACTTCTTATTGAATAGTTCTGCTTCCAGTAGACATTAATATGAGCACCATGCAGTAACATGCTGGATGGTTTTGTGAGTTAGTTTGTCCTAGCGGCAAGATGCTGGTAATCAGAAGACAGTGGTTTGATTACCTTCTTCCGCTGTCCTTCAAAAGTTGTGGTTTATGAATGCTGTCATATGACTTTGCCCCTCACAACGAATAATAGACTGTCATGTGACTGTGCCCCTCATGATGCATAAAACACTGTCTTATGACTTTGTCCTTGTGACTTTGCCCCTCACAAGGAATAAATGCTGTCTTATGACTGCCCCTCACCATGAATAAAACAGTCGTGTGACTTTGGCCCTCACAATGAATAAATCATTGTCATGTGATTTTGCCCTTGTGACTTTGCCCCTCACAGTGAATGAAACACTGTCTTGTGACTTTGCCCCTCAGGATGAATAAAACACTGTCATGTGACTTTGCCCCTCAAACTGAATAAAACACTGACATGTGACTGCTCCTCGCGATGAATAAGACACTGTCTTGTGACTTTGCCCATCACGATGAATAAAACACTGTCTTGTGAATTTGCCAAGCACTATGAATAAAACACTGTCTTGTGACTCTTCCCATAACAATGAATAAAACATGAATCAAAACGGCCCTCATCACTGCCGATCTTAATGCAGAATCATTCTGGTGGTGACAGTGTAGCGTTAGGCCGAGTCCCTCACCACCACTACCCCACCCCAAACCCCAGGGATCTCGCCCCCCCCCCCCCTCCCCCCGCCAGTACCGCTCCGATTCGGTTGTGTTGCTTAATGTCCTCGGATGTCGGTTGACATATTAGGGACAAGTTGAGACCAATGCGGAAGCATGGTTCAGTATAGCTTTACGTCCACGGAAACCAGAAGGCTCGTTAGGACGGACGGCCCAGGACGGCCACCTCGACCCTCACACAGCTCCTGTCGGAAGTATGCAGTAGCGCTCCGGAGACACAACCGGGTGTTAAAGGAGTCTGACGATGTTGGGTGATCGGTGAGTGACGGCCGTGATTGTCGGTGTGGTGTAACCTGACACCAGTAGCACTGGCAGTGACACAGGGGTCGCGTTAACCGGTAAATTCACCGATTAAGATCAGCACATACCGGGGGTGGGGGTGGGGGGTGGGGGGACAGCAATCGGTCAGACGTACCGGTTATTTTATTTGACCGGTTCTCAAAATCGGCAACCGCACGCGCGCTCACACACACACACACACAGATGTCACACCCGGTTGAAAACTGTCTAGTGCGATCACTGGTGGCGTGTTGTTAGCGTGCTACTGCATGTTAGCAAGCACGCTTTTCTGACTGACTGGGGATTAAGGCAGGGTGTGGATGAAAGCGCGTTCTGATTACACCGCGGTGGTCACGGCATCGTCTTCGTAACCCTGTTTGAAGGACCGTTTCTTCGGTGTTTTTTCTTTTATGTGGAGGAGGGTGGTTTTTGTTGTTGTCGTCGGTTTTTAAATTGTTTACTGTTGAAATCTTGCTTTCTGCTTGCGTCAAATCTCTCTCTCTCTCTCTCTCTCTCTCTCTCTCTCTCTCTCTCTCTCTCTGCCCCCCCCCACCTCCCTTGCCCCCCTCTCCCTCTCTCTTTGCCCCCCCCCCCCTGTCTCCCCCCTTTCTCTCCGATCCCCCTCTCCCCCACCCCCTCTCCGTCTTCCCTCTCTCTCTCTCTCTCTCTCTCTCTCTCTCTCTCTCTCACACACACACACACACACACACACACACACACACACACACACACACACACACACACACACACACAGGCGCGTGGGGGCGCATCTATATGTGTATGCATGTATGTACACCCCCCAGCACACACACACACACACACACACACACACACACACACACACACACACACACACACACACACACACACACACAGGCAGAGGCGCGTGGGGGGCGCAATGATCTATAACATATGCATGCATGTATGTACACACCCCAGCAAACACACACGCACACACACACACGCTCGCACCCCACACAGTCTCCCAGAGCACCGTTTGTCCTCTGAAGGCAAACTTACGGACCTGCATTCCGCAAATGCAGCCAGCGAGTGAGGTGTGGGGACGAGGGCAGGAATCTTCAGAGCAGGTCACAGACAACAAGGTAAGAGCTGGTCCTTGAAGACCCCCCACCCCCACCCCGCGCACCCCCTTCTCCCTCTCTCCCCCACCCCACCCCACCCCCCAAACCCAACCCCTCTTCGCAGCCCAGAGATAATTCACCGTGCAAGCAGGGCCCTTTCCCACTCCGAGCAACTCGCCTCCGTGAAATTAAACATCTTTTTGTGCCAGCGGCAACGTGTCAACACCAGCGTGCTCCGCCCGCCTCTGACCCCGACGAAAGGCTGCCACGGTCCGATTATGCGGCGGTGGAGATGAGGTGAGCGTGTCTGGGTGTCGCTGTCAGCAGTAGCGTTGGTTCGGTTGTGTTGCTTAATGTCCTCGGATGTCGGTTGACATATTAGGGACAAGCTGAGACCAATGCCGAAGCACGGTTCAATATAGCTTTACGTCCACGGAAGCCAGAAGGCTCGTTACGACGGACAGCCCAGGACGGCCACCTCGACTCTCACGCAGCTCCTGAACTGTGATGTACTGTTGTGGGGTGGTGGTCACTATCTATACACTGTACAATTGTGTATGTACTAGCTGTGCATTTTGTTGGGTTGAGTTACCGTTGTCGGGTGGTGGTCACTATATATATATATACACTGTACAATTGTGTACTAGCTGTGCACCTCGACTCTCACACAGCGCCTGAACTGTGATGTACCGTTCTGGGGGTGGTGGGGGGTGGTGGTGGTGGTGGTGGTGGTGGTCACTATCGATACACTGTACAGTTGTGTACTAGCCGTGCACTTTGTTGGGTCGAGTTACCATTGTGGGGTGGTGGTCGCTACACACACACACACACACACACACACACACACACACACACACACACACACACACACACACACACACACACACACACACACACACTGTACAATTGTGTACTAGCTGTGCACTTTGTTGGGACGAGTTACCGTTGTGATTCGGTCGTGTTGCTTAATGTCCTCGGATGTCGGTTGACACCATTATTAGGGACGAGCCGAGACCAATGCCGAAGCATGGTGCAATATTGCTTTACGTCCACGGAAACCAGAAGGCTCGTTAGGACGGCCAGCCCAGGACGGCCACCTCGACTCTCACACAGCTCCTGAACTGTGAGCAGTCGCATTAGCCTGCTGTCCTATTTTGGAATGTTGAACTAGCCCCGAGCTGCACGGCGAGAACGGCTGGTTACTGGATTTTTAACGTGCCGCCAACCGCACAGGGTTGCGTCAGGACAAACCGGCGCAGAGAGTAAAGCTCACTGTTCAAGTTCAAGGCTGCTTTGCGTCCCACAGAGACCGTATGGATTATTAGGGACGGGGATCCCAGGACGTCCACCTCGACTTTCATACATAGGGACAGGGAGCCCAGGACGTCCACCTCGACTTTCACACAGCTCCCGAGCTCTGAGTATATTCCTTCAAGTTCAAGGTTGTTTTACGTCCACACACATCGTAAGGATTATTAGGTACGGTGGGCCCAGGACGTCCACCTCAGTGGACTTTCACACAGCCCCTGAGCTCTGAGCATATCCCTTCAAGTTCCAGGTTGCTTTACGTGCACAGAGACTGACCGTAAGGATTATTAGGGACGGGGAGTCCAGGACGGCCACCTCGACTTTCACACAGCTCTGAGTATATTCCTTCGAGTTCAAGGTTGCTTTACGTCCACAGAGACCGTAAGGATTATTAGGGACGGGGAGGGAGCCCAGGACGGCCACTTCGACTTTCACACAGCCCCTGAGCTCTGAGGCTCTCAATATATGTGACTGAGAATACAGTAGCTATAGTATGGGAAACCCATTCATGTTTCAGCTGAACAGATTTGAGTGTACTGTCTAGACTGAGGCTCCTTTGTATCGAATGATATATAGGCTCTTCTGTATGGCGGATTACTAGCGTCAAAACTCGTAATTCTAATTTTGTGAACATAATGAGTAGTTCTGTTGAGAATATTACAATTATGTGCTTTTGACTCACACAGTTAGCGGCTTATAGCGTCCCAAAGCACATAATTGTAATTATCTCAGTATAACTACTAATTATGTCTACATAATTATCTTTCCAGCCGTGACGAGGTACCATGGAGCCTCTTGAGGTTGGAAAAGAGGGCGTCTAGGGGTCACTCCGTCACTTTGGGCTGGACAGCGCGGAGCTGGTGCGCACGTGCGGGCCTGACGACACTTCCTTCTCAGAAAAGGCCCTGGATCGTGTAGCACAGTTTTTGACAGGATCAAACTCAGTTTCAAACGCAGTCAGTCGAAAATGCGAGACGATCTAGTGGGCGACCTTTCAGCAGAGTTGCGCTTGGCAGAGTCTGTGAAAAGTCGGCTGCAGCAGCCGGAAACACCAGTAAATTAATGCTGCAAAGCGACGGTCTTTTGACGCTATGGGGACGAGAATCAAATTGTCGCGTTCACTGGCTGTTTTTGTTTTTGTTTTTGCTTTTTGGCGCATGCGTCGTCAGTGATACCACATCATTGTAAATATGCATCAGTATAGTGATAGTGTCACTATAGCAGAATAGTGTCACCAGAAGCACATAATCAGCATTAATCTCACCATAACGCCTTTTGATACTCGGTTCCAGTGGCTTACTTGCGTCAAAAACACATAATTGTAATTACATTGAGATAATTATGCTGAGATAACTAGGAAGTATCTCAGCATAATTATTAATTCTGTTTCTTTCGTGCGGATGCTTCCAACGGCTTACATGCGTCAAAGTACATAACTACAATTATGTACGAGATATTACAATTATAACGATGTGCAATTAATCCTAATTATGTGCTTTTGACGCTAATGGGCCGCCATACTTCTGGCCTCTCATTACGTGACTGGGACGGAAACTGAGAAACTACAGGCCATCGTGATTAGCATTTCTGTGTCATTAATCATATAATTATGCATGCTATGCTGTGTGTAACGGGAAATGTGCAGCCACACGTGGATAACGTTAATCACAATTCTATCTCGAGACACGAAATTCATCCGACAAGTAGTTCTCTCCGAGATCGGATAATTCCGGGAGAGGGATGGGGGGGGGTTAAAGGTCGGCAGACGGCGTGCTGACGGTACTGTCAGTGTTGTAGAAGGACCTTTTTTTTGATAGAGACTTTCAGGCTGGCTCAGGCCACTGATTTCCAGTCCCAGGTTTGGACTTCAACTTGTACTCGGTGATGACCAAAAACGTTGTCATAGCGAGGAGGGTAAACAATTAATCAACACTACAGAGGAGCGTAATTAATCAGCACTGTACCCGAGCGTAAACAGTTAATCAACACTACAGAGGGGCGTAATTAATCAGCAC
>OY757551.1:7259276-7269276 GCA_963584105.1 Alviniconcha strummeri
CCTCCTTTTTTGCACTGGCATGTGAAAAGACTTTCATCACAAGGCATAGCATTAAAAGTAGATGTTATAGAACCAGAAAATATACTGGTTGCGGGCACGTCCCTACATCCTTCAGCCCGGAAATTTTATAGGCTGGGGCAGAGAAGGGGTTAAGACTGGCATGTACCACTCTGAGACCCTAAGGTTATTATTACTGTTATTATGTGATGTTGTCACAGTCTTAAAGTTATCCAGCGTTGTTCGCTATAGGAGTGTGAATGCAAGGCTGATATGCTACTGTTGTGTTGTTCACTACATGAGTGTGACCGCAAGGCTGATATGCTGTTGTTGTTCACTACAGGAGTGTGAGCGCAAGGCTGATATGCTATTGTGTTGTTGTTCACTTCAGGAGTGTGAACACAAGGCTGATATGCTATTGTTGTGTTGTTCACTACAGGAGTGTGAGCGCAAGGCTGATATGCTATTGTTGTGTTGTTGTTCACTACAGGAGTGTGAACGCAAGGCCAATGAGAGCAAGTTCCGATTGCGTGACCTGCTTCACGTCCCCATGCAGCGGGTTCTCAAGTACCATCTGCTGATGAGGGTATGTATGGAAGTGCCGTGTGCAATGTGCTGATGAGAGTATGTATGGAAGTGCAGTGTGCTGATGAGAGTATGTGTGGAAGTGCAGTGTGCCGATGATAGTATGTATGGAAGTTCTGTGTGCTAATGACAGTATGTATGAAAGTGCCATGTGCTGTGTGCTGATGAGAGTATGTGTCGAAGTGCTGTGTGCTAATGAGAGTATGTATGGAAGTGCTGTGTGTTAATGAGAGTATGTGTCGAAGTGCTGTGTGCTAATGAGAGTATGTATGGAAGTGCTGTGTGTTAATGAGAGTATGTGTGGAAGTGGTGTGTGCTGATGAGAGTCTGTATGGAAGTGCTGTGTGTTAATGAGAGTATGTGTGGAATTGGTGTGTGCTGATGAGTCTGTATGGAAGTGCTGTGTGTTAATGAGAGTATGTGTGGAATTGGTGTGTGCTGATGAGTCTGTATGGAAGTGCTGTGTGCTGATGACAGTACATGTGGATATGCTGTGTGCTGATGACAGTACATGTGGATATGCTGTGTGCTGATGACAGTACATGTGGATATGCTGTGTGCTGATGAGAGTCTGTATGGAAGTGCTGTGTGCTGATGACAGTACATGTGGATATGCTGTGTGCTGATGACAGTACATGTGGATATGCTGTGTGCTGATGACAGTCTGTATGGAAGTGCTGTGTGTTAATGAGAGTATGTGTGGAAGTGGTGTGTGCTGATGAGAGTCTGTATGGAAGTGCTGTGTGCTGATGACAGTACATGTGGATATGCTGTGTGCTGATGACAGTACATGTGGATATGCTGTGTGCTGATGACAGTACATGTGGATATGCTGTGTGCTGATGACAGTACATGTGGATATGCTGTGTGCTGATGACAGTACATGTGGATATGCTGTGTGCTGATGAGAGTGCCTATAGAAGTGCAATGTTCTATGGTGCTGATGAGAGTATGTGTGGAAGTACCGTGTTATGTGACAACAGGGATGCAGGGTTGGGCTTGTGTGTGGGTGTAGACATGCACGTGACATGTCATACTAAAAATGATAAACAGTGAAGTCAGACTGTACATTGCAGCATCTCACTGTAAAGTACAGTTCTGATGTTTCTCTCTCTCTTTCCCCCCAACATGGTAAATACATTTTTGTTTCTCCCCACTGCCCTCTCCACCCCTCTCTCTCACAGGCGCACTTTCTCTGTTGCTGTTAAGAATAACTATTTATTGACGCTTTTATGGCTGTGCATTACACATGACATTGCTGTGTTCTACTCTTTTCTTTTTTCCCCCCAGGAGCTGATCAAGAACACGGACCGAAACGATGAAGATCGGCCTGATCTGGAGATGGCGCTAGAAGCTATGCAGGTCAGACAGGGTTGCCTCGCTGGCTGAAGTCAAAGGCATTCTTCTTTTGAAAAAGCATTCAGTTATGGCCAGAGCGGTGAAAGGGTCGTGCCGCTCACACTCTGAGTATCAGTTTATGGCCACATTCCTCTGTCTGCAGCCATCATTGTTATGCCATATATCTCTGAACATTGTTAGCTCGCTGACAGTTTTTCACTGGTGTTGGAATGCCCCGTAAATTTGTAACCACACAGACAACTCAAGTTATATCGGGCCACGTTTTCTCCTTTAACTGCTGACAATAGACGATCTTCAGAAATCCAGGGGACGGCACTTGGCAATTGCCTGCGAGCATGGAGCTGTATATAGAGGTCCATGCCAGTGGGTGTAGCGCAGAGTCGGCACGCTTTTGTTGGGGGTACAGTAAGCACGTGGGGAAGATGACAGATACCCATAAACAAAAGGCAGAAAAGGCATCAGAAATGCCGATCAAGCAGTCACTGTTCATGGGGCATATTTAGATCAGGTAGTTGGTTCCCCCAGCTGGTAGTCTAGTATAAATTATAACAGGTCCATACCTGAAGATCTAAAACTGTCACAGATTGGGTCTTCTCCGCTGCCACCTCCATTCAGAGGACTTCACTCTCCTGGAGTAAGGAAACACTGTCAAATTATCTTTGCCTGTTATTTCCAGAAATCGTCTATTCTCACACCAGCACAAATAAACCCATCATTTTGATCAACACGGATTATTTTTTTTACCTGGGGCAGATGCACCTGGTGTTCACTTGTGCACTTAGTGCTATGCTAATTTCTAAGTCTTAGTTGTCAAACGTTCCTAAAATTTTGGGAAGGGTGCTGACTCCACGAGTCTTTTAGGGGTGATTTTGTAGACAGATGTGCAGAGACATGGAGCGCCCCTTCAGTGGCGTAACCAGTTATGGCAGAGTTTGGAGGAAGGGTGCCAGAAAGCGAGCATGCATGCTGCCCCGTCTTAGGGTAAACAGGATCAGAGACAAGAAGCGCCCCTTCAGTGGCATAATCAGTGTGTAGATGTGATGGTGTTTTCTGAAGAGGCTGACCCAGTCTGTCTGTTTTCCCCAGGACCTGTCCCTGTACGTCAATGAAGTGAAGAGGGACCACGAGGCTCTGCAGCTCATAGAGGAAATCCAAGATAGGTACGTGAAGCAGCAACAAACAAAAAAACAAAAAGGGAACTCCAGGAAGTTGAGACCTTTGAGTGTTATGCCGATGCAGAACTGAAAATCCTGTGTTGTGTCATGATGAGTAATATGCAGGTTTTCCACCCACTGGAAGGTAGCTGACATTTTTGTAGGATAATCCAAAGGGATCAAGAAATGCACAGGCTTAAGACCCCACTGCAGCTGGAAGTCAGAAAATAAAAGTAGCAGCAAGAAGCTGTTGCCTTGATGGAAATTGTTTTGGCATGAAGGTGCCTGTCAAGAAAGACTGGATCGCATACCTCTGCTTAAGGCTATCTCAGTTTCTTCGTGAAAGTTCCATGGAAAATCTTTCGGGGGGGAAAAAGAAAAGAGAAAAAAACACACGCGTGAGTGAAGCACTCAAAATACAAGTGTCGGCACAAGTGTTGATGCGAGCAAAGACACTCATTCCGCGACAAACACTTAAACAGTTGTTAAATTCTGTCTTCTCTCTTTTTACATGTGATACATTCCTCAATAGTGCATAAAAAAATGACTTGATTTTTTAAAGTTCTGTTTTCATGACAGAAAATATTGGATGGGAACAGTAGTCCTGTTTTTATGACGGATAGGATGGGGACAGTAGTCCTGTTTTCATGACAGAGAATATAGGATGGGGACAGTAGTCCTGTTTTCATGACAGAGAATATAGGATGGGGACAGTAGTCCTGTTTTCATGACAGAGAATATAGGATGGGGACAGTAGTCCTGTTTTCATGACAGAGAATATAGGATGGGGACAGTAGTCCTGTTTTTATGACAGAATATAGGATGGGGACAGTAGTCCTGTTTTCATGACAGAGAATATAGGATGGGGACAGTAGTCCTGTTTTTATGACAGATAGGATGGGGACAGTAGTCCTGTTTTCATGACAGAGAATATAGGATGGGGACAGTAGTCCTGTTTTTATGACAGATAGGATGGGGACAGTAGTCCTGTTTTTATGACATATAGGATGGGGACAGTAGTCCTGTTTTTATGACAGATAGGATGGGGACAGTAGTCCTGTTTTTATGACAGATAGGATGGGGACAGTAGTCCTGTTTTCATGACAGAGAATATAGAATGGGAACAGTAGTTTTAGTTCATAATTTTCTGTTTTTGTGCCTGTTGGTAATGATCTGGTGAATGTAGAGTCATGTACTGTGCAGTTGGTTGCATGTGATTAGACAGAGCGGTGATTGTGAGTTTTTAAACATTGCTGTGAATGCAATTGCTATTTGACTGGGATTGACAGATGTGTGTCCATAGTGTTTGATAGCTTTTAGTGTGCGTGTATGATATCGTGCATTTATGTGAACTGTGTTGATTTGTATCTGATTCCTTTGTTTTTCAGTATTAACGACCTGAAAATGGTATGTTCATTTGATTTTGATTTTTCATTTTTTCGATCAGCTTTAGACTAAAGCATGCTTTAGTTCCTATTGCCATCATGATTTTTGTAGAAGTGAGGAGCTCTTGGGGGTTTTTTTTTTTTTTTTGGGGGGGGGGGGATGTTAATTATGTAATGCCTTTTGTCATTGATAAAACACATTGTCAGTTAAACTGGTTTGTGAGTGTGTATGTGTTGTATGGCATAGGTATCAGTTGTGTCTCATTGGGACTGTGAAACATTTTATAAAACATTGGTGGTGATATTGTTGCATCTGTGCCATCTTTAGATGAGCCAGGTATCCATATATACATGTGTGTGTGTGTATATATATATGTTTGTTGTGTGGATGTTTTCGTTGTTGTTGAAAAAGGGTGCTGTCTGTGAAACTTAGTATTCCTTCTTTTGGTGCTTCACATACATCTCCATACAAACAAACAAACAAACAAACAAACAAACAAACAAAACTGGGAAAGTTTGGGCAAACTGAAGGCCCTTTTTCAGGGTGGTAAGTTTGGGGAAGATGGTAGATTTGGCCAGCATCTGTCTCTAGGAAAGTTTGGGAGTTTCATGAGAGTGGTCAACAGATTTCAGGGGGAAATTTAGAGGTCAAATGATGGCTATTAAAAAGTTAGTTCTTGGATTTTTAATGTCTCATCATTGGCATGGGATCACCTCAGGATAAAAGGATGATCAGTGGAAAATTTATTTAACTTGAAACTAGTGGGTTCAGATTTGTGTACCTAAGCAGTAACTAGGTCTGGAAAAATGGTCTTTAATGGTCTTTGCAATTTGGAGGGGGGGGGGGGCTTTGGAATATGGTGTAAAAACCTTTGGGAAACCCTTTGGAATTTGAAAGTAAAAAATAATGATGTGCAAACCTTGGTATCCCCTGTCCTGCTTTTTGTTTCATTCAGGATTTTAATTTTAAGCATTTATGAATTTTGTTGGCATCGTTCTAAAAGTCTTGACTGGTGCTTCCTAACACAGCCAGCGAACACGTCACTCAAAGACTACGGGCGCTTCCAGAAAGATGGAGAGTTGAAAGTTCTTTCCCACATGGACAGTCGAGTCAGAAACAGGTGTGTATTGCCTGCGATTGCACCAGGTTTTCAGAATTCTTTCCTCTCGGTGTGCCCCTCGTGCTGTGTATTCATGTGCAGTAGGTGGGGATGGTTCTGTAGTAGTTTGCAGCGGTTCTTGGCGTGATGTGAGAAAACAAACATCTGCTTCTTCTTCTTTTTCTTAATAGCTTTTTTTAAAATTATTATTAAAAAATAAAATAAAAAATTACATGGTCTTTTTGTACACTTCTTTTTTCTCTTGGGAACTTACCCTGGCAAAGGTTTGATCCCATGAATTTCTTGAAGGCAGCCGCTGTCACCTTTGTGCTTTCAGTGTTTCATTCTTGTAGGGCGTAGGATGTGTAGTCAGGTTTATTTGCTGAAGTGGATTTTGCCGCCCACAGTAGATACTACTTGCACTAACCTCATTAAGCCAGTGTGCCCAGAGCTCGGTCCTTTGGAGATCTCCTTCCATCCATTTTTTTTTTCTTTTTCTTCTCTCCATTTTTTTATCTACCAGATCAGATCTGTTTATGTTCCAGGCATTATCCAGCACAGAAATAATTGTGTTCTTGAATTATTATAAGTTCTTTGTCCTTTTGGTGAAATTACTCAAATAAGACCATGGTTCTTTTGGCCAGAAGAGTAAGACCTGGGTCCTTCAGCCAGCTTAAATAAGTTTGGGGTCCTTGGGCCAGCTTAAATAATTTCTGGGTCCTTTGGCCAGATTAAATAAGTTTGGGGTCCTTTGGCCAGCATAAATAATTTCTGGGTCCTTTGGCCAGCATAAATAATTTCTGGGTCCTTTGGACAGATTAAATAATGTCTGGGTCCTTTGGACAGATTAAATAATGTCTGGGTCCTTTGGACAGAGTATAACCCTGGGTCCTTTTGGCCAGCACAGTTGTCCTGGATCCTTTTGGCTAGAATGAATAAGCTGCGGGTCCTTTTGGCCAGTGTAAACGGGTTCCGGGTCTTCTGGGCTAGAGTAACTGTCTTAAGTCCTGGGTCCTTTTGGCTTGACTAAGCAGGAGCTGTTCTGACAAAATAGGCCGTGCGTTGCTGATGCTGGTGGGAGCTGGGGGCAGGGCGGAGGGGAAGTGGTTGGGGACCGTGGTTATATCTGGTGCTTGGCTTTCTGACTAGCTGGTTGTAACGGGGCGGGGATAGCTCAGTGGTTAGAGCACCGGACTCGTGATTGAAAGGTCGCGGGTTCGAATCCCTGCTGGAACGGCAGGAGGATTTTCTTCTCCAGGGTCGACTTTCTGTGCTGACTCTTATTTCGGTATCCGTTCCACCCCCGTGTTACCGCAGTAGCACGTAAAAAATCCCGGTCATTCTGCCAAAAAGTGCAGGTGGCAGGTTACAGCTAAACACGCATACACCTTACGTATGTGGATTTTATTGAACCGTGCTTCGGCATTGGTCACAACTTGTCCCTAATATGTCAAATGACATCTGAGGACATTAAGCATCAACTCATCATCATGACTAGCTGGTTGTAACGCTGGTATTGTATCGCATCCAGGCCTGCGGTTTAATTATCAAATTAAAACGAAATGTGTGCATAGTATTTACTTTTTAAGCGTCCTAGTGTTTCACAAGTGAAAAAGAAGAAGAAGTGGACTTAGGGTCTGTTTTGTTAAGAATAGGTCGGCGGTGGTGTGTATGGGTCCTACGATATATTGTAATGGTCATTGTTGTTTGTTTGTGGTACTGGTACTTCCTGCATGCTCGCTAGTTTGTAGCGTAGTGTTCGTAGAAATGTTGCAGAATGTGATTATCTGACCATATGTTGCAGACACCGGAATCACTTTACCTGATTTTGTAACAACTTGGCAAAAACTCTTTGAAGGCACCACAAAGCAAAGAAGTATCAGTAGGAATGGAATAAACAGTAGACTCCTATATGAGTGGAATAAACAGTAGACCTACAGAGGAATAAACAGTAGACTCACAGAGGAGTGGAATAAACAGTAGACTCACATAGGAGTGGAATAAACAATAGACTCACATAGGAGTGGAATAAACAGTAGACTCATAGAGGAGTGGAATAAACAGTAGACTCACATAGGAGTGGAATAAACAGTAGACTCATAGAGGAGTGGAATAAACAATAGACTCACATAGGAGTGGAATAAACAGTAGACTCATAGAGGAGTGGAATAAATGGTAGACCTACAGAGGAGTGGAATAGACAGTAAGCTCAAAGAGGAGTGGAATAAACAGTATGCTCACAGAGGAGTGGAATAGACAGTAGACTCACACTAGCCACAGAGGATAATGGAATAAACAGCACTCACAGTAAGTAGAACAAACAGTGGGCTTACAGAGGAGTGGAATAAACAGTAGACTCACACTAGTCACAGAGGATAATAGCATAAACAGTAGGCTCACATAGGAGTGGAATAAACAGTAGACAGGAGTGGAATAAACAGTAGACAGGAGTGGAATAAACAGTAGACAGGAGTGGAATAAACAGTAGACAGGAGTGGAATAAACAGTAGACTCACAGAGGAGTGGAATAAACGGTAGACCTATGGAGGAGTGGAATAAACAGTATGCTCACAGAGGAGTGGAATAGACAGTAGACTCACACCAGCCACAGAGGATAATGGAATAAACAGCACTCACAGTATGTTGAATAAACAGTGGGGTTACAGAGGGGTGGAGACTCACACTAGTCACAGAGGATAATGGCATAAACAGTAGACTCACAGAAGAGTGGAATAAACAGTAGACTCACAGAGGAGTAGAATAAACAGTAGACTCACAGAGGAGTAGAATAAACAGTAGACTCACAGAAGGGTGGAATAAACAGTAGACTCACAGAGGAGTGAAGTAAACAGTAGATTCACAGAGGAGTGGTATAAACAGTAGATTCACAGAGGAGTGGTATAAACAGTAGATTCTCAGCATTTTTTCTCTTCAATCTTTGGTCCTGTTTGTTACAAATCCACATATGAAAGTGATGAAAACACTACTTTTGGCACTGTGAGTGCTGCCAGGTTGTGTGTGCCTGGCAATCCGTATCAATGACGTCATGAGCAGGGGTAGACGGGGTGGCAAAAGTATCGGTCACAGCATGAACCAACCTTTGCCGAGCACTGTAGCAGGGGTAGACAGGGTGGCAATAGTATCGTCACAGCATGACCCAACCTTTGCCGAGCACTGTAGCAGGGGTAGACAGGGTGACAATAGTATCGTCACAGCATGACCCGGCTGTTTCCTTCTTTGATCCCTGTTGTTCACGAGTAAACCAACGTGGCTGCTCCTTAGGAGCTCAGATTTGAAACAGAAACATGCTTCTTTCGCATAAATGTTGACGAAACAACCAGATGGAGCATGCAAGTGGGAATATCGGCACATTTTCTGGGTTTCAGGCCAGCTTGCATCTGTGCTTCGGATGCCTTTTGAGCTCATGAAAAGTGTTCACTGACTGCTCTCTCTGAGCTTAAGGTGTACTCCTGCTGCAAAATCTATTATAACAGATCAATGTTTTTTAGGTTTTGTTGCTGTTTTTTGGGATGGTGTTTTTTACGGTAAACTCTCGTATTGAATTATCAATGGAAAAATTAATTTATAATTGAAATTTGTCATCTGTGCTGTTTTGGGAAAAGATTCCTTCATGGTGCTTCACGTCCCACAGAAACCGTAAGGCTTATTAGGGCCAAGCAGGAAAAGATATTGAGACATCTAATGTGTAAGTACCCGCTAAAGGCATAAATGTGTGAAACTTCCATGGTGGGCTAAGAAGAGTTCTGCCAGACTCTGATTCATTTCAGTCACAGTTAGCAGTAAGAGATATATGCATTATTATTACTGTTAGTTTGCATGGAGATGACTATGGAAGGTGGTTGCTGAAAATGGTCAGGTATTCTATTTTGCTATGGTTTATTTATTTGTGTGTGTATGTGTGCGTGCGTGCTGTTTTTTGTGGTTCTGCTAGTAACATTTTGTTACTTTTCCTGACACTAGTGACAGAGGTGTGTGCAGTGGTGTGGTGAATGTGTTTAACAAACTGGTTTGTGTGGTGAATGTGTTTCACAAACAGTGGTTTGTGTGGTGAATGTATTTAACAAATGGTGGTTTGTGTGGTGAATGTATTTAACCCTTTTACTGCCATGATGCCATTTGATTTGAAAATGACCTATAAAAAGGTGAGATTTGAAATCCATAAGCCTTATTTTCCCCTCATTTTAGCATATGTCAAAATGCACAGTATTAGAATTAAATTTGTTTGACTTAGGATCGGAAATATGCTGTTTGCAAGCATGTGTGTGCACTTTTCAGCCCGGAAATTTACGGGCTGGGGCATTGAAAGGGTTAACAAAATTGAAAGGGTTAACAAACAGTGCGTGTGTGAATTGTGTCCCTATATATTATATGCATCATGAAGGCTGCTGCAAAAGACCAC
>OY757551.1:7274276-7393209 GCA_963584105.1 Alviniconcha strummeri
TTCTCAGTTTTCTGTCTGATCAGTGTCTCTGCCACTCTGCAAGCTAAAGTCTGCTCCGTCTTGACTTCATTCTGCGTAATAGACTAACAGCATGTGCAAACTTGGGTTAAACTTAAAGTTAAACTTAGACATATTGTTGTTGTTGTTGTGGTGGTCTTTGTGTTTTTTGTTTGTTTTGCACACAGACATCCTCATATAATGTTCAGGTTGTTTTGAAGAAGTGTTTTAAGAGAAGAAAGTGGTCATACATCCTCAGACAATGTTCAGGTTGTTTTGAAGGAGTGTTTTAAGATAAGGAAGTGGTGATAGTTACATTTTCAACTCTGATGTCGAAGATATGTTGATGGATAATGTTCTTGTCTCCACAAGTTGTGTTGCCACCCCCTTAAGTGGAAACCAGATCAGTTCAAATCATGGATTAAAAAAAAAAACACAACCAGCAACTAGGCCTGTGATTGTTTAGCTTTCCGCTTGGGTAACTGTTGTGTGCGTGCTGGAGTACTCTATGTGTTTGGTGGGTGTGTTGATGAGTGTGCAGGGGTGGTGAGTCTAAGCGTATGGTTTATGCTCTTTTCTGAAACACAAACAGCAACCAGGGCTGTGATTGTTTAACTTTCCACTTGGGTAACCATCCTATGTGATGGTGTATGTATGTGTTGGATGGGTCACACAATGTTCAGGTTGAATCCTAGGTTGAATGTGCGAACCTAAGTGCATGGTTTGTGTTCTTTTTTTTCTCTTTTTTTATGCAAACAAACAGCAACCAGGGCTGTGATTGTTTGTTCAACTTTCCACTTGGGTGACCATTCTACGTGTTGGCCTACATACGTGTTGGATGGGTGTGGTGTTGAATGTACAGGGTGTGAACCTAAGCGCATGGTTTGTGTTCTCTCTGTTTCAGACATATCTTTCTGTTTGACAAGGTGATGCTGATGTGCAAGGCACGGGTAAGTGATGGAGCTGTAGAGCAGATGCGCTGTTGTGATTTTGTTATGGTTCGTGCCCAAGGGATGAATGAAGCACCCTGCCCTCAACCACCTGTGTTGCTGTCGCGGGCAGACGTGGTTTTGACAGGGTTTCTTTTTCTTCTTCTTTTTTTATTAAGGAAGTGAACACCACTTAAACAGCAGACAGTAAGTAAATAGTAAGTGAGTAAATTGGTGTTTTACACCCAGTCAACCAGTGCGGTTATATCAGGGCAAGGAGACAGTATCTAGAGTAAGGAGCATCCTAGGTTTCTATGACAAGGAGTCAATATCTAGAGTAAGGAGCATCCTAGGTTTCTATGACAAGGAGTCGGTATCTAGAGTAAGGAGCATCCTAGTTCCTAGGGAGCTTAATTTCAGTTGGTGGAACAGATCAGTCCTCTGTAGCTTTGATTTTGCTCATGTTAAAGTTTGATGTTGATGAAGCAAAACCAAGCACCCCACTGCGACAAAGGGGAAAAGAAAGAGAAAAGTACAGCAAAACTACCATATTGCTGTTGGGTGTATATTTATTGTTTTTTTGTTTTGTTTTGTTTTTAACATTTAGAACTAGTGTTTTGTACACATTAGGCTCTGTTTGTGGAATGAAATAAAAAGACAATGGCAGGAAGAATTTTCAGGAGACAGCTGAATTTTTGTCCAGTTGAGGTCAGAAACAGTGTTAAAAAATGGTAAAATGCAGATTTGTATTCTTTAAAATAAATAAATAAATGTATGCTAGGGTGAACAGAAAATGTTACATGAGTCACAGTAAAACTTTTCACTTTTGGCTGTTGAATTTGAAAACAAAGTGGCATGTCTCATCCCAGATAATTGTGATGAATGATTACTGGGAGAGTCATTGAGCTAAAATTTCAAGACATTTTTGGTCATTGGCGCAGAACATCATCAAAAAACAAGAACAAAAACCATACCTATGTGGTCTAGTCAGCTGCAGAAGAATGTGCGTTTGTTTGTGGATGAAAGGGCAAAAGGGCATCATGATTGAGATGTTTGCTGGTCCATCCCCAAAGCAGCAAAGCTGGCAGTAGTAACAGTCTAGGCAGTTCACATAGAGTAGGGCCTTTGTCGTGCTGCAAGTACACATAGAGTAGGGCCTTTGTCGTGCTGCAAGTACACATAGAGTAGGGCCTTTGTCGTGCTGCAAGTACACATAGAGTAGGGCCTTTGTTGTGCTGCAAGTACACACAGAGTAGGGCCTTTGTCGTGCTGCAAGTACACACAGAGTAGGGCTTTTGTCGTGCTGCAAGTACACATAGAGTAGGGCCTTTGTCGTGCTGCAAGTACACATAGAGTAGGGCCTTTGTCGTGCTGCAAGTACACATAGAGTAGGGCCTTTGTCGTGCTGCAAGTACACATAGAGTAGGGCCTTTGTCGTGCTGCAAGTACACATAGAGTAGGGCCTTTGTCGTGCTGCAAGAATGGTCATTGGCATCGTTGTTTTCACTCTTCTACCTTCCTGCTGTGTTCTACCAACCAACGTAGAGCCACCGCAGGCACAGTTCTAAACGAGTTCAAGTCTAGAATGAGTGTTTTGGCTGACAGTAGAGAGATTGTCCTGGTATACACGGTCCATGAGTATGCATGTTGTCCTTCCGGCCTCGGTTAGAGTGTTCCTGTCGGTAGTTCAAAGTCATCACCACTCTTGCAGTACTCGGGTAGATGGTGTATGTGTCCTGTGACTGTATATGTATCTCTGCCTATACTGGTGTGTTGTAAAAATGCCAAAGCTGTTGTCTTGACGACTGTAATATAGCCTGATAGTTGCTGGTGTTTTGTGTTGTCAAAGTGGCAGGCAGAAGCACTGCGGGCACCAAGAGTAAGACGAACCGACGCCATTCTTTACCATGCAGTTCGTGAAATTGGTGCCCGGTTATGTTAAGCTCTGTACCTGTATTTTGCATTTTTAGTACCACTTGTCATTGAGAGTGTCTGTTTTTGTTTTCATGAAAAGTGCATTTTGATAGTGATAACAGTGTTTAGTGAGTGTGTACAGTACTGTCATTGATATAAAGGGGATGTTGTTGGGCTCTTGGTCTGAGAATTGTGCTGTGTCTGTAATACATGTAATCATCCATGTTTGTTGTCGTTTGGTTTACCCTTTCAGTTTCACTATTTCAACAAGACTTGACACCATTGTCTACAGACGTGGACTTTCATGTATTTGATGCTTGTTTCTTAATCATAATAATAATAGAATGTATTACATGTTTGTGTTTTACTTTTAGGTAGTGTTGGTTTGATTTCTCTAGCTATTTAGTTGATAGTTTGTTTGTTTAAAAGCAGCTTGTAGTTCTTTTGTGATGTCAAGCAGAACCTGTTCCCATAATGGTAAACAGAAAGAGCTGAGGTGATACAAGTACATCTTTTGTTTGTTTGTTCATGTTGTGAAGAGGTGTAAAATTCCCTGTTGTCTCTCTGTCTGATTGTTGTTTATTATAAGAGAGATTGTAATTGATGTAATGCGGTACCGGGATAGTGCGTTAGTTTTGTAAGGGCATTCCAGTTGGTCAGATGTTGGTCTGACCAGACATGCAGTAGCGTTAGATTTTTTGTTGTTGTTGTCAAGATGTGTTCTGGTGTGTGTGTGTGTGTGTGTGTGTGTGTGTGTGTGTGTGTGTGTGTGTTCTGGTGTGTGTGTGTGTGTGTGTGTGTGTGTGTGTGTGTGTGTGTTCTGGTGTGTGTGTGTGTGTGTGTGTGTGTGTGTGTGTGTGTGTGTGTGTGTGTGTGTGTTCTGTGTGACTGAACATGCAGCCAGGACTGTTTGTCAGTCATGTTAGGATGACTCATTTGTTTGTCTGCCAACTGTGTGGTAGGTTTATTATTAGTCATAGGTAAAAGCAGGTATAGGTGGAAGCAGACACTGGTGAAAGCAGGCTTAGGTGAAAGCAGGCATAGGTGAAAGCAGACTGGGTCTTAAAAGTTAGAAGCTGCAATGGAGCCCCGAATGAAATACCACCCTGATGAAAGACCACCTGATGGAAGACCACCTGAAAATGTTTCGTTCTTGTAGCCAGATGGGCATATAGTATAGCATGCTGACAAATAATAGTGACTTACTGTATCTAAACACACAGCAGAGATAATTTTGTTGCTGAAGGCAGCAGACCTTGTTCGTGTCAGTTCAGTACCCACATGTTTGGGTTTGGTTTTGGTTTTCTCTCTCTAGGGCCCTGTCATTAGTCTCAGAGGGTTCTTCACTGAGCTCTAAGCCCCGCCTCGTTCCTCACAAACTTTCTGTCTGACCACCTTGTGGTACTGTGTTGACTGGTCGTCTGGAGGAATAGTGTGTCCTGTGCTGAGCTATAAGCCCCACCTCTTTCCTCACAAACTTTCAGTCTGACCACCATGTGGTACTGTGTTGACTGGTGGAATAGAGGGTTCTGTGATGACCTCTAAGCCCCACCTCTTTCCTCACAAACGTTCTGTCTGACCACCATATGGTACTGTGTTGACTGGTGGAATAGTGTGTCCTGTGCAGAAATCTAAGCCCCGCCTCTTTCCTCACAGACTTTCTGTCTGACCACCATGTGGTACTGTGTTGACTGGTGGAACAGAGGGTTCTGTGATGACCTCTAAGCCCCACCTCTTTCCTCACAAACTTTCTGTCTGACCACCATGTGGTACTGTGTTGACTGGTCATCTGGTGGAATAGTGTGTCCTGTGCAGAACTCTAAGCCCCACCCCTTTCCTCACAGACTTTCTGTCTGACCACCATGTGGTACTGTGTTGACTGGTCGTCTGGAGGAATAGTGTGTCCTGTGCTGAGCTATAACTTTAAGCCCCGCCTCTTCCCTCACAGACGTTCAATCTGACCACCATGTGGTACTGTGTTGACTGGTGGAATAGTGTGTTCAGCACTGAGCTCTAAGCCCCGCCTCTTCCCTCACAGACGTTCAATCTGACCACCATGTGGTACTGTGTTGACTGGTGGAACAGTGTGTTCAGCACTGAGCTCTAAGCCCCGCCTCTTCCCTCACAAACGTTCAACCTGACCACCATGTGATAGGCCTGCAGTGTTGACTGGCAGAATGCCGAGTGATTTCATCCTGATTAGCAGTCGACTGATTGCAAGTTGCCTGACTGGAATGCTGCTGGTATCACTCATCACCATTGGATGTGCTGCATTGATTTCTGTGTACTCCATTGCTACGCTTTAGCTTGTGGCTTTGTGGGGAAAAGTGTGTCTGCCAGTCTTAGGGCTCCCGCACAGAATATTGCTGATGACGTTCCGATTGGCTGAAACGCTGGAGTGACTGACAGCCCAGTGCTCTGTTTACGTCTGCTTTAGTCAGTGGTCGGCACGGAATGTTGCTGATGACGTTCTGATTGGCTGAAGTGCTGGGGTGACTGACAGCCTAGCACTCTGTGTGCATCTGCTTCTCTCGGTGCATGACCATGTGGTCACAGTTTGTTGTCAGTGAGCTTGTATGTCATGCGTGGCATCATGCCAGGAAGCTGGGGCTGCAGTCTGTGTATCCTGCAAACTGTCTTACTCTCGGCCGTCATCATCCTGTTCTTATCACCCAGTCCACACTCATCATCATCACTGACGTTGTCGTCATTGCCATTGTAGCCGTGCTCACCACCGGTACATTTTTCTCTACTCATCATCATCATTACCATAGTAACCACTCATTAATCACAGGCACATTTTCCCACACTCATCGTCAACATCATCACCATTACCGTTGTAGCCACACTTACTGCAGGTACATTTTTCTCTACTCACCATCAGCATCGCCATCATCATCATCATTGTTACAATTGTAGCCACGTTCATCACAGGCACATTTTCCCACACTCATCATCAACATCATCACCATTATCATTGTAGCCATGCTCACCACAGGTACATTTTTCTCTGCTCATCATCAACATCGCCATCATCATCATCATCGTTACCATTGTAACCACACTCATCACAGGCACATTTTCCCACGCTCATCATCATCACCACCTTCATTATCACCATCATCACACCATTGTAGCCATGCTCATCACAGGCACATTTTCCCACACTCATCATCACCACCACCTTCATTATCACCATTATTACACCATTGTAGCCATGCTCATCACAGGCACACTTTCCCATCCTTTCTTCCTTCGCAGTCCCAGTCAAATGAGCTCTGCTTTTTGGCTGTAGCAGATTTGTTTGGGCCCCAGTTAAAGCTGCTGCCGTGACACGCGTCGTGTTTGGTCACTTTGCCTCCACGCTGCTGCAGCCTGCTGCTTGTGTGAGCACAGAGAGTGAACTCACTGGTTTCACAATACCTTCTTTGTTTCTCAGTTTGATATTTGTCCTTTGGATGTGCATTTATTCCTGCAGCTGTTTGTTTGTTTGAATATGGACATCTCTGTGTATTTGTCTGTGTATTCTTTACCTTTTTGTCTATAGATTGATGTTAATTGTTGGTCATTTCCAGTTGCACTCGGGGGGAAAAACCATGTTATGTAACATTACTATTTTTTTTATTGAGGGGATGGATGAGGGAGCTAGAATGAAGAGGGTTAAGATTTGGCGTTAAGACGAAAAGAAGAAGGAGAACAACAGCAACCAGATGAGAAGAGACTTAGCGTAGACTGGTAGTGTACGTGTGTCATCGCTTTCGTTGTCATGACGATTGTCTGTGCTGTGGCTGCAGCTGGAGTTGGGCTGTGCTTCCTTTGCCTCAGCCATGTTTCTCCTCTCACAATGTCCCTTTCTTCTCCCTCATGTAGATGGTGGACAAAATCTTGTGGGTAAGCTGAGTCATCTCCCCTCGTTACTCTTCTGCGCTTACTCCCCTTGCCTTCCTGCCATGTTATGTTACAGTGGTGCTGCTGTTTCAGCCAAGATGATTTTGGTTTTTTATCTCCATTTTTTTTATTTATTTTTTAATGAATTTTTTTTTTAAATCTGTTTTTTGTTTGTTTGTTGTTGTTGTTTCTTATTAGGAAAAGAAGACAGTATGACTTTTGACAGCTTTTCAGCATTGGTTTGGGTGCACAGTAGCAGAATTTTGTTTCAGGGTGAATTTCTGTTTGATTTGAAATGCATTTTGCGGGCCATGATTGTTGTGCATAGTCAGTCAGTGTTATTGAGCACAGGGGGAGGAGAGGGGTGGGGTGGGGTGGGGGTGAGACTGAGTCAACATCATTTTGCTAACATTTTGCATGTTGTGATTAGGCGATACAACACTTGACAGAACTGAATTGACTAGTTTTTGTGTATTAACTGTTGTAAACTGGTGGAAATTAAAGAATGTTAGCATATTATGTGGCATTGCTCTGTGTAGTTCAGATTTAATATGCAGTGAGTAAACCAGCATGTTTTGTGGAGAGGACCAAAGAAGAATACAGTGAAGGAATTTGGACCACTAGACCATTTTGTTTTATTATTACCAAATATAACTAACATCTCTTTGAGAGTATCACGTTTTTTTATATATTTAAAAAATACATACATATATATATTTGGTGTAACTGTAAGCATTTAAGACAGTATGTCCCGAATATGTCAACTGACATCTGAGGACATTAAGCATTACTTCGTCATCAGCATTTAAGATTTATACTATGGGAATATAGCAAGTTTGGAGAGGCCTCTGTCTATCTCCTCCCCCCCCCCCTCCCCCCGGCCCCTTTTTCTATTTTATTTTTATAAATGTTTGTTTGGGGACAAACTACAGAAAAGCTGCAAAATGAAGTCTTCTTTTCTTGTAAACTGCATGCCCTAGAAACAGACATTGATTTGTTTTTAGCCATTTTGTCATGTTTGTTCGTTTAGTTGATTTAACTGGATGTTCTGTGGACTGAGGTTGATCCTGATCAACTTGTGCTTAGACGCAGATCATGGACCGAACATGTGGGCAGTGTATTGCCGTTGATGGTTCATGCATTTGACAGCATGTGTGTGTCTGTGTATGTATTTCTAAGTGTGTAACAGGCTTAAGGCCTGAAAACCTCTTGCTTTGTTCATTGGCCCTATCTTTCTTGCATGACTGTCTTAGAACTGTCCGGAGGAGGACTGTAATTGTCTTGTGAGGGACTGCCAGTGTCATGAGAGGGACTGTAAATGTTATGAGAGGGACTGTGGCGGTCATGAGGGGGACTGTAAGTGTCATGAGAGGGACTGTGGCAGTCATGAGGGGGACTGTAAGTGTCATGAGAGGGACTGTGGCAGTCATGAGGGGGACTGTAAATGTCGTGAGAGGGACTGTGGCGGTCATGAGGGGGGGGCTGTAAGTGTCATGAGAGGGACTGTGGCGGTCATGAGGGGGACTGTAAGTGTCATGAGAGGGACTGTGGCGGTCATGAGGGGGACTGTAAGTGTCATGAGAGGGACTGTGGCGGTCATGAGGGGGACTGTAAGTGTCATGAGAGGGACTGTGGCGGTCATGAGGGGGACTGTAAGTGTCATGAGAGGGACTGTGGCAGTCATGAGGGGGGCTTAAGTGTCATGAGAGGGACTGTGGCGGTCATGAGGGGGGCTGTAAGTGTCATGAGAGGGACTGTGGCAGTCATGAGGGGGACTGTAAATGTCATGAGAGGGACTGTGGCGGTCATGAGGGGGACTGTAAGTGTCATGAGAGGGACTGTGGCAGTCATGAGGGGGACTGTAAATGTCATGAGAGGGACTGTGGCAGTCATGAGGGGGGGCTGTAAGTGTCATGTGAGGGACTGTGGCGGTCATGAGGGGGGCTGTAAGTGTCATGAGAGGGACTGTAAATGTCATGTGATTGACTGCAAATGTCACACGAGGGACTGCAGATGTCATGAGAGGGACTGTAGTTGTCATTGGAGGGACTTTGAATGTGACTGTCATCAGACTTGTAGTTGTTATGTAAAGAGCTGCAGACATCAGTTGCCATGACATGAACTGTTATCTCCTGTGCAGGGATGGTTGATATAGGATGAGGAGAGAGGTGTTTGTATGGGAGGGACTACAAAAATCATAAGATGTTAGGTACTGTGAAAAGCGTGATATGACTGAAAAATCATGATAAGGACTGTGAAAATCATGATATGGTAGGGACTGAAAATAATGAGATGTTAGGGACTGTGAAAATCCCGATATGTTAGGGACTGTGAAAATCCTTAGATGTTAGGGACTGTGAAAATCCCGATATGTTAGGGACTGTGAAAATTGTGATATGTTAGGGACTGCGAAAATAATGAGATGTTAGGGACTGTGAAAATCATGAGATGTTAGGGACTGTGAAAATCCTTAGATGTTAGGGACTGCAAAAATTGTGATATGTTAGGGACTGCAAAAATAATGAGATGTTACTAACATATCATGCAGTCCCTAACATATCACAAATTTTGCAGTGATAATTGCGATATGTTAGGGACTGCAAAAATTGTGATATGTTAAGGACTGCAAAAATCGTGAGATGTTGGGGACTGTGAAAATCATGAGCCATTAGGGACTGTAAGTCTGTAACTGTAGAAACCGTGAGGGGAACTGTAATTGTCATGTTAGGGACTGTAGTTGTCACGAGAGGGAGAGGGTCATTGGTACGTGGGACCATGAAGACCACGAGAGGGACTGCAATGTTCATGTGGGAGAGTGTGTCAGGGACTGTGAATGTACTGAGACGTATTGTTGTTGCCATGTGAGACTGAAAGTATTGTAATGAGAGAGACCTCAGCTGTCATGTTGCAGACTATGAATGTAATGAGAGGCACTGCAGTTGTGGCATTGGGGGCTGTGAGTGTGAGTGTAATTAATGACACTGTAATTGTCATTGCTGTGGTCAGCAGTGGTCATGTTAGGGACTGTGGATGTCATGAGAGGCACTGTAATCATGAGGAGAAGGACTGTGCTCGTCATGCAGAGGGTTGTGAATTCATATATATGGGGGAGACTTTAATTGTCACGTGAAGGACTGTGAATATTGTGAGAAGGATTGTACCTGTCAGTGACACAACTGAAGTCCCTTGCATGACAAACTACAGTCCCTGTCATGACAGTCCCAGTCCCAAACGTAACACTTGCATTACAGCTCATCGCATTCAGTCTCATGACAATGCATTCAGTCTCTCACATAAAGGAATACCATGAACGTCGTGAGTGGGACTGTGAACGTCATGTGAGGGATTGTGAGTATCACGAGAGGGACTGCACCTGTCACATGAAACCAAGGAATACCATGAAGGACATGAGGGGGACTGTGAATGTCATGTGTGAGGGGCTGGAATAGTCATGACAGGAGGTAGTGTAGTTGTCATGTGAGAAGTGTGAATGTCACAAGAGGGACTGTAGTTGTCATGCAAGGGACTGTACTTGTCATGAGGGAGATTCCACACTCCATGCAGAGACCATGGCCTACTGTCCTCTGAGGAATGGTTATGTAAAAAAAAAGAGGGATGGTTACATAATAAGGGGAAATGGTTACACAACAAGGAGGGATGATTACATAATAAGGAGATATGGTTATATAACAAGGTTGGGTGGTTACACAGCAAGGAGGGGTGGTTGTGTAACAAGCAGGGATGGTTACACAATAAGGATGGATGGTTACATGACAATGAGGGATGGTTACACAATAAGGATGGATGGTTACATGACAATGAGGGATGGTTACACAATAAGGATGGATGGTTACATGACAATGAGGGATGGTTACACAGTAAGGGTGGATGGTTACATGACAATGAGGGATGGTTACACAGTAAGGATGGATGGTTACATGACAATGAGGGATGGTTACACAGTAAGGATGGATGGTTACATGACAATGAGGGATGGTTACACAATAAGGATGGATGCTTACAAGACAATGAGGGATGGTTACACAATAAGGATGGATGGTTACATGACAGGGATGGTTACACAGTAAGGATGGATGGTTACATGACAATGAGGGATGGTTACACAATTAGTAGGGATGGTTACATGACAGGGATGGTTACACAGTAAGGATGGATGGTTACATGACAGTGAGGGATGGTTACACAGTAAGGATGGATGGTCACACAACAAGGAGGAATGGTTATGTAACAAGGATGGAACATAACAAGGCAGGATGTTTATGTAACAAGGACAGGGAGGACATTCCGTTTTACTTGTTTACTGCTGGGGGTTTGGGGGGGGGGGGGGTATGTGGTTCTTCATTAATACTGCATGGTCATGTTTATTTTAGTGTCATTGTTTCTGTGTAAATCACAGAATGCTGCATCCGCTATGCTCTTTTGTTGTTGTTGTTGTTGTTTTTCAGCCCATAAGGCAGTGTGGTGAACACATTGTTCAGTTTAATTACAAGTCTTGCAGCTGCATTTATTTTTTATGCCTGAATTTGTTGTTTTGCTTCCAACCCAGTTTTGTTGCAAGAATGATGTGGGCTACAATATTGTTAGCGATGTTAGACATGGCATTGTGTTAAAGGGGAATGAAACTGAGGATGCAAGTTGGTCTGAAAACCTAGAAAATGTGCACATTTCACCTGCATGCTTCTTTTGGTTGTTAAAATGGATACAAAAGAAGTGTCCCCATTTTTTTTTTTTTGTGTGTGTGTTAATTTAGAGCTCCTGGGACATGGCCGTGTTGGCTCCCTCTTTATCTCCCCCTTCCCATTGGCCTATTATTCAAAGCCTGCTGAAGTACATACCAAGATGCACTTTTGTTTGGTAGGCAGGTGAGAGAGTTGGTATTTAGGATGTAGGGGCCCTGGATCCAGAATGGCATGGGGTGTGCTGATAAGTCTAGGCATGCTAGAGGACTGTCGTTAGTGTAGAGCTGTTACAGTTTTTCTGTCTGGGCCGTTAGTTGTACATTTTTAACAAGCGTGTCGTTGTGTGCATGGAATAACAAAACAACCTCTGTGCATGAACAGCTAGCATGAAATTGGAATGTGATTTCTTTTTCAATAATCTTTTAGTTTTTTTACATGTACAAAGATTTCTTTTGTATTCATCAGTCACAGAGTCAGTGTTTGCTGTGATGCTTATAAGCTGGTATATGCACTGAAAAGGGGAGTAACTGATACATATATTATGCATTCAAAAGGGGAAGTAACTGATATATACACTCTGAAGGGGAATAACTGATACATATATTATGTGCTCAAAAGGGGAGTAACTGATATATGCACTCAGAAGGGGAGTAACTGATACATATATTATGCACTCAGAAGGGGAGTAACTGATATATGCAATCAGAAGGGGAGTAACTGATACATATATTATGTGCTCAAAAGGGGAGTAACTGATATATGCACTCAGAAGGGGAATAACGGCCTGGTAAGAATTTAATGTTCTCTGACCAGCAACATAGCAACAAAGCATTGTAGTGTTATTACTCAGCATTAATGTTGTAAGTTTATTTGTTAGTGTTGTAAGCTGTTTCTGCCAGCCTGTGGAAGTTGCACCATGATGGTTTTCACCCATTTGTTTCTCATGCATACATTATCAGTTGTACCCAAGATGAGCCAAACCGTGTAATGCTTAAGCCGAAACAGCTAGATAAACTAACAGTGGCTCGCTTGTACTGTGCATTTTGCTTAAGATCACTTATTAAAAGAATTGAACAAGCGCAACTCTGTAATGATGTAAACTAACTGAATCATTCATAATGTGCATTTTGAGTTGGCCTCGAAAGTGAATTGAACTAGCACAGATTCCTTGAAGTTAGTAAGTTAGCAGTTAGGTTGTAAGGCTGGGTTGCAACACAACATCTGGAGGGTTAACCCTTTGAGCTCTGCAGCTGCACCGCCTGCACTGGTCCCAGGAGTGAAAGGGTTAACCCATTGATCTCTGCAGCTGCACCACCTGTGCAGGTCCCAGGGGTGAAGGGGTTAACCCATTGATCTCTGCAGCTGCACCGCCTGGGCAGGTCCCAGTGGTGTAGGGGTTAACCCTTTCAGCTCTACAGCTGCACCACCTGCACTGGTCCCAGGGGTATAGGGGTTAACCCTTTCAGCTCTACAGCTGCACTGCTTGTACTGGTCCCAGGGGTGTAGGGGTTAACCCTTTCAGCTCTGCGGCTGCACCACCTGCACTGGTCCCAGGGGTGTAGGGGTTAACCCTTTCAGATCTACAGCTGCACCAAATGCATTGGTCCCAGGGGTATAGGGGTTAACCCTTTCAGCTCTACAGCTGCACTGCCTGTACTGGTCCCAGGGGTGTAGGGGTTAACCCTTTCAGCTCTGCGGCTGCACCACCTGCACTGGTCCCAGGGGTGTAGGGGTTAACCCTTTCAGCTCTATGGCTTCATTGCTTGCACTGGTCCCAGTGGTGACAGGGTTGATAACCCTGTCCGCTATGCTTTTTGGGTGACAGTGTTGTCTTTTTCTTGTGATGGTAAAGCTCTGTGTAGTTATACAAAAAAGTAGTTACTGTAGAAAATAAATCAACAAAGAGGAAATGTATCGGAAGCCAGCTTTAAAGACCAAGCTAAAGTCAGGCAAAATTGTCAATAATAGATAACTTTTGTATAGCGCTACTCTCTGGCGTACCCAAACTCACTGCACTTTCCAACATTTTCCAAGTTTCACAAACATAATACAAATGACAACTAACAATGTATAATATACAAGTACATGTGCCATATGAGAAGCAGCAATATATAAAGAAAATGAATCATTACTACCTACCCTTAATTCCATCCTTCCCAGTCCCCATCCCCACCCCCAACTGAAGCACAGACACACACACACAAACACACACACACACAAACACACAAACACACATACACGAGTATGAAACAGGTAGTGGTTGGCACGTACAAATCAATCAGAAGGCTTGGTGGAAGAGATGTGTTTTTAGGTTAACTTTGAAATTTGGGGAGTAACCGATAACTGATAATACATATAATAATGGTACACTTAGGTAATGCCTCCCCTATGGCATTTTACAATGAACAACAACACCCACATAGGCTACATGTATACATCCATATGTGTCATTCAGAATACTCACACACATGCATGCACACTCACACAAATGCAGTGTTAGATTAGGGGAGGGTTGGGGGTAAGGTGAGCTAAAAGAAGTCATGATCACTAAAGAAAAGACAAGTGTGAGACAATTTCAATGCAGTGTTAGATTAGGGGAGGGCTAGGGGTAAGGTGAGCTAAAAGAAGTCATGATCACTGAAGAAAAGACAAGTGTGAGGCAGAATTTCAATGCAGGGTTAGATTAGGGGAAGGTTGGAGGTAAGCTGAGCTAAAACAAGTTACATTCACTGAGAAAAGGACAAGTGTGAGACAGAATTTTAACACAGTATCAGGTTAGGGAAGGGGTAAGGTGAGCTAAAAGAAGTCATGATCACTGAGGAAGAGACAAGTGTGAGGCAGAATTTCAGCATTTGAATTGCGAGAAGTGTTGTGAGAAAAGGTAGGTTTTGAGTGTGTTTACCAGAGGGATGGCCCTCGACTGGGCATTCATTTATGTGTGAATATGTAGTGGTTGGGCAGAAAGTGGTCATGGTTGGGCAGAAAGTGGTCGGTGGTGAAACATTCGCTGGTGATACCCAGCTCCACAGATCAGCCCCACCTCCAGACTTCACTCACATACATCATTTCTTCACTTCAGCAATGCACAGCAGACATTAAAGTAAAAGTCCAAGGTTTTTAAGTATGCAAAATGACCATTGAAATGATTGACAAATGAGTCACTAGTTTCAGATTTAATTAAATAAAACATTTAATTTGGTTTTTAATTGATTTTATTTTCTGTAGGCTTCCCCGGAAGTGACGTCAGTCTGGGGAGTCAGTGCAGTTGCCATGTTAGATTCTTCAGTAAACTGTGTATGCGTGTGGTCGACAAAAAAGTTACCTATGCCGGCCTACTGTGTTGCTGCGAACTGTAACAATTCGCAGACGACCCCAGGTATAACAATGCAAGAGCTCCCGCACAATTGACCCGCAGTGAGGCGAAAGTGGATTAAGTTTATACAATTTAAATGAGCTGACTTTCTTGTTGCACTGCATCAAGCCCATTTGTGTCATGAGCACATCAGTGAGTGCGATTTCTCAAACCCCATGGAATACCGCATGGGGTTTGCTTCAAAGCTGACATGATGTTCCAGTACTCTTTCAAAATCCTGCCTGACAGGCTCAAACTGATACGGCTGTATCCTTGTGGGTCTCTCGGGCAAAGTATCAGTTTCGTCTTCGGAGCTCGAGTTGGCCATTTTGCAGCGACTCCCCAGAGTGACGTAGTAGGCATATGGTCACGTGATTTGGGCGTCATGGCAACGCTTTTGGTACAACAGAAAATGCCTTTTTTTTAATGCATTTATAACCCTCAGATCACAGTTTCACCTACATCATCGTTCTCAACGATCTTTAACGGAAATTGTGTCAAAAATCACCCCTAACCTTGGACTTTTCCTTTAAAGACTGGATGCTGTCAAACAAGCTGAAACTAATGAAACAGTGATAAAACTGAGGTGATCAGTCTTTCTCCTCCATTGCCCACACAATCCATGTTTCTAACCTCTGTATCTGTTGGTTGCTTGTCCATTTCTTTCACATATCAGGTCAGGGACCTCAGATTTCATATTGATTCCAAACTGGACATGAAAAAAACACGCTGTGAACACACTTGTAAAAAAAAAAAAAAAAAAGACCTTGAACTTCACATCGGGTTAAAATAGGGGACATTGGGTGTGCATGGGTTAACCCATGTTGATGTTCAGAGCTGGGTGCCAGACTGGTGAATAGTTTACTGACACAAGTCAGCACTTGATATACTGTTAATGATGCAGTGGACAGACTAGAGAATAGTTTACTGACCCAATTCAGCACTTGATATACTGTTAATGATGCAGTGGACAGACTAGAGAATAGTTTACTGACCCAATTCAGCACTCGATATACTGTTAATGGTGCAGTGGACAGACTAGAGAATAGTTTACTGACCCAATTCAGCACTTGACATACTGTTAATGATGCAGTGGACAGACTAGAGAATAGTTTACTGACCCAATTCAGCACTTGATATACTGTTAATGGTGCAGTGGACAGACTAGAGAGTAGTTTACTTGACATACTGTTAATGATGCAGTGGACAGACTAGAGAGTAGTTTACTGACCCAATTCAGCACTTGATATACTGTTAATGGTGCAGTGGACAGACTAGAGAGTAGTTTACTGACACAAGTCAGCACTTGACATACTGTTAATGGTGCAGTGGACAGACTAGAGAGTAGTTTACTTGATATACTGTTAATGATGCAGTGGACAGACTAGAGAGTAGTTTACTTGACATACTGTTAATGATGCAGTGGACAGACTAGAGAGTAGTTTACTTGACATACTGTTAATGATGCAGTAGACAGACTAGAGAGTAGTTTACTTGATATACTGTTAATGATGCAGTGGACAGACTAGAGAGTAGTTTACTTGACATACTGTTAATGATGCAGTGGACAGGCTAGAGAGTAGTTTACTTGATATACTGTTAATGATGCAGTGGACAGACTAGAGAGTAGTTTACTTGACATACATGCAAACACGCACGCACGCACGCACGCACACACATGCATGCATGCATGTACACACACAAGCACACAAACACACACACATACTTGTGTACACTTAGCCATAGTTTGGACTGTGGGTGCCTAGTTGCAGATTGTGAAGTACGTTAATGTGTAATTGTCTTTCTTTGACTTCGTAGACTGTTTCCTTGAGCATAAAGCTCTTTTTCAGGGTGCGGATATTAAATCTTTCTGAATGCTTTTTTCCACACAGGGCGAGACGTACAGTTTCAAAGATGCCATTGTTCTGGGGGAGTACAAGACTGATGATAGCGCCGTGCCAAACGACAAGAAAGGAGAAAAGGTGACTGTTGCAAAAAGCAAACAAAACAAAACAAAGAAAGAAAGAAAAAAAAAGGATTGCTTTAGATTGAAACTAAGGTGAAGGAAAAACCTCTGCTTCACGATCTGATGAAAAAAAGCTTGTGTGGAGATGGTGACGAGTCAGTGAGTCTGAAAGATTGAAGTAAGACTTGCATGAAGTATAAACTAATGTTTTGTTGTTGTTGTTGTTTTGACTGTTTAACTAAAACAAAAAGAGACTAGCAAGTAGGTGGGTCCTGATATTAATTTTTGCGTATATAATAACCGTATATAACTTAAGGCTAAATATCGCTTTGATCTATGCAAACTATGTAATTTACAAGAAGAAACAATACTAAGGATAGCTGATGATTTATAGCTACTGAACTGTTTTTTTGTTTTTTGTTTTTTTGTTTAAATGCAGTCTTGGTTTTTATTTTGGTGTTATTTATCAGGTTATAAAACCTTTTTTGGCAGAGAACATGACTTTTGTATTTGATGTAATATATAAAAAAAAATGTCAGTCTGTTTGATGTTAATGTATGAGAAAGTGCATTTGCCTGCCTACCATGTTAACTGCATTTCAAGCCCACGTCTGCCTGACTTGCAATCTTAACACTTTTGTTTGTTTGTTACGGAGCATTAATATTATTTCTTTATTCATTTTTTTTTCCTCCCTTCTGTTGTATTGTTTAGCTTTGTAAACCACCCAAAACTAACGTAAAGAAAGGCAAGTAGAGCCAGTGCAACTTCTGCATACAGTTTTGTCAGAAGTTTCTTTCTTTGCTTGCGTTCCTCAGCTGTAGCCTTGAGGTTCACCCAGTGTTGGGTGAGAAGGTAGTGCGTGCATCCATTTCCCCGTGCCTGTACATACTGTCATACACGCATACAAACGCAGTATTACCTGCCACTTCAGCAGCTGAACTTAATGGTGTCAGATTAGCAGGCATTGTTTTTGATGGAAGGAATATCACACTTCCCTGTCTACTGATTGTATTATTGGTTTATGGTTTTATGCATTTTTTGTTTTGTTTTTTCGAGTTTTTAGCAAAATGTTTGATTCATTTGTTCAGGTCATTGGGTTTTTTTTTTATTTTTTTATTGTTTTTATTTGAAAAAACAGTTATTTGTACCATTGATGAGATGTGAATGGTGCGCATGACCTTTGACTGTGTGTCCTGTTTGGTCCAATTTCAGACGTTACAGAGAGGGGTAACTGTCACTGTACCCTTTGCCTGTAGTGTGCCTGTCGGTCATAGAGTGAACACTTGAACATCTGTCTTGTATACACACACACGTACACATACGCGGACATATGCGCATGCACGCTCACACACACACACACACACACACCTCACACACATACATGCACACACATGCACACATACACCAAATTGAAGAGTGACTCACACATGTGCATACTTGCATACACAAATGCACACACACACACACACACACACACACACACACACACACACACACACACACACCACCTTGATAATTATGAAAGTGAAATTGTGGGATCGACTGACCTGTCTTTCACTCTATGACACGCAGGCATTATTGACTCCAAGCACTGTTTCTCTCCTCTTCCTGCTATGTGCGCGCGCGTGTGTGTGTGTGTGCTTTTTTTTTGTTGGTGTGTGGCTAGGGTCTTACCCCAGCTGTCAAGCAGCCGTGTGTTTTCACACAGTGCTACAGCACAGTGGTAGATAAAGTAAATGCACAGACAGTTCCTGTCCTTCTCACTGTGGTCAGCTCACTCTGCCTTTGTGTCTTAAGCTGCCGCAGGCTTCCTCGTGTAGTCCTCGCCCTTTGTGTTCAGTGTTAGCGTTCCATATCGGTATACGCACAGCATATGGAAATGTCACGTTTTTGAAGTGTTGGTGTCGTTTTTTTGTGGGGGGTGGGGTCTGGTAGTGATAGAATAGTGATACCAACAGTATCAAACAAACAAACAAAAAGTGGGGGTGGGGGGGGGGGTCTGGTAGTGACAGAATAGTGATACCAACAGTATCAAACAAACAAAAAAGGGGGCGGGGGGGGGGGGGGGGGGGTCTGGTAGTGATAGAATAGTGATACCAACAGTAACAAACAAAAGGGGGGGGGGGGGGGGGGTCTGGTAGTGATAGAATAGTGATACCAACAGTAACAAACAAAAAACATAAAAAGGGGTGGGGGTCTGGTAGTGATAGAATAGTGATACCAACAGTAACAAACAAAAGGGGGGGGGGGGGGTCTGGTAGTGATAGAATAGTGATACCAACAGTAACAAACAAAAGGGGGGGGGTCTGGTAGTGATAGAATAGATGATAACAACAGTTACAAAGGAGGAAGGGGGGGGGGGGGTGTCTGATAGAAATAGAATTTAGCTGACAGTACACCAAGAGCAAGAAAACAGGGTAAGGGGAGTGGGCTTTCTGATGAGTATGAATAGCTTTCTTCAGAGGGCTTCCGAGAGATGGGATGGAGTGGCTGGGCAGACTTCTGAGAGATGAGCTGGAGTGCCGAGGCTTTTCCCAAGTGCACTGATGCAAATTTGAAGTGAACTAAACCTCGCACGTTAGTAACACAGGGCCTTCCCTTCATCCCCCTTTCAGCCAGTACAGTGAGATTTTCGACAAATCTGTCACAGAAATTCCAAACAAAGAAATAAAAAGAGATAAAAGATTCAAAAGGACGCTTATTTATTATCACATAGACAACAGGACACTAGCAGTCATTCTTGTTTTTTGTTTCTTAAAGAAAACATTCTCAATAGAAAAATGTAACAAACTGTTTAAAAGTAGTGTTTACCTGTGTAATACTCTCTCCTAAAATCTTTGCTATTGACGTATATTCTTACATACTCACACAACACATATTTCGGATACAACAGCCACTCTGTGTCGTATAATACTATGCAACACCGAGCCGTCCTAGATCTGTCAGCTGAAATACAGCAAACCCTTTGCACAAAGGAGTAATATCAGCAGCCAATACTGCATGACTGCTGACCATTGAAACTAACCTTAGTTTGATTTCTTGCAATTACTAATGACTATTTATGTACATTCTACACATACATACTGTGTGTGAGTTACGGATAGTTGTGAGGCCCATTTCTAGGGGGGGGGGGGGGGGGTGTGTGTGTGTTTTTGCACAAGCAGTGTACATGTTGCATCACGCTGGACCCAGGCAACACTCCTGTCTTGACCAAAAGTAATACTAATAGCTGTTTTCAGATCCCCAAACTGGCTTGAAAGCGAAGTTGTGAGTCAAGTGACTTTTAGTCAAATGACTGGCATGAAAAATATCAGTGACAGTGTGTAATGGTCACTGCTGGGGCAGCTTGCCGTTGGAGTGTCCAGCATATCCCAGCTTACAGGGTGCAGTTTTCTCTGACACCCTGTTTAATTTGATAAACGCCAAATTTAGCATAAAGGTACTATACTATGTAGTTATATGGTACTCATTGAGGTTTACCAGTTCATGCTTTTCCAGTGACCTTCACTTTTTCTAAGGTCACAGCAAGGTGAAGCTTGTTACTGAAAAAAAATTCGGCTCTTATCTGTTTGAGTTCAAGCTTCCTACTGAATTTGTTAGTGATGTTAAGTGGATCATGAACTGGCCACTGCTATTTACTTCAGCCTGTATTGAAGGGGGATAACTCATGTGTTCCCAGGTGTGACAAAAATTTTTTACATTGGCTTTTTCCTGGGATGCTGTTTTAAAACTTAAACTTTAAAGCCAGGTATTTCAAACTTTGCATGATATCGATAAGAACCATGCTTGGGATCTAGTAAGATTCCTGTCAGGTTAGGTGACCTTGACCTTATTTGAAAGTCACAGCTGTGCCATTAACATGAAGTGCAAATTGTGGCTGTTAGGTTAGAATTAGTATTGGTGGCTATTAGATTAGTATTGGTGTTAGATTTTTGTCCACTGTAGTAAGATTCATGCCAGGTTATGTGACCTTGACCTTATTTGAAGGTCACAGCTGTGCCAGTAACATGAAGTGCAGATTCTGGCTATTAGGTTAGAATTAGTATTGATGGCTATTAGATTAGCATTGGTGTTAGAGTCTTGTCCACTGTAGTTTCATCCTTGAGTGATTGTACTGTATCAAAAAGATGCACAATATGCTATCTGTGACTGGTGTGTATTTAAGGGAGACAACCCTTTCTTTAAATTCTTCTCCATTTTGCACTCGAGTCATCTGAGCATAACTGCTCTTCTTGCTTCAAAAAAAAAAAAAAAAGGCAAAAAAAAAGTGTGCATATTGTGCTTGCACTGGTGTTTTTTAGGTGTTTGAGATCCTGTGGTGTTGCCTGCACATCTCCTGGCAAGCTGTGCTTTGTTTGTGGTGTGCCTGCCTGGTGGTGGTGCCTTTCCCTTCTTCCTCTTAGACCAGTGTACCGTGTAGTCGTTGTGCACAGTGACTGAGAAAATGGAGTTGGGGGGTGGGGGAACTGATGGTTGTCTTGTTAATATTTATGCAACAGAAGTATGTTTTTTGCTTTGAACTTTAGCTCCTCATGCTGGGCACAGCCATGTTGGTTATATAGCTCTTTACCAACGAAAAGCAGAAAAGGGTTGGCTCATGACATCATAGACACTGGTGCCGCACACGCTGGTCTTGTTCATTGCATCAAAGACAAAGGCTGCCGGATGCAAAATGTCTACGTTCACATCTGTGTTTTTGCAGTGTTCAAACCATTAATTTTAACCAGCTAGATCACAAATTGACTGAAGAATTGCTGTGAGTGTGAACTAATCTTTAATAGTTGAGTAAATATATATGCATTTAAATACAAAAGGTCTGTGATGCTGGTTTGCTTTTGGTCCCGTTTAAGACAGAGTGATAAAATGTTTCAGAAATTTCTGCTGCACAATGCACTGTTGTACACTTACGTAGTTTTTGTTCTCTTATGAAGACAGATTTTTCGGCAAAATGATTTTGATGGTTTGGGGGGTGGGGGGGTAGATGGGGGGAATTTCTGTGCCAACTGTCTGTGGTGGAGGCAGGGATGATGCTAGATGCTTTAGAGGTGGTCAGACGTAAAAGCGGGAAATGCTGAATGAACCCCAGGTTAATGTTGTGACATCTGTAGGGCATTAGGAACAGCTGCATTGTTGATTGCAACAATTGCCAGATAAATGCAACTTATTATTTCTGCTGACACTAAAGTCACTGAAATTTGTCGATCACAGAATTCGAAGCTCAGACTTTAATTGTTGGAAACTGTGTAATAACTGATAAAATGCACAAAAATAATATTCTGCATTTGTTTCAATGAATAATAATTGTTTTAAGTAGCTTTCATCAAGCATACACAGTATGAATACACAGCATTTTTTTCTAAAGAAAATTGAAGAAGAAGAGAAGGGAAAAATTTGGGCCAGTGTTTTGCAAACTGCAAGTTTGTGTTGAAGACGCATCTTCCGAATCGTACGCGCACACTTTGTGTTCAAGAATTTTTCAAACCTTGTTTCAGCCCATCTGATTGGATGATGTGAGGATTTGTGTCTTTACTGTGTGCAGTGGAACTACCCATTTATCATGGTCAAACATGACAAGCGGATGGCCTTCACCTTCTTTGCCAAGACTGAGGACCAGCGACAGAAATGGGTCGAGGCCATTGCTCTAGCCCTGTGAGTTGGGAGCAGCTTTTTTCAGATTGAGTGCGCTTTGCTTGGTTGGTTGTTGGCTTGGGTCTTGGCTTGGTTTAGCTTCATGTGACAACTTTTCACTGGGAGGTTAATTTGATTGATAACCATTCATGGTGGATGAGTAATTGGTTAGTTGATTGGTTGATTTGTAATTGGTCATTTGATTGGTTGATTTGTAATTGGTCATCTTGGTTTGCTGTTGGTTAGTTGATTTGTAATGGGGCATCTGATTGGTTAATTTCTAACTGGGCATCTGATTGGTTAATTTGTAGTTGGTCAGCTGATTGGTTGGTTTGTAATTGGGCATCTGATTGGTTGATTTGTAACTGGGCATCTGATTGGTTAACTGTAGTCAACTAACTGATTGTTTGATTTAATAGTTGGTCAATTGAGATTGTTTGATTTAAGAGTTGGTCAATTGATCTGTATGTTATGGTTTTCCTGCTGGTATGCAGTGTAGTGAGTGAGAAATGCGTGCTGCTGATAGGTAGATGCACTGACCAATTGACTGGTTCTTCTATTCCAGGGACAACACACAGCCAGCAGCAGCAGGGGGCAGTCGGAACTACATCATGCACACCTTTGAAAAACCCAAAGAGTGTGACGTCTGTGGGAAATTGCTCAGGTAACCACAGAAAGCTGCATGTAACATAAAAACACCAAACGCTCCATCAGCGGATGTGAGAAAGTCTTAATTACGTAAGCAGAGAAAGCAGCGTGTAAGAGATATAAATAACAAACAATCCATCAGCGGATGTGAGAAAGACTTAATTACGTAAGCAGAGAAAGCAGCGTGTAAGATATATAAATAACAAACAATCCATCAGCGGATGTGAGAAAGACTTAATTACGTAAGCAGAGAAAGCAGCGTGTAAGATATATAAATAACAAACAATCCATCAGCAGATGTGGGAAGAGTGACTTCAATATGAGTAAATCAGTAAGAGCAGCGTAACTTGAGGAATCAATTTTGCGGTATCGACAGTAAGTTTGAGTATTTAACTTTATATCTGATTCACTATTTAATTTTACACAGGTGGAAAGATTTATTTATTTTTTTGCAGCTGTGATTAATGCTTTAGCAAAATCTGTTTACATCAATCAGTATACAGTAAGAGCAGTATAACCTGAAGAATCAGTTCTGCGGTATTGACAGTAAGTTTTAGTAATCAACTTTGTATCTGATTGACTATTTAATGTTACACAGGCAGTAATAAAAAAATTATTCTGAGCTGTGATCAATGCTTTAGCAAAATCTGTTGACATCAGTCAGTCTAAAATCAAGTTTCAAGCACAGATTTGTGTGTGTGGTTTGGTTCCTCTTTGTGTCATCTGGGGACATGCGCTTGAAGCTGTAGACAGTGTTATTTGGTAATACTTGCTATTGTTTCATCACGTCACATCTTTAGAGCTGAACTAAAGTAAAGCTCCTGCACTTCATTGGATTTTGTACAGTCTTTGAAGGGTTTTTCAGGGCCTTGAAAATTTGTGAAATTTTACTCCACCTGTCAGAGTGACTTTGAGAATAAATGCAGCTCCGTGCCTCGGCTGATATAAATCATAATCATGCAATGTGAGTAGTCTGGTATCTGAATTGTGAGTTGAGGGGGGTGCGTGCATCATGTAGTGTGAATTAAATGTGAGTTATTAGTTAAGCCTGAAGTTGGTCTTAAAAAAAAGATTTTTTTTATATTTTGGAGGAGGGATAAAATTTAACAAATTGGAAAGTTTGTAAATTTTGGAGTGAAATGTTTGGATAAAATTTAACAAATTAAAAGGCTTGTGAATTTTGGAGTGAAACATTTGTGGGAACCCTGTTTTTGCTTTTGCACCTTCATAACTGTGTGGTGGTCAAGCATGAAAAATAATGGGTTGTCTTCTGTTTGCACAGGGGGATCTTCTTCCAAGGCTACCTGAATCAAGGTAAGAAGCACTGAGTTCTTCTTCCTCCACACATCTGCCAAGGACTCTGTCCAACAGGTTGTTCTACACTGTCGTCTGACGGATATTGAGTAGCGGTAGTAAGTTGGTGTTTCACACCCAGTCAACCGGTGCGGTTATATCGAGGTGTGACAGGTATTCAACCTTACTACTTTTAGTACAATGCCATTCTGAAGGTGCCACGGGTCTGTGGTGTAGCCAGGGCCACAGATTTAGGCTGTGTCGGTAGATGTCTGTGACAGATCAGTTGCCATGTATATTATGTGATAGTTGCCACTGATGTGTGATAGATCAGTTGCTACAGATAGTTGCCACAAATATGTAATGTATCAGGTGCCTCAATGATTTGTGCTGTCAGGTATCACAGGTATTTGACGAATATAATGTGACAGTTGCCACTGATGTGGGATAGATCAGTTGCTACGGATGTGTAATGGTTGTCACAAATACATGATATATCTGGTGCCACAATGATTTGTTAGGTCAGATGTCACAGGTATTTGACAAGTATATATTTGATGCCACAGATGTGTGGTGTATTCCGCATATTTCAATTCTGTTTCAATTCAATTCAGTTCAGTTAAAAAAACTTTAAACATCCCACAAGGGGAAATTTTGTTGTGGTCATGGCGGGCTCATAAAAAATACATAAAGTTAAGAGAACAATACAACAAGCAAAAGAGTCTTACTTTAACCGTAGCATAGTTATAAATATAGAACAGTTGTGACTTCGTCATAAAATAGTAATGAACTTAAGATCACATACTTGTAAAACAATTAATTAAAGTACCACTCACAGCAATTAAAACAGTATCACACACACACACACACACACCGTGGTACAGTCACACATACACACACACACACACACCACGGCACAGTCACACACACACACACACACACACATACACACACACACACACACCGTGGCACAATCACACACACATACACATGCACACACCGTGGCACACACACACCCACACCGTGGCACAATCACACACACACCATGGCACACACACACCCACACCGTGGCACAATCACACACACACCGTGGCACCCACCCACCCACACCGTGGCACAATCACACACACACCGTGGCACACACACACACACCGTGGCACAATCACACACACACCGTGGCGCACACACACCGTGGCACAATCACACACACACCGTGGCACACACACACACACCATGGCACAATCACACACACACCGTGGCACAATCACACACACACCGTGGCACAATCACACACACACCGTGGCGCACACACACACACACACCGTGGCACACACACACACACACACACACCGTGGCACAATCACACACACACCGTGGCACAATCACACACACACCGTGGCACAATCACACACACACCATGGCACACACACACACCGTGGCACAATCACACACACACCGTGGCGCACACACACACACCGTGGCACAATCACACACACACCGTGGCACAATCACACACACACCGTGGCACAATCACACACACACCGTGGCACACACACACACACCGTGGCACAATCACACACACACCGTGGCGCACACACACACACCGTGGCGCACACACACACACCGTGGCACAATCACACACACACCGTGGCGCACACACACACACACCGTGGCACACACACACACACACCGTGGCACAATCACACACACACCGTGGCGCGCACACACACACACCGTGGCACAATCACACACACACCGTGGCACAATCACACACACACCATGGCACAATCACACACACACCGTGGCACAATCACACACACACCGTGGCACAATCACACACACACACCGTGGCACAATCACACACACACCGTGGCACACACACACACTTCATGTATTTGTGATGTGTTAAGCACCCTGGAGGTGTGAGGTATTATATGCAACAGATTTGTGCCATAGATGCCATGAACATTTGAGGTATTAAATCCGTCAGTGCCACAGGTTTGTTATGCAGTGACGTACTGGTAAGTGCCACAGAGTTGTGATGTGCGGAGGTGTATGGCATTACATGCTACAGATATGTGACATATCAGGTGCCGCGGACCTTTGAGGTGTTAAATCAACAAGCTCTGCAGGTTTGTGTGATGCAGTGACTTACTGGTGACAGCCACAGATTTGCATTGTGGGTCACTGTCAGTCCTTTTTCAGTGTGGGCGTCGCTCTGTGTGTGTGTGTGTGTGTGTGTGTGTGTGTGTGTGTGTGTGTGTGTGTGTGTGTGTGTGTGTGTGTGTGTGTGTGTGTTCAGAGAATCAGATGGCAGTCCACAGATTTGCATTGTGGGTCGTTGTCAGTGCTTTTTCAGTGTGGGCATCGCTGTGTGTGTCTGTGTGCAGAGAATCAAATGGCAGTCCACAAAGAGTGCATAGGGAAGCAACACCAAGCCAAGAGTGAGCCTTGTTGCTAGTCACTGTCTGTGCCCTGTCTGTCCAAGTGTTCCCTTTTCTTCAGTTCTGTCATCTCTTTGTGGTGATCAGTCTGCCATGTCAGTTCTGTCATCTCTTTGTGGTGATCAGTCTGCCATGTCAGTTCTGTCATCTCTTTGTGGTGATCAGTCTGCCGTGTCAGTTCTGTCATCTCTTTGTGGTGATCAGTCTGCCATGTCAGTTCTGTCATCTCTTTGTGGTGATCAGTCTGCCATGTCAGTTCTGTCATCTCTTTGTGGTGATCAGTCTGCCATGTCAGTTCTGTCATCTCTTTGTGGTGATCAGTCTGCCATGTCAGTTCTGTCATCTCTTTGTGGTGATCAGTCTGCCATGTCAGTTCTGTCATCTCTTTGTGGTGATCAGTCTGCCATGTCAGTTCTGTCATCTCTTTGTGGTGATCAGTCTGCCATGTCAGTTCTGTCATCTCTTTGTGGTGATCAGTCTGCCATGTCAGTTCTGTCATCTCTTTGTGGTGATCAGTCTGCCATGTCAGTTCTGTCATCTCTTTGTGGTGATCAGTCTGCCATGTCAGTTCTGTCATCTCTTTGTGGTGATCAGTCTGCCATGTCAGTTCTGTCATCTCTTTGTGGTGATCAGTCTGCCATGTCAGTGCTGTCTGTCTCTGTGTGCTGATCAGTCTGTCATGTCAGTTCTGCCTGTTTCTGTGTCAGTCTGTCCTGTAGGTTCTGTCATGTCTGTGTGGTGATTGGTCTGTTGTGTTACTTCTGTCGGTCTCTGTGTGGTGATCAGTCTGTGGTGTCAGGTCTGTCTGTCTCTGTGTGGTGATTGGTCAGTGGTGTCAGTTCTGTCTGTCTGTGTGGTGGTTGGTCTGTCCTGTAGGTTCTGTCTCTATGTGATGATTGGTCTGTTGTGTCAGTTCTGTCATCTCTGTGTGGTGATTGGTCTGTTGTGTCAATTCTGTCGTGTCTGTGTTGTGATTGGTCTGTTGTGTCAGTTCTGTCATCTCCGTGTGGTGATTGGTCTGTTGCGTCAGTTCTGTCTGTCTCTGGTGGTCGGTCTGTGGTGTACTATTATACTTTTACTATAATATTCAATAACTTCAAAGATTGCAGTCTTATGTCCATGTCATTGGGGTCATTCATTGATTTTTTTACAGAACTTACCATTCATTTCATAAAAGGTACGAACTGTGTGCATACATGTGTGTATAGGTGTTTTTTTTCTCTCTTTTTTCTCCATATCTTTTAACTGCTTTTGGATTCAGATGTGTTTCATTTCACTGTTTTTACAAGTGATTTTCAAATGCATAATGCGACAGCGTGACACCCAGTGCACCCTGTTCTTCTTTCTGCACATGTGCCGTGCGGCAGGCCTTGCAAGTGGCGACAGATTTCATTGTTTTTTGTTCTGCCCTCTGTCCAAACAGAGCCAAGACCACCAAGGACTCTGGAACATGGCCATGAGTGTAAGTTTCCATGGTGCTAGTGATGTGTGTGTGGGGGAGGGGGGGGGGAGTATTCTGATAGGTTTTATATGTGTACATATTATGCCTTTGCCTGTTGATTTTTGTGGACAGAAAAGGCACAGTAGAAACACCTGTTGATGTTCAAATCCTCAAGTCCAAGCTGATGGTTGTAACAATTGTTTGACTTTAGTGTGTACAATGCACTGGGTAAGACATGCTGCATGCACGTGCTCATACACATGCTTGTATACACACACATGCACACTCACTCGCATGCACAGATGCATGCACACACACACACACCTGAAACTGATAATGGGAGTAAACATTGTTTTTGGAAGGGCTGAATCTTTCTGTCTGTCATTGCCAGCACCACAGTTAGGCTTACAGTACATCCCTTAGAGCAAGAAACTGAAAACAAAGGGTCACAGAAGAGCCCAAGACATGAAACCTTTCGACCAAATTTGTGATTATGAATTGCTTTAGGATAACGCTTTTCATCGCTTTCAAGCACGCATACTGCACTTCAATGTGTTTCAGAGCATGCTGGGCTATTTTTAGTGTTTCCATAATCCACCAAGCTCCAACATGGGCTACAGATTCTTTAACGTGTGTACGTGACCTTTTTGCATTCATCAGTTTACAGTCTCATCCGAAGGATTTTTGTAGAGTCTGCACAGAATTTCCCTCCAGAGAATTCTTGGGGCGGGCGCAAAGCCTAGCACATAATGGTCGCCCATCCATACTGTGACCGCACTGGATCGTGCTTGACTTGGCTTTTGAGAGTAAGTGCTCTTGCTCTGTGCCGTTGACTCCACTCCCCTCCACTCCATATTTGAGACGGATGTTGACGTGTTTCTATTTTTAGCGCTGCCATTCAAAGGGAGAGCAGTGGAAACGTACCGAGGGACACCCCCACCGCCGGTGAACATGCGACCACCGCTGTGCTTTGAAAAAGATCAGATTCTGGAAGTCATTTCACAGCCCGATTCAAAATGGTGGAAAGTGAGTTGCTTCTGCTCCTGATGTTTTGCTTTATGTAGAACATGCAAGAGACGAAAGAAACCACAACGTTTCGTACTCTCTTGTTTCTCCGTTTGTCTCTAGCTTTGCTGAGGCAGTGTGAACAGTGAACTTTGCAAGTTAAAAGTACCCCCCTCCACACCCATTCACTCCAATTTTATTTTTATTTTTATAATGAATGGCTAGGGGAGAAATAGATGATTATGAATCTGCTACCTAAATGCTGTTTCTCTAATTCTAATTAGCTGATTTTAAATTAGCCATAGGTGTAAGCAGAAACAGACTGGGCAGCTGATTTTAAATTAGCTATAGTTGTAAGCAGTAGCAGACCGCGGCAGCTGATTTTAAATTAGCCATAGTTGTAAGCAGTAGCAGACCGCGGCAGCTGATTTTAAATTAGCCATAGTTGTAAGCAGTAGCAGACCGCGGCAGCTGATTTTAAATTAGCCATAGTTGTAAGCAGTAGCAGACCGCGGCAGCTGATTTTAAATTAGCCATAGTTGTAAGCAGTAGCAGACCGCGGCAGCTGATTTTAAATTAGCCATAGTTGTAAGCAGTAGCAGACCGCGGCAGCTGATTTTAAATTAGCCATAGTTGTAAGCAGAAGTAGACCGCGGCAGCTGATTTTAAATTAGCCATAGTTGTAAGCAGTAGCAGACCGCGGCAGCTGATTTTAAATTAGCCATAGGTGTAAGCAGTAGCAGACCGCGGCAGCTGATTTTAAATTAGCCATAGGTGTAAGTAGAAACAGACTGGTGTAGAGCAGTGCGTAAGATTGCCAGCAAGGGTTAAAGGCACTTGACAGACCTTGCACGTACATGTACATGTATACAAAACACACAGTATGTTCAGTACATCTGTCCACAGCCCTTGTTTTGTTGACGCTGCCTGTGATTTCCACTTGCTTCATGGGGATTTTTTTTTTGTGGCCAGATGTGGCATTCCTCACTTAAAACCCCCAGAGTTCACCCAGTGTTGGGTGAGAAGGTTGTGTGTGCAGCCGTTTCCCCACACCTACTTTCATACTTGTACACAGGTGCATTGTTATCCCCCACTCCAGCAACTGCATTCCGACCAGAGATGTCAGTAATGATGGAATTTGTCAGTGTCCGGTCATGAAGATTGTTATAGTTGAATTTGATCCCAACATTGACCCTTTAGTTCATACAACAGTCGTTTTGCCATAGCCTGGATATTCTGTTCAGACAATAAGATGATAATAATGACAGTTACAGTGTCAGTGGTCTCTGATCAGAGCCCATGTGGGTGTTAAAAACATTGAATGCAAACAGATGCAGTTACCAGCTTTGAATTTGTGTGAATGTACAGTTCTAGCCTTCTGTGACAGTTTGAATGCTTTCAGTATGAGTTTGCCGGTAAATCATGTCTGCGTTTTTTTTTGTTTTTGTTTTTTTCTAGGGTCGGTTGAGCGGAGAGGAAGGATTTTTTCCCAGCATGTGTGTTGTCATGCACAGACAAATCATGGTAAGTTTGATTCTTCTTTCTTTCTTTTTTCATATGCATTTCTATGTTATTCTCGTGTGTGTGAGAGAGAGACAGAGAGAGTGTCTGTGTGTTTAAAGTTTGTGCAATGATATTTTGAGTTCACTCAAAAACAAGTCTGTGTAATGATGGGTGTTCCAGCAGTCCACCTTGAGGTGATCCTATGGGATTGATGGGATGTTAAAATCCAAGAGTTAACTCGCCATGAAGAAAACTTTTTGAAAAATATCTTTTTTTCTGGCTTCTTGGGGGCTGTGTAGGCAAGGTCTTTCAAACCACTCACGATGGCAGCCTTCACTGAGCTGCGCACTTCTTTACAAATTTTGGGACCATGTCAAGGTCGCAGAAACTGCAGTCTTGCTGTTGTCTACTGGCTGTTATCGGACCGAGTCTGAACCTAGCATGATTGTTGCATACAGGGGCAAGATCAAGCGTAAACTGCTTTTCTTGTCTTGGTATTATTTGAGGGAAATAAACAATGTTTTTCTGTGACAGCAACTTTGCTATCGGCTTCTTCTCAGAAGCTTTATAAGAGAAATATTAGAACCTTTGCATGAACATCGGCATATTTGAGCCATGTAGTGTCGTGCAAATGTTGATGATTTTGATCCATCTGCAAAGTCATGGAAGAGTTTGGAACGGGGGGGGGGGGGGGGGGAGGTATTTCTTGAATGTGGGTTTGTTGTTCAAGAAGATGGTTGAAGAAATGGAAATTATGTTTCTTGAATGTACCAAACATTGTTAAACTTAAAGAGAAAGAGAGAGGCAGGAGACCTTTTCGGTGCCTAGGCCAAAAACGATGCCACATTTTCATCAATTAGATCTGCGTTTCCTTATCCTGTGGACTGTTGTTAATCCAGTGGAATTTGGAGTAGAGGTCTCTGTTTCATTATCCAGCAGACTGTTCTTTGTCCGGTGGAATTTGGACTAGAAGTCTGTGTTTGATTATCCTAATGAATTATAATTATCCTATTATCCTATGGACTTTTCTTTATCTGGTGGAATTTGGACCAGAGATCTGTGTTTTGTTATTCTATGGACTGTTCTTAATCCAGTGGAATTTGGACTAGAGGTCTGTGTTTTATTCTCTTATGGACTGTGATTAATCCAGTGGAAATTGTGACCAGTGAGGTGCTGTACCTATCACCCAGTTGTCCCAGTACTGTGGTAGAATTTCCAGCACACTTTGATTATCTTCTGCGTTTTTGTGAGATGACACTGTGTGAAACTGTACAAGTGAGTGCTGCCTTCCCCAGCCTGTGCGCGACAGTTACGAGGAAGCAGTGGTGCAGCGTTTCAGTGGCAGGGACATGGGAGCCGGCGTGGAGGCGGACCACACCTTGAACGGAACGGCTGTGTCGCCCTCGCAGCTGTGGTAGGGGCTGTGGCCGCAGAGCTAACCCTGCACCCAACTGACTCATTTTAACTCTGCGCTCTCTGCTCTCCCTGCCGCCCCCACCCCCCCCCCCCCCCCCCCCTTAAAATTTTCCTGCAACAAAGATGAAACAGGTTCTGCCTTAGGGAACTTGCCCCCCTCTCCTTCACATCATCATGCCAGATGCACCAGGGGGTGCTCTGTGGTGAGCAAGCTGGTCTTGAATTTAGATGAATGCAGTATTTGCTGATTTCATTTTGATAATGGGGATTTTTTGTCATTTTGTTTTTTGTTTTAGTTAGTATCAATGGGGTTTTGTTCTCATCATTGTCCTGTTCTCCCCCATGCAAATAAATCAAAGTGGGGAAGCATCTTGGGATGGGACAAAGATGTTTGTCAATTTAACGCTGTGTAAATAATAGCGTGCTATGAAAAACATGCAGTTTTGCGTTCACGATATAGATTCCTGGTGGCGGGGACCGAGAGCGTAGGGTTGCATTTTTGTGAATATTTCAGCATGCCTGTCTTGTCCAGATCTTTGTGAATGCAGCACTGGTTTAGTTCTTCAATCTGTACATATTACCTGTGGTAAAAAGACTTTTTTTAAACAAAGTCTTTATTTTATACGAACCAGCTTAAAGAAAGAAAACTTTAAAAGAAGAAGAAGAAGGAAGAAGGAAATCTAGCCAGTCAGTTGGTTTGCGGATGGTGAAGAAACCAGATCTTGTTTCAGTGCCTCGGCAGAGAGAGTGCTGTCCAGTTAGAAGTCTGTGGTTGAATCAAGGGCAGCACACATGCATGCAGGCATGCACACGCACACTCTCACACACACTCTCACACACACTCTCACACACACTCTCACACACACTCTCACACACACTCTCACACACACTCTCACACACACTCTCACACACACTCTCTCTTATGCTCACACACACACTCCCACTCTCGTACGCACACACACTCTCACACACACTCTCTCTCTTATGCTCACACACACACTCCCACTCTCGTACGCACACACACTCTCACACACACTCTCTCTTATGCTCACACACACACTCCCACTCTCGTACGCACACACACTCTCACACACACTCTCTCTTATGCTCACACACACACTCCCACTCTCGTACGCACACACACTCTCACACACACTCTCTCTTATGCTCACACACACACACTCTCACACACACTCTCTCTTATGCTCACACACACACTCCCACTCTCGTACGCACACACACTCTCACACACACTCTCTCTTATGCTCACACACACACTCCCACTCTCGTACGCACACACACTCTCACACACACTCTCTCTTATGCTCACACACACACACTCTCACACACACTCTCTCTTATGCTCACACACACACTCCCACTCTCGTACGCACACACACTCTCACACACACTCTCTCTTATGCTCACACACACACACTCTCACGCACACTCTCTCTTATGCTCACACACACACTCCCACTCTCGTACGCACACACACTCTCACACACACTCTCTCTTATGCTCACACACACACACTCTCACACACACTCTCTCTTATGCTCACACACACACTCCCACTCTCGTACGCACACACACTCTCACACACACTCTCTCTTATGCTCACACACACACACTCCCACTCTCGTACGCACACACACTCTCACGCACACTCTCTCTTATGCTCACACACACACACTCCCACTCTCGTACGCACACACACTCTCACGCACACTCTCTCTTATGCTCACACACACACACTCCCACTCTCGTACGCACACACACTCTCACGCACACTCTCTCTTATGCTCACACACACACTCCCACTCTCGTACGCACGCACACTCTCACACACACTCTCTCTTATGCTCACACACACACTCCCACTCTCGTACGCACGCACACTCTCACACACACTCTCTCTTATGCTCACACACACACTCCCACTCTCGTACGCACGCACACTCTCACACACACTCTCTCTTATGCTCACACACACACTCCCACTCTCGTACGCACACACACTCTCACACACACTCTCTCTTATGCTCACACACACACTCCCACTCTCGTACGCACGCACACTCTCACACACACTCTCTCTTATGCTCACACACACACTCCCACTCTCGTATGCACACACACTCTCACACACACTCTCTCTTATGCTCACACACACACTCCCACTCTCGTACGCACGCACACTCTCACACACACTCTCTCTTATGCTCACACACACACACTCCCACTCTCGTATGCACACACACTCTCACACACACTCTCTCTTGTGCTCACACACACACTCCCACTCTCGTACGCACACACACTCTCACACACACTCTCTCTTGTGCTCACACACACACTCCCACTCTCGTACGCACACACACTCTCACACACACTCTCTCTTGTGCTCACACACACACTCCCACTCTCGTACGCACACACACTCTCACACACACTCTCTCTTGTGCTCACACACACACTCCCACTCTCGTACGCACACACACTCTCACGCACACTCTCTCCCTTATGCCTAGATACAGTCACACTCTCTTGCATGCACACACACACACTTTCACACACACACTCTCTCTTATGCCTACACACACTCACACTCTCTCTCTCTTATGCACACACAACACACACTCTCTCTCTTACTCAGACTCTCTCTCTCTCTCTCTCTCTCTCTCTCTCTCTCTCTCTCTCTCTCTCTCTCTCTCTCTCTCTCTCTCACACACACACACACACACACACACACAAACAAACAAACAAAAACAGCTTTCTTCACAGCACTCAGTGTTACAATGAAGATCAGAGATATTCTGTCTGAATCTCGACATGTCTTAGTTCAGAATGGATGGGATAGCTCAGATGGTAGAGTGACGGACCAAAAAGCCAGTATAATAGTGATGCTGGTTCAGTTCCCTGGTGTGGCAAGGGATTCCCCCCCCCCCCCCCCACCCCCATTAACTTTCATTGCAGACTCTTGTGGTGTTACACAACTGTCACATGCAATTGCATGCATTGACGCCTGTGCACACATTAAAATTCCCAAACTAGTAGCCAAATCAGTGTTTGGACATGCAAAAATGCTGCACTTACAGCTCCTATTCAAAACGCAAAGGTCACTTTGGCTCTGCTGCAAACGTTTTTGTTTTGACCATGATCAGCACAGGGCTGAAGAGACTGGGTGTCTTCACCACTGTCAGACCAACACTGACTGGCAGAAAAAACTGTGGTGGTGACAGCAAAGATATTGTATAGCAAGAAAGTGCAGTCTACACCCAAATGTGAAGACAGTATTGTACAGCAAGATAGTGGATGAAAGCAAGGATATTGTATAGCAGGATAGTGGGTGACAGCAAGGATATTGTATAGCAGGATAGTGGGTGACAGCAAGGATATTGTATAGCAAGATAGTGGGTGACAGCAAGGATATTGTATAGCAAGATAGTGGGTGACAGCAAGGATATTGTATAGGAAGATAGTGGGTGACAGCAAGGATATTGTACAGCAGGATAGTGGGTGACAGCAAGGATATTGTATAGCAGGATAGTGGGTGACGGCAAGGATATTGTATAGCAGGATAGTGGGTGACAGCAAGGATATTGTATAGCAGGATAGTGGGTGACGGCAAGGATATTGTATAGCAAGATAGCGGGTGACAGCAAGGATATTGTATAGCAAGATAGTGGGTGACAGCAAGGATATTGTATAGGAAGATAGTGGGTGACAGCAAGGATATTGTATAGGAAGATAGTGGGTGATAGCAAGGATATTGTATAGCAGGATAGTGGGTGACAGCAAGGATATTGTATAGCAAGATAGTGCAGTCCATACCCAAGCACAAGAAGATAGTGCAGTCCATACCCAAGCACAAGAACAGTACTGTACAGGAAGATAGTGCAGTCCACACTCAAACACAACATGAGGACAGGCACAGAGTTTATGCCATGCAAGCTCTGTGGCTGCCTGCAAAGCCTGATATTATATCTAGTCTTTGCTACTTTACGGCTGATTGCACGAAGAGAGTGCACTAGTCTGGTACCTGTACCATGGATGAAAACAGCAGCACGGGAAAGGAATGGCGTATGGCCTGATTATGGCGCGTCACCTTTCTCATGACATTTTGCGGTTCTGTGTGACGTTGCTGCCGTTGTTGGAGAAAGAGAAAAGGGTGGCAGAGCCGGTCCAGTTGAAGGGAACTCTGTCCTCGCTTTGTTCAGCGAGCCATTAGAAAGACTGGGCTGTCTTGGGATATGATATTTTTGGCGACAGCTTGTAAACATAACGCTGTGTCTCCTTTATTGAAGACGGTCAGGCTCATCTTCCTCTGCATGTGTTTGATTTTAAACCTTTTGAGTTTCTGGATTTGTTTCTAGGTTTTCCCCCTACCCATGTGTTGTGGTGAATAAAACTTTTCAGCATGTCTCCTTGCTGTCTGTTGGCATGGTGTGTTTGTTGCGTAGTGTGTGAAACGGAAAGTGTGATGCTCATAGCCTCAGAGCTGTCCTGCAGCTGACAGAACCCCTTGTTTGTTAGTGTGTGTGTGTGTGTGTATGTGCGTGTGTGTGTGTGTTTAAGCACATTGTGTTGACGCAGCAATGTTTTGTGGGTATTTTGTGTGTGTGTTGTTTTTTCCTGTTTCAGGTCAGGGTTGTTGCGTGGCATGTAGTGTGTAATGTGTACTACATGCAGTGTTGGTAGTGTGTTGCAGAGAGTCCTGTGTCTTCTGGCATGTAGTGTGTAATGTGTACTACATGCAGTGTTGGTAGTGTGTTGCAGGGCGTCCTGTGTCCTTGTTGTGTGTAGAGCGTACTGTATGACACGAGGAGTCCTATGCCCCTGCGGTGTGTTGTGTGTGTACTGTATGACACACATGTAGTGTTGGTAGTGTGTTACAGGGAGTCCTGTGTCCTTGTCACATGTAGTGTGTACTGAGTGACACACATGCAGTGTCCTGACACAGTGTAGGTAGTGTGTTGCAGGGAGTCCTGTGTCCTTGTTGCTGACAGTATGTACTGTGTGACAGCATTGGTAGCTGTGTTGCAGGGTAGTCCTGCAGCGTGTGGCACGTAGTGCGTACTGTGCAGTGTGATGCGTGTAGTGCATAGAGCAGTGATGGTGTGTTGCAGCGCAAGGAGTCCTATTTGCATGTTCACGAGGGTCGAGTGGTGTCAAACGGGAGAGATAACTCCACCCCCCCTCCCCCTGCCCCGCACTCTGTTCATAATGGTCCTGATTATGTGAATGACCCTAATAGTCTTCAGGCCTTTCAGTGGTATGTATCTGTCTTTCCTGCTTTTTTTTTTTGCTTTTTTTCTCTCTCATCATTTCCACCAGACTTTTGTTTATAGCTGTACCTACCTCCTTTTTTCTTCTTCTTCGTTTCTCTTTTTCTTTTTTTTTTACTTTCTTTCTGTGTTGCATCCGGTTTGGGCTATAATTATGATTATGTTATGATGTGGTTATCGTTATTACCTTCATTATGCGGTAACAATTTCAGTTGTGTTTGAGCGTCCCTGATGGTTGTACTGTATTCAGGTCTAGGCTAGTCGTCATTGTTGCACTGTGACTAAAAAGAAACCATCCAATATTTGTATGCGCAAAACTAAACCCTTCTTTGTTCACTAGTCGGATAATAAATGAATAAGCATACTGCACTAAAAAGTGTGTTTTATTTTTTTAGAGGCTCTTTGAATACCGTAATATTAATATGCATGAAAATGAAATTTATAAAAGAACACACAATATGCATGAATATATTTATAAGAACTCAGCAGTGACACCAACCAAAGGTGATGGAAATGGTGGACCAGAATCCTTTCACCGGCTGTGGCCATTATAGACCTGGATTAGAGCTCAGATTACTTAGGCATTAGGCTGGTAAGCAGAGGGACCTCGGTTCAAATCTGCTTTGGCTCTCCTTTCCCTTCAAAAGTTGTGGTCTGTGGACACTGTCTTGTGAATTTGTCCCACACAATTATGAAACACTAAAATGGCTCTCATCGCTGCCCACCTTAATGCAGAAGTCATTCTGGTGGTGACAGTGTGGTGATAGGTACATAATCTCCCTCTCCCCCCACCTCCATACCCCCTTCTCCACATCCGTAATAAACCTTACAATTTCTGTGGATGTTAAGCACCATGTTTACTTACTTACTCAGATTACTTGAAGCTAATATCAGCAGGAGAATTACATATTGTAATATACTTTCCTGGGGGGGGGGGAGGACCATTCTTCTGTTCTTCCAAATCAACACTTTTGCATACTCATCAGTGGGAGATAATTGTGTTGCCTGCCTTAACAAAACAGCAACATCAGCTTTTTGAGGGACACTGTTTACAAAGAACTGCAAGAGCATGTGATAAAGATCTGGCTTGTCAGACAGGCACATAATGATAGAAGTTGGGGTTGTTGGACAGGTATATCTTGATAGAAACTGGGCCTGTCAGACAGGTATGTCATGATAGAAATTGGGCCTGTCAGACAGGTATATCATGATAGAAATTTGGCCTGTCAGACAGGCATATCATGATAGAAATTTGGCCTGTCAGACATGTACATCATGATAGAAATTGGGCCCATCAGATAGGTACATCATGATAGAAATTGGGCCTGTTAAACATGTACATTTTGATTTAAATTTGGCCTGTCAGACAGGTACATCATGATAGAAATTGGGCCTGTTAGGCATGTACATTTTGATAGAAATTTGGCCTGTCAGACAGGTACATCATGATAGAAATTGGGCCTGTTAGACATGTATATATTTTGATAGAAATTTGGCCCATCAGACAGGTACATCATGGTAGAAATTGGGCCTGTTAAACATGTACATTTTGATAGAAATTTGGCCTGTCAGACAGGCACATCATGATTGAAATTGGGCCTGTTAGGCATGTACATTTTGATAGAAATTTGGCCTGTCAGACAGGTACATCATGATAGAAATTGGGCCTGTTAGACATGTATATATTTTGATAGAAATTTGGCCCATCAGACAGGTACATCATGGTAGAAATTGGGCCTGTTAAACATGTACATTTTGATAGAAATTTGGCCTGTCAGACAGGCACATCATGATAGAAATTGGGCCTGTTAGACATGTATATTATGATAGAAATTGGGCCTGTCAGTGTCAGACATGTACGTCATAATAGAAAGTGGGATTGTCCACCAGGTATGTTATGTGAGAATTGTCCCTATGGGTGTCCACCAGGTATGTTATGAGAGAATTGTCCCTGTCCACCAGGTATGTTATGAGAGAATTGTCCCTGTCCACCAGGTATGTTGGGGACATGGAGCGCCTCACAGCCCAGAAACAGCTGGATGCCTGTCCAGACGGAACATTTCTCATCCGTGTCACCAACAACCCGCAGCGCAAAGGGGAACTCTCACTCAGTATTAAGTGAGTATCAAGTTGGAGCTGTTTATGCTGGCCTGACTTCTTGGGGTTCAGGCTTTTTTTTTTTTTTAGCTCATTTCTGCATAGTTGTTTCCATTTTCTTTCCCTTTGCTTACATTCAGAGCAACTCCAGTTTTGTTTGAAGTATGCTTCGTTCAGAATAGTCATTGCCTTTCTTCAGAAGAGCATGCATGCCCCATTTTATTCACAGATAGGCACTTCTGACCAAAGGCGTAAGGGTCAAATTTTAGTAAGAAAGTATTACATTATACTTACAGACAGAAAAAAGTGTATTCACACGGAAGTAAGAAGGGGACATTTTTCTGTAGAAATTCTGGTCATAGTGAACAGGGGTGGTCTCTTCTTTTTTGTTTTGTTTTTGTTGTTGTTGTTGTCTCTCTTGTTTTTTAGGATGGGTGGGTGGGTCGGGGGGGGACAATACCTAGCTCAGTGGTTATAGTGCCGGACTCATGATTGAAAGGTCCTGGGTTTGAATCCCTGCAGGAGCAGCAGGAGAGTTTTCTTCTCCGGGGTCGACTTTCTGTGCTGACTTATTTCAGTATCCATTCCACCCTCATGTGACCACTGCAGCACATGGAAGATCCCGGTCATTCTGCCAAAAGTGCAGGTGGCTGGTTACAGCTAAATGTGCATGAACCTTATGTATGTAGCTTTGCATGAAGTGACTCCGTGCACAGTTGTATGGTGTACACAGAACTTGCACCAAGATGGCAGCAGTTCCAGGTGGCACCAGCCATGCCAGCACAATAAGTCCACCACTTCGGTGGATATTCAAAAACACACTACATAAAGCTAGTCACTCATATAGAATCACATGCGAGTGCAGTGAGTCTGCTCGAGAGCGGAGAATAGCACTGTATAAGCAGTCATCATCATCAGCTAAACTCACAGAGTTTGCTGAATCCACAAACAAGGCCCAGGGAGTTAATTTGTGCTTGGAAGACCTCAAACCAACACAGCAATAGAGACCTGGGTTGCCTACCGTAACCGTCACCTGGCATGCAAGTAAATAATACAACTGTACAAGGTACATAAACTCCACCAGAGGTACATCTTCTGAGAGAGAGGCTGTACCTAGTAAATTATACAACCGCACAAGGTACATAAACTCCACCAGAGGTACATCTTCACACAGAGAGGCTGTACCTAGTAAATTATACAACTGCACAAGGTACATAAACTCCACCAGAGGTACATCTTCAGAGAGAGAGGCTGTACCTAGTAAATTATACAACCGCACAAGGTACATAAACTCCACCAGAGGTACATCTTCAGAGAGAGAGGCTGTACCTAGTAAATTATACAACCGCACAAGGTACATAAACTCCACCAGAGGTACATCTTCTGAGAGAGAGGCTGTACCTAGTAAATTATACAACCGCACAAGGTACATAAACTCCACCAGAGGTACATCTTCAGAGAGAGAGGCTGTACCTAGTAAATTATACAACTGCACAAGGTACATAAACTCCACCAGAGGTACATCTTCAGAGAGAGAGGCTGTACCTAGTAAATTATACAACCGCACAAGGTACATAAACTCCACCAGAGGTACATCTTCAGAGAGAGAGGCTGTACCTAGTAAATTATACAACTGCACAAGGTACATAAACTCCACCAGAGGTACATCTTCTGAGAGAGAGGATGTACCTAGTAAGTTATACAACTGCACAAGGTACATAAACTCCACCAGTTTATCAGAGAGAGGGTGTACCTTCTCACAGAGTTTGCAGTTTCTTTTTGTGTTTTGGGATGTCTGAGACTAGTGGGTGTTACGTTCCAGATATGCCAATGCTGTTCGACACATCAAGGTCAATAGAAGTCCGCAAGGTCGCTTCTACCTGGCAGATGGACGCTACTTTGACAGTGTGCAGGTGAGCAAGATGACATCACAGGCCATGTGGGTAAGACTCTGGGCTTAGGTTTCAGAGGGTTCAAATCCTGATTCGTGCAGTTGCAGACCTTTTTACTCATACAATTTGGGTATATTTTGTATGCCTAAATTTTCAGCATACGAAATAGTGACCCAATGGTAAAATGGGCATTGGAACATACATCTGACTCCCAGAATAGTGACCCATGGGAACATTGCAATAAGTCCCAGAGCAGCAACCCATTAGAACATTCCACAGAATCCCAGAATAGTGACCCATCAGAACATTGCACTGAATCCCAGAATAGTGACCCATCAGAACATTGCACTGAGTCCCAGAATAGTGACCCATCAGAACATTGCACTGAGTCCCAGAATAGAGACTCATCAGAACATTGCACTGAATCCCAGCATAGTGACCCATCAGAACATTCCACAGAATCCCAGAATAGTGACCCATCAGAACATTGCACTGAGTCCCAGAATAGTGACCCATCAGAACATTGCACTGAATCCCAGCATAGTGACCCATCAGAACATTGCACTGAGTCCCAGCATAGTGACCCATCAGATCATACCTCTGACTCCAGCATAGTGACCCATCAGAACATACCTCTGACTCCAGCATAGTGACCCATCAGAACATACCTCTGACTCTCAGCCTCAGACTCCCAGCATAGTGACCCATCAGATCATACCTCTGACTCCAGCATAGTGACCCATCAGATCATACCTCTGACTCCAGCATAGTGACCCATCAGATCATACCTCTGACTCCAGCATAGTGACCCATCAGAACATACCTCTGACTCCAGCATAGTGACCCATCAGATCATACCTCTGACTCCAGCATAGTGTCTATCAGAACATACCTCTGACTCCAGCATAGTGTCTATCAGAACATACCTATGACTCCAGCATGGTGACCCATCAGATCATACCTCTGACTCCAGCATAGTGACCCATCAGAACATACCTCTGACTCCAGCATAGTGTCTATCAGAACATACCTATGACTCCAGCATGGTGACCCATCAGAACATACCTCTGACTCCAGCATAGTGACCCATCAGATCATACCTCTGACTCCAGCATAGTGACCCATCAGAACATACCTCTGACTCCAGCATAGTGACCCATCAGAACATACCTCTGACTCTCAGCCTCAGACTCCCAGCATAGTGACCCATCAGATCATACCTCTGACTCCAGCATAGTGACCCATCAGAACATACCTCTGACTCCAGCATAGTGACCCATCAGAACATACCTCTGACTCTCAGCCTCAGACTCCCAGCATAGTGACCCATCAGATCATACCTCTGACTCCAGCATAGTGACCCATCAGAACATACCTCTGGCTCCAGCATAGTAACCCATCAGAACATACCTCTGGCTCCAGTATAGTAACCCATCAGAACATACCTCTGACTCCAGTGTAATGATCCATCAGAACATACCTCTGACTCTCAGCCTCAGACTCCCAGCACAGTGACCCATCAGAACATACCTCTGACTCCAGCATAGTGACCCATCAGAACATACCTCTGACTCTCAGCCTCAGACTCCCAGCACAGTGACCCATCAGAACATACCTCTGGCTCCAGTATAGTGACCCATCAGAACATACCTCTGACTCCAGTGTAATGATCCATCAGAACATACCTCTGACTCTCAGCCTCAGACTCCCAGCACAGTGACCCATCAGAACATACCTCTGGCTCCAGTATAGTAACCCATCAGAACATACCTCTGACTCCAGTGTAATGATCCATCAGAACATACCACTGACTACCAGCATAGTGACCCTGTGGAAAAATGGGCATCAGAACATATCTCTAACTTGCAGCATAGTGACCCTGGCATCAGAACATACCGCTGACTCCCAGCATAGTGACCCAATGATGAACTGGGCATCAGAACATACCTCTGACTCCCAGCATAGTGTGACCCAATCGGAACACACCTCCCAGTACAGCAGCCCGGTGGAGAAACCAGCATGTGAACGTGCCTTTTGTGTTTTGTTCCGACAGGAGCTTGTGGAGCACTACGAGCACAATGAGCTGGCTGACAGTTTTCCGGACGTGGCCACCACCCTGCGCATTCCCTACAAAACCGTGGCCAGTAAGTGCCCACCCTATCCATCTCCGGTCACTGAGTCTGGCCGCTGTAGTCTTTGTAAAACTTTAACAGTCTGTCACTGCTTTTTGGGGTTGAGGGAGGGGCTGGGGAGAGAGGGGCTTTTGAAAATCCCGCTTCATTAACCCCTTGGTGAAAATTTGGGTCGACTTGTGGGGGTACGGCACCACAGTCACCAGAGCAGCGCTACCCGTTCCTACCGGCATGTGCAGTATTTTCTGTGTGTCCAGTGGTGTGGCTGCCAGCCTTGGGGACTGTGTTCATGTGTGTGTTTGCGTATGTGTGTGCGTGTGTCAGTTTGGGGTGGGGGTGGGGACTGGGAGGGATGGAATTAAGGGTAGGTAGTAATGTTATGATTCATTTTCTTTATATATTGCTGCTTCTCATATGGCACATGTACTTGTATATTATACATTGTTGTCATAATTATATGTATTATGTTTGTGAAACTTAGAAAATGTTGGAGAATGTTGTAAAGCGCAGTGGGTTTGGGTACACCAGAGAATAGCACTATACAAAAGTTATCTGTTATTATTATTTTCACACAGGGGCTGCATGGACACAGCAGGAAAGTGTGCACTGAAAGCTAACTTGGGGAAATTACCCATGTGGGAGGGCAGGAAACTTTGCAGCAAGTAGGGGGTGTGGTGGGGGTTGTATGTTTGCTGCTAGCGTTAAATCTCTGCGTTCCCACTTTACGTGAAGATTGGGTGCAGTGCAAATCTCATTATCTTTTTATGATTATTAATGACGATCATTGGTATATGTGTGGTCATTAATCATGATTATTATTATAATGTGTGTGATTATCATTATTAGAATGTGTGTGGTTATTAATCATTATTATTATTAGATGTGAATATTAATCATTATGTGTATGATTATGTATCATTGGTATGATAACGGGGTGTGATTATTAATCATCATTGTAATGTGTGTGATTATTAATCATTAGTGTTATAATGTATGTGACTATGAATCATTGTTATTATTATAATGTGTGTGATTATTAATCATTGTTATAATGTATGATTATTAAGCATTATTATAAGATGTATTATTATTAATCATTATTATTATAAAGTGTGTGATTATTAATCATTGTTATACTGTATGATTATTAATCACTGTTATAATGTGTGTGATTATTAATCATTGTTATAATGTGTGTGATTATTAATGATTGTTATAACGCGTGTGATTATTAATCATTGTTATAATGCGTGTCAGCTGGAGCAAGGATACTGGGCTACGCTGTGGCAGTGTACGACTACGCAGCCACCTCAACCACGCAGGTCACCTTGAAGCTGAATGACCGCATCGCTATTCTGAGCAAGAACGGACAAGACAAGGGCTGGTGGAAAGGAGAGAACCTGAGAACCAAAAAGGTGAGGACAGGTTTTTTACTTTTTTCAGAGAGGTGTACTGGAATTACTGCATTTGTTCATCTGTCTGTCTGTGTGTCCAGGTTTTGCCCGGATGATATCGTGAACAGCTCAACCTTTTGTAACCGATCCTGTTTTCGTGTCAGCTTTGGAAAGCTGAGAAATAGGAGTCCATGCATGGTGTCCTCTCTTTTACTTCTTGATGGGCACATAAAGAAATGTGCGCATGCAGACATAAACACACATTCACACTTAAACACACCCATACACATTCACACACACACATATATACAGACAGAAACACATTCACACACACACACATTCACACACACATTTTCACACACACATTCACAGACACGTGCACACGTACACACACACATGCACATGTACACACACACACACACACATGCACATGTACACACACACATTCACATTCATACACACATACACACACACAAACACACACACCAAGACTGAAAGCTAAACAACCCCCCCCCCCCCCACCACAACTATTCTAATTCAAAGCCAGCTGTGATTTTGGGTTCCAGGTGGGTTACTTCCCCTTGGCCTACGTTGAAGAAGAAGAGTTATAGCCGCCTTTGCTGCTGCCCCCAGCCACGGAGAGGACTCGCCAACACTGGACACCAAATCTACGATGCACCACACGCAGTCCTGTGAACCTTCTTGCCAACAGCCTGCGTACACCCGGCCGCTCTGCACCAGAACATCCCCAGATGACCCTGCACAGTCATGGACAGGAGGTTTAAAGAAATCCAGCTTCAAACTAACTTCACTGGAGGAACCTCTTCTCAGAGCCCAAGGGACAGGAACTTGTGGTTCTGACACCAGGACTTCGAAACCAGGAAAAAAAATACACAAACAACACAGAGTGGGCTGGAAAGAGGTCGACATCTTCTCCTACTGTAGGTGACTGCATTCAGAGTCTCATCGTCTATTGGCAAGGAGCACAGCGCCGTTCACTGCTGCCTTCAAATGTGTGACAAGGGAAAGTTGGGGGGGGGAGGGTATTGTGAACAGGCCTTGAGGCCTGGGTTGACTTGACAAATTAATAACAACCGCTGAACTGAAGGGACTTAGCTGGAGAGATACAAAGTAAGCCGTTCATGTCGCTCAGTATCGCCAGTCATCTCTTCTTCTTTTTTTCTTCTTCTCTGAGTCTGTGACTTGAAAAAGAATGCATTTCATCTTGCCAGTGAGTGCTGGGTTTATTCCATCAGGTTTATTTACCTTGACCAGTGGAGGGGGCTGTGGGTTTTGCTCAAGGTTTGGGAGGAGACTGCTGGTATTGTCATGGAGTGAACAAAACAAGAAAGGACAGAAGCATAGCCATAGGGTACGTGTAAAGGAGAGTGGGAAGTAGATGAAAAGCGTAGTGGAGACAGTCTACGAACGTGGATTAGGCAGCTGCGTAGGGTGTAAAGGAGAGTGGGAAGTAGATGAAAAGCGTAGTGGAGACAGTCTACGAACGTGGATTAGGCAGCTGCGTAGGGTGTAAAGGAGAGTGGGAAGTAGATGAAAAGCGTAGTGGAGACAGTCTACGAACGTGGATTAGGCAGCTGCGTAGGGTGTAAAGGAGAGTGGGAAGTAGACGAAAAGCGTAGTGGAGACAGTCTACGAACGTGGATTAGGCAGCTGCGTAGGGTGTGAAGGAGAAGGGGACGTAAATGAAAAGTGTAGTGGAGACAGTCTGTGGACGTGGAAGAGGCAGCTGCCAGAATAATAACAGGAGCTGATAGGCACTGCGCTGCACCTGCCTTCTCTCTCTCTCTCTCTCTCTCTCTCTCTCTCTCTCTCTCTCTCTCTCTCTCTCTCTCTCTCTCTCTCTCCAGGGCAGGTATTCGTGTAGTTTTGTGCTGCAAGTCAAGCAGTGAAAAATGACACATTTGTTAGTTCAAGGTCACATGATCTCTACTAAGATAACGATGTCTGTGTATAACAGGGCCACAACACTAAGATAACGATGTCTGTGTATAACAGGGCCACAACACTAAGATAACGATGTCTGTGTATAACAGGGCCACAACACTAAGATAACGATGTCTGTGTATAACAGGGCCACAACACTAAGATAACGATGTCTGTGTATAACAGGGCCACAACACTAAGATAACGATGTCTGTGTATAACAGGGCCACAACACTAAGAGCTGCTGCCATTTTGTAGATACCTGATTGACTCAAGATTCTAAATGTCTGGTTGACTTGTCAAAACACCGCGTTGGTGACATTTTAAATACCCGTCTTGCATGACGCCTGGCCCTGTCTGACATTTTGTTGTTGTGAAAAGTGCGCATGTACAGTACATTGCAACCCAACCCTGCTGAAAGTCCACCCTTCTTTTAAAGGAACCAGCACCCTTCTTTTCAAAGAACTAGCCCTCTCAAAACTGGTTTTGTCTGACAAGGCTGACTTGCCTTCCACTGGTAGGAGAGATCAGAATAAGAGCTTTTAACTCAAGGATTTTGTTTCAAAAATGCTCTGCTGGTTTTGTTTTCAGTTTACAGTTGCTTCCGTTCAGTGCAATGCTTTAGCTGGACTAGGCTGCAGAAAATGCTGTCAGAGTTTCACAGCTGACCTGATGGGGTCTGTTGGCCTCTGACCTTGTTCCACTGGCACCCTGAGTCTGAATGACCTTGTTCTACTGGCCCCCTGAGTCTGAATGGCCTTGTTCCACTGGCCCCCTGAGTCTGAATGACCTTGTTCCACTGGCCCCCTGAGTCTGAATGATCTTGTTCCACTGGCCCCCTGAGTCTGAATGATCTTGTTCCACTGGCCATGTGAGCCTCTTTGATCTTGTTTCACTGGCCATGTGAGCCTCTTTGATCTTGTACTACTGACCATGTGGGTCTCTGTGATCTTGTTCCACTGGCCCTGTGAGCCTCTATGATCTTTGTTCCACTGGCCCTGTGAGCCTTTTGATCTTGTTCCATTGGCTGCGTGGGCCTCTTTGATCTTGTTCCACTGGCCCTGTGAGCCTCTATGATCTTTGTTCCACTGGCCCTGTGAGCCTCTTTGATCTTGTTCCACTGGCTGCGTGGGCCTCTTTGATCTTGTTCCACTGGCCCTGTGAGCCTCTATGATCTTGTTCCACTGGCCATGTGAGCCTCTATGATCTTGTTCCACTGGCCCTGTGAGCCTCTATGATCTTGTTCCACCGGCTATGTGAGCCTCTTTGATCTTGTTTCACTGGCCGTGTGAGCCTCTTTGATCTTGTACTACTGACCATGCGAGTCTCTATGATATCTTGTTCCACTGGCCCAGTGAGCCTCTTTGTTCCACTGGCCATGTGAGCCTCTTTGTTCCACTGGCCATGCAGGGACCTTTGGTGCTGCCATCAAAGAGAGTGTGTGTGCAACACAAATGAACTGGGCCACTATTCGTCACAGGTGAACCATCCTTAACCCCTTCACTGCCCCAGCCTGTCAAACTTATGGGCCAAAATGTGCATGCCTGCTAACAGTTTACTCCCCTGCAGACAGTACATCTGATGGTCCTACAACAAATCTGTTTTCAAGACGGTGCGGTTTGATAGAGGTCCTTTCACTTGCTCCTGAGGAGGAGGGAGAAAAGCCGTAACGATTTCAAAATTGGCACTTTCATGGGTCGTCGCCCGAGTGAGGGCGCAGCAAGCATGGCAGCGAAAGGGTTACAGACTGACTGTGAAATAAGGCAAGCAATTTAGAACAAAATCCTTGGAAGTTTTTTTTCTCTCGATCTGTTGAGCTGGCCAGAGCACTTGCCTTGAGTTAAAGGCTGGTAACCTTCAAAGACCACTGAACCTTGAAGCCCACTGAACCATGAGGACCACTGAACCATGAAGACAATACCTCTCAACCAGTGCACATCACACACCAAGGGAGCCAGTCTGACCAAAGACCACCTGCTTTTCGGACTGCAGTCTCCGAAAGCGTTTCACTCCTATGCTCCATGTAAATAACCCCTCTCCCCCACGCCACAGTGCTCCAAGTTTGAGGGCCACTTGTCTCTGCTTTTGCTGGCTGGTCCCTCTTTCCTCAGAGGTTCAGACGCCATAGGTTAACTAACCAAGCTTGCTGAATCGAGCAGTATCTGCTGAAAATGTTCTTGACAAGAGAATAAAACATATTTGTGCTTGTGTGACTCCGGTTTATTTGGTTGGAAAAAGACACTTTGTGTGACCAACAGAAAATGCAACACAGATTTTATGTGAGTGTGTGTGGATGTGTGTGTGCGTGTGCAAGTGCTCTTAATGAGTTGGAGATTTTTGAACGAAAGGTTTTGCATGTACGCTATTGAGGAGGAGGAGTATACCAGCTTTTGAGGAGCATGGCAACTGTTGAGGAGGTAGGGGAGTAGTACACCCACCACTGAGGAAGAGTGTACCTCTTTTTGATGAGGTAGATGGAATATATCTGCTGTTGAGGAGTACATCTACTTTTCAGGAGGCAGAGAAGTAGTACATCTGCCATTTAGGAGTGTATCCATCACTGAGGAGGAGCATCTTACTGGGGAGTAGATTCTGTTGAGAGTATACCTGCTATTGAGTAATACTGAGGAGGCAGAACAGTTGTATACTTGCTGTTGAGGTGAAATATACCCACAATTATCTACTATTGAGGAGGCAGAGCATACTTGCTGTTGAGGGGGAGTATACCTGCTATTGAGTGTACTGTTCAGGAGGCAGAGAGGTTGTATACTTGCCATTGAGGGGGGTATACCTACTATTGAGGAGGTAGAGCAGTTTTATACTTGCCATTGAGGGGGAGCATGCTTGCTATTGAGTTATCTGTTGAGGAGGCAGAGCAGTAGTATACTTGCCATTGAGGGAAGTATACCTGCTATTATCTACTATTGAGGAGGCAGAGCAGTAGTGTACTTGCCGTTGATGGGGAGTATACCTACTGTTGAGTATCCTATTGAGGAGGCAGAGCAGTAGTGTACTTGCCATTGAGGGGTAGTATACCTGCTATTGAATATCTACTATTGAGGAGGCAGAGCAGTAGTATACTTGCCGTTGAGGGGAGTATACCCATCATCCACTATTGAGGAGGCAAAGCAGTCATATACTTGTCATTGAGGGGGAGTATACCTGCTATTGTCTACTATTGAGGAGGCAGAGCAGTAGTGTACTTGCCGTTGAGGGAGAGTATACCTGTTATTGAGGAGGCAGGGCAATAGTGTACTTACCATTGAGGGAGAGTATACCTGCTGTTATCTACTGAGGAGGCAGAGCATTAGTATACCTGTCATTGAGGAAGAGTAATATCTACTGTTGAAGAGTATGTATGTATATATATATATGTGTGCCTTTGAGGAGTTTGCACTTAATGTTTGCATTTTGTACAAAATAGTGCTACGATGTGAGAACAAGAAAATAATCCTGTTGACTTAGTTTACAGTTGATTGAAGTTAGGATTCTAGGATGTAGGACGTGAAAAACACAGCTATGCTTTATATTACGGATTCTGTTCAGCATCTTTGCCTATGGCTAGTACTGTAGTCCAACAGTTAACAAGACTTACCACTGATGCTGACTCGGCAGAGTAGGGTATATATATATATGCTTCCTTCCCTTACCCCCCCCCCCCCCCCCCCCCCCCAGGGTTTCTGTCCCAGCCAGCATCTCGCTGGGACTGCATGGAGACGACTTGGACTTGAAATTAGTTGCACGAACAAATTTGCAGGGAATAATGCAGAACACATCCTCAGATGTATCCATCAGTGAGCCATTGATTGACACTGTCAGAGCCGTAATGAACTGGCTTGTGCATACTTGTTTTCTGTGTGTGTAAAATTCATGAATATTGACGTGTATATTTTACGTGGTACATTTTCTGAAAACAGCTGCTTCAAGGTGTGTACTGTATGATATACAGATTAACCACAGTACACAGCTGTTAAGTCGTGTGTTTGTTTGTTCTCTTCAGTAAGTGAAGGTGTAAGAACTTCTTGAGTCCGACATTTGTGGTGTCAGGTGTTGAGGACATCTACCAAAAGGTTTTGTGTTGGTGTGTCAAGCACTTCATTATGGTGGCTTTTTACTTTGGTGAAATTGTTAATAGGAGTGACATATTATTTTCATGAATACAGCTTAGCATTTGTTCCTTTTTGTCCCCCCCCACCCCTCTCTCATGAGTGATGAAGTAGAATTCTCAGTTTGCACTTATTTTACAAAATGGTGTATATTATTCCATACTATGAAGTTTGTGTACATCAGGTTCATCATGGGTCGAGGTGGGATTTTTGCTGTATGTTGGCTTATGTTTTCTGTAACTCAAGTATTCTGCATTGAAGGTGTGAAGTTCACACAAGTACGTGTATGATTTTTATGGCAGTATTTGCTGGTCAACAGCCCTTTCTTCTCCTTTTTTTCTCCAACCACAAAATTTCTCAAGTCTCCTAATTTGTCCCAAGACAAAAGAGCATGTTTTAAATCATGCAAGTCTAATTCAAGAAGCAAAAGCAACAGCAGAAATGTAATTCAAATACAAGTCAAAGGGAAAAATGAAGTCTATTCTTCAGATCAGCTTGGTATTGTATAATAAATACTGTGCTGTTAGCAGCAAGTCACAACAGCACATTATTTTATTTTTTTAGTTTGTCTTTCTTAGTTTTGTGTATGGTTTTAACTGGGACAGCAAAAGAACAGCCGGAGCACAGTCATGAGTCGGGCAGATGCCCTGGAGGGCTAGTACATGTATGTAAATAGTTGTGCGTGTGTATGGTGGGTCTGCAGGTGTGTTTGTGAGTGTGTGAAGATGAGAGAGGGTCTGGCTGACAGACAACACTTTATTACACAAGGCTGAGAATTTTGGCGTCAACTCAATGCTAGCTCGTCTTTTTGGCCTTGATAACGTCGTGAAGCTCATGCAAGAGAGATGCCAGTGTTAATAGGGTGAGAATGACAGATGCAGTGCAAGGAGTGAATATATAACATGTATTTTTTAAGCGTGGGCAGAACATTTCTTTTGCTCATCACCTACATCGGAACTTTAATAAAGACCACGGGAAGTGTGGGGAGTATGTATTTGTTGATGGGAGCAATGGTCACAACAGACGATTGACAACCTGAAACCCACACTCGAGTCCAAGCATTACTTTCCAGCACCTTCCTCCAAACTCTGCCAGATTTGGTTACACCACTGAAGGGGCACTCTTTATCTCCATGCAGCTGTCCTCTGACGCGGTCAGCGCCCTCCGAAAGGTTTAGGTCCTAGTAAGACTGTTGAAGCAGCCTAGTGCCGAAGCACGCACATAAACATGAGACGCATCTACCCTGAGTCCAAAAAGAGTTCCGTCACGATTCAAACAATTGTGCTTTTATTTGTGCTGGTGTACTTTGTTGGCGACTATAAATGACACGCCTTGTTTCATTTGAATTGTTTGTAACAAACTTACTACTGTTAGCTGACAGTTTTCAGGAACCTATGATGTAACTAAATACAGCAGTGGTTGAAGAAAGGATGTCGTAAACCAGTGTTTGGAGTTTGCCTGGAACCCTCTGCATGTCTTTCCAGGAGTATGTAACTTATTGCTGTATCACATTTCTCCTGTAACTGTATGCTGTAACTTCTGTAATGCTTGCCATGAAAGAGACTTCTTGTTGTACATGTTTCATACACTGATTCAAAATGCTGTCTGCATAGCAAATGCAGTACATGTTTGTTTTTTGGATCAATCACACTAGCAGAGCATGGAGAGAGATGTATTCTGCTACAACAGTGAATCCATTTGAATAATTCTGCAGCAGAATCTGCAGAAGCAGGGAAAAGATACCACTGCAGCACGATCATCGTCTGACATCATAATAAATAAGGAGTGTATTGACATATATTGTATTTTCGGCCATGGAAAATGCTGCCAAAGTGCCACGAGACTGTAAGCCACACATTCAGTCTTGTTGCTGAGAAGCACTGTGTGCAAGCCACCGCGCTGAAGATGACACACATGTGCTTTCAGGGTCACGTGCGTACAGCACAACTCAGTGGAACTGGTCAGTCACATGATTACAGTGGAATTACTGAGGTCACATGATTAGTGGAATTACTGGGGACATGTGATAACAATGGAATTACTGGGGTTGTGATTACAGTGAAATTACCTAGATCATGTGATTACAGTAGAATTACTGCGGCCATGTGATTACAGTGCAATTACTGGAGTTGTGTGATGACAGTGGAATTACTCAGCTCATGTGATTACATTAAAACTGAAACCTCTGTAGTACGCTGGAACTACAGGGTCCATTGTATTACCCATAATTGACAGAACTTGCCAGTAGTCCACTAGCGTCCACTGTGTGGGCATCAAAAGGCAAAGCAGGAGACTGCTCGCAGTGCAGCGTCTCACTACAGGGGTTGCAGACGCGTATTCTGCTTTCACTTTGTTGCGCAGAAACAGAAAACTTTGCTTGCAACATAACTTGTAATTTAGCATAGTGTGGTTCAAGGACTTGGGAGTGTCATCATTCAGACCGTGCTGCTTTTTTTCCCCCCTCCCTTTCTCCCAGTACACTTACCACCTTCTACAGATGTGGAGCGTGGAGTTTCTTCTTACAAACGTGGCGACGAGTGTGCTCGAGATGCAGCCAATTGAGGCATGTCGCCATGGATGTGGCGCCTTAGCAAATGTTTGGTGTTGCAACATATGTGGGAATGCAGGTGGGGATGAAGAAGTGGCAGGCATGAAAATTGTCAATACCTGTACAAGACATGTCCAATTCATCCCCCCCCCCCCCCCCCATTTCTTTGTGGTGAAATACTTGCGATCAGTGAGATCCCTGTCCTTTTTAATGTGTCAAAAGTGCTGTTCAGTTTCCAGAAATGATGTTCCAGTGGTTGAACATGTATCTTGGCTGCCTTAAAATGTTCACCAGGATGTGAATATAGCCCTTGTTGGCCCCAACAAAAAATGCAGTGCGCCGTCAGTGATCACACACTGTTGTATTATTATTTTCTTTTTTTACATGCTCTACCACAATGAACTTGATGTGTAAATTCATTCATTCTTTTTCACTTCAATTTGTACAAGTTTCTGCAAGAGCTACTTTCTGGCAGGTTAGAGTTGGCAGGCTGTCAGAATGAAATATTTTGAAAACAGGCTTGGTGATCTGCATTTTACTTCATCCATTTGTACCAGTTTCGATGACCTTGTTCAGGTCAGCGATGTTGGTATGTGCTAAAACGCAACATAGATCTGTTGATTGCCTCTTTTAGCGACGATCATCTGCATGGTTTCTAGGTGCTGCAGTGATTTACGCAGGTTACGATGCAAGACAACCTGGATCGAGATTGGATATTTAGAGTGCCAACACTGGTTTTCAAGCGGCCTCATGCAGCGCAGTTGTTGGCAATGCATGCAGCTTCATTTTGACGTACTTCAGGTTCAGAAGCACTACTTACCACAGGCTCAAAAGCAGGAATGTCCACAGCACAGCTCTGTGGCAGAAGGGCTTGTTTTGTAGCTGGATTCATCCAAGAGACCCACAGTTGTGGACTTAGGATCATCTTTGTAGGTTGAGGATATGGATCCAGTGTTGCATCAAGTGTTAGGTCTTTCACAGGAATTTCCCGCCATACATACTCATTTTTTTCAGACCTAGTTATTGCTCGGTTGCATTCGGTGTGAACAATTTTGACACTTCATTGGCCCTGGTTCGTTCTTCTTTTTTTCGCGTTTTATTCAACCAGGTCTGGGGAGATTTCAAGTTAGTCATTTCTTGTGATTCATCTTCTGTCAATTTTCACATCGTGTTCAGAATGTAGGACAATCACTTATGTATGCTGCCTTCCACATTTACATCAGTTATTTTTGGCCAGGTCTCTGCAGACGGCTTTTAAAGGTTTTCAAATAATAAATAGCTGCTCATTTTTGAAGATTTGTTCTCGAATCATTACTAGCTGCCAGAGTTTTGGGACTTTCATTCAAATGAGTTGTGGGTACATAAAAGTTGACCCGTTTGCATGCAAAGCCATTGTTAGGTGCAGTTTATCCCAAGGTGACCATGCAGTCAACACACCATTAAAATCCATGAGCTGGGCTTCAAGTCGTGTACAAAATGCTCAGCAATAGTTGGACATTACATTGCCCCCAAGCATTTTTTGTGTGTGAAAAATGAGCTCAAAAACATTTTACAGTATCAACTTTTCATCAGTTTGCACCACAGGAACTCTTTGTGGGGGGAAATGCTCAGGGATCATTGACCCAAAGGGCAATATAAACTTGGCATTGGCCAATGAATGGTGGTCAAGAGGAAACCGACATCCTGTTTGCTTAGCATTACAATTCCAGAAGGGACTTTCTTCTGATGTTGTATCATTGCACATACAGTATAAATATACAGTATTTTTAATCCATTAAGCTTCTGTTTGTGACTGTGCATCATTGTTAGGAGTGAGCAGTTTGATAGTGAAATATGCATGCCCATGATGAGAATAAACGAGGCTTCTATGGACTTTTGTGTCGACAGTTTTTGACAGTATACTTGTGAACAAACCACCAGACAGACAGAAATGGTTGGGGGTAAAAACCTAAGTAAGCAACCACAAAACCATACAGGTGACAAATTAAAAACCACTTGGTCACATGAGGATCCTCCTTTTCATAATTTAATTGTCATTAAGTGTGACCATTTCACAGACTGGCATGTACCCCCAGCCTTTTTGCCCAGAAAATAATTAAATGGTTACATGACCCTCTCCTTTTATTTATTAAAGACTTTGGGCTAAGTGCAACCGTTTTATTCCCAACAGACATGTTACTCTTGCACAGCACAAAAACAGTGTGCACACTCATACATGCAAGTTACAACTAGTCACAATCTTGCACTGTCAAATTTGTTTTTATTGAACTGAAACACCACTTGGCTCAACATTCCCGATGGTGAAAAAGAAGCACGCCTTCAACCTTGTTGCATCACATCACCTCTCAATGATGAAAAAGAATGTGCCTTCAACCTTGATGCATCACGTCACCTGTAAAAACAGAAAACTACATAAACCATTTGTCACAGTGTCATCAGTGTCACATTTGTATCACGTCACCTGTAAAAACAGAAAACTACATAAACCATTTGTCACAGTGTCACATTTGTCACAGTGTCATCCACCAATTACACACAGAAAGATAAATGGGTCTGAGGAGGCACAACTTCTTGCATTCACACAGAAAGAGTACATGATCAACCATCAAGCTTATAAAAAAAACCATGCCTGAAAGGTACCTCCGTAATTTAGTGTTCAACTCACACCACAGAAACTTTCAGGGACCTGAGAACTTTACTTCCGTTGCAAAAATAACCAACAAAGGAAAGTACCCGTTGAGTGTTTTTTAAGCGATTGCAAAGTCAACAAAGGGAAATACCAGTTTTTTTTTTAGGTGATCACAATTTCATTAATTTTGGAATTGTGCTAGTCACATACGTATCTTCCATCTAATGTATATAAACTTCACCTGGAAGCCTTGTCATGTTCCAAATGGTATGAAAAAGTGTCAAGTGCATCTCTCAGAATGAAAAAAGCCGCTATGGTGGTTTCATTACTTTCAAACGGTAATTCCAGTTCTCATCACAGAGATGCCAAGTACAGATCTATTACAAAAAACTGTTCCTCAACAGATCTCATTAAACACAGCCTATACATGGTTGAGCTCTATATGCCCCCTACTCCATAAGAACCTAATCAACAACCATACAAATTTCTCAGCTGAAACCAACACTGCTTTGACCTCGAAATGGGGTCATGGTCACAGAGTGGTATGCAAATTTTCAACAGGCCCATCACTCAACCAGCCCAATACTGAATGCACACAACCATTTTCTGCATGCAAGTATTAACATACCTGCTATTATCTAATGAGGCTGAGCAATAGTATACAAGCCATTGAGGAAGCCGTATCTACTGCTGAAGTGTATATTATGTACATGAATTCTTGCATGCAAGTAAAAAAAAAAAAAAAAAAAAAAGCTCTAAGTATAACCACTACTCCCACCTACCCCAAATTTACTCCACCAAAATGACAAGCTTTTGTTGAATTTCAGTGTAGCTTGGCTGTGATGCGGCAGCAGGTAAAATGAAAAGGAGAGGCCTGGTCTTTCCTGTGGCACTTCTGCAGCCAAACACCTTTGTCCGCCAACAAACTGCCATGCACTGCTTATGGGTACACGGGCTCAGAGGAACTCCAGACCCTGACCCAACTAGTATTTCACACTCATTTTTTTTTTTTAACTACACTGAAAGCCCATTTCAGACAAAGAATAATCATAAGATTTCATTTGTCCCTATCTGTAGTGTCATCATGAACAGGCAAGAATCAACAGCAGACCTTAGTAGATATTGGAGTCTCTTTAACAGTGGTAACCAACAGAGATGGACCCCCCAAAATTAGAGGCAATAAACTCTGCTGGCATTTTACACCAAGCACTGATAAGTAATATGCAACTCACCAAGCTGGGCTCTCCTGGTTTGCACATTCTCACTGCACCAGCAAAAACAGCTCTGCAATAAGCATTCATTGTCCATTTTTACAGCAAAAACAGCTCTGCAATAAGCATTCATTGTCCATTTTTACAGCAAAAACAGCTCTGCAATAAGCATTCATTGTCCATTTTTACAGCAAAAACAGCTCTGCAATAAGCATTCATTGTCCATTTTTACAGCAAAAACAGCTCTGCAATAAGCATTCATTGTCCATTTTTACAGCAAAAACAGCTCTGCAATAAGCATTCACTGTCCATTTTTACAGCAAAAACAGCTCTGCAATAAGCATTCACTGTCCATTTTTACAGCAAAAACAGCTCTGCAATAAGCATTCATTGTCCATTTTTAATCACCACAGACTTAAAGTAGAAGGTGGACAATAAAAATGTGCAGTGTCAATCGATCTTTCAACCTTCTGTGAAATGGAAAGCCCACTTTGGATGACTTAAGATTCCAATACAACCCTTGCCCACAAACTCTGGTGGGACAGTGGCTGCACATGAACACGCACAAAAAATGTCTCAGATACAATGTTGTCTGTCAGCAGTTTCCGAGAGAGAGTTCAAAGGTATCATCATTGACATTCTGGTTACAACCATCAATTCCCCCCCTCCCCCCCATGGCTGTTGCTCAACCGTAGAATACATTTCACACCACAGAAATGTACTGATCATAAACCTTAATAAAAACTGCACAAGACTGTACCATTCTCTGGACACAACCTACAGCACGCAGACCTAATGCTACTGTCTGTGTGGCTTTTGTGTCCAGAAACAAAGGTACAGGCATGTCCTCAGACGCAAGTTGCAATGCGGTCACCATTTCCAAACAGCACAGCACATCTAGCCACCAACTGTAAACCAAGCCTTTCCAGAACAGAAGCACATGTGGAGATCTGTATGCATAGACACTGAACACGCATCTGAAGTGCAATTAACAAATACATGTAGAGAAGCTGACACTATACGGTTACATCTACAGTGTTACTGGCCTTTCCACTGCAGGTTTCACTGAAGTACGACAGTAACTTTTAAATGGTGCTATTCTCAGCCCACCGATATAACTGTACTGGTTGACTGGGCATAAAACACCAGGTTACTTACTATTCTCCGCTCTTGGGCAGACTAGCTGTGTTTTTTGTTTCATGTGATTCTAAATGACTATAGCTTTTCACTGCACATTTTTTAATATCCACTTACAGTGCCATTAGTAGTGTACTTACAGTGCCATTTGGCTGTTTCATCAATACATGGTTGGTGCCACATGAAACTGCTGCCATCTTGGCATGTTCTGGGTACACCATACATCACTTCATGCACAACCACATACGTAGTATGCATGCATGTTTAGCTGAAACCTGCCCTTTTGACGGAATGATCATGATCTTTTACATACCACCGCAGTAACAAAGGGGTGGAACAGATACTGAAACAAGATTCAGCACAGAAAGTTCCCCTTGGAGAAGAAAATTCTCCTGCCACTCCTAGAACGTGTGATCTTTTGATTACCAGTCTGGCGCTGTGTGGCAGCCTTGTGTCCAAAAACAAAGGTACGGGAACACTCTGGCGCTCCACAAACTCTAGATAACCTGAAGAGCATCTCTCGGAGAAAAAAAAGCCGCTATGGTAGTTTCATTACTTTCAAACGGTAATTCCAGTTTTCGTCATCGAGATGTTACCACCAAAGATCAGACAGTGTGAAAATCAGACATTTACAATATTTGAGTAAGGAGCAGCACCCAAAAAAACTATTTTCTATGTAGTGCAAACTTGTGGGGACATATGAATAATAATGTGTATGTCAGAAGCACAGAAGTAAATTTGTGTTTTATACTCAACCAGTGTGCTTATGTCAGGGCAATAAGGCACACAAAAATGACATGATATTCGAGGGATAGTATCTCGGAAACTCTCAGCAATAAAGGCATAACATTTTAGCAAGTGCGCTTGCCTTGTGACTCTAATATGACACGAATGGATTGTAGTTTCAAGCTGGAGCTACCTGTTGAAAGTGCAGCCAACATACAATAAATAATAAAGCTAAAACTTTGTCATACAAGTTTAAACAAATAGCAACCAATAAAACATAAACCACAATACACAAGAGAAACACACAGCCTAAATGCTAATACACTGTCAGTGTTGAGCGTATCTCTCAGAGTAAAAAAGCCGCTATGGTAGTTTCATTACTTTTTTTCAAACGGTAATTCCAGTTCTCATCACAGAGATGTCAATATTCCTCAACTTAGTACAGCTCTATTACTACATGCAGTAACTTCAGTTCTGTATATTTCTACATGCAGTTTTATTCAGGACTAGGAGATTCAGACCCCCCCCCCCCCCCCCCCCCGTGCTCAGTGTGGTCCTTATCTGATGAGGCAGCATTTGTCTTTCCATTAAGAAGTATTACCAAGTCTGCCGTGGTGACCACTACACCCCCCCCCCCCCCCCATATACACCAGCAAAACTACAAATACAAACAACAAAAAAGCTACTTACTCTTACAGTCTACTGAACCAAAAAAAAACAAAGTTAAACGGTAGTCCAAGATCTGCAATGCTTTCAGCTTACAACTATATTACTTTAACTGTTGAAATAGGTTTCCAAAACAGCTGCCCTTACTGAGCAGTCCTGGTCAAGACTACTGAGTACCCACTGAAGCCATGCTGGTGCCATTTGCCATACTTCATCATTGTGACAACAGCTGGAAAAACTGTCAGGTACGGATCAGGGGATTGGATCAATGTAATCAAAGATTGCATTTCATTCCGGATCTGTTCATCACACAGCCAGGTCAGCAGTCACAATGCAAAGATGGCACCCTGATCAAGCCTGCTCACCCCCCTCCCCCTTTTGAAGCGTGCACCTTTGGGTCTAGCCACTTCATCCTGCAAAGTGCAACACCAGATTGACTGAAGACCACCCTTTTTTGTCCCTCTCCTTTCAAACCTGTCCCTTCACATTTGTGAATAGAACTGACCAGGCCTACCCCTCCGCCCAGCCCCCAACCAACACAACTGAACCCACATCCAGGAAGAAACCTGAAAGATCAGCCAGTCAACCTTTCTCCAGAAATCACTAAATCATCTTCAAATATAAAAACATTGCTGTCTTGAAAATCATCTGGCCAAAGCATGGCTGCCCAAAATACATTTTACAATAACTCTCCATACAATTTTATTTTTAAACAGCCAAATCATTCCAGTTTCACAGACTTGGAGCAGTACTAAGATGCTGTTGTTAAATTCAAGTGGTGCTGACATGAAACAGGCAAACAGCATGCGAGGGAAAGAAAACAATGCTAAGATGGTGTTAACGAATAGGGGCGATACTGACTAAACACTCCATTTAAATATCTATAAAAAAAAAAACAGTCCTCCTAACACAGCATTACATTGCTATTGAAATTAATGTGAACTTCTCACATAACAAAATCATCATGAAATACTCCAAACCAAAACTTTTTTATATATTCAACACAGATACTGTTGTGCGACTCAGACATCCAAGGAAGGATTAGGGCCATCTTTGAAACAAGAGTTTCTCTGGTGGAAACCGCGAATGTATGGAAGTCATCATCATTGTCACATGAAAAGAGGCACGCCTGCTGACCACTCTCCTCTTGAAGACTACTTTAAAACCACCCCCATTTCCATGTAAAATGCAAGCTTACGGAACACCAAGCCCCTTCCCGCATGGGTGGCAAAAAACATAAAGGGCCTCTGCCGTGACAGCTACTGACTTGGGAAGCTCCAAACATCCAACTCACCCACTGCTTTAAATCACAGCAGCACTCTGGGACCAGGTGCTGGAGTCAGGCTGGTCCAGCCATCAGAGACTAGTGGCTACTTCATGGAAGCCAGGAAGATGCCCCCATCCTGCACAAAATGATGGAACAGTTTCAGTTTCCCATGGGCTACCCCCAAGTCTGCACAAAATGATGATCAGTTTCAGTTTCCCATGGCCTACCCCTAAGCCTGCACAAAATAATGAACAGTTTCAGTTTCCCATGGCTTACCCCTAAGCCCGCACAAAACGAACATTTTCAGTTTCCCATGGCCTACCCCTAAGCCTGCACAAAATGAACAGTTTTGCCTGGCCCTGGAAAGGATAAAAACTAGCTGCCAGATCCCTCTCTCCCCCATAATGGACGGTAGGCGCAAGCAGATTTCATTGTAGGTTAAAATTACACTTGTAGATAGAGGCTTCATTTCATAGATCCACATATAAAAAGGTTCAGAAGAACGACTCTTATTAGCTTTTTTTTTTTTTTTAATGCATTTGGAATGCTAGCAGTCATACTCGTTTCAGAATCAGGCCATATTCATATTCTAAAGCAGCACATTGGTATCACTAACATAACAGTAATTTCTGAGCATTAGTATTTTAGTATTAGAAACAAACAAAAAAACGGCACCCAATATGGGTCTAATTCTTACTGCAGAAAACACCAGTCTATCTCAGAGACGCCGTCAAATACTGGTTAACTCAACATACATGAACCCTTTTTCTTCTCTTTATATCATGCGACTCAGACATCCAAGGAAGGATTGGGGCCATCTCTGAAACGAGAGTTTCTCTGGTGGAAACCGCGAATGTATGGAAGTCATCATCATCGTCACATGACAACCAAGTCAACTTGGCACAGATTGAATTATTGTAGAGCAAGTGATGTCAGTGTACAGGGAAAGAAAAAACACACAAACAGGCTGGAGAAGAAACACTGGTTTCCAATATACATACATACTCACCATGCAATCCTAATTTTTTCCATGATTGATGAAATTCATCACAAAAACCCAATGGCCTTGGGTGGTGGATTCATCAAGACTTCAACTCCTCCAAAACTGCAAGGAAAATCACATACAAAAGACCATGAAAACTTGAAATGTGCCTGGCAACCAACCCATAAAGGGATGCATCTCAACAGAAAAATCAGGTTTTCCCAACCAATCATCAGCTCTGTGGGTGATGAGTGAATGTCATCAACTGCGTGAAACATCAGCAACATCTCTCATCATCTGATTGGTCAGCTTAAACAATACACACCTCCTGTTTGATTATACACTAAAACACTAGGGTGGGTGGGGTGGGGGATGTTGTCTTACAATCAGCCCCTAAGGTCAACCATGAAAGATTCAGCTTTACACAATTGCAGTATACTACAGGTACTTCAAAGCCAGAAACATTGCACTGTTGGGAGACAGGGGAAGGGTTAATCTCAGTCAGTAAGGGTTCATCTCAATCAGTAAACCTGTAAGAGTGCAGGTGAAAGCAACATAGCAACATTCATTTTATGCCACATCAGGACAAGTAAATGAACAGAAACACGTGCAGTTTTTTAAAACACAAAACATCTGGAGGAAAAGAAAATAACCACCAATACCTCAGCATCCTGCCACTAACAGTTCAACTCAACCCTGCATCTGCTCTAGCCTCTTAACCACCTGGTCAATGGCCTTCCCCACTCAAGCTCAAAACACAAGTTTTCCTATCTGTGGGGACCGAAAGCCAACCATCAGCTCTGTGGGTGATGAGTGAATGTCATCAGCTGTCCTAAACAACAGCAACCTGTCTCATCACCTGACTGGCTACATCAGCTCTGTGGGTGATGAGTGAATGTCATCAGCTGTCCTAAACATCAGCAACCTGTCTCATCATCTGACTGGCTACATCAGCTCTGTGGGTGATGAGTGAATGTCATCAGCTGTCCTAAACATCAGCAACCTGTCTCATCACCTGACTGGCTACATCAGCTCTGTGGGTGATGAGTGAATGTCATCAGCTGTCCTAAACATCAGCAACCTGTCTCATCACCTGACTGGCTACATCAGCTCTGTGGGTGATGAGTGAATGTCAGCAGCAGTTCTGAACATCAGTAACCTGTCCAATCATGTGACTGGCCACGTCAGCTCTGTCGGTGATGAGTGAATGTCAGCAGCTGTTCTAAACATCTGCAACCCGTCTCATCACGTGACTGGCTACAAGCACCAGGTTTGAAGGGCCAAGTTCACGTTGCTCTCCAACAAAAATGCTGAACTATTTCTTTGACATGTGTGCAAGAGCAGGATTCAAAAGTGCAGTACAACTGTTTACTGTTGAGTCTTTGCTCATTTTTTGCCTCCACATATTTAAACCTCCTTCATTCTGAAATAAAACAGCAACGTTTCTTCCACTAAAATAAAGATTCACATCTTGAAGACAAATTCACCTAACTGCAGACACTGACAGTTATAACCGGATACTTTGCACCTGAACCAAAAATAGAAACAGCACTAAATGACAAAGACCAAACAGAACAATGCAAAAAGACAAAACTGAAATACAAGACTCCATGTCTAGAAAGTGAAGCACTTGTGCATTTTATATCTAATCCAATCAGTTGCAAATCTGGAAGCCCCAAATGTATAGTCATTGCACACTGCCTGCAATTCCAAATGAAAGTTTGGACACACAAAAATGCTTTTCTCCCCCTTGCTGCATGACAGTCAGGGGTGCAGTAGTGGGCTTAACGACATGTACCACCTAATCCAAAGGAACAGCCATCACAGTACCATCAGTGAACAGTCTGCCATACTCAGACCAGAAAAGACCTATGTAAGCATCACCATTTCAAGAGTTAAAAAAAAATCCTACGTTTAAGTAGAGGTAAAATGTCAAACAGCTCTTTGTTTCTGCATCTTCAGGGTTTCAAAGGCTGCTATCCAGAACTGACAACCTATTTTCTTGACCAGATTATGAAAAGTATGAAACTTTGAACCCATGTACACTCAAGAAGCAAGAACACATCTCGCCACAGAACAGAAATGGTGGAGGAAAGCCATCAGATATTATAATGGAACGGTAAAGTGAATTGAATCATACCATGGTCATATGGCAGAATCGTATCATCATCAACTTTCCACCACTACAAATGTTCTTATTCAGCCCCAATACCACACAGTACACATCCTGCTAGCACTAAACAAAGACTGTAAAAATGACAATCAATGTTTGCTTAGCAAGGAAGTCATCAGTAACCAAGCTACTACTGGAATACAAACCTCTTCATTCAGCACACACAAGCCGCCACATTTTCAAGCAATGCAGTCCTATCTGCAAATCAGAAACAATGCAGTCTAAAATCAGCATGCTCATGTACAAGCCAAGTCACAATGGTGCACAAACACTAAACATTTGTTCAAATGTCCCCCATTTCACAAACGCAGTGAACCAAAATTATAATGCACCAAAAAACATTGGGGAGGTGGCACCGTTTCCAAATGTGCTACATCAACTTGCAAGCTCTGCCAGCATGCGCCCGCGGCCATTAGAAAGAAGCTGCATCAGACAACTAATCATCAAGGTAAATCAGAGAGATTCCCATTAGCTTGTGTTCATCATGTACAGCTTCAAAAATGGCCTGTCAATGCAAGCCTCTTTGCTAATGTGCAGACGCAAGCCTTTGTTAATGTGCAGGGCACTATAAAAATCATTTTCCAATCTACTAGCCAACACTGGTCATAAGAGCACTACCAACACCATTTCCAGTCTACATGGCCAGCGTTGGTCTAGAAGATCTAGAAGTTTTAAATACACGCTGCAAAAGGGAGCCATACAAGCCTGCAAGTTACCAAAGATGAAGTACTGCACTCTATTTCGTAGTCATGTTCAGTACATCTCCTTACCAATGTTAAGCAGTGAGAACAGATCAACGAGCACAGAAAATACTATTCCTTCACATGTAATGAGCTCCACCCCCAGCAATCTTCAGCTTGTATACTAATTATTAAATCATGGTCCACTCACTCATTATGTACAGAATAAACAGCAAATATCTGAAAATGTCCTAAGATCTAGGACTTTCAGTCAGGTTAGGACAGAAGGCTTCCAAAATCAGTTTCAAAAAGTTCATTGTTACAGGGGATGCACCTGAAACTATGAAATGACAAACCAGGACATCTAAAAACTGTAAGCAAAAAAAAAATCTTCTCCCAACTACCAAGAAAAGCCAGCACAGTTGAACAAACTGCTGTGTCAGATAGGGGCGAAAATCTTTCGTCACATACATTCAGCTGAACTATGAAATCATCACTCACAGCGACTGTCCCACTGCCTTAAGCTTCCAGTCTCTGACTACTTGGCATCATCACCCAAGTAAAACTATTCTTACCGTACCATATGCCATGATCTGTCGATCATCTTTTCAACTGTGTTGAGTAAGCTCCTGGGCACCAAGACTGCCAGTCCAGCAAGCTGAAGGTGCATGGTGACAAAACCCACCAATATGATCCAGTGCCATTCCTGTTACAACAGAATAGTGGATAACAAATTACAATTTCATTGCAACTCTTAAAATTAAAATCAACCTTTCGTGCGCGTGGCCGTGCGTGGAGCTAGATGAATTCGCATGGCCAGCATCTCAACAATCCATTCACAAATTCTTTCTTCCCAATTTCAGACGTGATACAAGTCAATATTTACAAGAATGTTTTTTAAGATCTGTGTCTCAGTCGGGGGCATTCACTGTCGATCACAATCTTCAGACTCTGAATTCATCATCAACACAGATCACATGTAAATCTTTACCCCCCCCCCCCCCCCCCCCCCATTACCTTGGCAAAAAAGCAACTGCAAAATTATTCCCCATCCATCATTTGGCCACTCGAGTTTTCTTCTTCCGAATCCCCCTTCCACAGACATGCTGATCACTGTTCAATACTCAACTACCATGCCATTTTCTGTACTTCTGATGAGTACCTTGTACTTATCTGCTTGATGGTGATTCAGGTGCTCATGCAACATCTTTCAAACACCAACGAAATCCCTCTGTTTGCCAATTCAAACCATCCAGGCCCAAAGAAGGCACATCTTTCCTAGGCTATGTGAACCCTCCATCATGAGACAAGTCTGCCATCACGGGAAACAATTTTTATTTGACTCAAAGTTAGTCTGTGCACATCTGCTTTGTGTGCGTGTGTGTGTGTGGGGGGGGTCCCTTGGCCGTGTCCAGTTAGTTCCATCAGTTTCTGTAATACTGTAACTAGTAGTAGTACTACTACTCTACAAAGTACAATCCAATAGCAACATTAGCAAGGTATATGTAGTGCTTGCCAACTCTCATTCTTTGCGACTATGCAAGCAGTAGGACACCACAAGTAACATGCAAATGTTATCATTAATGAATGAAACAGGCTGCCTCAGACACATTTTTTTGGTGGTTGTACATCTCGTCATACAGGCAGTCAAGAGTAGCAAATGAGGTCATCATCGGCAGAAACCAGCTCAGGCAACTCAACAGCCCTAAACAGGCAACATGGTTCCCAATAATTCACAATGCAGGTCTTTTACACACTAGATCTAAACACACTAAAAGATAGAAACACTTTTTAACTGTTAAGAACATGTTTTAACACCAACTGTAATTAGACAATACACTGTTACACAGTACAACAATGCCAATTTTCAGCGCAGGCACCTTTTTCAAGCAACAGACAGACAATGGTTAATACACCAACATTTGATGAAATGGAAGAAGTTTGTTATTTGTTAGCACATTACCCAGCATGACCCTTGAAAAAGCTTGCAATGAAAATCCACATCATTTTGTCCAATTAAAACACATCATACAAGGAAGGCGTACGACCAAATGAGGAGTTGCATCACAAAATAGTGTGGAAGGGGCAAAGGCCAAAGAGTAGGTGCAAAGGATCATACTGCAGTATCATGTTAATTTGTTAGATGTGACCCTTTAACATTGGTCAGGGACCCTCTAAAAGTTGTAGCAGGGGAGTCCCCCCCCCCCCCCCCCCAATACTCACAAACAGCTCTGGGCAAGTCATAACTTGCAAGCCTATGCTCTATCTGTCAGAGCATTCTCAGCCAAGCAGGGTTTACCAATTTCCTGTCATCATTTTACCATCTGTTCAACATCAACTTTAAGTAATGTTGCCACACAAAACAGGCTCACTTTTATTACTATATTAGGAAGGAGTAGATACATGCAAGGTTTTTCTCCTTTGTTGGATCTTTAAGTGCTGAATGAATACTGCTGATAAAGTTCCCTTTCAGTGTTTCACTAGTTTCAGTCATACTTGATGTTCCATGCAGGCTGATATGAATACTAGGACTGTGATGAATTATATGGCACTCAAGGCACGCTCATACATTTTCAACTGATAAAACTGCATTTAAAAAGTTAATTCTTTTTCTGTTAAAAAAAATGGAAAGGAAAAAAATCTAGTTACATGACTAGCAATGAAAACAGTAACTAAATATACATGAAGGTTACACTGCCTCAGGTTTGGTGACTGTGTCATCACAGTTTGTAAGCGACCTTGAATTGTCATCACAGGCAGATCTATAGGATACACATAGTAATAATAAATTCTTATAAAGCGCTCTTCTTTAACCAGAGTTAAACTCACTGTGCTGTACAAATATCTTATAACAAAAACTACATTAACATACATTTCAGCAGACAAAACCTTAATTATTGTAGCTTAAATGATGTAAGATACTGGAATACTTCCAGCAGTCTTGCTGATTTTTCCAAACCCTCATAATGAACAACTCGTCAGCAGCCTTCAATACAACAAATATTACCAACACCAACTTTGCCACAATTCTGAAATACAAGGCACGGCCCTAGGCTTATAATGGTTTTCATCCTACCATACAAACCATGCTTAGTGAATCAACATCCACTCCACACCTCTCTTAGTAGTCTTACTCTCAACGAGTTAGCTCCTTCAGCGTTCCACAAGGATCAGTCCTTGCTTGTTATTGCACCCATCCTCTTTATACTTCTATCATCATTTTTTTAATTATATGAACACTTGCAGAGCATCATACCTCAAGATGAGCCCTAAGCACTTCACAATGGCAGCACTATTCCCTGTGTCTGTGCTCTAGTTGTGACTGAATGAGTGACTGTAGCTGCACACAGTGCTATCTTACCCAGTAAAATACCAGTCAACCCGAGACTGCATGACAGGGGCAAGTTCATCTCCTAGAGTTGTGAAGACTGGGGCATCCTTTGTACTATTATGCACATTGAAAATCCCATGTGCACCTTCCCAAGGCCCAACCGCTGATATTATTATTGTGGCAACACAATTTCACCAACTCATTTTTATTTGTCAGCCATAACCTACTTATGTTGGTAGAAAGCAAGTAAAAATAAAAACATGGCTGGAAGTGGAATGACAAAAATCCATGTGGTTCAACTCAAATTATTCATTGGCAGCTGAATGAAAATCACTGATGTGCAACTGCCAAAAGGAAAAGTATGAAACTGAAACAGTGAAAGGAAATGTAAATTCTAATCTTAAATTCTGATACTGTTATAGTGAGCAAAGTTTCCCGCTTCACACACTATCAGTATCACATAAAATCAGTTCTAAATGTGCATCCAGTCTATTAGTATTACTAAATTGGCACCTGACAAATAAAATTTCTGCAATGTAATTTGCACACTGACAACACCAAGTGAATGAAGCTGGTAAAACGGCAACTGCTGATTATAATTTTGTATATATCTTTTGATGTCGGAGATCAGGAACTGTGTGAATGTTGAGGTGGATGTCCTGGGCTCCTGTCCCTAATAAGCGACAGAACCATCAACATAATGATGTTGGCCGCTTTACGGAAGAAGAAGCCTACAGTTTATGTGGACGTAAGCAACACTCAACCAACTTTTGATGCCAGTGCCGGTAGAGGCATTTTTGTTTTACATCAGTACATGTTGACAGCAGATGAACATCAGTTAAGGTTTTTAGCTTTAACGAACACATTTATGACCAATGAATGCATTTCTTTGTAGTATTATCTGAAGCATGCAAACTGCATGCGCATGGCCAGTTTCTCCACGTGGCTTCAACAAAAAGTGGCAGTTTCTCCACATGGCTTCAACAAAAAGTGGCAAAGTGCATAAACTTTGAAGTTTCCACAGTTTGGTTGCACAGACGATAAACATGCACGAGTCAAGAAATTGTACATTCAGTGGTCATAGATCAGTTCAACAAACCTAAAAAGGGTACGTGCTATCAAGTAGGAAACTACCTTTGTACCGGGCTGCCCGCCAATTTTTGAGTGTACAAACTACAAAGGAAAAATGCACCAAACTGCACCGGAAGAATTGCCGAGTATAGGTCAAGAGTAAACAATCACTGCTCCTGATGCCCTGCTCGTGTTCTCACTAGTGAAACAGCAGCTAAATGTAAAGATAATAAGAATGAAATGTGTAGATGACGGCCGACCGAGCGCTCATTTCAACATTTGACCGGCAATTCGAAGTCGGAACACGTGGTTGAAATGCAACCGAATGTCGAGTGACATGCTGTTTACAGACCACGCAGAATCCAGCAAACATTCATCAGAGTATGATATGATCGGATGATGACAACAATCAAGCAGCGTTACCCCAAAAGGCAAGTCATTTCTGTCTTCAAAGTTGCGAGCTCCTTCGCACGCACACCTCGTTGGGCAGATGACCAGAGAGAGAGAACATGCTTGCAGCTTTGCACATGCGCGTGGCGATTAGGCCTAATTCTCACTCTCGTGATTTCTCGAACAGTAGCCGTAAAATTAGGAAACTGGCATCGTTTTCGCGTTTGTATCTTATTTTTCGGATTAAATTGCTTTCAGACCCACTAATTTCAATAAAAGAATTAATAATATTCAACATTATATACCAGTCAAAAATAAAATTTACATTCAGTCGATTCATATTTTAAAGGTCCTACGGAAGCGGAAACGACGCACTTTTAATTTAATAAAGATAATAAACAATCGAGTAAAATGTATAGAATAAAGCTGTCGAAGCAAAACCAAGAACAACGTAGTAGTTTCTAGATGCTACGTGTCGATCGAAGGTGAGGACAAACAGAATGTGCGTAACATGCGTGAACCAATCAACATCCCCAGAGTGTGCTGACGCTAACCAATCAGATTTACGCACGTTGCTGGTACCGCTAGAGAATAACGCGTGTTACACATGTAGGCATATATTTAGTCGCACCGGTACCCTACGTCACGTCAGTTATTTCAGAGTCTCGAAGAAGAAATTTTTGTTGAAATCCGTTGTTCTCTGAACACACACAAGTTGCTGATCAAGAAGGTAAGTAATAGGTCGTTTTGTATTATTCCCCATGGAGGACAAGTACATTTTCTGTTGGGCTATACGATTATGACATGCCGTTTTCTGAGCAAAAGGATGAATATGCCATTCTCATGATTCTGGGCAACAGTTTCAGGTTCTGCAGTCTCGGCGTACTTTCATTTACGTTAGGCATACTCTTCCTGTGAGATTTGTCCATCTTCTGCTCATTTACAGTCGTACAGTTAAACTGCTCTCCAGTTTCAGAGTTTGACATTGAGCCTGTATGATAGATCGGGATTACAGATCTACGTCTTGCCATTTTTGTTGGAGTTTCCTAGAAGTAGAACCACGTTGGCATTGAAAATGAAAAATCTCCCCGCCCACTTTCGGTTCCATTGGCATTGTTTCAGAAATGTTCTGGTAAAACAGGCGACGGTATTTACATGTCAGGACATTTTGGATGTTGTGTCGCTAAAATCCGTTGGCCACCTGACCAAGCTTACTTCCTGTTGCTGCTTAGTGCTGACGTGTTGAACTTGAAAATGAAACTTCGGACAGCTGTCGACACTGACTGAGACGGTCGAGGTTTTTCCCCCCGAGTAACAGTAACTACGTCTCACTTATATCGTATGGTTTCTTAGTCTGACTATATTTTCTTTTGAATTCGGGTTAAAGTAGGCCAGCTGGAGTAATCTTTATCATTCTGTCTTTCAGGTTGACTGGTAGACTTCTACAATGAAGCGATTTTTGTTGCCGTATTGTTTTGTGGCTTTGCTGCTGAGCACAGCATGGTATGCCCAAGCTGATGAAGAGGATGACGAAGGAGAAGGCAAGAAAAAGGACAAAGACAGCGTTGGAACTGTCATTGGAATCGACTTGGGGACAACTTACTCATGGTGAGTTGGTAACGATTGGTACTCGGACTACTCATTCATTTAAGCCGCTGGTGATTTTTAGACATTATTTTAAATTTAAAGCAGCTAACCATTGGTAATGCAGGACTATCATGTGTTATTGTTCAGACTTTTTCTTGTACCAAAAAAGAAACCTAGAATTAGAAATAGCACATCTTGGATGCTGTTACTATTAGTATAACACTTTTTAACAGTAGAATTAGTATTACTGGATACTGGTAAGTGTGTTGGACCTTTGTTGTGATTTATTGTGGAATGTATCACTGATGCAAGGCTTTGTTGTAATTGTATTATTGCATAGTTGGTACATATGGAGATGCAACATTTGCATCTTGATCACTGAACACGGTGCTATGATTGTGTGAATAGCTAGGTTGTAGGTGACTGCTTACTTTCAGATTTTTTAATTTTTAATCATCATGTGTATGACTAATTACAGTACATACATTTTCTTCTGTTTAAACCTTCCTTCTAGGGCAGTTATTTATTTGAATTTTATACCTGACCAAATTATGACTATGACTGTATGAGTGCGTTTGCTCAAACTTTGCCTAAATTTTGTTAGCAAACTGCATGATATAATTGTTACTTTGTACGGTAAAAAAGGCATGGTGTTGGGTAGAATAAAGTTATCAGGACACTATATTTTATTTCATGCATGTTTCAGTGTTGGAGTGTTCAAAAATGGCCGAGTAGAAATCATCGCCAATGACCAGGGAAACCGAATCACTCCATCCTACGTCGCTTTCACAAGTGATGACGAGCGTCTGATTGGTGATGCTGCCAAGAACCAGCTGACCTCCAACCCTGAAAATACCATCTTTGACGTTAAGCGTCTGATTGGTCGTACCTGGGATGACAAGAACGTGCAGAAGGACATTCAGTTCTACCCCTTCAAGGTCATCAACAAGAACAGCAAGCCACATATCCAGGCACAAGTCAGCGGTCAGACCAAGACCTTTGCCCCGGAGGAGATCTCTGCCATGGTGCTGGGCAAGATGCGCGACATTGCAGAGGCCTACCTGGGCAAGAAGATCGTCAACGCGGTGGTCACGGTGCCAGCCTACTTCAACGATGCTCAGCGCCAGGCCACCAAAGATGCTGGCACCATTGCTGGTCTCAACGTCATGAGAATCATCAATGAACCGTAAGCATTTGGGTCTTTCTAGTTGTACTCCTATCGGTAATTGATGTTGTTAACCGTACTCCTCACATGCCCACATCAGCAGGACCTGTGAAATATTGATTATCACGATTGTTGTCATTGCACCAAGTAATGGACCAGTGAATCCATTTTTTTCTTCTCCATAAGCCAGGTTATATGTATTCTAGCAGCCGTTTATAATTCTCTACATCTTTTACTTTCACTGTTTGATAAATGGTACTGCCATATGGTTGAGAAAAGAATGAGGTTTTGCCTTTGCTCTGTAATGACTGGTGCTACAGTATGGTTGAGAAAAGCACGAGGTTTTACTTTCACTATATAATAAATGGTGCTACAGCATGGTTGAGAAAAGAACAAGGTTTTGCTATTGATAAATGGGGAAGTCCTACACATGGTTGAGTAAAGAGCAAAGTTTTGCTATTTGATAAGTGGTGCTACAGTATGATTGAGAAAAGAACAATTTTACTTTGGCTATTTGCTGAATGGTGCTGTCCAGCATAGTTGAAAAAAGGACAAAAACCATCTCTTGTTACAATGTTAGCTCAACGTATTCCTCTTTGTCCATTCCAGTACTGCTGCTGCCATTGCCTATGGTTTGGACAAGCGTGATGGGGAGAAGAACATCCTGGTGTTTGACTTGGGCGGTGGAACCTTTGATGTGTCTCTTCTCACCATCGATAACGGCGTTTTTGAGGTGGTGGCCACCAACGGAGACACTCACTTGGGTAAGCTGATTCCTCAGTTTGGCAATCTGATCCTCAGTAGTAGAGATGTAATGTGAACTAGTGGTGCTCTGAATCTGCTCGTGTGAAATAAAGTGACTTTACAAGCAGATACCTCTGTTAGGCCTGTCAGACCTGTTTGCTTGTTAGATAGTTTGGCGCTCATTCCTTGTAGTTTATGAAATGCATTCTGCAAATAATTTGAGATTCTGCACTGAGCTTTAAGCCCGGCTTGCTTCCTCGGAGGCTTGGGATCTGACCACATGTAGTGCTGTGTAGATTGTAGACTGATGGACTGCGGAATGAGTTGAAACTGATTCAGCATACAAATCATTATAATCTGCTCAAATTTGAGGCAGGCTAGTATCTCCTGTCATCAGTGAACATGCACCAGCACCAGTACTTCTTTTGATGGCTTTGGAAGGAATTCACTAGACATTTGATCCACTACTAGTTGCTTGCTTGAGAGAAGAACATAGGCAGCCACTCTTTGGGGGGGCGGGGGGAGGGTTGGCACATAATACACATAATATTAATTGTGCCATTCTGATTGATTTGAAGTACTTTGGCAATGGGCAGCCCAGAAGCCTCTACATGCTTTGAAAGACTCTGACTTGCCGTACCACCTTGTTTTTGCCAGGTGGTGAGGACTTTGACCAGCGTGTTATGGACCACTTCATCAAGCTGTACAAGAAGAAGAAGGGCAAGGACATCCGCAAGGACAACCGTGCTGTTCAGAAGCTGCGCCGTGAAGTTGAGAAGGCTAAGCGCGCTCTCTCCTCTCAGCACCAGGTGCGCGTGGAGGTCGAGTCGCTCTTCGACGGCGAGGACTTCTCCGAGCAGCTCACGCGTGCCAAGTTTGAGGAACTGAACATGGTGAGTTGAAAAGTTTTGTGTGTGTGGTGTCAGGTTGAATGCAGAGAACTAGCCGTTGTTAGCTTTCTCTGCCTGCACTTTCTCCACACCATCACTGTGCCTGGCCAATCAGACAGATGGACAAGTTGTCATAAATGAATTTACTTTTTTTTTCCTAAGTCTTGATTCTATCCACATATTGTTTGTGTTTTTTTGTGTTTTTTTTTAGTACTACCTGGCAGTTATTTGCAAATGCATGTGTATGCACATACACACAGACACTGAACTGTGTTTGACCAAGCCTCTGTTAGAACCTCAGCTGAGAGGAAGCTGTTATTGCTTTGGAAATTTTTGAAGGAATGCTCTGGTGTTGCCCGTTTTATAATGATGGAACAGCAAATGAAGCATTTGCTGGGTGGTACAACTATGGTACAGTGCAAGTGTTGGCTGGTTTCAGGACCTGTTCCGTTCGACCGTGAAACCAGTGAAACAGGTGTTGGAGGACAGTGACCTGAAGAAGGAGGATGTGGATGAGATTGTGCTGGTTGGTGGCTCCACCCGTATCCCCAAGGTTCAGCAGCTGGTCAAGGAGTTCTTCAATGGAAAGGTGAGCATTCTGCCATGTCTGTTGCCTGCGTTAGGGCATGGTGTGCCAGTGGACAAGTTGAAATGAGCCAGGCTGAACTGGAACTAGAAAATTCCTTTTTTCAAGGCTTACTGGATGATAATTAATGTCTTCGCAAAGGCACAACGGCTTTGTTGTGTATAGATGGTTAGGCTATTTTATATATATATATATATTCTACTTACTCCATCCCAAGAAACAACACTAACTTTTTGTATGGACTGATTTTGATTTTTTTAAATTGGTTTTAATGGACTCTTGAGTGTGGACACAATTCCACAGTTTGCAACCTGGCTATTGGCTTTCAGAAAGAAAAATGGGTATTTCTGTTTTCCACCTCGCATGGAGACGTGTTGAGAGAAACTGAAAGCTTATGAAGCCATAAGAATTTTTCAGCTTAAGCCAGTTGTGGGGATGAAGTCCTGTTGCCTTCACGGACTTCTTTATTTTCAGTTTTGGCAACTTTCTTCCCCATATCAGAAGTATCCTTAAGGCTAAAGATTGGACCTTTAAATTTTAAAGTGGTATGAATATAGTTTGGGGTTATTTCTTTGATGATAGTGTACACCTTATGTAGTATAAGTTTGCTTCAAAGAATTGCATACCTTAAATGGGTCACGTAAAGATGTATTACTCTGAAATGCTTGTGTTCTGTCTTCGCTCTTCTGTACTGAAAGTGACATTTGTGGATGTCAGAGAAGTTCGGCAAGAGATGTGGGGAGGTCTGATGATTCCTTACTGTGCCCGTTTCTGTCCCCAGGAGCCAAACCGTGGCATCAATCCTGATGAGGCTGTGGCGTATGGAGCAGCTGTGCAAGCCGGTGTGCTGAGTGGAGAGGAGGACACTGGAGACCTCGTGCTGCTGGACGTCAACCCCCTCACCATGGGCATCGAAACCGTCGGTGGCGTCATGACCAAACTGATCCCCCGCAACACCGTTGTCCCCACCAAGAAATCCCAGATCTTTTCCACTGCCGCGGACAACCAGCCCACAGTTACCATCCAGGTCTATGAGGGCGAGCGCTCCATGACCAAGGACAACCATCTCCTCGGAAAGTTCGACCTGACTGGCATCCCCCCTGCACCCCGTGGAGTTCCCCAGATCGAGGTCACCTTTGAGATCGATGTGAACGGCATTTTGAGAGTTTCAGCTGAGGACAAGGGCACTGGCAACAAGAACAACATTGTCATCCAGAACGACCACAACCGACTGTCTCCCGAGGACATTGAGCGCATGATCAACGATGCTGAAAAATACGCTGACGAGGACAAAAAATTGAAAGAGCGCGTGGACGCCAAGAACGAGCTGGAGAGCTACGCCTACTCCCTGAAGAACCAGGTCAACGACAAGGAAAAGCTGGGCGCAAAACTGAGCGAGGATGACAAGACAAAAATCACAGAAACACTGGACGACGCCATCTCCTGGCTGGAGGGGCACCAGGATGCTGACACAGAGGAATTCAAAGAGAAGAAAAAGGAGGTAGAGGAAGTGATCCAGCCAATCATCAGCAAACTTTATGAGGGTGCTGGCGGCCCTCCCCCTACCGCTGAAGGGGACGAAGATGATCAGGAGAGGGACGAATTATGAGAGTGTGAACATACTTACATGACCATAAACTATAGAGACGTGAATGAATGCGCTTGTTTTGTGGTGTTGTCTGCTGTTTTTCAACACATAATTCTCATCTCATGGAACAATAGGTGTATTGAACACGTAAGATTGGAACTAAATGAACAGTCGCAGTGAATGTGCTTGGGAAGTGAGAGTCGTTCGACTAAAATGTTTGCACTGTTGTAAATGTGTCATCGTATCTGTACATACTTCACAAATCCATTGTACGAGTGAAGCCAACATGTATGTCTGCCTGTGTACATGACCTGTGAATGTATGTATAAATGGTGACTGCAGTTATAAAAAGAAAATGTTACAGAATGTCTGTGATCAAAGCGGGTGTATGTTGCAGAATAAATCTAGCTTGACTTAAAGAAAGGGGGCGTTTCCACTTGATTCATTCTTCAACTGTTCCTTGTATGTTTCTGCCTGTTTTTCTTACATTCAACAAGCTAAAGTATAGTTAGGAACAAAGAGCGTTGCAGAATTTAACTGTGAATCAACAATGCCTTTGACTTCCTAAGACACTGCATTTGCTGTGCGCAAATTCTAAAAAGTGCTTGCCACCCAATAACACGCTGTTCCGGCAGTGTTGTACACACATGCACTCGAATGGTCTAACTCTAAAGCCAAACTGTTCAAAGCAGTAACAAACACAAAATACTATTTGCAGTTTTTTAATGAACATAAAGGAGAACTCTTGCATTATCATTCACACCTACCATGGTTTAAATAAAGGTTATATATACACATGCTCAACACAAGAAGTAACTTTACAGGAGCAGTTTTTGATGACATTAAGTTTGAGCAAGACAAACTTCCAAGTGAAGATGACCAAGTTCAGTACTATGTGTCAAACGGGGCTTGACATCTGCCCCTTTGTGAATCAGATAAGGCACCTTGGTGACCCCTATGGGACACTGCCACTGTTTGACAAAGATCGCATACAGTCTGAGGTCGTTGCTGTAGTCAACCTTTCAACTCATCCCAGACCTGTTCAACTGGTGATGGATCAGGTCAGAAAAAATTCCAGTTGTCTGGTAGTGATGCAACCACAACCCAATGGTCTTGACAGTCTGCCTTGACATTCCAAGTTCTCTTGCTGTTGCAAACATACTTTTACCAGTCCAACAGCCCAAACCAACTGATTTTGATGGGCAAGGCATCCTTCTAGAAGCTTTTTTTTTAAAATATGTTTTATCTACAAAAAAAATGAGTGTAAAAGCAAAACAGACTGTCAATGGACATTTTTTAAACAATTTTTGTGATCGGCACAAGAATTTTAAGAAACTGTCAGCATAATAATAATAACAACTTTAGACAGTACAAGATAATAAAACTGGCAAGTTACTTTTTGTGCTGAGTATACCAATCTTCAAATAAACAGCAAAGTTAATCACTGTTAATCACACTCGTATTTAGATAAATCCAAATCTTCATTTAAACTTCATCATTTTTTATTATTTTTTATTAAGAACCTGTTAAGATACACAAAAATGCATATGACCAATGAGAACACACAAAAGAAGCATTCAGTCCTTCTCTGCTTTTTGTTATTGTTTTTACCTTCTTTCACTCTCGCCATTCAGGTTCATAAGTTTATTCAACTTTTAAAGGAACTAGCCTCTTTCTGTTGGGGCTTAAAGTCCACAGAAACCTTACAGGATTATTAGGGAGAGGACTAGCCTTGTCAGACTCAAATAAAAAATAAAAATCCACAAGTACTTGGAACAGATGAAAAGAACATGATCAGCAGCGAGAGAGGAAAATGGCAATCAAAATTACCATTGGTTTATTGCACCAGTTTCGAGTTGTAGGCATTACTGATGCTTGTTTCATGTGCTCTCCTGCATTCAGGTTTGACATGGGCAGAACACCCAACAGCTCTGTTTTGCATACAGGTCATAAAAAATGCATGTGGTTGCAGTTTTTGTCGCTGCTTCTATAAATTCTGTAATGTATCTCTTAGGAGTGAACTCACCAGTGATCTAGAAAACAAGATGATCTGTTGGGTAACCCCATGCTATTTTTGGCTCACCATAATTGGTCATGTTTTGGTGCCATATTAGCTGACAGATAAAAAAAAGAAGATATAATGCGAAAAAGAAAATGAATGGCCAAAATAAAAATTCAAAGAATTCTTAACACAAACGATATTACTAGGAAACCCTCATAAACCAGCGGGGATATGACTGGGCAGCACCAACCAAAACGTTTCAAAAGGTTTCACTGTTTCTACAGCCAACAAGGCCGCTTTGACCTTGGAGGTGGTGATGAAGGAGTTGAATTTAGACAAACGATACTACAAAACCATCTGTAGCCAGAGCGGATATGATGGGACAGCAACAACTAAAAAGTCTCAGCATTTTTGGTAATGTTTCAGAGCTAATTGTTCACACCAACAACAAATAAACAAAAACAAACAAACAAAAAGGTTAGCAATCAGTCAGGCAACAGACAGAACAATTCTTTACAGGTACTAATTCCTCCATAATGATTGGAGAGAGACAGGATAAACAATTCCACAGTTCAGAATAAAAATAGATTTTTGATGCTGCAGTATTTCAGTACGTCATACAAAAAGAACACTGAACACTTGGACAGATAAACATAATTATGGACACACACACTCTCTTTCATATTGAACATTATGTTTCATACACACCTCCATAACAGTTCATAAGACTTAAAAATAAATGACAAGACCCCACCCCCTCACCAGAGAAAAAAAACTTACAAAAAAACAATCCGCCAGCCCCTGCCTCTGACTAAAAAATACCCCCACCACTCCCCCCCAAAAAACAACAACAACGCTACCACCCATTAATCCCAGCACCCCAAGCCTCAGAATTTGAATGTATGCCTTCAAGAACACTCACACAATCTGTATTTACTTACAGAAACGTTATTACCTAACAGTGCACGGAACAAACAAACAAAACGACACTCCACAATTTCGGGGACGAGTTGAAGAGCCCATTAAGAGCTAAGTACCCACTCCAATTTCAAACATACACATACACACAAACTCTGTAAATACCATGCATAAAAACTTTGGATGAGAACACATGATATGATGAAACTGAAATGCCCTTCTTATCTACAGACACTTCCCAGCTTGAGCATTTAAACAAAACGCCATCAAAACATGAATGACATTTAAAGGTTCTTCACACATTATCTTTACAATCAGCAAATAATTGCAGACTACATAGTATTAACATCAGGTTCCAGGGCGTGCGCTTGGAGCTGGCAGACACTCCAACAATACCACAACACATGTAATACAGAGAAAAACGTCAAAGCTCGCTGATAACAATGAAAAAAACAAAGGCTTTACTCAAACAATCTGCCCCAGTTAAATGCGTATATGTTCAGTCAAACAGCTATATAACAGTGGAGTCTTTTCCACTTGTCCAAGGAAAGAAATTGCAATAATTGTTGTCAGCAAGCTGTTTAGTATGGATATGTACACCAGGTATATCCTGTAAGACGGATACCTGCAGAGAAACATGAAGAGAAAAAAGAAGATGGAGCACTGACCTGAATCGGTAACTGCTGTGAATGAAAAATAGAACAGAGGGTGCTGAGAAGACAATGCCTTTACAATACAAATATTTTGTCAAATGACATGAGGTATGAACGTTTTTGACGGTCTGCATACACCACTCAAACACCTCTAACAAAAGCTTACATTTGCATCTGCCCCTCTCCAACGCCAGAGCAAACTGACTGCTGCATGTGACCTGAAGGCTGGGACCCCTAAGAAGCTGGCTCTTTAATAAGCGGATCAATCTTTAGACAACACAAAATCAATGTGGGTACAAATACAAAAAACCCACTGCTGGACCGGGCTACCTGGTCACATCGTTTGCAAGTCCCTTTGTAAAAAGATTGTCACATACATATGCCTGTTGAGAGGCATGGAAAAAAAGAATGAAAAGGGAATTAACACCGGCCTGAATCAACAATCACCACGCATGTACAGTGAACGGTTTCAATGGACAGCGCTGCAAAATACAAATGAAATTCAAAATGTTTCATCCAGCGAATGTTTCCAGTTCTTTGTCCGTCGTTCGATTGCTTCTATAAGACACACGTACTTGGCCCCAGCCCATCCCCAGATCTGGAGACACCTGTCTGCATGTGCAATGCAGGACTGTAAAGCTCAGATTTTTTAACAGCAGCCAAGAAAAAACCCAATTTTCTGGTGTTTGCAAAGGCAAGAAATGCCCGAAACGTCTTCCTCCAACATAACCCAAAGCGACCTGAAACACTGTTGAGGTCCAAGTGCAAATCAATATCACTATGCAGCGGCCATGTGTCTTAGAAACCTCATGCACTGGTTCATGCGCTGTACTGTCTAAGGCATAATGCCATGTTCGAAATGCGCACAGTAATGTGGCCGGAACAGGTTCCACAACAAGCCCAGCCCATGGAAAGCTTACCTTGCACGTGTCTGACAAACAAAAGGCCGGACAGCTCAATCACCAAACGGTAGGCACAAAACTTTCCTTACTTTATTCTTTGCTCCTCTGACATGCATCACGGACTCTCTGGTGGTGATTCTGTGCTCAAACAAGCCAGTGCCTTGATAACTCCTATTTTATTCTTTGCTCCTATGATGCATCCCTGAGCAGTAGACTCTCTAGTGGTGATTCTGTGCTCGAACAAGCCAGTACCATGATATACTCCTATTTCACTCTTTGCTCATCTGATATGCATCACTGAGCAGTAGACTCTCTAGTGGTGATTCTGTGCTCGAACAAGCCAGTACCTGTGCTCAAACAAGCCAGTGCCTTGATAACTCCTGTTTTATTCTTTGCTCCTATGACGCATCACTGAGCAGTAGACTCTCTAGAGGTGATTCTGTGCTCAAACAAGCCCGTACCATGATAACTCCTATTTCATTATTTGCTCGTCTGATATGCATCACTGAGCGGTAGACTCACTGGTGGTGCTTCTGTGCTCAAACAAGCCAATAAGTAAATGGTAAGTAAATTGGTGTTTTACGCCCAGTCAACCAGTGCGGTTACATCAGGGCAATAAACAAGCCAGTGCCATGATAACTCCTATTTCATTCTTTGCTCATCTGATATGCCTCACCAAGCAATAGACGCTCTGCTGGTGATTCTGCGCTCGAATAAGCCAGTACCATGATAATTCCAACATTTTTTCACAGTAACATGTTAGGTACTACCAGATTTGCAAGGATTTGCTGTGACTCGCGTATACTGTGAGTTACTGCTTCTGGAACCTTTTCCATGGGATCATTTCCACGGTTCAAAGACAAAGAGGCAGCAGACTATGCAGTCCTGTAGGTTACCACTCCACCCCAAGAAGAACACATCGTATGCATGACTAACATGTGGACAAAAGAGAGTTCCATCAGTCAAGTCATCATCATAATCATCAGCACAAAAGAATAACACACACATGAGCAAAAGGTCAGCACACTGCGTGCAAAACAGCAACAAAGAAGAGTTTCAGAAAGGGGAAGGAAATGCGTGTCTGAAACCATGCACTGAATGCAGAACTTTGGCAAAAAGACCTGCGCATGCACACCACGCACATGTATGCATGCACGCTCACACACACTCCCCACCCTGCAGACAGCAATGCAACCACAATTTCACAAGAAGGTTCCAAAACACACTCAGTAAGTGAGCATCATTTCTTGTTGGAGGAGGAATGGGTTTGACAGGACCCCTTAATAATATGAGGCGCATAACATTTTAATATAGCCTTGGTGTATTGTGACACAGCCCAAGCCTTGGTGTTCTGGCTGGTATCACTGTGTTGTGACACAGCCCAAGCCTTGGTGTTCTGGCTGGTGTCACTGTGTTGTGACAGCCCAAGCCTTGGTGTTCTGGCTGGTGTCACTGTGTTGTGACAGCCCAAGCCTTGGTGTTCTGGCTGGTGTCACTGTGTTGTGACACAGCCCAAGCCTTGGTGTTCTGGCTGGTGTCACTGTGTTGTGACAGCCCAAGCCTTGGTGTTCTGGCTGGTGTCACTGTGTTGTGACGCAGCCCAAGCCTTGGTGTTCTGGCTCATGTCAGTGTGTTTGTGACACAGCCCATGCCTTGGTGTTCTGGCTGGTGTCAGTGTGTTGTGACACAGCCCATGCCTTGGTGTTCCGGCTGGTGTCAGTGTGTTGTGACACAGCCAAAGCCTTGGCGTTCTCACTGGCAAGTGTAGTTAAGTCCTGCCCATGCATAAGGCGTATAGCAACCAGTCTGCTGTTCCATCGCAAGAAAAATGAACCGCCAAAAATCACCTCATCCAAAAGGTATCACAACATACATTTGCTTATTCACAGAGAAGAGGAAGGGTGAACTGGCAAGAGAGAGAGAAAACTGGTGCTGTGAACTCACAAGGTTTTGTGTGGAAGTTTTTAAGCGCCACATGTACATTTTCATCCATTCATTCACTCAATCCAGCATCATGTAACTAAGGTTTGAACCCACAACCTGTTGGTCAGTCCTGTGTGAAGCTGATCAAACACAGCCGCATTTTCACAGGCTTCTAGCTAGTTATCACAGTTAGTTTAGGCTGCACTTTACAGGCCACATTTACAGACTGCACTTTACAGGCCACACTTTACAGGCCACGCTTTACAGGCTGCACATTTACAGACTGCACTTTACAGGCCACGCTTTACAGGCTGCACATTTACAGGCTGCACTTTACAGACTGCACTTTACAGGCTGCACTCTACAGACTGCACTTTACAGGTCACACTTTACAGACTGCACTTTATAGGCCACACTTTACAGGTTGCACTTTACAGACTGCACTTTATATGCTCATTCATAACAAGTGATCAAAAAAGGTATTTTTTAAAGAAGAAGATTGATTAACTGTATTTTCATTTCACACAAAGAGTTTCAGGTTGGAACAAAACACTCATGATATTAAACATGCTAAGCATTTGGCAAACAAGTAACAACATCCACACAGGGGTGGGGGGTGGGGGAAGAATGGCTGTGCCAGTAACAAAGTAACAAATCGTAGAATGGCTGGGGCAGTAACAAAGTAACAAATCTTTAGGGGCCAATAAAAACGCAAGAACTCAAATTTCAGTTAGACGTTTGCACTTTAGAAGACTGTACTTATTTGTACATCTTCTGTACCAGTTACTCACCTATTTTCAACCAAACAAAATACCAGCAGTTCTTGAAATCTATTTCACAAACAAAAATTCTTCGCAACAATGCTTGTATTGAAAACTGAACGCGTCTGGATAAATGCTTTATTTAAAAATAATTTTAAAAATCTCTCAAAACTTAAAATTTTGAGTGAAGGTTTTAATCAGCTTCCGACAAAATAACGCGAACTGGAACAGGGGTTGGGGGTCCAGTTCTCACGGACCTTCATTAATTTATATCTACGGTACTGAAATGGTCAGCATGGCATTCTTCGTCGAGTGCCACAGCTTAATGCAAGACAGCAGAAGTGGGAACAGCTCAGTGGTTAGAGCACCAGACTCACGATGGAAAGGTCATGGGTTCAAGTTTTGGCAGGAGCTGCAGGAGAATTTTCTTCTCCGGCAGCAACTCTCTGTGCCGACTCTTAGTTTGGTATCCATTCCACCCCGGTGTTACCACAGTAGCACGTAAAAGATCGGGGTCATTCTGCCAAAAGTGCAGGTGACAGGTTACAACTAAACAGGCAGGCACCCTACGCATGAGGTTTGCATGAAGTGACATGATATGGTGCACGCATAGTCGTATGGTGTACATAGAATGCGCCAAGATGTCAGCAGTTTCATGCAGCACCAGCCATGTAACAACTGAACAGTGCTGTAAGTACACCACTTCGGTGGATGTTGTCAAAAGCATGCTATAAAAACTGGCCGCTCATTTAGAATCACATGGGACAAGAGCGCAGGGAGTCTGCTCAAGAGCAGAGAACGGCGCTACATAAAAGTGATCAACAACAGCTAAGTGGGTTCTCTGAGGCACAGGTTAAGAAGAGTAAACAGCATAACACATCAAACTGTTGATTTTCTAAACAGACCTTCCAGCCATCCTAGGCAGTATCAGCATCACCGAGCTAACGGCAGCGTTACCAATCAAGTCTACAGTCGCACTGAGACTTAGGTACAATCAAGTCTAGTGCACCGAGTCTAACACCTGAGAATCTTTTTTAAATGCATGCAGTACACGTAGCAGTAAAATCCAAGGAGATGGTTGGAACTTCCTGGACCATTTAAAAAGTTCTTTAGGTCACAAATATCATCACAGTCATTAACCGAGGTTTATATGTACTGATTACAGCCAAAATCGCCAACAAAAGGTGAGTTTTATCATATATTTTTGTCTTTGATTGTTTCAGGTTGGCGCATCATGTTGCCCTTTGGTGTTTGACCTAGTTTCCCAGTCACAATATGAATGCTTCCTTAGTGCTCAAGTTGGCATGGCAATCGTACTCATCACTCACCACTGCAATTTTTTTCATAAATTTTCCATGGTTTTTAATTGCCATAGCCTGTCATTTGCAATCTGTGACATTGACTCGAAACAATCAAAGACAAATTATATGATAAAACTCACCTTTTGTTGCATGTTTTGGCTGTAATTGGTAGATACAGACCTAATTTAATGATTGTGATGATATTTGTGACCCAAAATTACTTTTGAAACGGTCCAGGAATTTCCGACCGCCTCCTTGGATTTTACTCTTGTAGCTTTTCTGTACATTAATGCATAATTTACAGGGTTTAAGGACAGCCTCTGCCTTGAATGATTCTTCGAGGGTGGGGTGGTTTTATGGGTTTTTCCTCCAGCGTTTGGCAGAAAAAACCAAATTCAAATATTTAGAATAAATCATGCCAAAAAGATCAAGAGGTGTTAAGTTGCAGACCCACACAATTACAGCGCATGTACCATGCCACATGGACACGCCAACATGCCAGCAACATTCTTTACAGACCCACACAACTACAGCGCATGTACCGCATCGCATAGATATGCCAACATGCCAGCAACATTCTTTACAGACCCACACAACTACAGCGCATGTACCGCATCGCACAGACACATCAACATGCCAGCAACATTCTTTACAGACCCACACAACTACAGTGCATGTACCTACGCATCGCATAGACACATAAACATGCCAGCAACATTCTTTACAGCCCCACACAACTACAGCGCATGCTACACGTCACACAGATACATCAACATTCTTTACAGACCCACACAACTACAGTGCATGCACCACGTCGCATAGACACATCAACATGCCAGCAACATTCTTTACAGACCCACACAACTACAGCGCATGTTACACGTCACACAGATACATCAACATTCTTTACAGACCCACACAACTACAGTGCATGCACCACGTCGCATAGACACATCAACATGCCAACAACATTCTTTACAGACCCACACAACTACAGCGCATGTTACACGTCACACAGATACATCAACATTCTTTACAGACCCACACAACTACAGTGCATGCACCACGTCGCATAGACACATCAACATGCCAACAACATTCTTTACAGCCCCACACAACTACAGCGCATGTTACACGTCACACAGATACATCAACATTCTTTACAGACCCACACAACTACAGTGCATGCACCACGTCGCATAGACACATCAACATGCCAACAACATTCTTTACAGACCCACACAACTACAGTGCATGCACCACGTCGCATAGACACATCAACATGCCAGCAACATTCTTTACAGACCCACACAACTACAGTGCACGCACCACGTCGCATAGACACATCAACATGCCAGCAACATTCTTTACAGACCCACACAACTACAGTGCATGCACCACGTCGCATAGACACATCAACATGCCAGCAACATTCTTTACAGACCCACACAACTACAGTGCATGCACCACGTCGCATAGACACATCAACATGCCAGCAACATGCAGTCATCAAAAGCAGTTGACAGTTTCTCTCTCTCTTCCTCGTTCTTCTCCATGTTGCTTTCATCTCTTTATTCCCCACCCCCCACCCCTTCTTTCTGCTTAATGTAAAGCGACGCAGAGTGTCTGTTTCTTTTCATGCAGACTCGAAAGATGTGGCTGTGTATCAAGGTACTGTCAAAGTTTATCTTTGTCAGTGAAATGTTTTTGTCTCTTCTTTTTTTTGTGTGCGTACAAAACAAAAAGAAGATACCCCCCCTCCCCCACGCCCACTCACCCCCTGAAATATCAGTTAACACAGGAATAAATATACAACAAAATCACAAGCAAGGAAAAAAGTAATGGCACATGTGGAATATCAGATTCGTATCCAACACTGTGCAACACACACTCCGACACATGCACAACAGTCTTCCCCTGCTCCCTGTTTCTTTTTCTGACTCATGATCAGTCCAACAAAAACAAACAAATAAAAACCAGGACACAGCATTTGTGATCTTCTGTTGCAGCCATAAACCGCTCTGCTGTGACCTACAGTCTCCCAACAAACCCTACTCTTTTCTTCAAAATGCATTCAATTTAACCAATATCCTCCCAACAAACCCTACTCTTTTCTTCAAAATGCATTCAATTTAACCAATATCCTCCCAACAAACCCTACTCTCTTTCTTCAAAATGCATTCAATTTAACCAATATCCTCCCAACAAACCCTACTCTCTTTCTTCAAAATGCATTCAATTTAACCAATATCCTCCCAACAAACCCTACTCTTTCTTCAAAATGCATTCAATTTAACCAATATCCTCCCAACAAACCCTACTCTGTCTTTTCTAAATGCATCCAATTTCACTGACATCCTCTGAACAAAACCCTACTCTGTCTTTTCAAAATGCATCAAATTTCATGGACATCTGCTGAACAAATCCCTACTGTTTTTTTCCTTCAAAATGCATCCAATTTCATGGACATCCTCCCAACAAAACCCTACTCTGTTTTTCGCATTTCTTGTTTGGCACCAACACACAATATGTAACACAAAAAGCCGTCACTGAATCAGAAATACTGTACAGTTTCTGCCTCCAAGAACAACAGCTCAAAACAAAACAAGGTCAGATCAGCATGCATCACACTGTTCATATCCATGCAAAACTTTGTGCCTGACAAGGCTTATGTGTGTGCAGAGACAAGGTACTACATGGACACGGATGATGTGCCGTTCCGCCCCTTCAGGTTTCATGATTTGTCAATGGGTAACGGATGACCCTCTGTGTTAAAAACATACTCATCCAGTGGTATCAACTTTGGATCGTCACTGAACAAAAGATACAAATACTTTAAAGTCTCGGACAAAAAGAAACTCTCCATCTTGTCACGGAAGCGAGGATTCCCTGCGTCCTTGACATTGCTGATGGAGGAGTATCCTCCGTCTGGAACCCTGGTGTGCTTTTCAAAGGCGTTGAAGATCTGCCAGCCCCACTCGCGGTATTTCTGGTCGCCCGTCAGGCGGTACAATACGAACAAACTCTCTAAGGTCTCCGGGCGCAGTAGATTGTGGGCGTCGAGAGGCTGCAAAAGACAAGATAACAGGTCAGCATGGGATGAACGCTGCGAAGTACTAAAGAAATCCACAGGTGCAAAGAACCGACAGGTGCTCTATAGTGTGGTAGGCACCATGTAAAAACTGAAGTCCCAAAAGAAAGAAACTTTAGTTATAATAATAACAATGGAGACTTCAAGTTAGAGCGCCTAACCCACACAGGCCTTAAGAGCTTACGTGATTCTTTAAATGTACATACTTTCAAAATTCAGTGCATACAACACAAACACACACTCATGCACACACACAACACACATGCATGCGCACGCACGCGCACGCACACACGCACACACACACACGCACACACAACAGAGTCACATATCAGGGCAATGGGACTGGAAAAAACCTGCCAAATGTACCATGTAGACATATCTACCTATCAGTTTTATCATTTAAAAACAAAATCATGGTCATTTGGGGGGAGGGACGGTGGTCTCACAACCGCACTCTGAAACCTCATGCCAGTGGGACCCACCTTCACAATCAAGTCTTCAGCAGCGTCAGGGGCCAGGTTGAAATAGGTGATTTCTGGCGCCAGACGAGTGGCTTGACGAACGTAGGTCTGGTAGCAGGTGTGAGCCAGCTCCTCTCCCAACGTCATGTGATCCTTGTCCAAACCATTGTGAGCGCCCAACGCCAACGTTCCAGCCAGAAAGCACACCAGGTGATCCTGACACCAAAGAGTTCCAACAACAGTGCATTAGTCATTTAATAATTGGATTGTAAAATCCTGGCAACCGCACAAGCGTCAACTCTGCAGAATCAAACTCTGGCGCACACAGACCTATGCACATTTCTAAATTCTTCTCACATATAAGAATCATGGAAATTTGTAAAGCACCTACCCTGCAGCTCAAAGCACTGAACAAGCATAATGCACATAATGTACACTGAGAAAATGTTATCAGTAATTTAACAAAAGCTGACACATAATGTAGACATCAACAAGGGTTCAAGCATAAGTATGTGAAAGACGCACGTGCGTTCTGAACAGTTAGTCGTCCAAAGGATCACGAGAGGCAACTTGCTCTGGATACTTGAATTCAAAATGAGTAAAAAGCAACATTTCAGGATTTTTTTTATCAGACTCTTCCCATCTCCAGCAAATGGACCATAGCCAATGAAAACCAGGCATGTAAATACTGCCGAATGTCTTGCTGAACAAATACTCTAGAAAACCTTAATGTTCATACAACCCACAAATTATCTCCCCTGCATGCAGACACAAATTGCTGACTTATTAACCCTTTTACTGCCATGATATCACTTAAAAACAACCAATAAAAGAGCGAAATTTGAAACCCGTATGCCTTTTTGTCTTCTTTTAAGCAATGGCATTTGGGAGGATTTTCATTGATATGCACAGCACTGAAAGTAGATGTGCTACAGGACCAGAAAATACACAGTTAGTAGATGCATCCGTCCATCTTTCAGCCCAGAAATTTTACAGGCTGGGGCATTGAAGGGGTTAAATTACTGTGTCAAACCATTCTTCCACTGGTCTGCCAAACCAGTAATTTGTGTGAGAAACATCAAGCACTTTTTCAGCCTAGCAACTGGCAGCGACTATCTAGACTAAAGTGACACAAATATAAACACAGCACGCAAGCTGTAACATTACAGAACAAAAGGTTGTAAAAGTGGTCTCTTTGTGAAAATGATGGGGAACCCGTCACCAACAATTTACTGGTCCCAAGAACCAGAGGAAAGTTTCATGGAATTTCTAGCTCTGAACTCAATCAGTCTGCACACCTCCAGGTGGTTAGCCCTGAGCACACTGTCCCCATGCCTCCAGACAGCTAGCCCTGAAAACAAATCAGTCTGCACACCTCCGGATGGCTAGCCCTGACCACAACCATTGTTTGCACACCTCTGGACAGCTAGCCCTGACCACAATCATTGTCTGCACACCTCTCCACAGCTAGCCCTGAACACAATCAGTCTGCACTCCTCTGGATGGCTAGCCCTGAACACAATCAGTCTGCACACCTCTGGATGGCTAGCCCTGAACACAGTCTGCACACCTCCAGCTGACTAGCCCTGAACACAATCAGTCTGCACACCTCCAGATGACTAGCCCTGAACACAATCATTGTCTGCACACCTCCACACAGCTAGCCCTGAACACAATCACTGTTTGCACACACCTGGACAGTTAGCCATGAACACATTCTGCACACCACTGGACGGCTAGCCCTTAACGCAATCACTATCTGCACACCGCTGGACGGCTAGCCCTTAACGCAATCACTATCTGCACGCCTCTGGATGATTAGTCAGAACACAAACACTGTCTGTACATCTCTGGACAGCTAGCCCTGGACACAATCAGTCTGCACACCTCCAAACAGCTAGCCCTGAACACAAGTCTGCACACCTCCAGGTGGCTATCCCTGACCACAATGTCTGGCTGGACAGCTAGATCTGAACACAGCCACGGTCTGCACACCTCCAGGCGGCTAGCCCTGACCAGAATCACAGTCTGCACACCTCCAGACGGCTAGCCCTGACCAGAATCACAGTCTGCACACTTCCAGACGGCTAGCCCTGACCACAACCACTGTCTGCACACCTCCAGACGGCTAGCCCTGACCACAACCACTGTCTGCACACCTCCAGATGGCTATCCCTGAACACAATCAGTCTGCACACCTCCAGACGGCTAGCCCTGACCACAACCACTGTCTGCACACCTCCAGATGGCTATCCCTGAACACAATCAGTCTGCACACCTCCAGACGGCTAGCCCTGACCACAACCACTGTCTGCACACCTCCAGACGGCTAGCCCTGACCACAACCACTGTCTGCACACCACCAAACAGCTAGCCCTGAACACAATCAGTCTGCACACCTCTGGACAGCTAGCCCTGAGCAAAATCCCTGTCTGCACACCTGCGGACAGCACACTAACCGCGCTGTCTCTTCACTCACCATTTTAGGACTGAAGTTTCTTCCATTCAGCAGTTCTCCCACAAAAGTCAGCTTGCTGGGTTCTGACTGACGCACCAGTTTCTCCTTCACGCCTTTCATGGCCTCCACATAATCATCACGGAATCTGTAACAATGGAGTGAAATCAATACAAAGTAGGGAAACATCCTGCATTTTAATAAACAGGCAAGTGATGGACCGTGTTAGTGTTAGCCTTCTCGAAACAAGTTGTATCCAACAGACACTTGTCCTGATATGACTGTACTGGTATTTACTTACCAACAGGCAGAAAAGACCAAAGTAAAGGCTTACAATCGCAGATCTTGTTTTACAACACCCCTTTTTTTTTCTTTTTCTTTTTTTGTATTCACAATTTTGAAACTTTGTTTTAAAACACTGCCTAGTTTTTGTACCAATTCTGAAGCTTTGTTTTAAAACACTGCCTAGATTTTTGCATCAATTTTGTAAGCTTTGCTTTAAAGCACTGCTTTGATTTTTATATTCAATTTGAAAACTTTGTTTCCATAGCAATGGACAATAGGACTGGTTGCACACAACAATTCCAAGGATCCTGACACACACGCTGCACGCACTGCCACTTCAACAACAATATCGGGCATGAAAGTTGCATGCTCATGTCACTCAAGGAAGAAGATCAAAGAGGCCAAGTGTATCTGTAGTGTATCTGTCTGGCCAGCTGTGACACTTATTATTATTGATCGTCTTTATACAGCACTATTGACAGCTTCCCAGCAGACTCACTCAGCTCACACGTGACTGTGAATGAGAGACTGTAGTTTTACACGGCGTGTTTCTGAATATCCACCGAACTGGTGCACTTACAGCACTGTTTGGCTGATACGTGGCTAACGCTACGTGAAGCTGCTGCCATCTCGGCACACATTCTGTGTACACCATACAACCAATCACTAGTTTGCAGCTTCACTTTTTTAGTGACAGCAAATAAGGCTGTTACTTCACAACAACTCACACTGTCTGTTAACGACAACTCACACTGTCAGTTGAGAACAACTCACACAATCAGTAAACAACTCACACTGCCAGTTAACAACTCACACTGTCAGTTAGCCAAAACTCACACTGTCAGTTAACAATTCATACAGTCAGTTAACAACTCACACTGCCAGTTAACAACTCACACAGTCAGTTAACAACTCACACAATCAGTAAACAACTCATACTGCCAGTTAACAACTCACACTGTCAGTTAGCCCAAACCCACACAGTCAGTTAACTCATACAGTCAGTTGACAACTCACACAGTCAGTTAACAACTCACACAATCAGTAAACAACTCACACTGCCAGTTAACAACTCACACTGTCAGTTAGCCAAAACCCACACTGTCAGTTAACAACTCATACAGTCAGTTAACAACTCACACTGCCAGTCAACAACTCACACAATCAGTTAACAACTCACACTGTCAGTTAACAACTCACACTGTCAATTAGCCAAAACTCACACTGTCAGTTAACTCGCACTGTCAGTTAGCCAAAACTCACACTGTCAGTTAACAACTCATACAGTCAGTTAACAACTCACACTATCAGTTAGCCAAAACTCACTCTGTCAGTTAACAGCAACACACACCATCAGTTAACAACAACTCACAATGTCAATAAACAACAACACACACCATCAGTTAACAACAACTCACACCGTCAGTTAAACTCACACTGTCAGTTAACAACTCACACCATCAGTTAGCAACAACTCACACCGTCAATTAACAACTCACAATGTCTGTTAACAACAACTCACACTGTCAGTTAACAACTCACACTATCCGTTAGCAACAACTCACACCATCAGTTAACAACAACTCACACTGTCAGTTTCTTCCCACTCTGCAGCCACTGCTTCAGGAGGTACTCGTAGTAGCTGTCTCCGCGGGCACCCAGTGTGATGGTGGCTGCGCTACGGAAGTTGCCGCTGTTGGCGTTGATGAATATGGGCACAAGGCCATTTTGCTTGGGGAGCTCGTGGACATGCATCGATACCTCATGAACTACATCCTGAAGAGACAAAAGGAAAGAAAAAAGGGTGGAAGGGAGAGGGACAGTAGAATCGTGAGGCTAGTTATGTGGATGTACGATGCACATGCATAGACGGACATGCATGCACACGCACACACACACACACTACCCAACAACAACACACACCCCTCCTCCCCCACAAAACACATACAAAGCGTGCGCGCACACACACACACACACACACACACACACACACACACACACACACACACACACACACACACACACACTCACACACACTCACACAAACCCACACTACAACAAAACACCAGACACACACACACATATGCTAACACACACACACACAAACACACACACAACGCACACACACACACAAACCAACACTCACAACACACACACACCAAGCAATCAGTCTGCTGCAATGGCACTCAACACTCACAGCATATTTTTTCTCTCCAGTGATCTTGGAGAGGTCCCTGAACTCCATCTGTATGGTGGTCACCTCGGACGTGCTGCTGTCTGGGCCCCAGCGAGGGGCGTGGGCGTTGCCCGACAGCAGGTTGACATCCGAATACGGCACCTTGGACTTGGAGTTGAAGCACGGAAGCAAGCGGTCCGCCAGCTCCACCTGCAGCAGAGCGCAGATCATACAGTCTGCTGTATCACTGGCAGGAGCTCCGCCTGCAGCAGAGAGCAGATCATACAGTCTGCTGTATCACTGGCAGGAGCTCCGCCTGCAGCAGAGAGCAGAACGCCTGCAGCAGAGAGCAGATCATACAGTCTGCTGTATCACTGGCAGGAGCTCCGCCTGCAGCAGAGAGCAGAACGCCTGCAGCAGAGAGCAGAACGCCTGCAGCAGAGAGCAGAACGCCTGCAGCAGAGAGCAGATCATACGGTCTGCTGTATCACTGGCAGGAGCTCCGCCCGCAGCAGAGAGCAGAACGCCTGCAGCAGAGAGCAGAACGCCTGCAGCAGAGAGCAGAACGCCTGCAGCAGAGAGCAGATCAACTGCAGCAGAGAGCAGATCATACAGTCTGCTGTATCACTGGCAGGAGCTCCGCCTGCAGCAGAGAGCAGATCAACTGCAGCAGAGCGCAGATCATACAGTCTGCTGTATCACTGGCAGGAGCTCCGCCTGCAGCAGAGAGCAGATCGCCTGCAGCAGAGAGCAGATCATACAGTCTGCTGTATCACTGGCAGGGGCTCCGCCTGCAGCAGAGAGCAGATCGCCTGCAGCAGAGCGCAGATCATACAGTCTGCTGTATCACCGGCAGGAGCTCCGCCTGCAGCAGAGAGCAGATCGCCTGCAGCAGAGAGCAGATCATACAGTCTGCTGTATCACCGGCAGGAGCTCCGCCTGCAGCAGAGAGCAGATCGCCTGCAGCAGAGAGCAGATCATACAGTCTGCTGTATCACCGGCAGGAGCTGCCGTAAGAATCGTTTTTGTGGCGACAAACCAAAACACATCTTTTGTCGGCTCTCCTTTCTCTTCAAAAGTTGTGGTCTGTGGACACTGTCTTGTGACTTTGTCCCTCACAGTTACGAAACATTAAAATGGCTCTCATCGCTGCCCGTCTTAATGCAGGAGTCATTCTGGTGGTGACAGTGTAGCAATAGGTATATAATCTCCCTCTTTACCCCTTCCCCCACCTTCTCCCCTTGTCTGTAATAAGCCTTATGGTTTCTGTGGACGTTAAGCACTATGTTTATTTAACTCACCGCCCGCTGTTTGAAGATCTCCTCCCCTGTCAGGTGGTAAGCGCTCAGCATGCTGCCAAGGACGCGGATTGTGATCTCAAACAGGTTGACGTCACGTGCCACAGCAAACGTCAGTTTGTCTGTCACCCAAGCCTTTGCTTCCTCATACTCTGAATTCAAAGGGTGGAAAAGGAGATTATTAAAAGACTACAGCAAACGTCAGATTGTCCATCACTCAAGCCTTAGCTTCCTCATACTCTGAATTCAACAGAAAAGATGGAGATTATTAAAACACCACAGCAAACGTTGGCTTGTCAATCACCCACGCCTTTGTTTCCTCATATTCTGAATCAATCAAGAGAAAAGATGCAGATTATTAAAAGATTAAATGAAAGGTAACGTATCCCAACTGCTTCTAGGACAGGTGATTTCAACACCAAAGAACACAAGGTGGTTAACAAGCTGGTAAGTATCATTTAATTACAGGTGAACACCACACCCCAGTGTCACTTGATTCAATCATAAAAATAATGAAATGTTTGTACAGAGTGAACATCTAGCATACAAACAGAGCTCAGCACACTGGCCAGAAATTGTTACAAGCAATTCAAACAACAACAAAACAAACAGTAAGACCAACATTATGCTACCACTGTGAACACACAAGGTTTTGTGTGGAAGTTTTTTATGTGCCATGTATATAAATTTGCATTCATCCAGTTATTCATTCAGTGTTATATATTCATTCAGTGTTATATATTATATTCATTCAGTGCTATATATATGCAAGTATGCCTGCACACTCACATGCACACACACATGTGCATGTATACAAATGCACGAGCGCACACACACACACACACGCACACACACACACACACGCACACACGCATGCACACACACAAGCATGCATGCACACACACACACACACACACACACACACACACACACACACACACACACACACACACACACACACAACAGCAGTCAACTGAAATAATTTACGACCAAGTTGGAGGGGATATATTACATAGTCTGCTAACAGGAAACCTGTTCGAAATACAAAAAAGGTACGATAATAAACGAACGACAGCACCAGCACCCTCACCTTCCCGCAGCCCCATGATGATCATCGTGTCCACGGCGTCCACCAGGGTGAGGCCCACGCCAAACCACTCTGAGTACGACTTGCTGATGGGATGAAGTTCGTCGTGGCCCCAAGCGTGCTTCTTGTAGGCAGCCCACGCATGCTTGAAGGCATCGACAATGGCCTGCTGGCGGGTGTTTCTCTTCTCTCCAGCTGTTGGAGCAAGTAAAACAGGCAGAGGAAAAATGTGTTTCTCTTTTCTCCAGCTGTTGGAGCAAGTAAAATGGGCAGAGTAAAAATGTGTTTCTCTTTTCTCCAGCTGTTGGAGCAAGTAAAATGGGCAGAGTAGAAATGTGTTTCTCTTTTCTCCAGCTGTTGCAGCAAGTAAAACGGGCAAAGTAGAAATGTGTTTCTCTTCTCTACAGCTGTTGGAGCAAGTAAAACAGGCAGAGTAAAAATCTGTTTTTCTTTTCTCCAGTTGTTGGAGCAACTAAAACAGGCAGAGCAAAAATGTGCTTCTCTTCTCTACAGCTGTTGGAGTAAGTAAAACAGGCAGATCGAAAATGTATTTCTCTTTTCTCCAGCTGTTGGAGCAAGTAAAACAGGCAGAGCAAAAATAGGTTTCTCTTCTTTTCAGCTGTTGAAGCAAGTAAAACAGGCAGAGCGAAAATGTGTTTCTCTTCTCTACAGCTGTTGGAGTAAGTAAAACAGGCGGAGTAAAAATAAGTTTATCTTTTCTCCAACTGTTGGAGCAAGTAAAGAGGCAGATCAAAAATATATTTCTCTTCTATCTGGCTGTTGGCACAAGTAAAAGAGGCGGATTAAAAATATGTTTTTCTTCTCTCCATCTGTTGGAGCAAGTAAAAGGGGCAGATCATACAAATGTTTCTCAGCCCTTGGAGCAAGTAAAAGAGGCAGATCAAAAATATGTGTCTCTTCACTCCAGCTGTTTGAACAAGTAAAGAGGCTGATCAAAAACAAGTTTCTCTTCTCCCCAGTTGTTGGAGCAAGAGGCACATCAAAAATATGTTTCTCTTCCTCCAGCTGTTGGAGCAAGCAAAAGAGGCAGATCAAAAATATGTTTCTCTTCTCTCTGGCAAGCAAAAGAGGCAGATCAAAAATATGTTTCTCTTCTCTCTGGCAAGCAAAAGAGGCAGATCAAAAATATGTTTCTCTTCTCTCTGGCAAGCAAAAGAGGCAGATCAAAAATATGTTTCTCTTCTCTCTGGCAAGCAAAAGAGGCAGATCAAAAATATGTTTCTCTTCTCTCTGGCAAGCAAAAGAGGCAGATCAAAAATATGTTTCTCTTCTCTCTGGCAAGCAAAAGACGCAGATCCAAAAAAACTAAAGTAAGATCCATCAACTTTTTGTATGTTTTGGTTTTTGCTAAATTACACACACACACACACACACACTATAACAACACAGACTATTTGATAACACATGAACACAGACAGCACAGAATAATAGATAACACATTACCACAAACACTGACAACACAGAACAGTAGCTAACACATTAATGACTAACACAAAGACAGATAACACAGAATACTTAACAAGTGGCTTTTCTGGTCCCCAAGATTTCATGCCTTCTTACTCTAGCCTGACAGATGATGAGTTGATGCTTAATGTCCTCAGATGTCATTTGACATATTAGGGACAAGTTGTGACCAATGCCGAAGCACGGTTCAATAAAATCCACATACGTAAGGTGTATGCGTGTTTAGCCTGACAGATCGTCACAGAATGCAGTCAAATGAGCTCTGACAGAGGCTTTCTTGATCCTTCTTCCTAACTGAAAGCCAGAAGACAGTAAACCCCCTTCACTGCCACAATGTCACTTGAAAACAACCAATAAAGGAGTGAAATTTGAAACCCTTAGGCCTTTTTCTCTTCTGATTCACACTGGCATGTGTGAAAGTGTTTTTTTTTTTATCAAAATGCGAAGCACTGAAAGCAGACGTGTTATCGGACAGAAAAATTTAATGTTTGCAGGCACGTCCATGCATTTTCAGCCTGGACATTTTACAGCCCGGGGGCAGTGAAGGGGTCGAAACATAAAAACAACACGATGACATGGAATATTTCCCGTTGTTTGTTGAATCAATAGCATGCAAACAAAATCCAGCCCCTTGATATTTGTGGCCGAACTACATAATCCTTAAATGTCTTATGCACAGTATCAAATCATCTGCCACCTGAACTGACAGCCCTAATAGCCCCCTGAGGCCCTTTAAACCATTTTATTGATTTCTGATGCAGCCTTTGGCAGGTAAGAGGAAGTCAGCGATGGAGGAATCAGGCAAACAATATTTGCTGCAAAAGGGCAAAGCTTTTGTTCAGCATGTTGGGCCAAAGTGTGCTTCTTTTTGTTGTTGTTGTTGTGCTTTTTGTGTTTCTTGTTGTTTTCTAGTTTGTTTGTTTGGAGGGAGGGAGGGAGGGAGGTAAACATTTACAAGCACAGCAGAGTCTGTCTGAATTATCAAGCTTCTAGAACTACATATATGTTTTGTGCATGGTTGAAAAATAAAATAAAATAAATCAAAAAAAGATTATCAAAATGCTGCATCTGGAAGGATGAACTGTCACCACAGGCATACTGTACTTTAAAGGTACAATAACAAACAAACAACAACCACAGATGAACACAGATTCAACAGCCTGGCACAGACAATAAAATATAAACCTGCAGGCATAATATATGCAAACACAAGCATAATTCAGGACATGCTAGTGCACCCTGTCATGCCAAACACGACCATCACATACCTATTTAAAAAACAAAAAACAAAAATGGGCGCCAAAAACAGCACGCCATCATGCTACTAGACCTTATGAAGTGGAACAGGAAGATGGAGGGGAAGGTGTATGAAGGGGCGGAGGGGGAAGGGGACGAGAGGGGGGGGGGGGGGGGGGTCACTAAATCTAAAAATATTTCTTTTCCCAAAATTGTAGACATGCCAAGTTTTCTGTTCCATGCGTCTTTATTCATTCCAAGTCTCCCAGTCATTTGCTGCCCGTTTTAAGCTGTGTATATTTAGCTTTGTATAGTCAGAATGCTTGTGTGTGTGTGTGTGTGTGTGTGTGTGTGTGTGTGTGTGTGTGTGTGTGTATGCGCTTAGGACAGTCTCTAGGGACAAGCTTTTGCACTTAAAAAATACTTTAATTATTATGAATTATCTATTATTACTTTTTTTTAAACTGCACTCTTATCAGTCCCCTTTTCATGAATATGATAAGAATTACAATTTTAGTTTTCAAATTTCTTTTAAAATCTGCCAGGTATTCTCTGACATTTCACCCACACCAATGACCATCCCTTCCACTGCCAACAACTTCACATTTCCCATGCAGTTTTTCCTGCCAAGAACAGTCCAGAGAAACTGTTATGCTAGCCCCAAAATGCTGCTTTTGTGAACATTGTTGCGTGTAAGTGGCCTGTAACAATTTGAGAGAAGCTGGAATTCAAACAGGAAGCTGTACAGCATCCGAAAATCACTCTGCCAATGGCACCCAAGCACGGATTAAAGGAACTAGCCTCCTCAAAGCAAGCCTCTTCCAACTGATGGAAGACACTGATAAATTTAAACTTAAATCAAGGCTTTTGTTTGAAGAGGCTTATTTCATTTTGTGTTCAGTTTCTTAACTTAGTTTCAACTGTAATGGACGGTGGGATTGTATGGCTGCACACAAAAATGACCCCCGTCTTTGCTCGCCCATGTTCCACACACTGTTTCCCTGACATCAGACACAAATTTTGCATGCTCATTATTATTATTATTGATCGCTTTTATACAGCGCTATTCTCCGTTTTTTGGAGCAGACTCACAGCGATTCTATATGAGTAAATAGCTTTTTATAGCACGTTTTTTTAATATCCACCGAAGTGGTGTACTTACAGTGCTGGCATGGCTGGTGCCACATGAAACTGCTGCCAGAGAGAGTCAATCTCAGCGCGTTCTGTGTACACCATACAACCATGCATCATGTCACTTCATGCAAAGCCACATACATAAGGTGTATGCGTGTTTAGCTGTAACCTGCCACCTGCGCTTTTGGCAGAATGACCGGGGTCTTTTACATGCTACTGCGGTAACACGGGGGTGGAACGGATACCGAAATAAGAGTCAGCACAGAAAGTTGACCCTGGAGAAGAAAATTCTCCTGCCACTCCAGCAGGGATTCGAACCCGCGACCTTTCAATCACGAGTCCGGCGCTCTAACCAGTGAGCTATCCCCGCCCCCCATGTTGCATGATAAACAAGAGCAAAGAGGCCATGGGAGAGCCATTAGGCTAACCACGACTGATGCAAGCAGGATTCTAAATTGAAAATAAAACCCCTCTTAACTACCTGGTGGAGAAAGGCAGGCCCTTCTAGGACAAAACCTATTTTGAGTAGGTTAGCTCTTTTAAAACATGTTTTGAGCAGGCTAGTTCCTTTAAAAATATGTTTCGAGCAAGCTAGCTCTTTTGAAACATGTCTTGAGCAGGCTAGCTCTTTTAAAACAAGTTTCGGGCAGGCTAGCTCCTTTAAAACATGTTTTGAGCTGGCAAGCTCCTTTAAAACAAGTTGGGGCAGGCTAGCTCCTTTAAAAGATGTTTGGAACAGGCTAGCTCCTCTAAAACATGTTCTCTGGTTTCACCACTGCCTCATGAAACCATGCTTTTTTTCTTCTTCTTCTTGCGCCTGCTACTGACTTTTGTGGTGGTCATATAACAGGTTTTATTGCTTCAGGGTCAAAAAATTAATCTGCATGTCATTCTGGGAAAGCAGGCTTGTCTACAAAGGAAAAAGCAGCTGTGTGGTCCCAAGGCCCAGTGTTTCTGCTTTGACATCACTAGGGTTACTGCTTTGTGGAAGTAACTGTCAGTGCCCGGATTGATCTGAAGAAGGACAACAGAGGAAATACGAGAAGATGAGACAGAGAGGTGGTTAGTATTTGGATTTCAAGGCCCTGCCAACTGCTCAAGGTTGCTTCAGGATGAAAAGAGTGACTGACTGACTGAAAGAGTGAGACGGAGAAACAGAGGCAGAGGTGTATGCACATGCACACACTCACACAAAAGAGAAACAGACTGATCGAGAGAGTGAGATGGAGAAACAGAGACAGAGGTGTAAGCATGCATGCACACACACGTGTGCGCGCGCACACACACACACACACACACACACACACAGAAACACACACACACACACAAAGAGAAACACACTGACCAAGAGAGTGACACAGAGAAACAGAGACAGGTGTATGCACACATGCACACACTCTCTCTCTCACACACACACACACTCTCTCTCTCTCTCTCTCTCTCTCTCTCTCTCTCTCTCTCTCTCTCTCTCTCTCTCTCACACACACACACACACACACACACACACACACTCTCTCTCTCTCACACATACACACTCTCTCTTCTCTCTCTCTCTCTCTCTCTCTCTCTCTCTCTCTCTCTCTCTCTCTCTCTCTCTCTCACACACACACACACACACACACACACACACACACACACACACATGCACCACACACACAAAGCATGCATTCATGTACAAGAGAGAGAGAGAGAGACGGTGAGACAGAGGGGGGAGAGAGAAAGAGAGAAAAAAAGTACAGCCAGTAAAACCTTTTTACCTAATTATAAATTTGTATACTTCTTGCTTACGTGACTATCAATATCATGGTATTTATACCCCTTGCCCGCTAATTACATTTGTCATCATTAACGCTTGCAACACCAATTTCTACTGGTAGCGGACTGAGCTCCAAACACTCTGCATTAGAATTAAGTTAATCAAAAGGAAACGGCTGAGCTCCAGCAGTGGTGTGAGAATTTCCATGGCAACAATGAGTAACCAATGGGATCTGAGACCACAAACGGCCACCAAAAAAGCGACGAGAGACAAAGCAGCGCAGAGAATGAAAACAGGTTAGGCCTACTCCCAATCCAGCAAGCACTGTAACGACATCTATCTTACAGGCCAAAAATAATAAACCAGAACAAATGTGAGAAAAAAGTCTGAAACGAGAATGACTGCCAGCATTGTAGACTGTCGTGCCAACATTCTTCCCAGGGCTGGACAGGAAAACAGCATAGTTCAATGAAAACCAGATAAGTGGTTTAGCTTTCCATCTCTTTTTTTTTTCATCATTTTTTACCATTCAAGCGTTGCTTAAGTGCCGTTTTGTAGCTTGATAAAGGGGATTACCCTGAAAATGTGCAAGTTGTGTTTTGTCCTAATAAACAGCGTTTGTTTGGCCCTTTCATGTGTTTGGATAAAAAAAAATGAAATTAAAAATGCAAGCATATCGTTTGTTCAAGAAGCTAAGCACCCCCATCCCCACCCTCCCCCAAAAGTACATCCTTATAATCTATACCCCAAATGAGAAGAAGAAAAAAATGCATACCAGCATAAAGTATAGCAATTTGTCAATAATGGGGCCCATGAAAATGTCAATGCAAATTAATTTACCGAGTGTCCTTTGTCACACTCGGTGCACGGTAATCAGTCACTGGCACTAATCAACGTCTGATTGGCTACAGTGTGATTCAAGCATGGCTAACCATAACAGTTACTGTTTTCTGCTGTATTACGGTGCACAAAACTGACGAACAAGCGTCAGATGCTGAACACATCAGTGTATCTACCCTTGCTAGGAATGGTGTGCTCTGCTTAAAATGCTGACATGTGGCAGTCTTTCACTCATACTGGGCTGAACTAATATTTTAGTTATGTGTGCAGCATTTAACAAGGATTACTTACTGTTGACAAAGTCCTCCCCCCCCCCCCCTCTCAACTTTATATAAGTAGTGGCCCCTGTCTTTCTGTCTGTCTGTCTGTCTCTCTCTCTCTCTCTCTCTCTGTCTGTCTGCTGTCTGTCTGTCTGTCTGTCTGTCTGTCTGTCTGTCTGTCTGTCTGTCTGTCTCTCTCTCTCTCTCTCTCTCTCTCTCTCTCTCTCTCTCTCTCTCTCTCTCTCTCTCTCAGAACCAGTTCTCTCTGTCTGTCTGTCAGCCTGTCAGAACCATTTTTTTCCCTAACTGCAATTTGCTGTCAGCAGCTGTTACCATAAGGGGTAAGTGTCACTTTGACGGAGAAAAAAATCTCTTTTCATCCCCTGACAACAAGGATTAATCTGATTTTACATTCATGAACATTTGTCGAGCGCCTCATCTCAAGATGAGCCCTACATGCTTCAAAGTGGCAAATATATTATGTTGAGCTATTCTCTGCTTCCGAGAAGACCCATGACACTCTAGCTGTCTGTGACTCTTAATGAGTGTATGTGACTCTTAATGTAGCTTTACATAGAGCGTGCTGAATATCCAGTGAAGTGGCTACAGTGCCACTTGCTTGTTACATGGCTGGTGCCACACATGAAACTGCTGCCGTCTCATTGCACATTCTGTGTACACCATACAACCATGCACAAGTTTACAGTGTCACTTTATTCAAAGCCAAATACGTAGGCTTCATGTGTGTTTAGCTGTAACTGCCACCTGCACTTTTGGAAGACTGACTGGGATCTTTTGTATTATATATGCTACTGCAGTAACACAGGAGCGAAACAAATACTAAAATAAGAAGTGAGCACAGAAAGTTGACCCTGCAAAAGAAAATTCCCCAGCCATTCCTGCCAGGACTTGAACCCATAACTTTTTGATCCCAAGTCCAACTTTCTACCTTTTGATCCCAAGTCCAACTTTCTACCATCAACTGAGTCGGTTCATTTTCTTCACATGCACATGTTTTGACTCTGTTTTTTTCTCTCTCCCTTTTGTCAAACAAGCAAATACCTGAAGGTTTGGAATGATGAGGGTGAGGGCAGGGAGGGTAGGAGGCGACAACACTAAAGGGAGATGGGTGTGCGCACATGCATTACATTCCAGAAGGATGGACATGAGGCACAAGCTGAGCGGAATACAAACACAGGATTCAGGCAGGGTGGTGCACACATGCATTACATTCCAGAAGGATGGACATGAGGCACAAGCTGAGCGGAATACAAACACAGGATTCAGGCAGGGTGGTGCACACATGCATTACATTCCAGAAGGATGGACATGAGGCACAAGCTGAGCGGAATACAAACACAGGATTCAGGCAGGGTGGTGCACACATGCATTACATTCCAGAAGGATGGACATGAGGCACAAGCTGAGCGGAATACAAACACAGGATTCAGGCAGGGTGGTGCACACATGCATTACATTCCAGAAGGATGGACATGAGGCACAAGCTGAGCGGAATACAAACACAGGATTCAGGCAGGGTGGTGCACACATGCATTACATTCCAGAAGGATGGACATGAGGCACAAGCTGAGCGGAATACAAACACAGGATTCAGGCAGGGTGGTGCACACATGCATTACATTCCAGAAGGATGGACATGAGGCACAAGCTGAGCGGAATACAAACACAGGATTCAGGCAGGGTGGTGCACACATGCATTACATTCCAGAAGGATGGACATGAGGCACAAGCTGAGCGGAATACAAACACAGGATTCAGGCAGGGTGGTGCACACATGCATTACATTCCAGAAGGAGGGACATGAGGCACAAGCTGAGCGGAATACAAACACAGGATTCAGGCAGGGTGGTGCACACATGCATTACATTCCAGAAGGAGGGACATGAGGCACAAGCTGAGCGGAATACAAACACAGGATTCAGGCAGGGTGGTGCACACATGCATTACATTCCAGAAGGATGGACATGAGGCACAAGCTGAGCGGAATACAAACACAGGATTCAGGCAGGGTGGTGCACACATGCATTACATTCCAGAAGGATGGACATGAGGCACAAGCTGAGCGGAATACAAACACAGGATTCAGGCAGGGTGGTGCACACATGCATTACATTCCAGAAGGATGGACATGTGGCACAAGCTGAGCGGAATACAAACACAGGATTCAGGCAGGCTGGTGCCTTCATGGGTGCAAGTGAGGAGCACTGAACATTTTTTAACCAGCCTTACAAATGCAGTGAAAGGAAATGCTTGACTACTTTTCATACTACAGATGGATAATGTAGTACTACTAAAGTAGCAGATGCGCAGGAATTTTTTCCTCCAGATTTCACAGTCCAAGAGTATTTTTTCAAGAAATCAGACTTGTGGCCTTCCACATGCACCCATGGTTGGATTTCATACATGAAAGCAAGACATACATGCAAATAAGCTGGTACATAGTAGCACTCAAAGAACATTCCACAAAAGTACAGTCTACTGACCAGCAAAGAAATCAAAGGTGGACACTGATTTGTGGGCGTTCTCTTTGGCGTTCTCTGCTTCATGTTCATCAAGAGGAGGCTCCTGAAAGAAGACGCAAAGAAAAACGCACACATTAAACAAACGCTGATCAGTCTCTTAGTCTTACACTATCATTGGTTGGAGCTGCCACGAGTATTATTTTTCACACATCTTTTGTTCTGACAAAAGTGTGCTTGCCATGACAAAACTTTTGTCGCGACAAAATTATGTTTGTCGCAACAAAATATTTTTGTCGCGACTAATATTTCTCATGACAAACATGTGTCATCACAACAAAAGATGTGTTTTGTTGTTGCAGCAAACATGTGTTTGTCATGACAAAAGTATGTTTGTTGTGACAAAACTTTTGTCACAACAAAATTATGTTTGTCGTAACAAATATTTGTCATGACAAAACTTTTGACATGACAACAATATTTTGTGACAACAAACATAATTTTGTTGCCACAAAACTTTGGTTATACGACTAGCATACTTTTGTCACAATAAAAAGATGTGTTTTGCCGCAACAAACACAAGTTTGTTGTGACAAAACTTTTGTCATGACAAAAATTATACTTGTAGCAGCTCCCGCCAATGACAGTACTTAGTGTTGTACTTGGGTGCTTTCTCACTGGTCCGTTTTCACAGAAATATACAAAACAGGCTGACTCACTCAACCTAAGCCCTGATCAAAGCAATTCTTTATTCAGTATCAAGGAACTTGTAACTGCAAGCATAAACTATATTGCTGCACAGAGTTCTGGGATACTCCCCCCTCCCTCCCCCCCCCCAACACCATCCTTCTCCACCCCCACACCCCCTTCCATTCCACCAAGACACACACAAAAAAGAAAACGTAGGTCCCCCATGCTACACTACTACAGCCACGCATGTATCAACCCCACAACTTCACACAAAATAACAAGCTGTCTGGAGACACCTGCCCTGTTCCAACAGATGTTCAAGCAAACCACTTCTTCCCTGAAGTGGCGTCATTTCACTTAAGCCTCCGCAACAGCTTGCAACCTTGTCCTCCAAAGCAATTTGCCTGCCATCCTCCCAAGCTAGTCCACATACAACTATGCCGTGTATAACAATATTTCAGCTTTAATTTAGCCTTGGTGTTTTCACTGGTGTTTTCACTGGTGTCGATGTGTTGTGATACAGCCCAAGATGAGACAAATTTCAGACAGTTCCCACGTAACTATGCAATGCATAACAATATTTCAGTTCCAATTTAACCTTGGTGTTTTCACTGGTGTCGATGTGTTGTGACACAGCCCAAGATGAAACAAATTTCAGAAAGTCTCCACACAACTACACAGTGCATAACATTAACAATATTTCAGTTTTAATTTAGCCTTGGTGTTTTCGCTGGTGTCAAAAGCCAAGGCAGATTTCTGCAGACTGAATGCAGGATACTAATCTTGGACACAGCAGAAGTTTCTCAAACCTTTCATTCAGCCTTGATGTTTTCACTGGTGTCAATGTGTTGTGACAGACCAAGAAAAGGCAGGCTTCTGCAGACTAAATGCAAGATACTAATCCTGTACATAGCAGAAGTTTCTCAAAGCACATGCTGTATATATATATGTATGTTTTCACTGGTGTCAATGTGTTGTGACAGACCAAGAAAAGGCAGGCTTCTGCAGACTAAATGCAAGATACTAATCCTGTACATAGCAGAAGTTTCTCAAAGCACATGCTGTATATATATATGTATGTTTTCACTGGTGTCAATGTGTTGTGACAGACCAAGAAAAGGCAGGCTTCTGCAGACTAAATGCAAGATACTAATCCTGTACATAGCAGAAGTTTCTCAAAGCACATACTGTATATATATAGAGAGAGAGACACACACACAGATGTAACACTTCACCATTAACAATAACAGCTTGAAGTTTCATTATCAGTAACCATCAAACTCACTCAAGACAGATGAAACCCCTGAACCTATCAGTGTGTAGCGTGTGTAGCCTGAAGTACTTACTATTTGCTCGTTGCCTTGTTTTTGTTCATCTTCATCAAGGGGATGGTCAATCACACTCTGCACAGGCTTCTTTTTCTCATCCTCTGCTTGTTGTTTCCTTAAGTCCTGCTGAAATTTGAACCACATAATAAACTGATCAAAAAGAAAAAAGTCAGGGGTTGCTCCATTGCTGATTACTTGGCATCATTTTACATGTAACACAAAGCACTACAAATCTGTGTCACGGGCACAAGAAAAACACACTGGATAATATTCCACCAGCTCATGTTAATATCTGATGATCTAGAAGAGTGCATGGCTTTTCTCCTTCATTGCTTAGTCTCCTATAGCTATGGCCCTGATGAATACAACAGTGACAAGTGTATTAGAGACAGAGAGAGACGGACAGACAGAGACAGACAGACAGAGATACAAACAGACAGACATGCAAACAGATCACATAATATGCACATGTATTAATGATCATGTCCATGTCAAGAGTTTGGTGGATTATGGAAATGCCAAAATAACCTAGCATGTACTCAAACTAGCATGAGACCAGAACACACAGTGGCACCAAATAACATTGCAAACTGGTGCACAGTTGTATGGTGTGCACAGAATGTGCGCCAAAATGTCAGCAGTTCCGCATGGCACCAGTTAGGTCACAACCAACCAGGCCCATAATAAGGATATCACACTTTGGTAGATATTCAAACATGCTATGAAAAAATAATTTAAAAAAATAGTCTGAAACAGAATAACTGCTGGTGTTCTAAAACAAGATCCAAACACAAAAAGGTTCAAATGAACGCTTATTTTGACATGGACGCACAGTATGCACATTTTCAGGGAAATCCCCTTTGTCAAGCCACAAAACAACAGATAAATGGTTTAAAATGATGAAAAATGAGAGAGAGAGAGAGAGAGAGAGAGAAACTTCTATGTTTTGGTTGAGTTTTTGTCGCTTGTCCAGTGCTTGGAAGATTGTCGGCATAATGTAAAGCCTATGTGTACTATGTAAAGCTACTGACAATCAATGCAGGGTCCAATCCATTTTGAGTTTTTGACATCTTGTGTCGTACTGTTGGTAAAACAAGGAACTTCCCGAATGGTAGTCAGAGTTTGACAAGTTCCCTAAAAATAAATTACACAAAATGTTTCCCAGTTTAAAAGAGTGTACTGTTTGTCCTCTGACAAAAACAAAACAAACAAAAAAACTAAAACTAAATATGAAACAGAATGACTGCTAGTGTTCTAAAACAAGATCCAAAATCCTCAGAAAAACAGAAAAGAGGAAACCGTGATATCCCAACTGCACATTGGCCATTCTTTTATCACTCATTCCTTTTTATTGAAGGGTGAGGAGCCACCAGTGTGCACTGGATGTGATGAAAGACTAACTAATGAATGTATTTTACTCATTTATTCAGACTTTATTGAAATAAGAAAGAGCCACTTTACAGCTCAATCACTGCATATGTTATTCCAAGACATTTCACCTGAAAAGATTTTTAACTTTTTGAAAGAAGTCAATATTTTTGGAAGAATTTAAACTCTTGGATCATTTTTGGTTCTGTTTGCATTTTATCCACTTTTTAAGTCTTTAAAAAGAACAATCTGTTTCATTTGCTTTTATATAAATAAAAATATATTTAAAATAAATTAACTGGGGTATGGGGCTACCTGCCCTTAACTTTATTTACTCTTCAGATATATATATAATAGGGCATGGGCCCCAGATCAATAAGCTGGGACAGATGCTCAGACAAACCCAGGTATAGCTGGTGAGAACTGAGATTTCTGTAATGCACCATGACACACAGTACCTGTTGCATGCATGGCTGCACCATTCAAACCAACATAACACAACTGAATCAGATACACAGTAATTCTATCAGAATTTACTCAAATGCACAAGACTATGAAACCAAAAACTAAACATTTGTTAACACCAAATATGAACGAGAGAAAATGGCGGCAGCCTCAATTTTGACTTCATCTTGTTACCAAATCCCATGGTAGATGAGAACTGGACTTGCCAACATTGTCTGCTGTACTTCATCTTCGGAAAATGCTGCTGCGTACAATGTTCCAATCTATTAAACTCTTTGTGAATGGCAAATTTACTGAATGTTTCCACTTTTTCGTGCGCGGATAGACTTTCTTTTTACTATTTTCATCTGTTCACTTTAGTGAGTTCTGTCATTTTGGCTTTGCAAGTTTTTGCCCCAATTCTAGGTTATGCTGTATGCATTTTTCATATCACTAACGCAAAATACGTAATGTAATACAAGGTTTGTGTCAGTTGATGCAAACCTCTGAAAGGCAGCGTGACCCCTGAAGCAGCCAACCATATTTACTGAAACAAGGCCGACTCACCACCATGTTTTAAAGTCGCTAACATGCTGTTTCCTGCATTCCATTTAATTTCCCCAAAAGAAGACCTACCAAGCAACCAGCCATATTTACTGAAACAAGGCCAACTCACCACCATGTTTTTAAGTCGTTGATGTGCTGTTTCCTTCACTTTGCTCAGTTTTTCCTCCTCCTCCAAACTCATGTGCTGAACATCCCCATGGAGAGCTTTCTGGCGCCCTGCTAGTCGACTGACTTCTACAGAGGTGTCCTCAATGTCCTCAAACAGGAGTGGCAAAACGTAGGCAGAGCACAGAAGACACAACACAACCAATGACAGGATGATTGTACGCTGAAGGCGTGACAGACGATTCCATGACTGCAATAACACAAAACAAAGAAACAGGTGGCATTTATGATGACTGTACGCTGAAGTGAAGGCAGGACATTTGATGACATAAATGCAGTCACAAAAAAGCAAATGAACAGGTGGCATTTGTGATGACAGTATGCTGAAGTGAAGGCAGGACATTTGATGCCATAAATGCAGTCCCAAAAAGGCAAAGAAACAGGTGGCGTTTGTGATGACTGTATGCTGAAGTGAAGGCAGGACATTTGATGCTATAAACGCAGTCACAAAAAAGCAAATGAACAGGTGGCGTTTGTGATGACTGTATGCTGAAGTGAAGGCAGTACATTTGATGCCATAAATGCAGTCACAAAAAAGCAAATGAACAGGTGGCAATTGTGATGACTGTCTGCTGAAGTGAAGGCAGGACATTTGGTGTCATAAATGCAGTCACAATAAAATAAACGAACAGGTGGCATTTGTAATGACTGTACACTGAAGGTAGGACAGGTGACACCATGACTGCAATAACACAAAACAAATGTACACATGGCATTTGTGATGACAGTACACTGAAGGTTGGACAGGCAATGCTACGATTGCAAACAGTACAATGACACAAAACAAAGAAACAGGTGGCATTTGGGATGACTATGTGTTGATGGTGTGATAGGTGATGCCATGACTGCAATAACACAAACCAAAAAAACAGGTGGCATTTGTGATGACTAAGTTAAAGGTGGGACAGGTGATGCCATGACTGCAATAACATAAAACAAAGGAACAGATGGCATTTGGATGACTGTACACTGAAGGTGGTACAGGCAATGCCACAATTGCAAACAGTATAATGACAAAACAAACAGGTGACATTTGGATGACTATATATTATATGCTAAAGGTGGGACAGGTGATGTCACAACTGCAATAACATAAAACAAAGGAGCAGGTGGCATTTGGATAACTGTACAATGAAGGTGGGACAGGCAATACAATGAAGGTAGGACAGGCAATACCACAATTGCAAACAGTACAATGACACAAAACAAAGAAACAGGTGGTATTTGTGATGACCGTATGCTAAATGTGGGACAGGTGATGTCACAAATGCAATGACACAAAACAAAAGAACAGATGGCGTTTGTGATGAATGTACACTGAAGTATGAAGGCAGGACAGGCAGTGACATGACTACAATGACACAAAACAAAGAAACAGGTGGCATATATATATATATATATATGTGATGGCTGTATGCTGAAGGTGGGACAGGTGATGCCATAACTGCAATGACACAATACAATAAAACAAGTGGCATTTGTGATGATACACATGGAAGACTGTCTGAATATATTATATATAAAGTTATAGCACAGTACAACTGCAGTAACAACTTATTTTACTTAATGTTGAAACAAAACTTTCTGCCTATGTTCCAAATCATACACAAGGCACAAACAAAACTGGAAGAATCATTGTCATGTCAGTCATGCTTGTGTGCTTTGGTGTGTGTGTGTGTGTGTGTGTGTGTGTGTGTGTGTGTGTGTGTGTGTGTGTGTGTGTGTGTGTGTGTGCATACGTGTGTGCATGTGTGTGTGCACCCTGCAAAACATGAAAAAAGCATGGTGCGGTCACGTCTGGTTGTTGTTTTTCTCTCTCTGCGCACTCCCTCCCTAGTAACAGAGTCTTCACAAAGATGAAGTTGGTCACTTCACGGAAGAAGAATTGTTACTTTCCCGAATTGTTCAACTTGTTTTTATCCGTTACATTTGTGCAGATGACATTTCTTGTTCTCGACTCCATACGCCGCAGGCCCTAAATCGTGTGCCGTCAGTGAATACGGATACAGGCATGTTAAACGAAGGTAACGTACAAAGGAAAGCACACAGTACATGTATCTCCACACGGATGTTTTCCGACTTTCGTCGTTATATTAATAATCTTACCCGAAGAAGCGATTGTTTCTTTTTCCTCGAGCCATCTTCTCTGTCGCCTAACCCAATATGCAGCGTTGTGAACTCACGACGACTCGACATTCTGCTGTTATCTCATGTCTACACCTTACAAGCGATTGCAGACAGCAAGCTTTCGTCTGCGACAGACAGAAAAGACTGCGGGATCAGAATCTGTCGCCGTGTCAGCTTGCTGTCTTTTCACGCTGCGAAGGGGAACTCAAGGGAAGTCACCCTCACAGACAGGCGGGACAACATCGCCTGTGCAACTGGGCCGGGACAAGGCTGCGCAACGGTGCATAGGTTTGTTCGCTCCTCTTCAAAAGCTGTCGTCTGTGGACACTGTCTTTCGTGAGCCGGTTTGGCCTAGCGGTAAGGCGTTAGGCTGGTAAGCGGAAGGACCTCGGTTCGAATCTGCTTCGGCTGTCCTTTCTCTTCAAAAGTTGTGGTCTGTGGACACTGTCTTGTCAGTGACTTTGTCCCTCACAATTATAAATTAAAATGGCTCTCTGATTCGGTATTGCCCATCTTAATGCAGAAGTCATTCTGGTGGTGACAGTGTACATGTATATAGCGATAGGTATATAATCTCCCTCTTCCCCCACCACCATACCCCCTTCCCCCCGTCCCTAATAAGCCTCATTGTTTCTGTGGCCATTAAGCACCATGTTTATGCTTACTTACACTGCTACACAATTTATTCTGTACAGGCCGAGTTTGCGAGTTCCCCGCCACCTTCTTCTTTTGTCGGTATAGTGTCCAGCGGCTTTAACAATCTGAAGATTCAGGAACTGACTTTTGTAATTCATGCTGGGTTATTTGGGTGTATCCATAATCCAACGAACTCTGACATGAACCACAGGAGCTTTAAAGTGCGTATCTGATCTTTTTACGTGCGTGTTCACAAGGGGGACCTCGCGGTTTTATTAGTCTCATCCGAAGGGCTTTTGAAGAGCAGGCACATATTGACTCCGCGAGCTGGTTTTACTGAGGAGTTTCCCTTACGCTCCCGATGCCAGTTTTAGTGAGGAGTTTCTCGTACACTCCTGATGCTAGTTTTAGTGAGGAGTTTTTCTTACCTCAGGCTAGTTTTAGTGAGGTGTTTCTCTTACACACCTCATGCTAGTTTTAGTGAGGTGTTTCTCTTACACACCTCATGCTAGTTTTAGTGAGGTGTTTCTCTTACACACATCATGCTAGTTTTAGTGAGGTGTTTCTCTTACTCACCTCATGTTGTTTTAGTGAGGTGTTTCTCTTACACACCTCATGCTAATTTTAGTGAGGTGTTTCTCTTGCACTTCTGATGATACTTCTAGTGAGGTGTTTCTCTTACACACCTCATGCTAGTTTTAGTGAGGTGTTTCTCTTGCACTTCTGATGATACTTCTAGTGAGGTGTTTCTCTTACACACCTCATGCCAGTTCTGGTGAGGTGTTTCTCTTACAGTTACACACTTCATGCTAGTTTGTGTGAGGTGTTTCTCTTGCACTCCTGATGATACTTCTAGTGAGGTGTTTCTCTTACACACTTCATGCTAGTTTTAGTGAGGTGTTTCTCTTACACACCTCATGCCAGTTCTGGTGAGGTGTTTCTCTTACAGTTACACACTTCATGCTAGTTTGTGTGAGGTGTTTCTCTTGCACTCCTGATGATACTTCTAGTGAGGTGTTTCTCTTACACACTTCATGCTAGTTTTAGTGAGGTGTTTCTCTTACACACCTCATGCCAGTTTTAGTGAGATGTTTCTCTTACACTCCTCATGCTAGTTTTAGTGAGGTGTTTCTCTTTTTAGTGATGAGTTTAGTTTAGCTTGGAATTTGACTTGATAAAATTGTAATACGTTGGCATAAAAAAGAAAAAAAGAGTCAGGTATGGGCCTAATCACCAGCAGAAAAACGGACCGCTGAGACTGAGCTGAGTGCAGAGAAAACCAAGTCCTACTGACTGTGACAAAACCGGCAACTGATGACGCGGGCGAAGGCGACGACTACCGGACCATTGGACCTTCATGTGCGGGAACTGTGGCGGCGTGAAGAGACTGACACGGAAGAGGGACATGGTCAATGATGGTTCAGATACTAAGTATCAGTCTTGTTCTGAACTTCGCCTTGACGGAGGTGTTGGTTCCTCAATGGGGAGCACTCACTGAGTGACTGGCCGGGGAGACTTGGAGACTTAATAAGTGTTCACATGTGAACTGTGTTAAAATCCAGCTAACAGTGGATTCTGCACCCTGTCCTGTACTCAAAGTATTGAACCCGGCCAGTGAACTCGGCACGACTGGAAAGCATGAGAACTACTCACGCCCAGTCAGTAACGATCGAAGCTGTCACACTCAGTGAATGGACAGTGCTGTGCCGTGAGTAACTGAAATCAGTCGGAAAATTAACTCAATCCATGAAGCTCACGTTTTTCTGTTTAAACACACACACACACACACACACACACACACACACACACACACACACACACACACACACACTCTCTCTCTCTCTCTCTCTCTCTCTCTCTCTCTCTCTCTCTCTCTCTCTCTCTCTCTCTCAGTGACAGACTCCACGGTTCAGTGTGACTTTGTACCGGCTCACGCTTGAAACAGTAACATGGCTCTCATCGCTGCCTATCTTAATGCAGAAATCATTCTGGTGGTGACAGGTTAGCAATAGGAATACTGATAAATCTCCATCTCTCCCCCCCCCCCCCCCCCCATTCTCCCCGTCCCTGATAAGCCTTATGGGTTTCTGTGGACATTATGCACCATGTTTACTTACTTTACTTACTCGCAGAGCTCTGCCAGCATGCACTTTTCTATCGCTGACGTTGCTGCCAAAATATGAGACTGACTCAACTGCCGAGTCAGGCAGCAAACTCAGTCCAACCATCGTAGTCGATGTGAGCCAGGGAAGATGTGACGTAACTAGTTCTGACTGACACTGGGTGTCGTCTGCAAGCTAAACTCGGGACGCAGGCCGACCGATCAGTGCAAATGAAAGTACAATGGTCTCGCGGGGTCACGCGAATGCAAACGGAAATTCCTGGACGCTTTAAACGCCATTTTGGGTAACAAACATAACTCGGAATCACTCAAACAGGGTCAGTCATATCTAGAGCGACATTGATTACAGTCTGTAAAAGGATGAGTCCTCATTACACATCGATTTCTTTGCCGACATCAGCACTCGGGAAGCGTGCATTACCACTCAGAAACTAGATCTAGATCAAATGTCTGAAAGGAATACCGGCTGATACGGCACACTACACACACACACACACACACTATGATCAAACTCACTTTTTGCTGAATATAATTTTGGGTTTATTCACTTGATATGACCCTGTTTGGATGATTTTGATGATATTAATTGTGACCTAATATGGTGTGTAAAATGTCCCTGGAATTTCCGACCTCCTTCTAGGCCTTGCCACTACCGGCCCAAACCCTGTATGCTTACTTTTCTGTGACAACTGTGACAATACCTTTGCAGCTGCAAAGACGGGAGTGTTTTGCACTTTTTCGTTGCTTTTCTGTTGTTCTTGTTGTTGTTTTTGGGGGGTGTCAAGTTGTTGTCACAGTTGGTTGTTTTGTTGGCGAAGCGTTTTGTGTGTGTGTGTGTGTGTGTGTGTGTGTGTGTGTGTGTGTGTGTGTGTGTGTATGTGTGTACATTTTTTTTTTTTTTTTTGGGGGGGGGGAGGGGGTTATCAAGTTGTCACAGTTGGTTGTTGGCGAAGCGTTTTTTGTTGTTGTTGTTTTTTTTTTGTGTGTGTGTGTGTGTGTGTGTGTGTGTGTGTGTGTGTGTGTGTGTGTGTGTGTGTGTGTGTGTGTGTGATTTTTGTTGTTGTTGTTGTTTGTTTGTTTTGGTATCAGTAACTCCCTCAGGTCAGTCTCCGTTCCAACGACGCGGCGCCTCCGTCAGTTGGGAACCCCGCCGTGTTTGCCACCTGCACTCACCTGCCTTTGAGATCTGCCCAACTGAAAGGGGGGGGGGGATCGGGTCATTTCAAAAGTTCTTTCTTTCTTTCTTTTTTTTTCTTGTTGTTTTCGGGGGGGAGGGGGGGTTACAACTGAATTTCTACCCACCGGCTCAGTTTTGTGACCGACTCAGTCTGGCCGCTGCGTCAGTCAGCTGCGACACGCGGCAACCCGATCAAGGTGCGTCAGTTCCCTCGGTGATCACGGTACAGTCAACTGTTGCGAAGAAAGAAGAAATGAAGCCTTGTATGCATGACCTCTAATGGCAGCTGCGACGCTGAGCAACGCGTGACGTCAAATCTTCAAGCGACGATGTGCTCGCTCTTTGACGGCCTACAGAGCTGGTGGCTGCATCAGCGACAGACATTTCTGTAAGAATTTTCTAAAGAAAAACTTCATGAGAGGGTTGGGTGGGTGGGTGGGGGGTGGGGGCTGGGTGGGGGTGGGGAGAGATACTGCAAAACTGAAGAGTTTATAAATAGTTGCCGGATTTTACTGGCTGGACAAAGGTGGGTTGCTTTTTTGCTGTGTTGTTGGTTTGTTCGTAGTTGTTTTTGTGTGATAAAAAGAAAAAAAGAAAAAAGGGTGTGTGTGTGTTATGGTGTGTGTGTTGGGGGGAGGGGAGGGGGGGTAGTTGTTTTGTTTTGGAGGGGGGAGGGGTCGGTTTTTATTTGTTGTTGTTTGTTTTGGTTTGCTTGTTTTAGTTCCTATGGCAGTTTTTCAGTACTGCCGCACCGCTGACTAAAACTAAGTCATCATCCGACTGCTGCAAGTCTACCAGTTTGCAGCTGTAGCTTGAAGACACGGCCCGACTTGCAGCTGCTTGAAAACGGCTTACAAAACAACTAAGGTAGATTATTTATGCCCCCCCCCCCCCCCCCCCCCCCCCCCATCTCGTAAGAGCCAAGAGCCGCGTTTACAAAGACATCAGGACACTTGACAGACTGAGGCGACCCAGTGACGGAGTCAGTGATGGAAGGACAGACAACTGTTGAAGTTTTTCAAAGAGTTTCTGTGGTAATATCATCGTACTGAAGGCGCTGCTGAAGTCCAGAAAGAGGATGCGTCGTGTGGGGCGGCAGCACTTTTCCTCTAGCTTGGGGGTAGTCGTCTCGGGCAGCAGCACTCTTCCTCTAGCTTGGGTCGTCGTCTGGGGCGGCAGCACTCTTGGGGTCGTCGTCTGGGGCGGCAGCACTCTTCCTCTAGCTTGGGATCGTCGTCTGGGGCGGCAGCACTCTTGGGGGTCGTCGTCTGGGGCGGCAGCACTCTTGGGGGTCCGTCGTCTGGGGCGGCAGCACTCTTCCTCTTGTAACTGAAAACTGACACAGCAAGCCTTGCCAGACGGCACGTGCGTCTCCAGTCAAAAGCCGGTCATCTGGCTTCTTTCTGTAGTTGCTCTTGGCGCCCCGGATTGCACGCTGAGCTTCAGATTTTTGTTTGTTTGTATGAGGCACGGTGTTGCTTTACGTCCACAGAAACCGTAGGCTTATTAGGGACGGAGCCCAGGACGTCCACCTCGACTTTCACACAGCTCCTGAGCTCTGTATCCACCGAAGTGGTGCAAGCTACTTACAGCGCTGTTTGGGTGTTGTATAGCTGGTGCCACGTGAAACTGCTGCCATCTCGGCGCGTTCTGTGTACACCATACAACCGTGCACCATGTCACATCGCTTCACGCAAATCCACATTCGTGCAGGGTGCACAGTGCGTGTTTAGCTGTAACCTGCCAACGTGTCTTCCTTGAGCTATTCCTTTAGTCGACCTGACTGAGTCACTGAACGCACCTTGTGGTGATTAATATTGCTAGAGGCTGTGTCATTATCCGACTCTGATCTGCCGTATATGCAGGGTATGCAAATGTTGAACTGCCCTTCTGTTGCCTATCTTTTATTGATCAATGGAATTGTTAGCTTTTGATTCAATCTTCACACTTCACCGCCGCTTCGGCTAAATTTGCATAGGCCTACATATTATTATGATGGATCAGTGAATCAGATTTGTTCAAAACTACTATGAAGTGTGATTCAACAAAGACGTTTCTGTCTCGTGATATAGGGTGTTCATTTGTATGCAATATACTTAAGTCTGCGCGCATGTGCTGGTATAATATCGATTTTATTTTTATTCCATACCCGTACCGTTTACTTGCAGAGTGGAAATGATATAGCCTATGCTGACAGATCGTGACGTGTATGTTTCTTGTGACTTTTCTAGTTCAAGGATCAGGTTGCACCTGAAAGAAATCAATACTGTAGGTTTGCTGGATTGAGATTCATTTTCCCGCCTTTATTGTTTTCTTTTTTGCTTGTTAGTTTTGTTGTTGGTTTGAACAAAATTGTATTCATTAATCGTAATCATAAGTTCAACAAATAGGTACAGGAAACACAAAAGCAGTATGTTTATTTGAGTGTTACCTATTGTTTTGTTGTTGTTGTTCTCTTTTAGGGGCCTTCTTGTTTTTCTTCTCATGTTTTTGTTTTGTTTGTTTGTTTTTGTTTGTTTGTTTGTTTTGTTGTTGTTTGTTTTATCTTCATTTGTCGCGTCTCTTTGACAACCGTTACTGCGTCGTCTACAGTCATCGCTTTTGAGGGCTTTGTTTACACAAACTCGGCATGCACACATATCACACACACACACACACACACACACACACACACACACACACACACACACACACACACACACACACACACACACACACACAGAGTCACACACAGTCACACACACACTCACACAATCTCTCTCTCTCTCTCTCTCTCTCTCTCTCTCTCTCTCTCTCTCTCTCTCTCTCCTCTCTCTCTCTCTCTCTCTCTCACACACACACACACACACACACACACACACACACACACACACACACACACACACACACACACACACACACACACACACTCACACTTATTCATTCACTCGCGTCACACATACACGCGCATACACTGATTTCACACCGTTTATTGTTCAACAAGCACGAAGTGCCACTGGCATCTTGACATCGTAGTAATACTGTTCAGTACACACAAAAAGATAAATAAACATGCCAATTGCGCAGAAGTATGCAGCATGTGTCCAAGTCACGAATGATAAATTTTTTTTAAAGCAACAACAACAAAAGCCGACCTCATCTCTCACAATACTGTGGTATTCGTGTGAAATACCTTTAGATATAATCTGAAGTAGAACGAGGCTCAGAGCGTTCGTGTAGAATCAACACACAAGGGAGTTAATCAGAGTTTGAAAGACGTCACACAAACACAACAACAAAGACCTGAGTCGCCTGAGGTAGCTCTCACCTGGCATGCGTGGAAATACAAGGTACACAAGCTCTACCAGAGGTACATCTCATGCCATGTCAGGTGAGAGACTCGGGTCTTTGTTGTTGTGTTTGTGTGACGTCTTTCGAGTGCTAATTAACTCCCTTGTGTGTTGATACTTTAGAT
>OY757551.1:7398409-7484327 GCA_963584105.1 Alviniconcha strummeri
TGTGTGTGTGTGTGTGTGTGTGTGTGTGTGTATGTATGTAGTGTGTGTGTGTGTGTGTGTGTGTGTGTGTGTGTGTGTGTGTGTGTGTGTGTGTGTGTGTGTGTGTGTGTGTGGGTGGGTATGTAGTATGTGTGTGTGTTAACTATAATTTGAAGTTTACATTATGTGCAGCCAAAAGACACATTTTAGTGTATAATTGTAGCATGGACAATAAACAGTACTAGTGATGAAACACACAAAAGGCTGGACTGAAGCTGAACGCTTTTACTACATACGAGGCAAAACAGCATGGAAATATTCGACAAGTCTTGCCTTTGTTAGGATGTAAACAGACAATTACTATACAGAAAAATTATACTAAACAACAACAACAACATCAACGACAACAACAACAACGAAAAACAAAGAGGAAAAAGACACAGCGAGAGGTAGGTCGCGGCTTTGGGAAAGGCGGCAAAATAGCGCTGCGTACCCAAACCAAGAAATGTAATGTTGACTGAACAAACAATACTATGATAAATGCAAATGACAGCTGGCAGATGTTTTTCAGTCTCAGATGAAAAGTCTGGACGGCTGTTTTACGGGCGTGTTGGCAAACGAGCAGGACTGAAGTAGCACTATAAGCAGAGCCTGCGTTTCACTTCAGAGATACGCGCAGTTAACAAGTTTGAAAGATGAAAATCCTTGTCCGCTTAAGTTTCATCGCCGTTTGAAGCAAAATAACTTAGATGTAGCAAAAGATACAGCAGCAGAAATAACAGGAACATCATCATCATCATCATCGTCATCATCATCATCATCAGCAGCAGCAGCAGCAACAACAGCAACAACAAAAGCGTGACTTATAGATACAATTAAAGGGCTTGGCATCATGTGAAGAATTTCTTAGATCTCTTATAGTTTTTGACCATGGTCGCAGTCGTTGTCAAATGCTGGCGACTGATATAAATACAATCAGACATAGTCACGCCTTGTTAGTGATCAGAAGTTATTGATCTCGTCATTTTAGTTGTCACCTTGTTGTCTCTAGCCAGAACGCTGGGTCTAAAGCATTGCGTTTGCTGTCCTACGTCAAATTGACTTTGAGCTAAACTATAGTAGCCTTCGTGACATGTCAGACTCCATTACTGAAATCCTCGAAGTCGGTTTGCAGCTACCGCAGTGGCCGGTTAACACTGCACTTGTATGCATGAAAGTACGTATACACAGGTGTGGGGAAACGGTTGCACACGCTAACCGTCTCACCCAACTTTGGGTGAACCTCAAGGTTTTAGCTGAGGAATGTTAGCAAACGAGCCAGTTTTAAGTTTAATTCACCGAGTACAATTCTTTTGCCCTTGACCAGATGCTTTTGCCCTTGACTAGAATCTTTTGACCTTGACAAGATTCCTTTGACCTTGACCAAAATCGTTTGACCTTGACAAAATTCCTTTGACCTTGACCAGAATCTTCTGACCTTGGCAAGATTCGTTTGACCGTGACCAGATTATCTAGACCTTGACCAGAATCTTTTGACCTTGACAAGATTCGTTTGTCCTTGACCAGAATCTTTTGACCTTGACAAAATTCGTTTGACCTTGACCAGAATCTTCTGACCTTGGCAAGATTCGTTTGACCGTGACCAGATTATCTAGACCTTGACCAGAATCTTTTGACCTTGACCAGGTGATCATCACGCTGTGTGGCGTGGCGGCTTCCATCTGTGCCGCCCCCGCCTCCATCATCTACGGCTCCCAGACGACCCCGACAGACAACCCCGCTATCAACGGCAGCGACTGCTCCTTCTCCGACGTCTTTATCGGCACCGTCATCCCCCTCGCCTTCAGCTCTTTCCAGTTTCTGCTGTTCGTCACTGGGGCCATTGGCCTGGTGGTGCTCTACTCGCTGATTGGTCGCAAGATCTGGACGCACGCGCATTTCAGAAAGGTCGGGTTCAGCGCAGGGGTCAACAGAAGAATGTCGTACATCTTCACGGGGTCGGAATGCTCGTCCCCTACAACAGAGGACCTGGTCTTCGCCTTCCCCGTGAAGAAGAGCGGAGAAGAGGGCAACAGCTGCAACGGAAACAACGACCAGAGCGACAACAACAACGTCAAACAGACCTCTGAAGAAGTTTCAGCTGCGGGGCACACTTTAAACGGGGTGCTGAAAACCCTCGTGTATGAAACGCCTTCCAACGTTGCATCGACCGCCGACGAGGCTTCTGAAGCCATCGAGGAACAAGCAGGAGACAAAAACTTGTCCAACGGACACACTCACCAGCCTGTAGCCGTTTCGAAGAACCCACCGTCTCCAACTAGTGACGCCGACGTCCCCAAAGAGCTGGAAGCGACGCAGTTCAAAAAGGTCAAGCCAATGTCCAGACAGACGTCACGGGACCGACACAGATCCAGCGATTCCACGGGGCAGAAAGGTCGCTACCGACGTCGCTCCAGCCAACACACCCAGTCGGACGTTCGTCGGTTCCTCGGCCGCTCCAACTCCGTGCATTCGAGCACCCGTCGCACGACCTTGATGCTGTTCCTGATCACGCTGGTGTACCTTCTCAGCTTTCTCCCCTACCTGGTGCTGATGATCGTCAAGGTGTTGGACCGAGACTCTCTGAGCGGCAGCGGGGGAGGTTGGGAGCTGCTGCACAACTTCCTGCTGAGGTCGTACTTCATCAACAGCATGGCCAACCCCATCATCTACAGCTTCTGCTCCAGGACATTCAGGATCGAGTGCGCCAAGATCCTGCGCTGCCGATGTTGCAGACAGCCAGTGTTTGTGCGCTGAGGCGTGGCTGATGCGACGGCCTGGTTGTTACAGGTCTTTATGAGTTCATCACCGACTTCACCATGGGACGGTTTGGATTTTTGTTCCTAATATGTCAGCCCGACATTCGAGGACATTAAGCCCCACATCATAAAGCGGTTTGGCCTAGCGGTAAGGCGGTAGGCTGGTAATTAAGCCCTGAGACGGACCTCCGTTCAATTCCGCCTCACGCGGCGAGCCGGCTGTACTATCTTCGAAACTTGTGGTCAATGGACACTGGCTGATTGTGTCTTTGTTCCCCCACAGTGAACGAAACATTAAGTGAATCACACCGGCGCCCATCTTGACGCAGGGGTCATTCTAGCGGTGACAGGGTAGCGTTAGGTATAGTCGCACCCCCCCCCCCCGCCCCCTACCTCCCGGAATTTTGTTGGCCTAATATTTCTTTTATTTGTGGAGAAGGGGTTCTAAGAAACTGTTCGACTGGTATCGCCGGTACAAGCTGATGTTACCCTGTGTGGTTGATTGGGCTAAAAGCTAGCCATCGTTGATATTGTCCGTTGGCGTGTGTATGTCTGAGATGATGATGATGAGTTGATGCTTAATGTCCTCAGATGTCATTTGACATATTAGGGACAAGTTGTGACCAATGCCGAAGCACGGTTCAATAAAAGCCACATACGTAAGGTGTATGCGTGTTTAGCTGTAACCTGCCATCTGCACTTTTGGCAGAATGACCGGGATTTTTTACGTGCTACTGTGGTAACACGGGGGTGGAACGGATACCGAAAGAAGAGTCAGCACAGAAAGTCGACCCTGGAGAAGAAAATTCTCCCGCCGTTCCAGCAGGGATTCGAACCCGCGACCTTTCAATCACGAGTCCGGCGCTCTAACCACTGAGCCATCCCCGCCCCCTGTATGTGTGAGGTTTATGCAATTATTGACATTCCACGTAAGCTTTCCAAAGCTGTTCGGTGTTCGTGCTGATGGTGCTCAATGGACAGCGTGTATGTTGGAAGACCTGACTGCCTGTCTTCTGCGCTAATGTCAATTAGTCGTTTATTTATTCCCGATGAAGACGTATACTGTCGAAACGTTGAATCATTTTTTTTTTTCTTCCTCTTTTGGTGAACGTTTCATAAATCTATGTGCTGTCCAAAAAGGTACATTGTTCTTGTTGATAATCGCTCACATGCGTTTGCATGTTTTAGGACTACATTATGTAACTGACATCCCGTACGAGTCGTTCGTTGACGTGTGTATTATATGCTTGAAGACTTAGCTGACATTCCCCATAAGCTTTTCAAAAACTAATCGGTGTTCACGTTGATATTGTTCACTGGACAGTGTAAGGCATAACTGACATATTCCATGCAAACCGTTTAAAAAACAGTGATGTTATTGTTCTTGTTGATATTGTTCGCTGGCGTGTGTATGTTTCAGCACTACAGTGTGTAGGTGGCAAGCCATTTAAGCTGTTCAGTAATGTTAATTGTTCTTCTTGATAATGTTCGCTGGTGTGTGTATATACTTGAGGACTATATGTAACTGACATTTCATACAAGTTTTTCAGGAACTATGTTGATATTGTTTGAAGACATAACTGGCATCGCATGCAAACTGTTCAGCATGGTCATTGTTCTTGATATTATTCACTGATATGTGTATGTTTGAGGACTACAGTATGTTACTGACATTCCCTATGTAAGCTGTTCAACAGTGTTCATTGTTCTTGTTGATATTGCTTACAGGTGTGTGCATGTTTGAAGACTACAGTGTATTACTGATATTCCATGGAAACAGTGCAGCAATGTTCATTGTTCTTGTTGACATTGTTTGCTGGGACTGGCATGTGTGCATGAGGATGTAATTGACAATCTACACTGATGAACTGTTAAAAATATTGTTCTTGTTGATATTGTTCACTGCCGTGTGTGTTTGATTAAGTGGCATTACATATAAACTGTTAAAAACTTTGTACTTGTTGATATTTATTGTTCACTGGCATGTGTGTTTGAGGACATAACTTACATTCTATATGAATGGTTAAAACATTGTTCCTGTTGATATTGTTCATTGGCATGTGTGTGCTTGAAGATGTAATTGATAACCTGTATTCAGATTCACATTCTTTATTCACCAAGTTTTACAAGGAAAGTGGTTCGAAAAGCGGTAAGCATATAAACATAAGCAAATGACAACAACACTGACATACATCAACTAACATAGTTAGAGGTAAATACCCATCTGCATCACCAAAACAACACACACATGCACATACACACACAGACACACACCTGCGCATGCACACACACATTCACACACTAATATAAGTAATGTTCAAATGTAAAATATAGTCCTATGTTTAAGACTGAGACAGGGCAAATTAAAGTTCAACACACACGTATGCGCACACTTGCTGTTGTTCACTGGTGCATACATTGTTTTTTGAGGGCTTAACGATGTCCCATTCTACATAAACTGTTAACAACATTGATTGTCTTTGTTGCTGTTGTTCACTGGTGTGTATGTTTGAGAATGTAACTAACATTCTATATAAACTCTCAAAACATTCATTGTTCTTGTTGCTATTGTTCATTGGCATGCGTACGTTTGAGGACAAACTTTGACATTCTATATTAGCTGTTAAAAACATTGTTTGTTCTTGTTGATATTACTCACTGGTGCATGCATAATTTATGTGAAAACAAAAATAAATGTGATCTTCCACTACCTTCAACACACACGTTGTCAATCATACCCAACGTATGATTGACAGAGGACAAAATCATCTGTTTTTTAAAATTTATTTTTAATGAAAATTATGTCTGGTTATGTGTTCTGTTACAAAGACTGCTTGAAGAATGATTGGAGGACACCTATTGTTTTAGTTTACTGATGTTAATCATGTCTTCCTCACATTTGAAGTATTCTGAAGTCTGTGACACAGCCTGTATGCATTTCGGAATTTCCCTTTGCACTGATAAAAAGAACAAAGGTTATGGCACAGCATGTGTCTACTGTGTTGGTATGTGCCTGTGTTTATCTGTCTTACAGTAGATCTATATATTTGTATCTGTATATATTTCTATTGTTGCTATCAAACACAGAAACTCTGAAACTAAATTGATCAAAACACCAGTTCACACACACACACACGCGCACACACACACACACACACACACACACACACACACACACACACACACACACACACACACACACACACACACACTATCTCTCTCTGACATACATATACACACACTCAGGTGATATTCTTATGGATCAAATCTTTATGTATATATAAAAATAAAATAAAGTGACTTAAAGAATGTAAACAGAAAACACACAAATTCAGCATCCTCAATATATGTGTGTGTGTGTGTGTGTGTGTGTGTGTGTGTGTGTGTGTGTGTGTGTGTGTGTGTGTGTGTGTGTGTGTGTGTGTGTGTGTGTGTGTAGGCATCAAAACAGGTGTATAAAAATATTCATACGTATATATATATGTATGGCAATGTTTGGTAAAAAAAAGAAGAAGCAAAAAAGTCATCCCTTCTAAGTACATGTATACAATTTACAATGCAACACGGACAAACAGCACAAAAATGAAAAGTCACAGAAACTAACATAAAGTGTGAAGCTTATAGCTGCCATAACACATATGCACAGAAGCAATGAGAACAATGACGCACAGTTTAAAAAATTTCACTTACACAGCACCTGAAGTAACAAAAAGCTAATCTGGCTAGTGAGGCTGCTTCATGGTTGGTCGGCTAGTTTCCATGCACTTGTACGTTCACATGATTTCATGTCTCCATGCGCTCATATGTTCACATGACTTCAGGTCTCCATGCACTCATTCATGACTTCATGTCTCATAATTATACTCACACAACTTCATGTCTCATGCACTCATACATTTACATGACTTCATGTCTCCGTGCACTCACACATTCACATGACTTCATGTCTCCATGCACTCATACGCTGACGTGACTTCATGTCTCCATGCACTCATATGCTGATGTGACTTCATGTCTCCGTGCACCCATATGTACACATGACTTCATGTCCCCATGCACTTATATGTTCACATGACTTCATGCCTCATGCACTCATACGTTCACATGACATCATGTCTCCATGCACTCATACATTCACATGACTTCATGTCTCCATGCACTCATACGTTCACATGACATCATGTCTCCATGCACTCCTACGTTCAAATGACTTCATGTCTCCAAGCACTCATACATTCACATGACTTCATGTCTCCAAGCACTTATACGCTCACATGACTTCATGTCTCCATACACTCATACGTTCACATGACTCCACGTCTCCGTGCACTCATAGACTCACATGACTTTCTGTCTCCATGCAGTCATACGCTCACAAGATTTCACGTCAGTCAAAACCCAGACTCCAGCATTAAATCATTAAATGACCGAAGTTTCCAAACCATAGATGGATAATTAGTTTCCTTATGCCACTGACCATTTCAGTCACCTCAGGGTGAGAGAATCTGGGTCAAAAGAAGTCTATTTAAAGGGGAACTGAACTGAAGCTGTAGGTTGGCTCCAAAATGCAGAAAATGTGCAAATAATTTCATCTCCGTGCTTCATTTGCTTGGTCTATCAACATCTATCCAAAAGAAGTACTTTTCTGCTTCAAATCTGACACCCTCTGGGTGCAGCCATGTTGCTTCACTCTTTACCAATGAAAAGCAGAAAAGGCTGGCTCATGACTTGTTTGACACCTTGCCACACATGGCCTTCTTAAATTATTTTATTTTTAACACGTTCCAGTCTTGTTTGTAACACCACTGATACAGGCTGCTGGTCACAAAAATGGCACCATTCACAGTAGTGTTTCCACAACTTTCAAAAATGTTGTTTATTAAGGAAGACAACAACAACAAATAGTTTATTAAGCAGGACAACAACAAATAGTGAAAAACTGCTGTTTGTATATATATATTTTATATTCCATTCCCATTGTCACTGATATGGCTTGTGATCTTTCTTGGGTTTGGTTCCCTCTTGAACAAATCCAGACTGATTCAAAACAAGTCAACCTAAAATACACAAACCAAGCATGTACACAAACATCAAATACAAATGTTTGATAACAGTGCCTTCAAAAATCAGAGAAAGTAATGTTACCTAACATAAACATGCAAAAAATGTATAGTTTTAAAATGTAATTTATGATAATACAGACAGTGCACTAGCACCAAACACCACATGACCCTAAAATTAAAAGTACTATATATATATATTTTATAACATTGATAAATCAAAAGCACAATTTAAAATGGTTTGGTTTGGTTCCCTCTTAAATCCAGACTGATTCAAAACAAGTCAACCTAAAATACACAAACCACACATGTACACAAACTGTCAAACATCAAACACAAATGTTTGATAACAGTGCCTTCAAAAATCAGAAAAAGAAATGTTATCTAACATGCAAAACATGTATAGTTTTAAAATGTAATTCATGATTATACCACAGAGAGTGCACTAGCACCAAACACCACATGATCCTAAAATGAAAAGTACTATAAAATAATATATTACTGATCAATGAAAAGCACAATCTAAAATGTAATGTATCATAAATGTATCATCTGAACTCATTAATATTGCACACACACACACACACACACACACACACACACACACACACACACACACACACACACACACACACACACACATACCTTACCCACAAATTTACTGAGATTGTACAACAATAAAAATGAATTAATAAGTCAGCATCATCTCTGTCAATCTCTCTTCATCTTAGGATGAGCCCTCAGCATCTAAAGCTGTTTCTTAATTGCACAGCTGCTTTGAACGCTGGTTCCAGACTTTATGCACACATAATTGCTTCTAAATACCATTGCTGCCTTTGTTAGCATTAACTTTGAGCATGAACTCTGCACCAACTGTTTGCAATATGTTCATGAATGCTTCACATGTATATATGCAAAAATAGTGTGCAGATTCTAGACCTGTTTCCTTTTTAGAACAGGCAAACTAAATTCTTGACTGGCCAGTCATTTCATCTTCTGTTATATTATATATATAAATGTGATCTGCCAGGTCAGCAGATGATGTTTTGCCTACAGTTTTCAATCAAAGGTCTAGGCTCATTTTGTTGTGGAACTTGTTTTATGGCATGCAATATTATTATTGAATGTAAAAAGTGAACAATTTCCCATTCATTCACCACATGACACTCAGCCTCACTCAGTCATACCCTGGGTCTGTTGTAGCATCAAAGTTCAGAGTCAATGCTATTGATGCTAACAGTGGATACAAAATTATAGGAGAGAAGAACAATGCAATACACACTGTCTATAGCTATTACTATTAAAAACAGAAAGAGTACCTAAAGGTAACTATTATTAGTATTAAATATGATCGTATAACAGAAAATAACAGGAAACTATTTGCAGGTGTAAAATATTGATATATAATTTTATTTACATTTAGTCCTTTACTGGTCAACCCTTGCAAACCTCAAAATTTAAAGGGAAATAATAAGGGGGTGGGGGGTTCTGGTAGCATCATACAAAGATAAAAACATCACACACATTGGCAAAAAAACTTCTTGCTTGCCCAGGCCTTCCTGTAGAATCTGAAGAAAGGTGTGTCTGTGTGTGGCAGTTGAATGTAGATGGATGCATATGGATAGTGAGAGGGGGGAGGGAAGGGGGGAGGGAGAGAGCATGAGAGATCTAGGCAAGAGAAGGAGGCATGGGTTGGGTTGGTGAAAAGACAGATTCAAATTGGTGTCGTTGTTTGAGACCATCAATATTTTGTTAATTGTTGTATGAATGGATGAGTGTGTGTGTGCGTGTATGTATGTGTGTATTGTTCAATAGGTGATAATGGTAATTAAAGCTACAATAATTAAGGTTTTGTCTGCTGAAATGTAAGTTAGTGTTGTTTATTTACAAGATGTTTGTACAGCGCAGTGAGTTTAACTCTGGTTAAAGAATAGCGCTTTATAGAATTATTTATTATTATTATTATAACAGTAGTAACTTATCTGTATACAGGGCTATGTATGATTGGTAGATCTGAAGTCTGGAACCATGGCTATGTACATAGTTCCAGACTTCAAATCTACCATGAAATGTGATGAGAATGGTGTTGAATGAAGTGCTGTAGTGTATATATATATATAAATATATGTGCTTGTGTAATTAGTACAATAGTAGGGTTTCATTGTTGTCTTAGTTTTGTTACTATCTGTATACTCTTGTTGACCCTAGTGTTTTGTATTGTGTTGTGTCGACCCTAGAGTTTTGTATTGTGTTGTTCAGGCTCACGTAAAGCATAGATGCTGTTATAAATACTATTTTACATTACAAAATGACAATGCGATAAATCATCTTGTGTGTTCAGCTCGGAAGTCGGGAAGCAAAGGTTGGAGGAGAGGAGGTGGGGGAAGGGGGACGTTTTGGCTCATGCCCACGATCGGAAATAAAAAGAGAGTAAATTCACTGTACATGTGCTTAAAACAAATCTGTATTTACAGTATTAAAATATACTTGAGAACAATACATGTAATTGTGAAAGTAGCGCAGCAAAGCAGCTCTGGAGTAGCCCTGATTAGCAGCAGGTTTCAAGTCTTCAAAGCCAGGAATAATTTGAACAAATAATTTTAAATTCTTTGATGAACAGATCTATGCAGATACTATCATTACCTGACAGACTGTCATCAAATTGATTGATCCTCTGTAAATGTTCATTATCATCATTAGACTGCCATTGCACTGAATTAGTGACTGATAGTATTATGAAAAAATCCTTGACAGGTCAACTTCCAGTTTAGTGATGGGGTGACCCCCCCCCCCCCCCCCCCAACCAGGCATGTCCACAGGTGGCGGATAGTGGGAAGACCCCCACATACTGAGGGTTAGCTGCAAAATAAGCGAGGCTGCTGGACGAATAAGCAGTCATGGACCAAACTGGCGGTGTTCCTAGTCCTACCAGGACGCGGTGGGGTAGCAGGTGCCTCTGCTACACCTAAAAAATGCCCCAGGTGTCCATTGAGGGGATCATCAGTGAACATGGGCTGCTGTAAGCCCTAGCTATGGGGAGGGATCTCTGGAAAACAATCCCCTCTGTGCTCCCAGGGCGGAATGTAGGGGCCAGGAGCTAAGGGTGAGGTAACCCCAACGGAAAACCTAGACAGCTGAAGACGGAGGTACTGTGCCACCAGCACTCTCAAGAAAATCAGGGTACCATGCACTTTATATGCCATGAGTGGCAATCGAGAAGATTATGAAAAAATATTACCATTATTTACAGCTTGCACACCAAAAGCATGTGATGCCACACTGATTATCGATACACAATATGAATAACTAAATCAGTTGCCTTTCATTTCATTTACATAAAAATCATGCAGATCTGGACCACCCAGCATTCAAAGATTAGGGGCAACAGAGTCAAAGGCAACTGCATGACCTTCGACAAAACTCATGAACTCCGATGACTTCTTGACGATGAGTTTCAGCAAGGAAACACAATCGTCTTCAGCACTGTGGGAGGCGTCTGCACAACACCCAAACTCACGCTCGTAGATCTTGCTCAGGCTGTAGGACACTCGTGGCTTTGAGTCGGAAACGATCTGGGCACTTGATGTGCTGCACAAGCCGCAAGCGCTGGAAGACGATGGGCTTTGGATTTGGGTTGTCTGAAGAGAATGAACACTTACCATAGCATTAGAATTCTGGCGCAGCTTTGAACAAAGCTTGGTGGGTGTATGATCAATTGCGTAAGTGTTGTTCTCATCAGAAGTTTTGTTCTTAACATTTTCTGTTTTTTCTTGAGCAGGAGGCAAAGAAAATGGCTCGATGCAGTCACCAGTGCCAGCAACCGGTGATGCAAGGGAGGTAACAGCTTCAGTTTTCTGAGCAAGCTGGACAATGTCTTCATCTGATAAGCTCCCTTGGGGAAATAACTCCCATTTGCCGTCACCCTCTTTAGCTGCTGGCACCTCAGAAGCTGCATTCAGATGCTCAGCACTTGGCGGGGAAACTTCAGCTGGTCTAGAGGGCTGTGTGTCAAATAATCTCCTTGCCACTCTGTCTCTTTCTGAAGAATTCACAGGGGCAGGCTGATGCCTTTTCACAAACTGATCAGCAACACCTGCATCATCGCTTGATCGTCCTGGGCTCATTCTTGGCGTAGTCTCCAGATAAGACTGCTCAGTGCTGACAGCAACAGCGGCGTCAGCAGACTCTTGAACCAGAGGAGCATCACTGGCCTCTACCAGCTGTGAATCTGTGGTGCTCATCTGAGTATCAAAATCATCAGTTGCTGGGTCAGTCTTGGGATGTTTACAACTTGCTGCACTAGCGTTGGTGGCATCTGCCTGGCGCTTAGGAGGAGATTTCTTTGCTGGCAGTTCCACTGAATCTGCGCTACTTCCTCCAGCCTCTTTGGAAGCTGACTGACTGACAGTTCCCTCAGACTCGGAGATGCTGTTCTTTTCAACTTCAGTTTTGTTGCCACTTTGCACTTTGGGTGTCAAACTACTAACACTGGCTGCTCTTCGTTTCTCTAAAATTCGTTTTTCTCTGAGCCATTCAGGGACAGCTGGCAGACCGTCCAGGACCCGAAAAGCTTCCAAAGAGTCAGCACACCAAATTTCTGCATCACTGGGAAGAGCATGGTTAGCATTACGGAGTTCAGCCTGAAGAATAGGGAAGTCAAACTGATGGCCGTTGTGGGCAATGATGCAAGATGGTTGTGGCTGGCTGGTCAAGAATCCACTGATCAATGATGCCTGGTCTCTGAATGTTGCCATCTTCTCCAAGGAGTCATTGAATAGGCCTGAATCAACAAAGAATGTATGCAATTACAATAATACATAGAGTAAAGACGACGCAGCCTGAAAATGTTGCTCATGACAAATAATTTTAGGCTGAAGTGTAAAAACAACAACAACAAAAAACAAAACAAAAACAAAACAAAAAAAGCAGGTAAATTAGTAATTAATTATTTAGGCATTATATTTAAAAACATTTGGTGAAAGATCTTTTTCTTATGCTGGCCCATCTGTCTGGAACAATTTGCCTCAAACACTCCGCCACTCTGATTCAACCTCTTCTTTCAAAGCCGCCCTCAAGACACACCTGTTTAATAATTATTTCTAAACTGTTTTTCACAGCCCTGCCCATCCCCTCGTCCGACACTCTGTGTGTGTGTGTGTGTGTGTGTGTGTGTGTGTGTGTGTGTGTGTGTGTGTGTGTGTGTGTGTGTGTGTGTGTGTGTGTGTGTGCGTGCGCGCGTGTGTGCATGCATGTGTGCGTGTGTGTGTGTGTGTGTGTGTGTGTCGTTAGTGTTATTGTAAAGCGCCATGTGCTGCCACCTAGTGTGGTATATGGGCGCTCTAGAAATCCTCTTTATTATTATTATTATTATTTAGATCTGACAGACCTTAAAAGTTAAAACAGTGTCAATCTGATGTAGAGAAAAAGTAAAAGGAAGGGAAAAAAGAGAGAGGGAGAGATAGAGTCCTACTCCCTACATAAGGAGCCTAAAGGGTAAATAAGTTCCCCCCCCCCCCCCCCCCCACCACCATGCTAAGCAGAGAGCAGAGGGGTTATTAATACTAATAATAGTCTTATCCTGGTAGGGACCATTATTATGTTGGTTGCCTAGGTCAGACACTTGTTTTGCTCCCTGAGTAGCTCATCAGTGACAGTGACCACTGGCACATAATGGTGAGAGGATGTATTATATATATATATCTCAACAATTTGTGTTTAAATGCATTTAGTTCATGTAACTGTGTAAAAGAGTATTTTGAAGCAGTTACAGTATCAACATGTTAGGTGACACAAGCATGTAGGACTTGTTTAAAAGGAAATTCAAGAGAAAGTTTTTGTTTAAAATAAATAAATGTAGGGGAGTGGGGATGGGGAGTTGAGGGAAGCAGGTTGGAAGCATGAATGAAGAGCCACAAGTCAGAGGTTGCTATAACATAACTTTTATTTGTACACCAACCAACCAGGAAACAGTGTAGGCTCTCCCCTGAGATGAACACATGAACACCGGCTGCAACAGTAAACAAAAACCTGCCTCTGCAGGGCCACTAGGGGAAAAGGGACGCTGCCGGCCCAGCACACAACTTTTAACACCTTAGGTAATTGGGACCATAAAAAAGAAGAGAAGAGAACATATAGTGTGACATATATATATATATGTGTGTGTCAATGTGTGTGTGTGGAGGTAGTCCAAAGTGATTTTGAAAATCAATAGCTGACTATCAGACTTTATATATTTGCATAGATCTTTTCTATCTGATTTCAGTGATACCAGTTTTATGTTGATCACTTGAGTAGTTCTGAAGTTGTGATATTTTAAATATGTATTTATTTGCCCCAATTTGCCCACAAATGCAAATTAGAGAAATCCTGAGATTTAAGGTCCTACCTGGAAGCTATTTTGCATGTAAGTTATAACCTGTCTAATATTTAGGAATCTCATTCTCCACAGTACAAATAATAGGCCCAATTTTTTGTAGACCTTCATTTTGATTTTGCTTCCAGATTTCACATCAAACTTGCTAAATTCATTTTTAAAAAAAGCCATCTGTCAATCTTAAAAATGGTTAAAAAAAGATCAAAACTCCTCTTCTACTTGTCCTATCACTAGGTAGGTCCAGCCAAATTTTGAAAAGCAAGCAATGCATTCCATTAATATGTGATATTAAAGAGGGTCACAAGGCAAGTACACAAACCAAATTTCATTAATTTATCTATAATATTTTTTGAGATATCACCCTTCAAATAGTCATCATTTTAGGCATTTTAGGCGCATTTTACAAAATGCCATGTTTGTATGGCTCTAGCATAAAAAGTATTGGTCACACATCCACCCAGCTTGTTTTACACAGTGTCTGCACAACATAGACTAAACACAATTTTTTCAGTAGTCATCCTTACTCAAATTTTGGAGATGCAGAGTGCCAAAAATGGAAAAATCACTAATTCTGACATTGTCCAATCGCCAATCTTTGATGGTACCATGACAAGATCAAACAACATGGGAATGGAAAGAGGTACAACCATAATTCTGGTATCAGCTGATTCAGCATTAATTAGACAATACAAATTCACAAGTCTAAAGAAGTGCAAGCTAAATTTTACCTACAAAGGCAAGTTTCCATGATAAAAAAGGGTGCAAATATACCGTGAATCTTTGATGGCAATAGCATTAAAGCAAATCAAACTCTGCAATGGAAAGAGATACAGCCATGGTTCTGGTATCTGCAGATTCAGCATTAATCAGAGAAGGGAAATGCACAGCATATGGAAATTTAGGCAAATTATAGATATATGTAGACTTGTTTGAATGAGGAAAGAAGTTAAAAACTGCAGTCCAAGTGTGGCCTCATGGTAGATGTTGAGGCCTGCCTCACTTTCTAGGACCAATTCTCTCCTCAAGATGATGAAACTGATCATCCTCTGAAATCATTAACAAATAAATATATAAACAAACAGGTAAAAAAGATTTATTTCAACATAAACAGCACACTAACACTTAATACTCACCAATTAAATACACTTAATACTCACCGATTAAATCATCAATTCTGAAGTTTAGTTGTAAATAACACTTACTTGACTTTGTGTGAATCATGCCGTAATCACTTGAGAAATAAATAAATCAGAAAGGTACAAACAGAAGGAATCAGACAAGAACCAATTTTCAGGTATCTGACTACTAGTACTACTACCAGTCTCAGCTATTGAAACAATCCCAGAAGCAAAAACCCGACTGTAGTCACTCTTGCCATTATTTAACAATACTTAAAAACAAAAAACTTCCCTACTTTAGTTTAGATAAAAGACCTGGATTATTAAGGAAAAGTAAACTAACAAAAATTGGAGTCCCACATCAATGACATTAAAAAAATTTACATGCTCAAAACTGTATTTAACATTGCTCTGTGAGTATTTTATTTTCCCCACCCCCTACAACCCCCACATTTGATGTGGCTCTTGAAGTGTGTGTGTGTGTGTGTGTGTGTGTGTGTGTGTGTGTGTGTGTGTGTGTGTGTGTGTGTGTGATTATTTCTTTCATTTTGTTCAGTCTTTCTTATTGACTTTATAGTTACTTCTGTCTTGTTACCATAGTCTTGTCTTGTCAATCATGCTTGCAAAATGTTAAACAAAAACCAAAAAACCTGTCATTATTACTCTCTTTTTTTTTTTTACCCCCCCCCCCCCCCCCCTTGTAATTATTATTATTATATGCAAAGACTGAAAGAATCATGTAATTTTTTTGCCAGTATGCCATGAGCACAAAAGGTAGAAGAGAAAGAAGGGGAAAAAACAAGAAATCAATTCTTCAGAAGCAAATACAATTCCAAACTCTCAATATAACATTAATTTTGGCTGATGGCTCGCTTTTATTTTGTTTTGTCTAGATGAGCAGATCTACTATATAAAAAATATTTAAAAAAAATATGGGTCGTTACTGCATCGTCTGCTAGCTAAATCAGAGTTACTGTCCTTGACAAGAACAACAATTTTTTTTTTTTTAAATCATTCATTTGCTAAATTTCCTTTAAAAAAAAAATTCACTGTTGAGAACATACATCATACATCACGTTTTTGTCAATTTGGATTTACGGGGAAAGAAATTACTACTTTTACAGCGGTTTGCATTTCGGAGGAACTAATGAGAAGATAACTGTAATGTTGTTCAAACTACGACCAGACCACAACGAATCTGCTTCAATTGCATCCAAAGAGATGTAAACAGCACAAAAATACAGTTATGGTTGTGTTGGAAACTTACTTAGTTATCACTAAAATAAAAAAACTTACCACGGTTTCTTTCCAGTTCCTCCAGGGTGAGCATCTTTCGCGCCTCTCGCATAGTCGCAGACTTTAGCGATCGCGCAACTCGAGCAGGCAACAAAATCTATGGGGTCTCCAATTTCCGTTGCACGGGAACTTTTACAAGAACTCGCTTCCGTATCAAACGATACACCGTTTTAAAGAGCGAAAATTCGTCTTTCCAGTGATACCAAATTCAATATGGTGCATTCAAACTTTCTTGGTGTAAATTTAAGGTAAAAATGAAAGTTTTTTTTGGACTCAATTTTTGCTGCAGTCGAAAACGAAGAATTTTAACGAATTTTATAATGGATAAATCTACGGGAATTCCTCTTTCAAAAAAGTATAACTTCCTGTCTGTACGTTTTTCTTGTAAAAGTTCCCAACGGTTTTCCGAACGCAACCGTTTTCCGACCTCGCTCATCTGACTTTCGACGTCAGAACCACGCTCGGTTTCTGACCGCTTGGTGTGTTCATTAAAACTTCTTCCAAACTCACAGTACATCATTCACGCACAAAATAATGGCATCAACAGGTCGTAAAGAGATCGTTTTTTGCGTGACAGTAGTTTTTATTGACAAACTGCACAGAACAAGGCAGATATGACAAGTTGAAAATGAGCAATATTTGCCTCGCGATGACCATGTTACCCCGCGCTAAAGAGAGGCTGGTCCTACCTATCACCTTACTTTTTGTACCACAATAACCACAGTTAAGTCTTAAGAACTTTACATGATGCCATACTTTTCTGATTGATCACAGAGAAAATTTAAAGGTCCATTTTTTTCTTCAGGGTGACCTTGCATCACCTTACAGGCCCCGTTTCAAGGGCATATATATATGTGGAAGCAATGTCCCCAAAATCCTCTGTCTCCAACATCCTGGAATTGTTGTTAACTGGATTGACTTCAAACCCCCATTTCAAAACAGAGTGCACAGCAGTCCCGGCTATGTCTTCTTTTTGCAGCCATTTACCTAATATAGGAAAGGAATAAACCCAAAATTTGCAACAGAAAGTGAGTGTAATATATATATGTGTCCTTCAGTATGGGTATGCTCCTTTTAGACATTTGATCTAATTTCTGAGTAACTGTGCACACTTCCTGAGTGTGGATGTCAGTAAAACAATTGATCCACTCACCCATTTACAGACTGAATCAGTCACTTTTGTTGCAAATGTTGGCTTCATTTGCTAGATCTGTTTGAGTGATTCTGGTGATATTTGTGGCCCAAAATGGCACTTGAAATGTCCCAGGAATTTCCGACTGTCTCCTTGGATATTACCAATAAAGCCTCTCCTAGACTGTCATTAGCACAAAAGTTTGCTAAAATTGCTGCTTATAAATAAATTTGTTGATCATCCCATTGACACACAAACCAGCTCTCTCGTGTGTGTTAGCAATCATTCACAGACCGCTTTATTTTTCATTTTTACTGACAGAAGCATTCGTTTGACAGCTTAATCTGGCTTTCAAGAAAAATATTAATACTTTCACTAATCAACAAGATCGTTTACACGCAATGTAGAACATTCTGATAGTGGAGAATCCACCAACTTGGCATGCACGATCGCTTGTGCAGTCGCCTCAGCGGCCATGGCTGACCATGTGGCTGTGGTAATAAAATCTCTTTGTTATCACATTTCGGCGGCTGAGTGTTGGATGTATGAATAATTTTGAACTCTTATTTTAGTATAACTTTGAAGAATAAAGCTTTATCTTTCTACTGATATTTTTTATGAGTGTCTGTGGCCTAAAAATAGTACAAAATCCGTTAAACACATTTCAAACAACTTTATTCAGGCCTTCTGCTTGTCGAAGGCAGCCATGATGGATATGGAAAGAAAGTTTAGCAACAGCACTTTTGATTGATATATAATATATATAGAGAAAGAGAGATTTCATTGTGGCTGGACTAGCCTACGTCCAACACACCATCTCTGAAAACTGCGCTTAGGGGTACCAAGATTGGTTAATAAACATAACAACACAGTTAGGAAGACGAGACATGAAGCTTTTTTCAACAGTAATTTTGATTGAGATTGGATCAAAAACACAAGAACTCTGTCAATGAAAATCTCTAAAACTAGACCAACTTAGTTAAGTGGAATGCAGCCGAGAGCACTTTGGGCTACCTAGTGTGTGTGTCAGTGTTCGTGCATGTGTGTGTGTGTGTGTGTGTGTGAGAGAGAGAGAGAGAGAGAGAGAGAGAGAGAGAGAGAGAGAGAGAGAGAGAGAGAGAGAGAGAGAGAGAGAGAGAGAGAGAGAGAGAGAGAGATTACACACCTGTAAGCCCACTGACTTCGGGTTTAATGCCACGCTGTGGATTGAAACAAAGAAGCAGCTTGTTGATCACTCTCGGGAAGCTGCCCGATTTGAGCTCATCTGTCTGTACAGAAAGCATACACAACTCGGTGATTTTAGGTCTCTCCAGGCCCGTTGTTTCAGTGTCAAAAATCACTAAACTGGCAAAATGTTTGTGTCGTCTGCTGCCACCCTCGCCGCTGTCTGGAGAAGAAACAGGCACTGTCTCGGCCTCCATCACTGCACTGTACTAGTGATGAGGCTAAACAAAATCAGCTTAAATCTAGGCCACACTTATTGATTATTTACAAGTCAGTAAACCGTGCTATTCTTGTCAGCTACCAAAATATTGATAACTCCCGACTGGCAACAATTTGAAAGCGGAAGTGGTAGCCGCAATGAAAAAAAGGTAAGTTAAGCTGAGGATTCAGTTAGATTTGCTGTGCTAAGAAAATGCATTTACCAATTAAATGTAAAGGAAAAATTATCACATAACAGTCTCGTATATACTACGTAATATACAATCTGTTTGTTTGTAAGTAACTGTTTCAATATTTATTATCAGGCAGCTTTTTAATATCCAAACATTTTTTATAGATCAGTATTTCCAACCGATTGGGGGGGAAACATAATATACCGGTCACGTGGTACAGATGCTGTTCTATCTTTTAAACACTATCCCTCTAAATATCACATACAGCACGATTGTGATTTAGTTGTAGCACAACCAGAGCAATTAAACACTGGAAAATCAACGACTATTCATTTTGAAAATATTTTCTTGAGGGTTGCCGTCATATTCTCCATACTATTTGCTCGTCAAGAGGTATCCTTAAAATAGGTCATGGGGCAATGCATTTGGTAGAATTTCGTGAAGGTCGCTTGATGGTAGCTGATCCAAAGCAAAGTGGTGGGAATTGAACCAGGTAAGCTGCATTACAAGAGTTGTATAACAAAAAATACATATAGTAGTAGTAGGAGAAGGCCATAAACTAAACGAATGTGGACATGGCGTCGTTATGATTTTGATTTGGACAAAATGTGCATGGAATGTGCAGGTACGATCTCTCGTCTGCTCATGAATTTGCGGCGGCCGGTGATTCATCTAGCTGCTGAGGCATCGTTTTGCCGGGTGCATCGGCAGTTAGGAACGGCAACAGTTGTAAAAGTCTGGCCGTCTTGTTTGCATTGTTTAATTACTGCATCTGATAAAGACGCATGTTGGTTTTCATGTATCAAATCGTGAAGTTTGAGAGTAAAGTTTTTGGTATATATTTTACTGTCTTCCGTTTTGGGATGGGTGTGTTCACACTTCACAGACCCGGAAACGGGTCAAAGTGGAGGAACGCGCCTCACATGTGGTAGTAGCCTACTCCACTAGCCTTGCATAGCAAGTGTTCCAAAATGTGTTACTGTTTGCAGCGATAACAGTACCTTATTCGTAATGTGTTCCACACTGTTGCGATCTTACGATGAAAAACGACATGGTTCTGTGTAGGGAAGCACTTAATTTTTGTTCTTGGTCGTTGTGGGGAGTTGCCGTGCATTTTGTGGGCAAAATATTGATAGCAAAAATAGGAAATTGTTAAATATTATTAATCATGCTTTACTGAGCCACACCCTCAGAAACTAAAAAACATTAGAAACTGCACATTAGAAACTATTCCTTTTTGATACAATGATGTACTAAAAAGCGGCAATGTTAGTGTTACTGTTACCAAGTGGTTGGTCAGGGGGAAAGAGATTGAGGTTGCTGTCAAATTAGTTAAACAGTTTAACTGCATATTTTTAACAGTTAATATATTCCATTTTCCACCATTGCCCCCACTCCCAGCTTGTATACAGTTCATTGTCTTGTTGCTGCATATAGTATAATATGTCCAGCACTTTGACTGTTTGAGTCTTGAACGTACATCAAGCCTTCAAGAGAGTGATTCAATGCATCAAACATATGTATTGTTAATGTTATTGTCATCAAAAACTGTTTTTCTAGTATTGCAGTTTGTGTCAGTGACAGAATTGATAAAATTGATGAATTACAATTTACATTGGTTGAATAATAATGTTTATGATGTTTATAGTTTTTATACAGTCACAGTGATACTTTCAGGGTTCATGTTATCCTGTAATTTCCAGTATTTTACCAGCTAAGATCAGCTTTTATACACAGTATATGCTGGAAAAACCCAACAATCGGTCACTTGTACTGGTTGTTATTTTGTTTGACCGGTTTTACAAAACAAAAACAGCACAGCAAGACTGCTCAGAGAGGGTGTGTGTGTGTGCATGCACACGTAAGTGTCTGTATGTGTTTGAGTGTTGTGTGTGTGTCTGTGTCTGCTAGACAGGGAAGGGAGCAGGGTGGGGTGTTTGCTAGTTCAGTTCTAGTACTGTAGTAGCAGTAAACACTAGTAAGTAGTATGGATGGCTGTGTATTTGGCATGTTACTATGACTCAGACCAGTTTCTGTGAACCACTTTCGCCACCTTGTAAAAGTTATTGATCTCACACCAGTTTGAAAAATGTGCAGCGCAGTCGTTGCACAGGGACCATAAGTTAAGTGCATCAGGCCCCTGGTCAGATACTGTGTTTATGTGTAATGATTGACACTGGTCTTTGTACAGTTTTTACTTGAGTAGACAATAGTAACTTATATTATGTGGGCATGGGTGTGACTGTGAGCAACTACTGCTAAATGAAGTACAATAATACAAGTTTACTAATAGTAATACTTATAGTGGTCTTGTAGCATTTCATTGAAGTTCTTTATTATTAATAAGTTTAAATAACACATTGCATTGTTTTCAAAAGGTGATTCCAGTTGGAAAAAATCAATAATAAAAATCATGGTAAATTGCAAGGAAAATCACTTAGTCTAAATCCTGTGAACAATCAGCAGTACAACTGTAACGGAGCATCTGGGGTGCTGAAAATAACAAGTTAATAAGACATTGGACTTGAATAAAGTGATTCTGTCTGATTTAAACACACACAAACATACACAAATGTAAACACACACACACACATGCACACACACAATGACAAGTTGACAGAAACAACACACACACACACACACTATTAAAAATAATACTGATCGTGTTACTGGCACAAGCAGTGCATCCCAGCCTTCTAAAAACAAACCAGTGTTGGATGAAAAAGTTTAGAGTAAATTAGAGTAGTTGGACAGCCAGCTATAGTGTAAAGCAGTTACAGTTTACAGGCAGTGTTCTTGTTGCTTTGGTGTAGCTGAATTAGTCAGTGCATGTTGGTTTGATGGCTCACTGTGGAAGAATATAAATGTGGTAGGTACAATTAAGCGTAAAGAAAACGCTGAATGGGGAATCACAGACTTTGTTATTAAAAACAACAACAAGAACAACATTGTGCCATGTGTAATAATAGAAGTCTTGCAGTAATAATAACGGACTTTAGTTAATCAGTAAATTACACATTCACGGAAGATAAAAGAAACCGAAGCCTGCCAAGAGTGTGATAGCATAATTTACTGTCTTACTGCAAAGCATCATCGTAATACTGCAAGATTTGTGCTGCTTCAGTTGGGAAGGGAAAGAACTCATGATTAGAGACATCCCAGAGAAGGGAATAAAAGTGTTGAGTAAATTATACGTGATACTATGAACTTGTGAATAATTCTCTCTTGGCATGTTCTGATTACCATACCACTGTTAAAACTGTATTTTCATGTGTTTTTTCTCAAATAAATTATAAATTTATATATATATTTTTAATTGTTTAAAGTGTTTTGTAATTATATACTAAGTATTTTATTCAATTTCAAGCAATATATTTTTTAGGGTTTAACATTGTACTAGTTGTAGTGGTTCATGTAGCAGTTAATTCATGTTTGTTTTCACTTTTGTGGTCTCCTTTTTTTTCCTTTTTTTTTTTTTTAAAGCTATGCTTATCTGAAAAATTTGAAAACCAGATTGGCAGATAAGTTTTGAAGACAAGATCTATGCAGATGTTGCATGGTCTGAATGCTTGTTGTGTAATCACTCAGATTATACAACAATGAATGAGTGCGCGTGCACACACACACACACACACATGTATACCCAAACTGACTCAAATGAGACAATTTAATTATTATGGCATGAACAATGCAGAAATTAAGAAGAAAGTAAGTAATGTAATTGTTGTAAGACTATTGCGAGTATTACACAGAGAGAAAAGAAGAAGACCCCCCCCCTGCCCCTGCCCCCCCCCCCCCAACAAAAAGTGAAAGAAGAAAAAAACAGGTGGGGAGCAGTAGCAGTGGTATATTGTTATTTTTGTACCTGAAGGCAACTGATCTGTCATGAACAAACTTGTAGTAGTATACTTGAACAAACTTGTAGGAGCGTACTTCCAATTTTATTCTCTCACTGCCTTGCAGCGTGGCAGTAATGTGACATCATTGCATGCTACTTGCTAGAGGTACAGCACAGCCACTGCGCATGTACAAGCCTTTGCTGTGTGCAGTATTGAACAGGACTCATTGATCAGGCAGCCAACAGTTATTTTTAAAAGCCAGGGGCTGCCACCACTGTGGCAAAGTCTGACTGGGAAGGACAGCTCAGCCAGGTCAGGCCAGACCAGGCAGACAGTTTTATTGATCCAGTGCTGCTATGGAAGAGGGCCAGTGAAGGCGTTGCCATAGCAATCTTTTTTTCTTTTTCTTTTTTCCTCCCCCAAAGTATATTTTCATAATTTCGAAGGATTTTGTTGTTACCGGGTCTGGTGGTGTTTATTTTTCTGTCTTGTTTTGTTTGGAGTTACTTGGTTCTCTGGGCAAGTCTTAGTTGATGCAGCACTAATGGTGCGCTGAACTTCTGGTTCTGGGTGACCTGTTGAGGGAGTTGCTGAGCACTGGTTTTTGATTCTCCAGTTTGTTTCACTTGATAGTGATATTGCTCATCCTGCTCATCTTTAGATGCTACCCTTCTAGTATGGTGATGTGTGCAGCTTGCATAGTCTGGTCACTAGCCAGGCGCAGCATTTGATTGGCCGACTGGTTTAAGCACAGGAGTGTGATTCTGTCCATTGTTGGTCGATGGTGGTGTGGCGTTGGGGCTTAGCTCAGCTGCTGAAAAATTATGCAGGCTAAATGGAGAGCGCAACACTGCAAAGTGTCTGGAGTTTGGACTTGAACATATGACTGAATAGCCTGACTGGTTTGGCGATAGCATGAGGTCATTGGTGGAGAAATTAGAATAGTATACATATGTTCAACTGCCCCTTTCTGGAAGAGCACCCAGACCTGTTTTTGCTGTTGATTGGAATACTGGCTGTGGCCTATTTCCTTACCTATGTGCTGTACTATCTGATTCTCTCTGTGCTGTGTTTGCAACATCAGAGAGGTACGTCTTACAGTTACACGGTAAAGACCTTTTTTTTTTTTTTTTCCTTAATTTTTGTTGTTGAATGCCTGTTTATTTTGTTTGTTGCTTGTGTTTCCAAGTGCCTTGGGTTGTCCATGATGAGGCATATATATACGTGTAGGTCAATTGAAGTATTATGATTCTTTTTGTTCATGTTTATTTTAGAGGATTTTCTTTTTGTTAAAAAGGTGATGATTTTGCAGTTAGTGACATATGTCCAGTCTTGTTTTAAGTCGGTTTGTAGAGGAATTCTAGAATTTGTGTTAAGGGATTTCTCTTTCTCGGTTTTTCTCCACTTTGTCTCTTGCTGCTTTTTTATTATTAGTAATACTAATAGTACTCATTAGTACTGAAACTACTATACTAATTACTAGTAGACACTTCAGTTTATGAGAATGAGGAAGAAACCAATGTGTGCATGCACACTCATGTGTGTGCCTACACACACACACACACACACACACACACACACACACACACACACACACACACACACACACACACACACACACACACACAGAGCAGCATTATAGTTGTAGTTGTACTGCCTGTGAATCAGATGTTGTGCTGTCAGATTAAAGTAAAAGTCTGCTAGCACTGAACTGCTTGCTGTAGAACTTCAACCAGCTGTAGAGCTTAAACTGGCTGTCCTTTCTCCACAGAGAAAGGTCACATTTGAATAGAGTAGGTGACTTTCACACTCTCCAGTGACAGGATGGATAGCTGTGCAGCAAGTGATGAGTCAGTCACCAGTGAAACCTCTTTATATAATTATAATAATGGGTAGCTCTTCTTACAGAGTGCAGATTTATCCATAATAAAATAGTTTGTTATGAGAAAGAGAAGAAATGCACACACACACACACACAGAGTCACACACACACACACACACACACACACACACACACACACACACACACACACACACACACACACACACACACACACACACACACACAGAGCCACAGCCACATACACATGATTGTTCCTTGAGTTTTAGAAAATGCAGTATGTGTTCTTGTCTACTGTGGTGTGTAATATTTATGTCTAGCCATAAATCCAACCTCTCTGATGGGATAAGAAAGTAATCTTTAAATGTATGATAACATTTCATAACATTCATGATACTGATGGTTGATACATTACAATTAGTCAGACATAGCATTTTATCTAGTCCAGTAAGGAACTGATGCTTCATCCAAGGGTGGGGGGGTGGGGGTCTTGCAGTGTAACTGTTGCAGTGTGAATGCTTCCACACACAGCAGCATCAGGTGTGTGCAAACAGAGCACAACCTACCCTTAAACAAACAAAGAATACACAAAGTTCTGTTTTTGCTATTGATTGGAGTACTGGCTGTGGCCTGTTTCCAAATGCAGTAACTGCAAGCTGTCAGATTTCTTCCATTTTATTATTTGTTAATGTGTTATCTGTTTGTCACTCAGAAAGGTGCTTGCACAGAGGCTGTGCATTGTTTTGTATTGTCTAATTAAAGTTGGCATTCATTTGAACCTTTTGTGTGTTTGGACACTGTTGAGAGGGTTGTGATTATTTGATGTTCACTGTTGAGAGGGTTGTGATTATTTGATGTTTTCATCCTGTGGTGGCACTGTGTAATTGATGGAAGGTAAACGACAACATCCAAAAACTGAATACTGATCAAAAAGGGTAGTATAACTATAATAGCTTCACACACTAGAGGTGTATAGGAGTGTGTCCAGTTAAGTAAAGTACAGTTTGGCTGAAGCAGAGATGCAGAGGGTCAGACTAGGTATAGATTGCCTGCACACTTGTAATACACAGAAAGGGTACACCTGTTATCTTGGAAGAATGTTGGGGAGGAGGCCTGGAGAGGTAGAGTGTGTGAATGGTGGCTCACTCTGCTGGCATAGCTTAGAACTGGCAGAGTTCCAGCTTTGCACAGCCAGACAACAGGCACTGGACATGTGTGCAGGGTTTAAAACTCTCTGCTACATTTCCCTGGTAAAATTAATTTATTCATTCACCCCCACCCCCCTACCACTCACCCCCTTCTATGTCTCTTATAAATTCATAATACTCACTGTTGTACAGGAACACTTGATTATGATAAAGTGGGACAAGAGAAAAGGTAGCCCAGGCCCCCCCTACCTGGTGTTGTAACTAACATCAGGTGCCTGTGAACCAAGGGTGCTGCAAGATTAACAATTACTGAATGAGTGAGTTCTGGCACTTTGGAAAACAACCATCTGTCCCTGCTCTTCAGTTGTGGTTATGGGGCTGAAGTAGGTGTTTCAGCACAGTCATTTTCTTCAGGGTTCAGCACAGTAATTTTGTTCAGGGTTCAGCCAGTCTCTTGGCCCTTATGCCTTGCAGTTCTTGGGCATAGTTTGAAATTAGTACATTATGTATTGTTTACAGTCCAGTAAATGAAAGCCTAAGTTTTGATTCAGCTTAGTTCAAGGTTGTATCTTGATCGACATGCTTTGGAACCCCTTATAATTGTACCGTATCATGTTCATAGATGTTTCCTTAAAGTGGTGCCTTTGAAACAGCTCTGAAGTTGGTTTGATTCAGTGATTGACAATGTGCCTCTCTTGACAAGTCTTATACTTTTAGCGAAGACTGTCTGGCTCTTCCTTCTTTTATGCCTCTCTCCTCCATGCAGGTGATGGACTGTTAGCATTAGGTCCTTAGCTTTGTGCCCTCAGGTAGTGAGTAGTTTGAGCTCTTAATCAATGCTTAGATCTTCTGAGATGCAGGCCTCTTGTGATGATTGCTTTGCCAGCCAGTCTGTCTGCTGGGCCATTTCCCCTCCAGCACATTGTCTCATGCCAGTGTGGGCTTGCCTTGCTGAGTACTGCTAGTTTTAAAATTGAAAAAACCTGTTGCTAACAAACCGAGACAGTCGTTTCTGATCCTTTGCAGGATCTAGGACCTTGCCCCCAAATTGGATGAGACTGTATGTATGTATGCATATGCAGGGACCAAGCCTTTCACTGGTTAAAGAAGTCAAGAAGCGGTATACTGACTGCCAGGGTTTCTTGCTGATGACTCAAATAGACCTTTCACTGGTTCAAGAAGCTGCATACTGACTGCCACTGTGCCAGAGTTGCTTGTCGATGACTCAGATGGACCTTTCAGTAGTTCCAGAAGCTGCATACTGACTGCCAGGGTTTCTTGTTCAGTGATTGCACTAGACATTTTACTAACCCATATGACATCTGTAGTTCAGTAAGGTTGTAAAGGTGGTTCATGGAAACTGGTGAGATGATCACTGTAACCAGTCAGATGCACGACCACCCATACTGCTAGAGCTGTACCAGCAAACACACACACACACACACACACACACACACACACACACACACACACACACACACGCGCGCGCGCGCAACACCCTCTCTCACTGTGTTGAATTTTATTTTTAACTCTTTCGCCTTTAAATTTTTAGTGGTTATTTTTAAGAACCTGTCAAAATCAGAACCAGTGCAGCTAGTGTCTGATTTTGTTTCCTGTATATGCTGATAAAACTGGTAAAATACCAGAAATTACTGGTTAATGTGAGCCGTGCTTGTTGACTACTCAAGAGTCAAATGGAAACTGGCATGAAGGCTGGCGCTGGCTGTGCACTGCATGTGGACCAGCCTGCTGAAAAACCTCCCTCACAACCAGTCCCCACTGGCCTGAACTGAGGCCTGGACTGGTGTAGTACTGGTTGGCATGCCTACAGCAGATGTTTCTGTTGTGTTCTGCTGCCAGTTTCAGTGATGGTGGCAGAATTCTGGCTGACCAGATATAAACTCAAAGCTGCAGAGATCCAAACACATAAAAGGTTTAAAAGAATGCTTATTTATTATGACACAAACACACAATCTTGCAAATTTTTGGGGGTAATCCCCTCTCGAAACTGCAGAGGTTTGATCTTCGCATCCTGCATGGATTGCCAGTACTGTACTAGTATTAATAGTAATAATATTATAAGTATGATGCAGTACTTAACTGTTTGATTTGGAAACACCACATAGATTACTAACAGTTACAGTATGGATGCCATTAACAAAATATGCCTCCATTTTTGTGTCAGCCAAGCATTGACTCAGACTTAATATTTTTTCCGCTCGTACGATTCTTTTCCAGTCCAAGGTCAAAATGGCTTCCAGCAACCCCCCAGGGGTGGGAGAGGCCCAACCTCGAGAGATCAAAGTTCTGGAGACAGCGGAGGACATCCAGCAACGCCGTGATGAAGTTCTGTCGCGCTATGCCGCCTTCAAGCAGGCCTGCAGTGACCGTAAGGCCCTCCTGGAGGACTCCCGGCGCTACCAGTATTTCAAACGTGATGCCGATGAACTGGAGAGCTGGATCCTTGAGAAGCTCCAGACTGCTTCTGATGAGAGCTACAAAGATCCTACAAACTTGCAGGTTAGTACTGTGGGATAAATAGGGATTAACACATTGACTGCTATTACTAGTATTAGGATAATATGATCTGCTGTGGCAGTATAGTATTGAATATTTCTTGGCACCCCAAAATGTAGATTATTTTTTTTATTATAATAGCCAAAAATATAGCAGTTTTGGTGTTGATCATGTTGTAAGATTCCATTGTGTTTAATAAAAATGAGTTATTTTGTTTATTTAGTTTTGGTTATTGTTTAACCTGTGTGTTTATTTTTTTATGATGGTGTTTAATTATGTATGAGGGGTAATGGCTCTCTTTTAAATTAAATATTATTGTTAATAATAATTGTCTGTGTTTGAGTAAGAGCAAGAAAAAGAAAAAAAAAAAAAAAAAAAACCCTGTGAGATTTGAGTTATAAACCAGCAAGAAAAAGCAAACAAAAAACCCAGAAAAACTGAGATATATCTGTCATTTTCTTTGAGAAACAGTCTTTGCTCTTGTCCTTAATCAGTTAATGGAATCATCCATTTTCCATGGAACACAGATTAAAATTGAAAACATTGGTTTCACTGGGATATCGACCTTTCCATCTGTTCAGCTGTCAATTGTAATTTTACTAGTCCACAAAACAGTCTAAAATTCCTCCTTCCTTTTTAATGAAAAAAAGAGAACTTATTTCATGATCTAACCTGTAACAGTTTAGATTATGGCTTTTTCTTGAAGGCTATGGAACTTGGAAGGAATATCCCTGACTAGAATTAGAAAAAATAAAAATATTATTTTAGTTTGTGATTTCATGTGAGTTGACTGTTTTGTCAGTCTAAAAATGTTGTGAAGGTGTGCGTTTGTGATGTACCAGGCTAAGATCCAGATTTCAGTCAGTAAATATTCTGAAGGTTTCTAATGTATCAGGCTAAGATCCAGATTTCTGTCAATAAATATTCTGAAGGTTTGTGATGTACCAGGCTAAGATCCAGATTTAATTTTTAGTCAGTAGAGTGTTTGTGATGTATCTAGCTAAGATCCAGATGTCAGTCAGTGAATGTTCTTAATGTTTGTGTGTGTGATGTATCACTATCAGGCTAAGATCCAGATTTCAGTCAGTCAATATTTTGAATGTTTGTGATGTATCAGGCTAAGATCCAGAAGCACCAGGCCTTTGAGGCGGAGGTTGCTGCCCATGCCAACGCCATCCAGGTGCTGGACCAGACTGGCAACGAGATGATTGGTCAGGAGCACTTTGCCTCTGAGACCATCAGGGTACGTCAGTGCTAGAGATTTTCGACCATTTGCGTTGATGTTTCTGATACCAGATTTTCATTGAGACAGTGGTTGAATGTGAATGAAACAGTTGTTGCTTTTTTTATCTTTTATTTTTATTTTGAATGTAATAAATTTATTATGATTATATGTACACTGTACAGTATAGCTGCAGATGTGCTATGATAATAATTGGTGTGACTTTTAGAATTGTTTGAAGACCGAATCAATGCAGTATTTGATATGGTATGAAGAAGGTTGCTCAGAAATGGAACCTAGTTTCCAAAATGAATCCTTTTGCATGCTGTGTTTTGTCATAATTTAAAAATAAATAGCATGCTTTTTAACCTTTATGTGTTCTGAATCCCTTTCACATGCTGAATTTGTGCTTCTTCATTCTCATTGGTTTTCCTCATCTGTGTCGCAGGAGAGGCTGGATGAGCTGCATCGACTGTGGGAGCTACTGCTGTCCAAACTGGCAGAGAAAGGAACCAGGCTTCAGCAGGCGCTGCGTCTTGTGCAGTTCATGCGCGAGTGCCGCGAGGTCATGTTCTGGATCGCTGACAAGGTGCGTATCCCTGGCATGAATTATACTGCCATTATTAGTATTACTGTAAAGTATTTCAGCTGTGCTTGAATCGTTAACATAAGACTGGATGTTGAGACAGTGAGAGCATACCCAGATGTTTCATTTAGGCTATGTATTTGTTTATTTTTGAAATCCTTCCTGATTTGGTGTCGATTTAGATAAGCAGAGGGTTTCATTTTGTTCTAAATGGAACTTGGGTGTCAGTTGGCTACTCCTGTTACTTCAGATTTTGTTTGTTTGTGGTGGTTGTGATTCCAGTTAAAAGTTTAAACACTTGTGCTGTTCAAATTTGACTCGTTCAAGAAGGATAAGAGTTGACTCAGTTGTACCGCTGCTGTTCCCGTGGCAAGTCCTGACAATGTAATCTTAAACATTGTAACTGAATGTGATGTTTTCTTTTATCTAGTCGATTGTGCTTTGAATTTTGTGCTAATTACCTTGTGAAAAAGTTGCTTGAAAGTATTTATTCTCAGTTGTAAATAAATGAAATGTAAATATTGATGTGCTTATTATTGACTGTTTGACTGGGTTGTGTTTGCTATTGATTGAGTTGTGTGTTTCTGAGTAATTGTGAAGTTATGATTTGGCCTGAAGTTTCCCTGTGCAGCTGACAGGTGTTAAATAGTTAATTCTTGGATTATGATATGTTGTCATGATAGATAATAAAATCCAAGGTCATGACAAGTGTTAAACCCAGGAACTAACTAACTAACTGCTGTGGTAGAAGGACTGCTTGTAATTTTAAGGGTTTAAAAAACAGAAGCTTTTGTGTGAAATGAACTCCAACTGATGTGTTTTGCAGGAAGCTTTCGTGACATCTGATGAGTTTGGACAAGATCTGGAACACGTGGAGGTGCTACAGAAGAAGTTTGATGAATTCCAGAAGGTGAGCAGTTTTAGCTATTTCTCATTTGGGAGAAATGTAGATGCCAGTGAATTTTTTAATTTTATAATACTGTTGACAGAAGGAAATGGTTTATTTTGTTTTTAAGTTATAAAAGTCTAAGCGCCCTGTGCTGCCACCTAGTGTGGTAGATGGGCGCTCTAGAAATCCTCTTTATTATTATTATTATTAACAGACTTTTTCATTTGAAGATGGTATTTGCTTGAGTTGCATATTTCTTGCCCATGGTAAATGATGTTTTGTTTGACAAATGACTGAAGATTCTGGAGGTAGTTATCAGGCTTAGCTTTATTAACCTTTCTGGTTGGAAAATTCATTGTACCTGTTCTGATCTTGGGTAATAACACTGGATGCCAGTAGAAAAGAAATTCAGTAAAAAAGTTACTGTTGTGTCAGGCAGCTTTGGGTTTAAAGTCATCTAGCAGAATCAGAAATGAAGCAAGAGGCAAATGGGCACTGCCCCTGGACTGACTTTAAGATGAAGAATCAGTATGATCAGTTTTACACTTGTCCCTTCATCTAACAGGACCTTCAAAACCACGAGGACAAGGTGTCTGAAGTCAATACCCTGGCAAAACACCTCATCTCTGACGGCCACCCAGAGGAAGAAACGATCCGTCAGAAGCAGGCTGAGGTCAATGAAGCATGGGACCGTCTCCGACAGCTGTCACTTCTGCGCCAGGAACGGCTCTACGGTGCTCATGAGATCCAGAGATTCAACCGGTGAGGACTTCCAGCTTTCTGTCCTGAATGGACTGTACGACAGGATGCTGTCAGTTGCCAGATTTAGATCATGATTAAAAAAAAAAAAAAAAAAAAAAGTTGTCAATTGCCAGATTTAGATAAGGAGTATTAACATTTGAAAAAAGGGACAAGCTTGGTCCCAATGAGCCCAACTGTTCTGTTAGAATCAGGTAAAGGTTCTGAAGAAAAAGAGGTGCTATGAGCACATTATGACTGATGAAGGGTGCAGTATAGTACTGCAAAGACAGCCAGTTGTTTTTAAAGTGATCTTCGCGAATAGTTGCCCTTTCCTACTTTTGGTTCACCCTGCTGTAACTGTCATGGTTGACTGGGCACTAGAAATCAGACATCTAGGTATATATCCTGTTTCAGTTTGTGTTTAATTAGAATCATAGTTTTTGTTGAAGTGTGCTGGGTATTTATGTAGAATAATAGTTTTTATTGAAGTGTGCTGGGTATTTATGTTTTTCCTTTCCTGTTCTGGTCTTTGTGGAACAAAGGTTATCTACATGTTATTCATGAGAAATCGGCTTCAGTTCTTTGCAGTCAGACTGAAATATTTTTGTTAATCCTTGAATGCGCTTTGTTTTTTTTCCTTCAAATTTTGAATGATTAGGTGAGGTGTGAGATTTTGGCCGTTTTGTGTTGACAGATGACACGTGTCTTGCCATTTACATAGTTTACTCTGTCAGAGACTTTGACACATCTTATGTTTTTGCTTTACTTGTCTTGCCCTCGCTAGAGATGCCGATGAGACCATCGCCTGGATCCAGGAGAAAGATGCTGTGCTGTCGTCCGATGACTATGGCCGTGACCTTGCCAGTGTGCAGGCCCTGCAACGTAAACATGAGGGGGTTGAGCGTGACCTGGCTGCCTTGGAAGAGAAGGTGAGACCAGATTGTGAAATAACGAGATGATTAATGCATCAGTCATTCAGTCAGTATCTTTATTGCTGTGTGTCAAGTAAAACCATACATACACATGGAATGAGGCATGGTGTTAAGACCTTTCATGATCATACACACATTTATGATAACATTAACAAGTTATTAGTTTACATACTATCATAATAAGCTTGATAAAACATTAAATACTTTTATGACGCACAGTCATAAAGTAATGCACAGTTGCATACATGTAATTGTTACAAATTGTTTACTCAGCTGTGTGTTAAATTCAAAGGATGTTACACACTTGCTGCTCTCCAGTTGTGAGTTCAATGTGTGTGTGTGCATGTGCAGGTGAACGCGCTGGGCACAGAGTCAGTGAGACTGCAGGGAATCCACACTGACCAAGCCGATCAGATCCATGCCAAACAGGAGGAAATGGAGCAAAACTGGGAACAGCTCAGAAACAAGGTTGGTGTTGTCATCTGTTGTTGCTCCTGCATCCTCTGTTGCTTCTCCCTTTCAGGGTTTGGAAGATGGGGGGAAAGAAAGCAAAGGGGCCGTGGAGGTGGTGGGGGATGACCCACTGGCTACAGCTTATATGAGTGGGGGTGGGGGGGGTCATGAGAGCAGGGGGTGCGACCTGCAGGCTACGTGTTGGAGGGGGTCATAAGAGCAAGGTGGGTGTGACCTGCTGGCTACCGGCTACCTGTCAGAGAGGATCATAAGGGTGAGGGGTGTGACCCACTGGCTCAGGCTACCTGTCAGAGGGGGGTCGTAAGGGTGAGAGGTGTGACCTGCTGGCTTCCGGCTACCTGTCAGAGAGGATCATAAGGGTGAGGGGTGTGACCCACTGGCTCAGGCTACCTGTCAGAGGGGTCATAAGGGTGAGGGGTGTGACCCACTTGCTCAGGCTACCTGTCAGAGGGGGGTCATAAGGGTGAGGGGTGTGACCTGCTGGCTACAGGCTACCTGTCAGAGAGGGTCATAAGGGTGAGGGGTGTGACCTGCTGGCTACAGGCTACCTTTCAGAGGGGGTCATAAGGGTGAGGGGTGTGACCTGCTGGCTACAGGCTACCTGTCAGAGAGGGTCATAAGGGTGAGGGGTGTGACCTGCTGGCTACAGGCTACCTTTCAGAGGGGGTCATAAGGGTGAGGGGTGTGACCTGCTGGCTACAGGCTACCTTTCAGAGGGGGTCATAAGGGTGAGGGGTGTGACCCGCTGGCTACAGGCTATCTTTCAGAGGGGTCATAAAGAACAGTTGTTGTTTTTACTTGGGACAGAACTGTAATATTTGCACAGTTTGCCTTTGAGTGTTATGAGTGACATGCTAACAGAGAGGAAGTCGTATTACACAAAAATGGTGATTATATTTGATGCACCATGATGTCTTCTTTGTTCTCTCTCTCTTTTTCTTTCATGTGTTAAAATGTCCAGTTTGTGTTGGAGAAGGTTAAAAAATATGATTCTGATAATGTTGTAAAAGAAAAGTTGATATAAAATTGGGTGGTTGGTTGAGGTGTTTCTTCTGACAGGTACAGAAACATTGTTTAGACCCATCTGTTGTTTGTTTACTATTCTGCTTAATGAAAAAAAAATGTTTTTTTGGTTACAATAGGCTTCTGACCGCAAGTCACGTTTGGATGACTCCTACTACCTGCACCGATTCCTGGCAGACTTCCGTGACCTGGTGTCGTGGATCAGCGACATCAAGGCCATCATCTCGGCTGATGAAATGGCCAAAGATGTGGCCGGTGCTGAGGCTCTTTTGGAGAGGCATCAGGAGCACAAGGTAGGATTTGTTTTTATTCTTTGAGATTGGGGGGGGGGGGGGGGAGGAGAAGAGGGGAGTCTTTAAAATTGGCTTTTTGTTTTTGTTCTTTGTTGCCATACTCAAAAAAGAACCATACTGTTTTCTTGTGTACTTATGGTTGATCGCTTCCAGGATTCTGTTTGTCTTAAGACTGGGCTTGTCGGTAAGTTTTGAGCGTATTCTGAAGACTTGAGAAATTTGGGGTTTAAAGTTTGTTGTTGTTGACGTACGACAGTTTTTGTCCATCTTGAAATGACCCTGTGTGGTGGATTGGTTAAAACCCCATTGCTAATTTGTTCTTTGTTTTCAAGTTGTTAGTCATGCACTGTTTTACTGTATGTGTCCATTGTAGCTTGACCAGGCTGCAGAGTTGAGTTCAGAGTGTTGCTGAGTTATCTTCACTGTATCTGTCCACTGTATGTGTCCATTGTAGCTTGACCAGGCCACAGAGTTGAGTTCAGAGTGTTGCTGAGTTATCTTCACTGTATCTGTCCACTGTATGTGTCCATTGTAGCTTGACCAGGCCACAGAGTTGAGTTTAGAGTGTTGCTGATTTATCTTCACTGTATCTGTCCACTGTACGTGTCCATGGTATCTTGAGCAGGCCACAGAGTTGAGTTCAGAGTGTTGCTGATTTATCTTCACTGTATCTGTCCACTGTATGTGTCTATGGTATCTTGACCAGGCTGCAGAGTTGAGTTTAGAGTGTTGCTGATTTATCTTCACTGCGCTTGTTTTCAGGGTGAGATTGATGCACGCGAGGACAGCTTTGTTTCGTGCGCAGAAGCTGGAGAACGTCTTGTCAGTTCCAACCATTATGCTGCTGAGGAGGTCCGCGAGAAGGTAGGGACAGTCACTGCACTGTCTTCAGCCTGAAGACTCCACGCAGTAGTTTATTTACACAATGGTAACTGTGTGTGCGTGCATGTAAGTCTGTGGATTCTTTTTTGGACAATTTATGAAATAAAGTTGGCTGGCAAACCTAGAGAAAGAAATGATAAATTTCCCTTATTGTGTTTTGAGACTTTTCTTTTTTTCATTTTTGTCCTATTTTATGGATTGGAAGAACTACTTGTGATTTTATGTGTGATTGGGATAGATTTGCCTGTATGATGTTGAAAGGTCCATTTTAAAACTGATAGGTGAAACTACCTTGAAGCAAACTTGAAGAAGAAATTCTGCTTAAGTCAGAGTGGGTAATAGGTTTCTAATCCACACTGTCTTCGTCTTTCTGGTTCTCCTGACACCAGTCTGTTAATGACAAAGGAATTTCATGTTCACATGTGTGTTGTCTGCAGCACATCCCAAGCATTTAAAACAACAACAACAACATAATCAAGGATTCATAGTTCCTGAAAGATGGATGTGAAAATCGAGGATAGTGTTGAAATATCCATTTACTGGTCATAACTCTTTACTAAGATTTGAAAGGTGTAGACATTTTGGTTCCAAATGATTGATTTACAATGTGAGGTGATTTTTTTTCTTTTTTAAACAAATGTATACATGGTTGGTTGTTGACTGCAGATAAGGTTGTTGTTTTGGGGTGTTTGTTTGTTACATAAATTTCCATTGGTGCAACCTGCTGATCATACATGTTGTTAGCATGATAATTGTAAGAGCAGTCTAAGATCACTTACGTGAAAAGACTTTAAATGAAAAAAGAAGAAAGGAAATTCCTGACATGTGCCATTTTCTGTCCAGCTGTCGGTTCTGGAGAGTGAGAAGAAGAGCCTGCTAGAGCTGTGGGAAGAGCGCCGTATCCTGTACGAGCAGTGCATGGACCTTCAGCTGTTTGTCCGAGACACCGAGCAGGCTGACGCCTGGATGACCAAGCAGGAGGTAGGCATAGTGCCGGAACAGACACTGGCTGTCAGGAACTTGGTGCTGGAGAACAACAGTACAGCGGGTAGAGTCATCGGTGTCCAAGGATGATGTATTTGGGTTGGGTTGAAACAGTACAGCGGGTAGAGTCAGTGGTGTCCAGTGTATGATGTTTTCTGTGTTGGGTTGAAACAGTACAGTAGGTAGAGTCCAAGGTGTCCAGTGGATGATGTATTTTGGGTTGGGTCAAAACAGCACTGTGGGTAGAGTCAAGGCGTCCAGGGTATGATGTATTTAGTGCTGGGTCAAAACAGTACAGCGGATAGAGTCAAAGTGTCAGTGGTGTCCAGGAATGATGTGTCTTGGGTCGAACCACTACATGGAGCATTGGTGAATCAACTGACTGCACCCTTAATCATGCTGAGGTTATTCCCAAGGTTATGTTGCCATTGGTCTTTGTTGTTAAAAATAGGTATATCTTGTTGGAACCATGGGAAAACTGTGTTATAAGCTGTCAAAATCCACTTGGGATACGATTGCTGTTTGTAAAGTTCGTTCAAGACCTACTGGACTGGAGGACTTGTTTTTGTGTGTGTGTTTTTCTTTCGGTGATTGGCGTGTATGTGTGAATGGGCAGATTGCTAAACAGTAGCATTTGGCACTATGGCTGGTTTTTGGCAATAGAATTGTTGTGTGGGTGTGATAGTGATGATGAACGAATGAACCAACACCAAGACACATTCCTTGGGGTTTTACATGGTGAGAATAAAGGTCTTATGCTGGGTGCACAGCATTACACTGTGCTGGGGTAGGGGCTGGGCATCAGTCCCACTGGTCATCAGTCCCACTGCAACCAGTCTATTTAGTAGTAAGTGCATTAGGGCTGGTCTTAGTACCATTGCAACCTATTTAGTAGTAAGTGTATTAGGGCTGGTTTTCAGTGCCACTGCAACCTGCCTACTTAGTAGTAAGTGCATTAGGGCTGGTCTTCAACACCATTGCAACCTGTATTTAGTAGTAAGTGCGTTCAGTGATTTGTGTGTCCATTGACTGTGTTCGTCTCCTTTGCTGTGCAGGCTTTCCTGGTGAATGAGGATCTGGGAGACTCTCTGGACTCTGTGGAGGCCCTGAGCAAAAAACATGACGATTTCGAGAAGTCCTTGGCTGCCCAGGAGGAGAAAATCAAGGTGATTATTTTATATTACTTGTCATGTTGTGCTTGTGTTGAACTATTTCACTTGTCATGTTGTGTGTGTGTTGGACTGTTTCAGTTGTCATGTTGTGTGTGTGTGTTGGATTATATCATTTGTCATGTTTGATTGATTGACTGAATAACTGGAAGTCTGGAGAGAGAGAGAGAGAAAAGTGGCGGATTTGTGAAATGATTGTTTGGGTGCAGTGATTGTTTGGGTTTGTGATAGGCTGGCCAGTGGACAGTGATTAGTTGCTAGGTTTCTTATGATCTGGTAAATGATTGCAGGCCCTGGACGAGTTTGCAACCAAGCTGATTGAGGGAGAGCACTATGCCTCAGATGACGTTGCTCAGCGTCGTGACCAGCTCCTTCACCGCCGCAACTTACTGTATGAGAAGTCGGCACGCCGTCGCCAGCAGTTGGAGCTCTCCTACCAGTTTCAGCTGTTTGAGCGCGACTGTGATGAAACCAAGGGCTGGATCAATGAGAAGCTGAAGACTGCCTCTGATGAGAGCTACCTGGTGGGATGATGGTCTTGTTTTCCTCCTGTGCTTGTGTAGCCTGTCCTTTCAGAAGTTCCCTCTCTCACCTGCAGGATTCTGGCGGTTAAAACCAAAAACGTTTCTTTCACATCAGAGTTGTATATCTGAAGTATTTCCTTTTCATTAATGAAACGAGTGACTGGTGGTGAGGGTGACAAAGGTACCTCACTTTCTATGATCAGCTTTCTTGTTTTTTCACTACTTTCACCTTTTTGCTGTTTAATCTGGTACTGGGTGTGTTGATACCAGGTAGTCTCACAGAGCCAGGAAATCTGTTCCAGAAGAAATACACAGTGCAGTCTTGAGCGAGCTTTCATCTGGTGTGCTCTCATGCATTGCCTACTGTACTTTGAGATTTTCTGAAGGCTCTGCTATCACCCCTCGGCCCCATTTGTTTGTTTGTTCCACTCACCTCTCACTCTCAGCAGCCAGTTAATCTTAATGCCACCTTTTTTACTTCTTCCACTTGGCCCCCTGAGCATAATGTTAATGCCACATTTTGTACTCGTTCCACTTGACCCCTCGGCAGAGTGTTAATGCCACCTCTTTTTTTTTTACTCGTTCCGCTTTGACCCTTTGGCAAAATGTTAATGCCACCTTTATGTGTTTGTTTTTATTACTTCTTCCACTCTGACCCCACAGCAGAATGTTCCGCCATGTTTTTTACTTGTTCCACTCTGGTCAGCAAAAGATTAACGCCACTTTAAAAAAAGAAGCAGAAAGATTACTCATTCCAGGTCAGCAAAAGATTAATGCCTCTTTAAAAGTTTGTTATTACTCATTCTACTCTGACCCCACAGCAAAATGTTATGCTGTGTTTTTTACTCCTTCCACTCTGGCCCTGCAGCGAAATATTAATGCCACCTTTTTCTTGATTTGTTTGACTCTGACCCCTCAGCAAAATGTTAATACCACCATTCCTGTCAGTCCCACTCTGACATTTCAGCAGACTGTGACTGCTGCCTTCTATCTTGCAGGATCCAACCAACCTGCAGACCAAACTGCAGAAGCATCAGAACTTTGAGGCAGAGGTGGAGGCCAACCGGAACCGCATTGAATCCATCCGCACTTCAGGCAATGAGCTGATCGAAAATGACCACTATGCCAAGGACACTATTAGGTCTGTGTGCAGAAGTAAACTTTGGGCCTCTTTTGTTGTTTCTGGAGAGGTGGGGGTGGGGCTGGGGGTTGTCCCTGTGTCCTTTGCATCATTTACTGTTTGTGTAGTATTTTAGTAGGAGTAACTGGTTGGAGGAAACAGAAAGCGGCAGCAATAAAAGGCAGAACCCTGCCCCCAAAACCTTGCTGAAGAATAATGATGTTGGCTGAAGTGTTGCTTTATGTCCACAGAAACCGTAGGCTTATTAGGGACGGGAGTCCAGGACAGCCACCTTGACTTTCACACAGCTCCTGAGCTCTGAGAATAATGATTCTGTGCATATATGCTTTTTATACTCTTCTGTGCTTGTGTTTATTTGCCTCATTGGTTGGCTCTTTGCTGCCCCCAAGTAAGCTTGCTGAGTCATAATGTTTGGTGTGCGTTTGTAAAAATGGTTACTTTTGCATTAGCTCTGCTAAAAATACTGGTTTTTACCACACTAAAAGTTGCTACTGTTACATTTGTTTTGCTGTTGCGTATTTCATGTGCTGTCCACTTCGTGGGAGTGGTGACGTGTGTTGTACTAATGCCAGATGCATTGATAAATCCACACTGGATTGTGTTGACTCATCTCTGCTTTTTTCATTCTGACCACAGGGAGCGCGTAGATGAGATTGAAAAGCTGTGGGAGACGTTGCTGGCCCAAACAGAAAAGAAAGGTATGTCTCAGGGTCTTGGATCCCAGGTTATGTCTAGTGGCTGATCACTGAGGTCTGAGGTGGCAGGGTGATGTGGCAGAGCTAAGCGTCATGTTCATCAGCTAGCGTTCTGTGCTGTAGGGGTCTGGGACAGATCTCCAAGCAGCCACCTGCAGCCTACGCTGCCACAGTTGGTTTTGCCATAGGCTCAAAAACCAGCAGATAAAAAAAAAAAATTGTCAGTACAGGAAAGGAAGGAGAATGGGGGCTGGATGTGATGTAAACGACCATGGCAGAGGTGTGAGGTCAGGCAGGCATGTAGTTGCTGATTGGAGCGTGGGTCTCTGATTCAGCGCTGGCTTGACCTGGGGTCATTGCTGTCCTTTGTTGAGTTTGTTGCTGTCTGGAGCAGATGGGGGCTGCTGGAATCAAACTCTGACCTGCAAGGTTTCAGCTTCAAGTCATCAGTATTGAGAGCAAGTGAATCCCCCCGCCCCCTCCTGCTGTCAGATGTTCACTTCCCCACCCCTCCACCCCCTACCCCACCCCTTCCCCTTGCAAGCTGTCAGAAATTTCTGCTTGAGAATGGGTACAAGGGAGAGAGAATGTGCCGAGCTTAACGTGTGCATACTTGTTGTCAATTCCAGGGACCAAGCTGTCCGTTCACTTCCCCTACCCCACCCTGACCCCCTACCCCACCCCAACCCCTTCAAAGCTGTCAGAAATTTCTGCTTGAGAATGGGTACAAGGGAGAGAGAATGTGCCGAGCTTAACATGTGTGCATACTTGTCAATTCCAGGGGCCAAGCTGTCCGTTCACTTCCCCTACCCCACCCCGACCCCCTACCCCACCCCAACCCCTTCAAAGCTGTCAGAAATTTCTGCTTGAGAAACGGTACAAGGAAGAGAAAATGTGCCGAGCTTAACGTGTGTGCATACTTGTGTGTTGTCAATTCCAGGTGCCAAGCTGTCCGTTCACTTCCCCAACCCTCCACCCTCGACCCCACCCCGACCCCCTACCCCACCCCTCCCCCTTCAAAGCTGTCAGAAATTTCTGCTTGAGAAACGGTACAAGGGAGAGAGAATGTGCCGAGCTTGACATGCGTGCTGTCAATTCCAGGTGCCAAGCTGTCAGAGGCCTGTCAGCAGCAGCAGTTCAACCGCACCGTTGAAGACGTTGAGCGCTGGCTGAACGACATCGAGTCCTCCCTCATCTCCGAGGATTATGGCAAGGTGAGACAGGGAAGTTGGATACCCTGTGGAGTGTTTGGTTTTGTGCGGTGAATTTGGTTTTGTAGATGGTTTTTCCGGTGAGGTTAGGGGTAAGGCGTTACAGGGGGTTGTGATGTTTCTTTCCTTATATGTGTCCCAAGCGTTTGGGGGGCTACCAGTTGTTATTGTTCCTCCTCCCAGTTTTAGTTCCACCTCCCCCTCTTTCCAGCTTTGACCCCAGTGCCTAATATTTCAGTTAAGCAAAAGCAACAGTTCAGTGCCAGTGTCACAGTGACACCAATAATGATAATGGTGTGAGTTTTGGTATCCATTCTTTTGGGTAAATTGTTTTTTGGATTTATTTCGGAACATCTTACTTTTCAAGACTTTTCCTGTTTGCGGCCTATTTTTAAGATGCCTTGTCCTGTACATGGATGGCCTTTTGTGTGTGGTGCGTGCGTGCGTGCGTGCGTGTGTGTCTGCACCTTTGGGGCCTGTTTGGGACTGGCAGCTTTGGGTGTATGTTGTGTTCCTGAACTGATTATTGTAGGTTCTGTGCTTAGGTGGAGCTCCAAAAAGGAATGCCACCATTTTATGAAAGGGACGTGACCTGGAGTAGTCTGCTTCCATTTTTGTTTCTCTTCTGGCATTGCAGTCAGTATACAGGGTGTGCAACCACTTTTGAACAGTGTGCTTCCCTTTGTTTTGGGCAGAAATTTCAGACTGGCATGTAGCCACAGTTTGCATCTACCGTTTCTTGTAAACCTCCACCAGGGGGGAAAAGTTGTAGCATTTTGAAAATGGGATTATTTTTTATTTTGTTCTGTGAATGTGTGCAGTTTTCCTCAGTGTTTAAAGCTCCTTTGCGTTTTTGCCTTAGAATTCAATGTGATAAAAATGCTGTGCAAGCGAAGAGTAAGAAAAAAGAATGGAAAGAGAGGAAATGCATTCTCATTACTGTGATTTCTGTTGTGTGTGTGTGTGTGCGTGTGTGTGTGTGTGTGTGTGTGCATGTGCGTTTGGGTTATGACTTCACAATCTGTTCTCTCGTTTTGTTTGGCTGTCCACTAGCTTCTGCAGCGATCAGTAAGTTTCCTCTGCCTCTTGTCCTGAGTTTGCCTCCACTCTCCGTCCTACCAGAGCTGTGTCAGTGAGCGCTGATAGCAGGCTGACATGCGGTGTACACTTGCTTGGCATCCTACAGTGCAACCTTATTGCATTGGCTAGTTGTGCTTAGTGTTTGGTGATGGTTCATTGCAAAATAGTATGGAAATAGAAGGAAAAAGAATTGGGGGTGGGGTGAGATGAGAAACTAGAGACGGGGGGGGGGGGGGGGGGGGGGGATTTTTAAATGAAGATGGGAGGAGGGTAATGGGGGAGGGGGGGTGAAAGGGATAGACAGCTAGTTGATTTTCAAATGAAGGGGGGGTTGAGAAGGTAATAGAGATGGGGGTGGGGGGTGGGGGGTAGAGAGAGAAAGGGATAGACAATTGATTTTCAAATGAAGGGGGGTTGAGAAGGTAATAGAGATGGGTGGGGGGGGGGGGGGGAGGTATAGAGAGAAAGGGATAGACGATTGATTTTCAACTGATCAGTCAACCATGTGATATTGGGGCAAGAGGAAGGGGGGGGGGGGGGGGGGGTAGATGGAAGGAATTGCTTGCTAGAGCTTTTAGAGCTGAAGTAAAAAACATTTTGCATAGCTCCTTGTTGATCAGCCACCAAAGTTAAGAAGCATCTGAGCTGGTGTAAGAGAGCATGTAACTGAGATCTGCTGCCAATGATGCATTTATTATTGGTTTAAGAGGGTATCATTGAGATCTAGTGCACATAATGCATTTGTTAACTGATTTAGAAGGTGTAACTGAGATCAAGCATAAAATGATGCATTTATTAACTGCTTTAAGAGAGGGTATAATTGAGATCTAGTGCACATAATGCATTGGTTAACTGATTTAGAAGGTGTAACTGAGATCAAGCATAAAATGATGCATTTATTAACTGCTTTAAGAGAGGGTATAATTGAGATCTAGTGCAAATGATGCATTTGTCAACTGGTTTAAGAGAAAGTATAATTGAGATCTAGTGCAAGTGATGCATTTGTTAACTGGTTTAACAGAAGGTGTAACTGAGATCTAGTGCGAAATGATGTGTTTATTAACTGGTTTAAGATGGTATAATTGAGATCTAGTACAAATGATGCATTTGTTAACTGGTTTAAGAGAAAGTATAACTGAGATCTAGTGCAAATGATGCATTTGTTAACTGGTTTAAGAGAAAGTATAATTGAAATCTAGTGCAAGTGATGCATTTGTTAACTGATTTAAGAGAAGGTGTAACTGAGATCTTGTGGGAAATGTTACATTTGTTAAACGGTTGCACTGGGATTTGATGATTATTCTTGGTTGGGTTGGGGTGTTTTTTATCTGTTAGATTATCTTGCTCTTTCTTTTTTTCACTTTCTTTTTTTTCTTCTCATTTTTCTTAGTTGTTCACATAGTTATTTTGTTGCACTTTGCCCACTCCGAAGCATACAGCCTACACAAACACAGTTGGGTTTTTTGCCCGCGCCCCCGCCCCCCATCATTTTTTTCCCAGGAAATATTTCACCCCTGTCCCCCACTCCTGTATGTTTCTCCCTGTAAATATTTCACCCCGACCCCCATATTTTCTTATAAATATTCGCCCCAGCACCTGTATTTTCCAAACTGTAAATATTCCACTCAAGTCAACTTGCAGCCCAACCCATTTTCTGCATTTACATATCTGTTTTTGGTTTAGTCTTTTACTTCCTCACTTTTAAAGTTGTGTGTGTGTGCACGCACTGGTCACATCCTGGAACTCTTGCACTGTGGAACCCCTCTTTTAAGACAGCCCTAAAAAATAATAACAATGAATCAAGATTTCCATGGTGCAGTGTCACTGGCTGAAATAATAATATGAATTGAGGTTTTCATTGGCTAAATAATTACAATGAATCCAGATTTCCATGGTGCTATATGATTGGCTGAAACGGCCTCACAGCCGTTTATGATAAAGCTAACATCCCAATTAAAGTCACATGACAGGCTAGCAAAGATTATGACAGTGATGATGTTTTCATTAGATTAAATTGGCAGTGACACATGTAAAATGATGGAATGTAAAATTGGTCATTAAAATTTCAATAATTCAACATAGAATGCCACTCCACCTGAAACTGAATTACACTTACAAGATACACCCAAGCTGGGGTAAGCATTAAAAGTCACGACAGTTACCTAAACATTGTGAGATTAAAGATGGCTCTGAGGAAAGGTGTTAAAAGTCACGACAATTGCCTAAACATTGTGAGAGTAAAGATGGCTCAGAGGAAAAGTGTTAAAAGTCACTGCAATTGCCTAAACATTGTGAGAGTAAAGACGGCTCTGAGGAAAGGTTTTAAAAGTCACGACAATTACCTAAACATTGTGAGGGTAAGAGAGTAAGACGGCTGCATACAATCACTGTTGAAATCGTGGAGTTATGGAGACCATTGCATATGTATATATGTCACAATGTCTCCTGTATACATAGCTATATAATATGTATGGATTATATATATAGGTATGTTTACAGGATACACATTGTGATGAAGAACCAGTGCAACAAGAGTGTTTCCGAAAGAAGTGTTGTCCCTGATCAGGGGTTCATACATTTACATGGAAGGAAAAAGGAAAGGTTTCAGAAAACATGATCTTAAAGAGTTAGTTGGGTGGTCAGTTATCAGCGGTTCTACTGTACTTTGCATTGTGAATCTGTACAGGGATACTTGAACCACTGCTGACCCCCCCCCCCCCCCCCCCTCCCTGCATTCCAGCCACCTTCACCACAGCCTGAAACCCAGCCCCCCCCCCACCCCCCATCCAACAGTGATGGAGAATCATTAACAGATTGCAAGGTTTTCTGCTTTAGTGCCTCCTCTAAAAGCTGCGCGCTCTCGCTGCTGATGTTGCCTGCGCTAAAGCAGTTATTTATTTATGACTGTTTGAAAAAGTTATTTGGATTTAAATTTGTCTTTTTGTTGCCTTTGTTTGTTTTTATAATATATGTTTAAAAAGAAGAGGAATTTATACGCCATTTTGCACAGCCTGTACAAGTGGTAGCTCTTTGATAGGAATGTTGTAGACAGCACAGTGTGAACAGCTCTGGTGGACCAGTCTTTGCCGTCGTTTACTTCACCATTTTGTCATTTCCCATCAGCTCTTCCCGTGCAGCAGTCGTCTGTTCGTTCCGTGGTTCTCTCTCCTCGTGCGTGTGCGTTTTGTGCCCCTGGGTCATCTCGTCTGTCTGTCTGTTTTCAGAAATACAACTCTTTTCCTGTGCCATGCTATCCACAGGTCTTGGGAAAAGAGATTCACTTTTTAATTAAAAGGATGTTTAGCTCTGTGTGTTTTTCCAGACCATGGCTGAAGATGATTTTGTTGGGTAGTTAAACTGGCAGTGTATGTAATCAAAACTAACATGTATGTAATCAGAACAGGACTTTTGTCTGAAAGACCATGCCTTTGCATATTCATTTAGAGTGTGTGTACTGTCTGCTAGTTGTAATGTAATACCATATATAGTCGGAACGTCCTGGGACTCGGGTGTTTGTTGTGCGTGCTCTTTGTTGTATGTCTGGCTGTAAGTAGTTTGGCCAGGTTTAGATTACCCCGAACAGCACCACCAGGGTGCACAAGCTAACAAGACATAGGGGTTAATGTCATGGGTTGCTTGCACTGTCTTTCTGACCCTCTCACAACATGACTGGCAGGTGGCGGAAAACCCCAGAGGCAAAACTGTAAAAACTGTGAAACTGCTGTGCTGGAAACCCCCAAGGGCAAAACACTCTAAAAACTGTGAAACTGTTGCAACATGATTGGCAGGTGGTGGAAAACCCCAAAGGCAGAACAGTGAAAAACTGACTGTTGTGGTGGAAAAACCCTAAGGCAAAACACTGTAAAAATTGTGAAACTGTTGCAACATGATTGGCAGGTGGTGGAAAACCCCAAAGGGAAAATGCTGTAAAAATTGTAAAACTGTTGCAACATGACTGGCAGGTGGTGGAAAACCCCAAAGGCAGAACAGTGAAAAACTGACTGTTGTGGTGGAAAAACCCAAAGGCTAAACACTGTAAAAATTGTGAAACTGTTGCAACATGACTGGCAGGTGCTGGAAAACCCCAAAGGCAAAACACTGCAAAAACTGTTGCAACAGGTGGTGGAAAACCCCAAAAGGTAAAACACTATAAAAACTGTGAAACTGTTGTAACATGACTGGCAGGTGGTGGAAAACCCCAAAGACTAAACACAGTAAAAGCTGTGAAGCTGTTGCAACATGACTGGCAGGTGGTGGAAAACCCCAAAGACTAAACACAGTAAAAGCTGTGAAACTGTTGCAACATGACTAGCAGGTGGTGGAAAACCCCAAAGGAAAAAAGGAAAAAACTGAAACTGTTGTGCTGGAAAACCCCAAAGGCAAAATGCAGTAAAAACTGTGAAATTGTTGCAACATGATGGGCAGGTGGAAAACCCCAAAGGCAAAGCGTGACTTGCAGCAGGCAGACACCTGCACCAGGCAGCCTGCTAAGAACGTATCTTTTATAAATTAGTTGTAGGTATTGCAAGCAATCCATACTATAAATAATGGCAGCCCTCGGATATTTGTGAGTATCGAGTCTGTGCTCTTCAGTTTACTCCGTCGTATAAAAAGTTTAAAATGAAAGTAAACAGTTTGGCAGGTCTTCTTACAGGTACAACCATAATAATTATGTTAGGCTGTTATGATCGTTTTAGGGGCATTGTACAACATAGTCGTAATACTATTCTAAGAAGTGGTTATAAATATAATTATTGCTAACACCATTCACAGCTAAGTGGCTTTTTCCATATTTGGGTAGATTTTGCTTTCTGGGTATGTACATGATTTGTATCACCAGTTCAACCTGTCACAGATCAATCCATTGTTACACTGTGGTTTTAGTTAGTCATCAGTGTTAGTTCACCTTAATTGAGCACAGGCAAATTTAAAAGATGTGTGTAACTGTGTTAGTGGAAGTAAAACAGATTGATGATGGATTGTTTAAAAGATATGTGTAACTGTACTAGTGGAAGTGATGGATTGTTAGTTAACAGGCATTAAAGATGGTATACATAGTAATAATAATTTATAATTGTATGAGGTTTTCTTTTTTGATTCGTGAACAGTTTTGTGGGCTGTCATATTCTTTCCTGACTTTGACTTCTTGTTAAGTAGTAAAATATTATTATTATTTTTTTTAAAGCATTTGGTTTTTAAATCTGGAATCTTTCATATTTTGTTGTTGATTTTTTTTTTTTTTTTTTTTTTTTTTAAGTTTGTTTTTTGTTTTGTCTAAAGAAAAATTGCGTTTGCTGTTAGCATTAGAGTTTAATTCCTGAAGTGTTGCAGTGTACTTCTGTAGCTTCAAGAGTGTCTGCTAATAGGAATGATGTGAATATGAAAGCATTGTGCTAGGTAATATTACCACTGGTAGGCATGACAGGAAGTAAAAGATTGTGCTGAAAATGATGTGTGCTAGGTAATGTTACTCCATATTCAACAGTAAGTACTGTCATTGGGGTTTTCTCTTGACATCTCTCACTCTTGGAGGTAAGACTAAGAGGGTTGTATGAAGGATAGTTACAGTTCAAAACGAGGGTTGTGTGAAGGAATAATTACAGTTCAGAAAGAGGGTTGTATGAAGGAATAGTTAACAGTTCAGAAAGAGGGTTGTGTGAAGAATAATTACAGTTCAAAAAGAGGGTTGTAAACTTGTATGAAGGAATAGTATCAGTTCAGAAAGAGGGTTGTGTGAAGGAATAGTATCAGTTCAGAAAGAGGGTTGTGTGAAAGAATAGTTACAGTTCAGAAGGAGGGTTGTATGAAGGAATAGTTAAGTTCAGAAAGAGGGTTGTATGAAGGAAGTTCAGAAGGAGGGTTGCATGAAGGAATAGTATCAGTTCAAAAAGAGGGTTGTGTGAAAGAATAGTTACAGTTCAGAAAGAGGGTTAATTGAAAGAGTGTGTTGTTGAGAGGTAAATGCAACACAGCTTTGACTTGTGATTTAGTGGCTTGAGTTTTGAACTGATGTAAAATAATTTTTAATGCATGATTTGTTCTTGATGGAACTTTATGAAGTTGACAGGATGTTAAAATCTAAGCACTAACTTGCGTGAAGGAGTGATTGTGCAAGGGTTGAACAGAGAGTGATTGTAGTTTTGAGGAGTGACTGTGGACCGTTCTTATTTCATGAGACAGGTCATGGCTGGTCATAGAAGTGAGATTGGGTACAGTTGTTGGCTTGGGTTCATTGTTCGTGAACATGGTCATGGCGGGTTACAAGGTCAAAATGTGCAGAAATGTGGACTTGGAGAAAGTGTTCCTTACCTTGATGTTGAACTGTGCCATAATTATGACGTCATCATGTCTTCCTCAGTCCTTTGTTTTATCCACTGAAAAAAGATTGTTAAATAAAAGCTTGTTTTTGTCTGCATGTTTCAAGTTAGATGTGCAGTGCGCAGCACAGCTAGGATTTTGTGTGTGCATTTTTGATAGATTTGATAGCTTGACCACATTGTCTGCGAAGACCTTCATTCTAACCTTGCTTTTGATCTCCTGACCTACCGTAGCCTAGCTCAATGAGAGTGACTCCAGATCGGTACTGTGCCCAATCTCACTTTTGATCTCCTGACCTACCCTAGCCTAGCTCAGTAAGAGTGACTCCAGATCGGTACTGTGCCCAATCTCACTTTTGATCTCCTGACCTACCCTAACCTAGCTCAGTAAGAGTGACTCCAGATCAGTACTGTGCCCAATCTCACTTTTGATTTGATGACCCACCGTGTCTGATCTTACGGATACCAGTCCACAGGAGGAGGCCTTCAGAATGTAAGCATCAACCGTACACCCAGATTTTGTTGTTGAAGACTCCTACTTCTGATACATTAACATACTGTCTCAAATGTCCTACTTCTGATACATTAACATACTGTCTCAAATAGGTTGTGAAGCAGTTCTCTTTGCGGGGGGGGGGGGGGGGGGGGGGGGGAATTGTGCAGTGAAGGATTCTGCAGTTAACATGGCAGTGTATTTTGTGTGAGGGGACTGAGCCGGTTCTGTTTGCATCCCACGCTGACGTATGGAACTGTCTTTGCAGGACTTGACCAGCGTTCAGAACATGCAGAAGAGACACGGGCTGCTGGAGGCAGATGTCATTGCCCATGCGGTAATGCCTGGCCGTTTCTGTCTTAGCTGCTGTTTGTTTGAAACCCAAGTGTTGAAATTGTTTGAAACAAAGTGTTGAAATTGTTTGAAACAAAGTGTTGAAATTGTTTGAAACAAAGTGTTGAAAACTGAAGAAAGCAAGGATGTCGTTGCTGGTTGTGTCTAAAGTTGGAGGGGGTCACGGCATCCCTGGCGTGAACGAGTGTTGGGTAATTAATAATGGACTGCTAGCTGGTGTGCATGGTTATAGGGGTTGGGTAACTTGTTCATATCAGTGTGTGCGTGCATGCGTATGTGTACATGTATATGTCTGCTTGTATGTATGTGTGTGCATGCATTTGTGTGTGTAGTGAGTAGGGGTTGGGTGACTTGTTCGTGTATGTGTGTGTGCGTGCTTGCGTGTGTGTGTGCGCGTGTATGTGCATTTGTTTCTGTATTATGATTAAGGGTTGCATGACTTGTTCACATGTGTGTGTGTGTGTGTGTTTGTACATGTACACGTGTGTGTGTGTGTGTGCACGCTTCTGCATGCACACACACATGCCAGATTTGAACCCAAGAACACCCCCAACCCCAACCACTGCCCTGCACGCTTGTCACCACTTTCCCCAACTCAACCCTGCTGGCCTTTCACCGGGCACTGCCAACAGGACCGCATGGAGGCCCTCAGCTCCCAGGCCACACTCTTCGCCTCTGGGGACCACTTTGACAAGGACACCATCGGCAAGAAGGCCATGGAAGTGAAGGAGCGCTATGAGAAGCTCAAGGCCCCCATGACGTCTCGCAAGCAGAAGCTGACGGAGGCCCAGACTCTGCAGCAGTTCCTGCGGGACATCGAGGATGAGGAGGACTGGATCAGGGAGAAGGAGCCCATCGCTGGCTCCACCAACAGAGGTGGGCAGGGCCAGTTGTTGTTGTTGTTGTTGTTGTTGTTGTTGTTGTTGTTGTTGTTGTTGTTGTTGTTGCTGCTGCTGCTGCTGCTGCTGCTGCTGCTGCTGCTGCTGCTGCTGCTGCTGCTGCTGCTGCTGGTGGTGGTGGTGGTGGTGGTGGTGGTGGTGGTGGTGGTGTGGCTGGGGGTTGTACGCGCATTTGAGTGTGTGATTGTTGTTGTTGTGTGTTGTTTTGTGAATGATGGGAAACCCTTAATTCTAATTGTGTCCGTGGGTATGTTAGGGATTGTGTGTGTTGCTGTTATGTGGTATGTTGATACGTATTACAGGTCATGACCTGAATGGCGTAAGTTGGTATGTTAATATGTATAACTACCTGTCTTGCAGGTCGTGATCTGATTGGTGTAATTTGGTATGTTAAATAAAATATGTTAACACATGTAGGGTGTAACCTAGTCAGTGTGATTTGGTATGTTATATAATTTGACATGTATTTTAGGGTGTAATTTGGTATGTTAACATATATAAATACATGTACTGTAGAGTTTGACTTGGTGTAATTTGGTATTTTAGCATATCTATATATATTGCAGGGTTTGTCTTGGTCAGTGTAATTTAGTATGTTAACATATATAAATATATGTACTGCAGGATTTCACTTGGTTGGTGGAATTTGGTATATTAATATATATAAACACATGTATCGCAGGGTTTGACTTGGTGGGTGTAATTAGGTATGTTAATGTATGTAAATACATGCATCGCAGGACGTGACCTGATCGGCGTACAGAACCTGATGAAGAAGCATCAGGCATTGCAAGCAGAGCTGGCCGGCCATGAACCTCGCATCCAGAATGTGTGCGCCACAGGCCAGAACATGATCAAGGAGGGGCACTTTGCTCACGACACCATCAGCGCCAAGATTAAGGACTTGCAGGACCGGTGGCAGCAGCTGAAGGTACAGAGGCAGTGGGCAGTAGGGTGGGGATGGAGGGGTTACCATCTCTCCTTGGGTGGTTTTGGATGCACCTGAAAGGCTTTTACTGCTTACATTTTTTTTTTTTTTTTTTTAACGAAACATTTTTTTTTGAGCCACTGAATCTCAGTATTTTCTTTTGGATATTATTTGTTTTTAACTTATAGTTTAGGGTTTGGGTCATGTCGGAGCAGTTTGGATCATCAATTTTGTTGTTGTTGTTGAAAACTTTGTACTAAAAGAACAAATCAAAACTTTGTAAGAAATGGATTCATTCAAAACTTTGGACTAAAAGAACTAAATCAAAACTGCGTACCAAATGAATTCATTCAAAACTTTGGACTAAAAGAACTAAATCAAAACTTTGTACCAAGTCAGTGCATCCAAAACTTTGTACTAAAACTAAAGAACAAAATCAAAACTTTGTACCAAATGAGTTCATCCAAAACTTTATACCAAACGAATTCATTCAAAAACTTTGTCCTAAAAGAACTGAAAAGGCTGGGAGACTGTGCTGTTAGGACATGTAATTCACTTTACCGTAAGCAGAATTTTATGTCAAAGGAATATGCTGTAAGAGGGTGCTACTGTACTGTGGTGTTTCGAAAGATCCCCATCCTAAGCAGAATGTCATCTTCAAAGGAATTTGTTATAAGACAATGTCGTCTTCAAAGGAATTTGTTATAAGACAATGTCATCTTAAAGAAATTTGTTGTAAGCCAATGTCACCTTCAAAGGAATTTGTTATAAGACTAAGAGGGTGCTTGTCATACCACCATGTGGCAGAAGATTCCCATCTGAAGCAGAATGTCACCTTCAAAGGAATTTGTTATAAGACTAAGAGGGTGCTTGTTATACCACCATGTGGCAGAAGAACCTTGAACACAGTCACAGATGTGTACCTTGCAAGTTTGAGGGAAGTGATTAGTGTGTCAGTACAGCAGAAGTGGATTCAGTGCATTTGCCAATGTTGATTTTTGACCAGTGGGTCAGCATGGCAGAAACTGATTTAGTACATTTGCCAATGTCTGTTTGACTGGCGTGTCAACGTGGCAGAAACCAATTCAGTACATTTGCCAATGTCCATTTGACCGATGTGTCAACGTGGCAGAAACCGATTCAGTACATTTGCCAGTGTCAGTTTGACTGTTGTGTCAACGTGGCAGAAACTGATTCAGTGCATTTGCCAGTGTCAGTTTTTGCTGGTTCCCTGGACCCTTGCTTGCCGGCTTGCCTGTATCTGATGGATGGCTGGTTTCAGGACAAGGCCAACCAGCGCAAGCAGGACCTGGAGGACTCGCTGCAGGCCCAGCAGTACTTTGCCGATGCCAACGAGGCCGAGACCTGGATGAGGGAGAAGGAACCCATTGCTGCAAACACTGACTATGGCAGGGACGAGGACTCGGCTGAGGTCAGATTCAGGGGGCTTGGGCTGCCGGTGTAGTGCCGGATTGGGGTTGGTTCCGTTGGGTTCAGGATGGTATGGTTTTTAGTGCGTGAGAGCTGGCGAAGGCCTGCGTGTGTGCACCATTTGTTCTGTGAAGTTTATAATAACTAATAATACTTAAAGTATTTTTAAAGCGCAAAATCTTGTCCCTAGAGACTATTCTAAGCACGCACACACACACACACACACACATATATACACACACACACATGTGTTTCCCCAGTGTTGCCTTTTAAGCTGGTCCAGTGGGAGTCAGCTGGAGGAAGGCGTACAGTGGAGCAAAACAGTACCACAAAATTTTATTAATGCCTAAAAGGAAATTCGTTTGTCAGCCTTTGACAGAATAATACAGGTAGGCACAAGAACACACTCTGCTTTTACTTAATGGTGCCTGTTTCATCCACTGTAATACTATCCCATGCATAATTTAAGTAAAAATGACAACAAATAACTTGCATGCACACACACATATAATGCATGCATTTGCATGCACGCACGCATGTCCACACACACATGCATACACACTTACATACACGCGCACACACACACACACACATACATGCCTTACAACTGCACACATGATATGAGTAAAAGTCGTGTTTTTTTAAAGAGAAAAAAAAAGAAGAAGGCATGTGATTAGTTCATGTAGATTGTTGGGTGGCTACTCCGAACAACTTGGGGTTTTGTTACGTATTCCTTCACCCAAAGCGCTAGCCTAGTTTCAGAGGAATTATTGTGAGCTAGCCAGGCAGCATGTAAAACATTAAAGTCGGCCAGAATGATTACTGTGTGGTGAAGCCTGATCACATGCTTTAATATTGTTCTTGGTGAACAGAGATGCTGTGAATTTTTATGTGAACAGTGAACTAACTACTGGCCTTTGTTGTTGTTTTTAAGCCGTGTGTCTAGCAGTGTGGTAATTGTGTTTGCGTTTTTTTGACAGGCCTTGCTGAAGAAGCACGAAGCGTTCATGGCGGATTTGGAGGCTTACCGCATGGTGATTGAGGGTCTCCGCGAACAGGCGCAGGCATGCAAGGTATGGATCCACAGGCTTACATGTCTGCTCAGTTGTCATTGTAACTGTGCTGTCATGGTATGGATGTGTTTGTGTTTCAGTCTTCCTCTCCTTAAAGTCGGCTTTCTTGCTCTGAAGCACCAGTAGCCCACACTGCCAGCATATATATGTATAAATGTGCAAGCTGCTTGTGTAGGTGCAAGATGCAGGTTTTCCGATAAGCAGAAGTTAAATCATTATTAAGCATTCGGTGAGTGTTGTTTTGTCATAGTAGTATGTTTATTTTCGCTGATGAATGAAGTTGCTATTGTAAGTAAAACCAAGACAGTGACAGTTTACTTTGGTTTTCTTTGGTATGTGTTCTGTTTTTTGTTTTGTTTTTGTTGTTTTTCCCTTCTGAAGCCAGTGTACAGCTGCCAGAAGTGTGTGTGTGTGTGTGTGTGTGTGGTGGTGGGGGGGGGGGGGGGGTAATTGTGCATGCATTCAGTCATGTATGTGCAGAAAAACAACTGCCTCCATAGAATCTCACCAATGTGGCCAAGCCGTCAGGATTTAGCAGAGGGATGAAAATGACATTTTTCTCTTGTTTGTCATGTCCGTAGCAACAAGAAGCTCCAGTCATTGACGACATTGGCACAGAGAAGGTGATGGCTTTGTACGACTACACAGAGAAGTCCCCCCGTGAGATCTCCATGAAGAAGGGCGATGTTCTGACACTTCTCAACAGCGCCAATAAGGTAAACACAGTCAGTGTTTTTAGTATGATTGTGCGTCCTGGTAGTTTCCGTCTCTCTGTCTTTGTGTATCCCATCCTCTCTCAGTCCCGTCATGGGTTTGTGTTGTGTATGCGGGATGTATAACTGTTTCTGGTTTTTGTCTACCTGGGCCTGTGTCTGAGTGTGTCTCAGGTTCTGATTTTTGTTTACCTGGGCCTGTCTGAATGTGTCTTGGGGTATGATTTTTTTTTACCTGGGCCTGTCTGAATGTGTCTTGGGGTATGATTTTTGTTTACCTGGGCCTGTGTCTGTGTTTTACTCTAGCAGGGCCTGTTTCAGTGTGTCTCAGGGCCTGGTTTTTGTTTTGGTGGTCTCCTGTCTGTACCTAGGATAGGATGGCGATGCAGATTTTTTTAATATATTTTTTTGAAGGCAAGTCTGTAGGTGTTTTTGTGGAAGAGTCAGTTGTTTAAAAAATGCATCTTAACCCGGGTCACTAAGTAAACCATTCCAGTGTTGAGATATGACACACGCAATGGTAAGCATCTCATCTGTTCATAATCATAGCAGTCCTGTTTAAGACTTCAGTTTGCTGTGCAGTACAAAACAGATGAGCTTTCTGCTGCCAGATTATTCTGGTTACCATTATAGAAAATGAAAGCAGTAAAATTTTAAAAAGCTCGCATTTTCCAGTTTCAGGTGTAAGTTTACTGCACATCTGTTTTTCTGCTCCATGTTTGTCTGTATTTTTTTGCTTTGTTATTCACTTTAAGGAGTTTTGTTTGTGTGCAGGACTGGTGGAAAGTGGAGGTTAACGATCGTCAAGGTTTTGTGCCTGCTGCCTACGTCAAGAAGCTGGACCCCAGCCTGTCGGCCAGTCGCAACAACCTCATGGACGAGTTCACCATCTCTGTCCGACAGAACCAGATTGAGACACAGTCAGTCACTGGACCTTTCCTCTGTCCCCTAGCCCTAAAGAGAGTGTGCAACTAAAATAAGAGTCCCTCTTCCCATTATGTGAGACACAGTCACCAGAGCTTTCCTCTGTCCCCTAGCCCTAAAGAGAGTGTGCAACTAAAATAAGAGTCCCTCTTCCCATTATGTGAGACACAGTCACCAGAGCTTTCCTCTGTCCCCTAGCCCTAAAGAGAGTGTGCAACTAAAATAAGAGTCCCTCTCCCCATTATGTGAGACACAGTCACCAGAGCTTTCCTCTGTCCCCTAGCCCTAAAGAGAGAGTGCAACTAAAATAAGAGTCCCTCTCCCCATTATGTGAGACACAGTCACCACAGCTTTCCTCTGTCCCCTAGCCGTAAAGAGAGTGTGCAACTAAAATGAGTCCCTCTCCCCATTATGTGAGACACAGTCACCAGAGCTTTCCTCTGTCCCCTAGCCCTAAAGAGAGTGTGCAACTAAAATAAGAGTCCCTCTTCCCATTATGTGAGACACAGTCACCAGAGCTTTCCTCTGTCCCCTAGCCCTAAAGAGAGAGTGCAACTAAAATAAGAGTCCCTCTCCCCATTATGTGAGACACAGTCACCACAGCTTTCCTCTGTCCCCTAGCCGTAAAGAGAGTGTGCAACTAAAATGAGTCCCTCTCCCCATTATGTGAGACACAGTCACCACAGCTTTCCTCTGTCCCCTAGCCCTAAAGAGAGAGTGCAACTAAAATAAGAGTCCCTCTCCCCATTATGTGAGACACAGTCACCAGAGCTTTCCTCTGTCCCCTAGCCCTAAAGAGAGAGTGCAACTAAAATAAGAGTCCCTCTCCCCATTATGTGAGACACAGTCACCAGAGCTTTCCTCTGTCCCCTAGCCCTAAGGAGAGATGGCTGTGGCTGAAATAAGAATTGTTCTCCCTGTTACCCTGGTTGGCGGTTCCCATTCTGTTGGAAGTCCCATTTTTTCAGGCCTCTGCTAGCATGCAGGGAAGTCACAGCCTTGCATGCTTCTGCTGCTGGGATTTTTTTATTTTTTTTTAATTCCTCTCCTATGACAGCCCCATCCCTGCTGTATCCATGGTAGTGTAGATTTGGGCAGAGGACTTGTGTCCAGGCTTTGATTTGAAAAGCCTCTGGTCCAACTGATATTGTCTGCCCCCTCGCCTTGTTTTAAGGATACGCTACTGTGAAAAGGCAGCGGTTGCGTTCACATAATGAAGGTTTTCAGTTTTACCTTACCAACAGCTCCCTGCAATCGAAACCTCGATACTCCACTGTACATGCCGTAATTTATTTTTTTGTATATTTTAAGGTGGTTGTGTTGAGGTCACAAAGAAATGTTTCTAGTTTTTACATAACCAAATGCACCCTGCAGTTGAAACCTAGTGTGATGTGCTTTTACAGCTAGGCTGCCCAAAAGCGTCATCAAGATTGTAAATTCTTGCTGTCTCAAACTTAAAGTCTCCCTGCTGACGGGTGTTTTCTCCTTACCTACCGCACCAGGTACGCCAACCTGATTGACCTGGCCAACCAGCGGCGGGAGAACGTGAAGGAGTCGTGCAAGGCCTACCAGCTCGTGCGTGAGGCAGCAGAGCTGGCGGCCTGGATCACGGAGAAGGAGAACATGATGGTCGGAGAGGAGGTGGGCGAGGACCTGGAGCAGGTGGAGGAGATGCAGAAGAAGTTTGATGACTTCCAGAAGGTAGGCGATCGTCCGTCTGGATTGTTTGTTTTGTTTTTTGGTACGGTTGGAGGTCAGTGTTGGGAGGTTGACACTGTATGAGTGGATTTTTTGTTTGTTTTTGGTGTGGTTGGAGACCAGCGCTGGCAGGTTGTTACGATATGAGTTGTACACAAACTTCATCCCTTCAAAACAAAAAGTAACCTCATGAAGAGAAATCATTTGGGAGTAATCATTCCAAAACAACAACAACAAACGACAAATGCATGCATACAGGCACACACACAGGCGCGCACAAAAAAGGCAGAAGGAAAAAAGAAAGAACAAATCTGTTGAAAAATATTTACTCTGTGTTTCAAAGGTATGCGAATTACTGTGTTTTCTGAAATATACAATACGCAAGGTAAGCAGGTGTGTGTGTGCATATATATGTACCTACTCAGGATTATACAGAGAGTGACGGTGGCTGCGTGTGCATGTGTGCGCAGGACCTGAAGGCCAATGAAGCCAGGCTGCAGGAACTGAACAACATCGCTGACCGCCTGACCGCCATGGGCCACACCGAGGCTGCAGAGAAGATCCGCGAGCAGATCACGGTGAGTCTCAGCAGATGGCTCTCGTCTTTTGTTGAACTTGCAGAGTCTGTGATCCCATTTGGAATTGTGTTTCCCTGGGGCAAATTATTCTTGTTGTTTTTCGCTGTTGTTGCCCCATGGCTCTCCACTGAAGATCACAACACAAATATGGCGTGTTCACAGTCACACTCCCTTAAGGCTGGATCTGCTTTTGTGAGTGGTCACATGCATATGCAGGGTGTCTGACAAACAGTACCAGTGTCTTGTGGCTGGCACTGCCACATGTTCATGCAGTGTTTGGCAAAATTGTGATTGTCGGCGATGGTCACCATTGAATGTATGTATTGACATCAGCGACAAAAAAAACCGTATCATTGGTAGGATTATCAATGCCCCTGTTGGAGCTAGAGTAAACAGTATTTTTTATTGTGCTCAAAGTATAGTCTTCGCTTGTTGGACCAAAGACGTTTCATACAGGTAGTAGTCATGGCTTAGAGTAAACAGTATTTTTTATTGTGCTCAAAGTATAGTCTTCGCTTGTTGGACCAAAGACGTTTCGTACTGGTAGTAGTCTTGGCTTACCAAGAATGCTTAATACATACAGCTTGCGTGATTTTCATTGGATACTGTATGGCCTGTGCCAAATCAGAATAAAACAAGTTGAAATCCTACACGATGCAAAAAAACAAAAACAAACTTTGATGGTGGCGTCAAATTCATTCTGTTCCCATAGCAACTTGTTTTACATGTGTTTGGCATATGATTGCATAAAAGTGGATTGGGACCATGACATGCACATGATCAGCGTGTATTTTAGTGCTGCACTGATGTTAATATGACAGTGTTAGAATGGTGAACTAAATGATTGCAATGATGATAATGTTGCAGCAACTGAACCAGCGATGGGTGACACTGCAGCAGGTGTCGGCTGAGCGAGCGCAAACACTTGGCAGCGCTTTTGAAGTGCAGAGATACCACAGGTACGCATTGACTTACCCCACATTCTTGTACAGTGCTCATAGGTACTCAGACTGTGCTCTCTTCACGTTGACTCACTCAGACATCCTTGTACAGTGCACGTAGGAATTGTTGGCTGGGACACAGATCACTCACTTCGCATTGACTTACCTGACATCCTTGTACAGTGCACGTAGGAATTGTTGGCTGGGACACAGATCACTCACTTCGCATTGACTTACCTGACATCCTTGTACAGTGCACGTAGGAATTGTTGGATGGGACACAGATCACTCACTTCGCATTGACTTACCTGACATCCTTGTACAGTGCATGTAGGAATTGTTGGATGGGACACAGATCACTCACTTCGCATTGACTTACCTGACATCCTTGTACAGTGCATGTAGGAATTGTTGGATGGGACACAGATTGTGCTCACTTGATGTTGACTCACTCAGACCTCCAGACACAGTGCACATAGGACGTGTTGGGTGAAACACAGACGGTGCTCACTTCACGCTGACTTACCTGGACATCCTTGTACAGTGCACGAAGGAAGTGTTGGATGAGGCACAGACTGCTCACTTCACGCTGACGTACATGGCATCCTTTTACAGTGCTCCTAGGCACACAGACTGTAGTTACTTCATGTTGACTTAAACAGCATCGTTGTGCAATGCGTGTAGGAAGTGTTGGATGGAACACAGGCCGTTCACAGTGTGCATTAAACTGAATGTGGCTGCTCCACTTGATTGTGTACTGCTGACACCTGGAGAAATGAACATGGCAATAAAAAGAGAAAAATGGTTTCATTTAAAACATTTTTTAAAATTTATATGTAAAAAAAGGTTTTGGACAAAAAAAGAAGCTTTGCAGACGACAACAGTTGAGTGGTGCTGTATATGATGGAGTCACAGGCATGTACTTGTGTTGAGGCCGGTTATATAAAACTGCTTCTGCAAGTGTTAGTGGCCGAGCATCATGGGAAAAATTACAATGACCTGAAATGCTCCACTGCTAGTGTTCTGAACCTATTGCGTGTTTTGATGATGGGAAAGAGTTCAAACATAGTGTTTGTCAAATTCAGTCATTCAGAGTGTTTTTGCACATAGCATTATTTGCCAGAAGGAGGGAGCTTATTTCCGTTGTGTCCCTCCAGGGAGGTGGATGAGACCAAGGACTGGATCAGCGAGAAGGATGCTGCGCTGAACAACGACAACTATGGCCATGACCTTGCCAGCGTTCAGGCTCTGCAGCGTAAACACGAGGGGCTGGAGCGTGACCTTGCTGCCCTCGGAGAGAAGGTGCGAAGCGTTGCAGTCTGGGGTGTCTTGTCAGGGCTAAATGTTCCCTGGAACTTCGTATTTTATGGGTTAAGATTAGCATACATGAAACAAAATCAGCAATTGGCTCTTGTTTTGACCAATTCTCAAAACAAAACAAATAAATAAACACAGCACATAGAAAGAGAGTGAGTGTATGGGTGCAGTGTATGTGTGTGTGTGTGGGTGGTATGTGTGTGTGTGTGTGTGTGTGTGTTCTACACAGGGAACAGGGTGTTTGCTTGTAGAGCTTTAGTAGTAGTATCTGTAGATGGCAGCATATCTGACCGGTTACAGTGATTGACTGGTTTCCATGAACCAGTTTTGCTACCATGTGCTACCATGTAGATAGACGTCGCACCGGTTTGAAAAATGCCCAGAGCGATCACTGTTGCGTAAGAAAGAAAGAAGTAAAAGAGCCGATGTCGGGCAGCCCTTGTGGTTTGAATGAAAACAGTCACTGATGCTTACCTTCCATCCCTGCCGTGTCCAGGTGCGTGACCTTGACAACAACGCTCAGCGCCTGATGCAGACCCACCCTGACCAGGCGGAGAGCATCTACGAACACCAGACGGAGATCAACGAGATGTGGAACACCCTCACCATCAAGGTAACCCTCCCACACCCCCTGCCTGTCGGCATGATGGTCCTGACTCTCTCCCTACACTCTGTAATGGTGGGAGAAGATTCAACGAATTGTTCCCCAACTATGCTTTAAAAAAATATTTTAACTGTAGGTCAGCTTGCCAGCTCCATTTCAGCTCTTTCAGGTAAAGAAGATGTCCACAGAGGCACATTGAGCTGAGAATACTGGGGACGAGTGTTCTGTAGCTCGTTTTATGCCTGGACAGCATAGTCGGCTGCTCTGGTATGTTTGGGTCATGGGTGTGTGTACTTTTAGCTGTCACACAGTTAGGAGATCCTTGTGCCTGAGTCTGAGCACAGAACAAAAAGACGGCCTGGGTCTGGGGTTCATTTACATGTGAATTATTGGGGAATGTGAAGGGGACTGCTGAGAAATAAAGAGTGGTATGGAGAAAAGGGGATTATTGGGGAACGTGAAGGGGACTGCTGAGAAATAAAGAGTGGTATGGAGAGAAGGGGATTATCATGGAACGTGAAGGGGAATGCTGAGAAGTAAAGAGTGGTATGGAGAGAAGGGGATTATTGGGGAACGTGAAGGGGAATGCTGAGAAGTAAAGAGTGGTATGGAGAGAAGGGGATTATCATGGAACGTGAAGGGGACTGCTGAGAAGTAAAGAGTGGTATGGAGAGAAGGGGATTATCATGGAACGTGAAGGGGACTGCTGAGAAGTAAAGAGTGGTATGGAGAGAAGGGGAGGTCTGTCACGAGAAATTCCACTAAACTTGAACCAGTCTGACTTTTCCGTCTTCACATTTCTTCCAGGCTGATGCTCGCAAGGGCAAGCTGCTGGACTCGTATGACCTTCAGCGCTTCCTGTCGGACTACCGTGACCTGACGTCTTGGATCAACAGCATGATGGCCCTGGTGTCCTCTGACGAGCTGGCCAAGGACGTCACCGGTGCTGAGGCCTTACTGGAGAGGCACCAGGTGAGATTTTTTGTGTGGGTATTTTCCCTTCCCTGACCCACCCCTGACATATTTTATGTATTTTTTTCTAAAGTTCAAAACAAATTGTATCCTTATTTTTATGCATAGTATTTTGTACACGACAAATATGTGGTTAAATGTATTGTTATGTTCATTTTCATCAAGTTTATTCTCTGACCTTGGCATGATCATGTACAGAATTGATCGGAATAAGTCAGTATACTTTAACCATCCCTCACAGGGCAGTTCAACTAACAGTTAAGGCTCATTTATAAAAATAAAAATGTAAAAAGAGCAACGTCAAAAGCATTTAAACTGATACTAATAAACAGACATACTGGATGAGTGATATGATAATGACTGATATACCCAAACAATTGAGTGGATGACCAGAGCACTTAGCGTGATGAGCAAATTACCCTTTCAACCTTTATGATAGACGTGCAAAACGTCCTAGTGAAATCTCAGGACAGTATCAATGTAACCATTCATATATGCCATGCATGCACACATGCACATGCACCTTCAAAATGTCGAAGAAAAAAGAAAGAAAAAACACGATTCATGAAGTATGAATTTCTGTATACTTGTTGATTGTAATGCACCTGGGCAGAGGTGCAGATCACCACGAGAATTTGCTGTGTAAGTGAGTTCTTTTTGTGACAAGTATTTGAAAGCTTTTTTGCTCCTTATTCTTGTGGAATCTGAATGGTTTTTGTGACATGGATGTTTGAAAAATGCCGCACCTGTGAGGTATGTTTGTGGAAGAAGCTGTAGTGTATGTAAAGTGATTGTGATGATTGTACCTAGTCCATGAAATGTGTCCGAAAGAGTTTTGTTTGGTTTTCAGATTTAGTTTGTGTGAGTTTGTACAGTGATAGACGTAATAGCGTTGGTGATAAGAATAAAGCTGCAGTTTAATTTAGGAAAGGAGAAGGAAGAAGGAAAAAAGCAGAGGCAGTGTAATCACACGCACAGATACACACACATGCACACACAGACATGCACACATGCATGCATGCATGCACGCACATGCACACTCATGTACACACATGCATGCGTGCATGTGCACACATGCACATACACACACATGCACACACACACACACACACACACACACACACACACACATACATGTACGAAATACTGCACTGTTTGTCTTCACATGCATTTTTTTTTTGGTACTCTACCTAAAACTGCTTGGACTTTGATCAGCCTTCTGGTCTAAGTGTTGACCCATCCTAAATGAAGAGGGCGTATTTCAGATGTTCAGTTCTGAAATTGTCAGCCATTATGGGATTTCACCGCTGGCCGAGGATGAGGAAGAGGAGGAAGAGGTGACAAAAAAAAAAGAGTTTGGGGGTTGGCATGTCTTGTGTCGTAGATCTCTGTAACTGACAACGTGTGAGCATGGACTCGACCCGAGCGAGCAGGTGCTTGTCTGGCCTGCAGCGAGTGAGCGGTTTGCTGATTGGCGTGTGAACTATATATACTTCATATCTCTATATATGTATGTCACTGTGCCCCAGAATGACTGCCCCAGCAGAGAGAGAGAAGCTGAGGCGGAGTGCATGGTTAGGGGCTGAATGCCCACATGTTGGTTGAAGTGATTGTTGCCTCTCTTCTTACATTCGACATCCTTCAGGGCCTGGTGTTTGCTGTGTTAAGCACACCCCTGGTGCGCAGTTTGGAGTGATTTAACACACAGTTTAGTCTCTTGTGGCCTGTGTAATTTGTACCTCGAGTATTTTGTCTTTTTCGTTTTTGATCATTATGTTTTTGGAGTGTCCTGTCCTCCTTTTCTTTTATCAGTGTATAATTTTCCCCCCTTATTTATGCATCCAAAGAGAATGGAATTTTCCCGTTTGTTTCTGAATATATAGAAACCTGTCCGTTGCATTGTTGGTAAAAAAAATCTGTTTTGAATTTTGACTATTTCTGTTGATTTATACATAGAAAAAGCCAGCTGTCTATGTACACTTGTAAAGGATCAGAAATGTACTGTTACTGTGTATTACCTTGAAGTCCGGTTTAGCTGCATGAAAATGTTAGAGGAGAAAGAGAGAAACCATGAGGAAGCATGTCATCTGTGAAATGTTAACATTCTGGAATGATTTTGTAGTTAGTGTGTGCCCCCTCCGCTCACAAAGACTTGTACTGGCTTGGCGGACGCATTTTGTCGTCCAGTGCAAAACGACAAAACTTTGGCTGTGATTGTTCTAATTTCGTAATTTTAATGCTCCACTACTCCTCACTGCTGTATTTCATCCTGCCCCGTAGACTTAGAATGAGACCGTGGGTTCATGCATCACCTGCCCGTAGCTATTGTGCAGACCGGAGGTTCCGCTAGCTCACATTTTTGTCCGTCACCTTGGTGGGCAAGAGTTTTTAAATAAAGATCAGAGCTCATTTTTGTCTGTTGATCTGTTAGGCGGAATGTAAATCAACTTGCCATTTTGGGCTGACTATGAATTTGGCTTATCCTTCGTGCTGTAAACTTTGGAGTGTCAATTTCCATCTGCATTTCCAGCCTGGAATTAGTCTTTGAGGAAACCTGCTAGAGAGCGTCTTGTGTCAGATTCATAATTATTTCATTGTCGGTGCTAGATGTTGACACCAAGTCCCAAGTGTTGTTACAGACAGAAAAGTTTTGGTTAACGGAACCTCTGCAAACTTTTTAACCCTGCATGCAAAAAATTAACTCTGAAAAAAAAAAAATCAGTTTTGATTCATTTTGTGAAACATTGATTTATTTTCAGAAGTAAAACTTGAACTTTCTTTTCCAAGATTTGGAGTTTTTCTAACTTCACTGTGAAATTTAAATTACGTGCACTGACTAGGAAATGTTCCAGAATGTTTCGTAGTGTTGAAGGCTGTTTCGAAGATGAGTTGAATGTGTCTGATGTTTACTGTGTTTAGTTGTTTCTCTCGTGATAAACTTTATTTGATGGACACAGGCATCAGTTAACTACACCACTGTAAAAAGCACAACTGAAGTATTACTGTATTATGTTCTCTTAACTTCAAGTAGTTCAGTCTACTATGTTAGCTTTGTTGTATAATTCAGTTTTTTCATTTGTACAAAGCACTGTAATAGTCTGAAATGTCTATTTGCTTTTTGCACAGTTATTGTAATAAACTGCTTTTGTTCATATGTCCTTTTTTTGGGTCTAGTATTTATTTGTTAATTGTTGTTTTGAAGGCAGAGAAGGTACTTTTTTGTTTTAGCAAGTTCTTTACAAAACTGGGATGAAGTATGCTTAAAGTGTTCAGCATCAGCAGTGCATGTGTACTCTTGCACAGCAACAGCAGTACATGTGTACCTTGCACAGCAGAACCCCTGGCAGAAGACCCGATCCCCACCCCCTCCCTGTATAATTAGGCTTTAGATTCACCTGAGGACCCACATCCAATGAGACTGCTCAGCAAATCCTTGTGTGTGCAATACCTGTGTAAGAATAATCCAACAAGGCTTGTAGCGGTACAAGCAGATACAATGCCTTGCACAGACTAGGGCAGAATGACCTCACAGACTGTCCAGAGTCTTGCACAGACATGGTCAAAGTGTCCTCACAGACTGCCAGCCAAGTTTCACATTCCCAAGTGTCTGCACCCCCTCACCCCTCTGCAGCATACAGTAAAACTCTTCAGAAACTGCCTTCAAAACATAGAGCATTGTTTTTACTTTAGTAATCACTGTTTAGTGTGTGCAACTACTTTATTTATTTTTTAATATATATTTTATTTTCTTCTCTGTGATTGTGGTGGTTGTGTGAAAAGTTTGACAGATGATCTGGACATGCAGTGTTCATGGCCCAGAAACCAAAATTTCAGAATGTGGGTTCTTTGTTGTAGACTGTGAATGCAATTGTTTCCTTTCAAGCATTCTGGACTTTGCCGGTGTTTTGTTCCAACTGATTTGACGCTGTGTAACAAAATGCAGCCTGAGAGGAAAAGGTACCATAATTTTGAACCAGAGATGACGTCCCAGGCTATGGTATAAACAGTGCTCTAAAGTGAGGTCTCGATTAACAGTTGTGTAAGAGAATGATTATCTTGAATTTAGCACACACAACAAAGCAGTGAAACACTGCACAACAACCCCCCCCCCCCCCCCACCAAAAAAACACAAAAAACTACAGCAATAATATGCAAACTTTCAGGTGCATCATAAATGCCTTTTATCATTATAATAAGAACACAAGTCCAGAATGCAGTAGAGGTCAAAATTTCAGGTCATGTCACAAATGATGGTGATGGCAGTGACTTTTTTTCACCGGGGCTGTTTGCTGTCTGTGCACAGGAGCACCGCACAGAGATCGATGCGCGTGCCGGCACCTTCCAGGCCTTTGAGCTGCTGGGGCAGCAGCTGCTGCAGAACCAGCACTACGCCAGCGATGACGTGCAGGAGAAGCTGGAGGAACTGGCCAAGGCCCGCGAAGAGCTGGAACAGTAAGTCCTTTGGCTTATGTTGGAGTGTGTAGTGAATAGGTGAACAGTAAGTCCTCGGGTTTATGTTGGAGTCTGTAGTGACTAGGCAAAACAGTAAGTTGTCTGGTTCTTGTTGGAATGTGTACTCAGTGAATAGCTGGAACAGTAAGTCCTCTGTCTTATGTAGTGAACAGATAAAACAGTAAGTCCTGTTTGTCAGATCTTCAGTGTGTAGATTATCCATCAAGCTCCATCTGATACAGTGTACTCCATCATCATTGTGTAATGTGTCTCAGGTTTTCACAGGGTGTCACTTATTCATCAAGCTTCAGAAGACAGAATGTGTTCCACTGTCACTGTGTGATGTGTCTGACATTTCCACAGGGTGTAGATTATTTATCAAGTCAAGCTCCACAAGATACCGTGTACTCTCGTCATTGTGTAATATGTCTCCGCTCTTCACAGGGTATAGATTATTCATCAAGCTCCAGAAGACACAGTGTGCCTCAGTGTCTCTGTGCAATGTGTGTGACATTTTTCCAGGCTATAGATTATTCATCAAGCTCCAGAAGACAGTGTGCCTCAGTGTCTCTGTGCAATGTGTGTGACATTTTTCCAGGGTATAGATTATTCATCAAGCTCCAGAAGACACAATGCACCTCAATGTCTCTGTGCAATGTGTGTGACATTTTTCCAGGGTATAGATTATTCATCAAGCTCCAGAAGACACAATGCACCTCAATGTCTCTGTGCAATGTGTGTGACATTTTTCCAGGCTATAGATTATTCATCAAGCTCCAGAAGACACAGTGTACCTCAGTGTCTCTGTGCAATGTGTGTGACATTTTTACAGGGTATAGATTATTCATCAAGCTCCAGAAGACACAATGCACCTCAATGTCTCTGTGCAATGTGTGTGACATTTTTACAGGGTATAGATTATTCATCAAGCTCCAGAAGACACAGTGTTCCCCCTGTCACTCACTCACTGCGTGATATGTCTGACATTTCCACAGGGCATGGATCGTTCGTCGCATGAAGCTGGACCAGTGCTTTGAGCTGCAGCTATTCTACCGCGACTGCGAGCAGGCCGAGTCCTGGATGGCATCGCGTGAAGCCTTCTTGGCAGGTGACTCTGTGGATGGAGACAACGTGGAAACGCTGATCAAGAAGCACGAGGACTTTGACCGGGCCATCAGCTCTCAGGTTTCTGTTGTCTTGTTAACTTTGGATGGATTGATTAGTGGAAAAAGCATGACAGCTCCCTCGTACATGAGGATGTGAATAGGTGAGAAAGATAGCTGAGAGCAAGAAAAATCCGGGAAATGCATTACTGGGGGAAGTAGTGGGTAAGTGATGCAGCGGGCAACAGTTCAGCGGGTGAGTGCAGTAGTTTCTGAGCTGTTGTAGTATGCTGTTTTATCCTTCTGTAGTTGTTGATGCTGCAGTGTTTCTCAACCAAACACTCTGGGGCTCACGCAGTATATGCATTTGTATGTTGACAAAGCTCTCTAGTGTGAAGAGATTGTGTGTTTGCTGGTTTTATTTTATTCCCCGACTACAGGGGCAGCCACACAGTGTCTCTAGAGAAGGCTTCTTCTTCTTGTAAAACAAACAAACAAACAAAACAAAAAAACACCCAACAGCATCAACGACAACAAAAATCAAACAGGATCCTGTACTCTCACCCAGTTTCGGTACAGCTGATTGATTCTTGCACACAAAATTTCCTGCTAAAACTCTCTGGGGGAAAACGTTCACTCTCTGTCTGTCTGTGTCTCTCTCTGTCTCTCTGTGTCTCTGTCTGTCTGTCTGTCTGTCTGTCTGTCTGTTCTGTCCTGTCTGTGTGTCTGTCTCTCTCTGTCTCTCCAAGTTGATACAGTGAGTTGAATTTGGTGGGTTTTGCGCTGACGACTCTTTGTTGAATATCTGGATCTGACCCATTAGCTGTCGTGTTTTTGCTGCAGGAGGAGAAGATCAATGCCTTGCAGCAGTTCGCTGACCAGCTGATCAGCTCCAACCACTATGATTCCCCTGCCATCACTGAAAAGCGTGACCAGGTGCTTGACAGGTGTGTTGAAAGGCTGCGTCTTTCTCAGAGACGGCTCAATAGACTTAGCTAGAAGACACCACTGGGTGGGTGAGGATAGGGGTATGGGTGTGTGTGTGTGTGTGTGTAAGAGAGAGAGAGTGTGTGTGTGTGTGTATGTGAGAGAAAGTGTGTGTGTGTGTGTGTGTGTGTGTGTGTGATCCGTTAAGATACAGTATAATGTAATTAGCTGAAGGATACACCTCCATTATGCATACAACTATTCATGCCAGGGAAGTGATTGATGGAATGAAGGAAAGCGAAAGTGAATGGGGACTTGTTCGTTGACCTGATGCGTGGGGTGCTATGCTGCAGGTGGGCCAAGCTGAAAGAAGCGCTGATCGACAACCGCTCCAAGCTGGGAGAGGCACAGACGCTGCAGCAGTTCTCTCGCGATGCTGACGAGATGGAGAACTGGCTGCAGGAGAAACTGCAGATTGCCATGGATGAGTCCTACAAGGACCCCAGCAACATCCAGGTCAGTGGTCGCTGTGGTCAGCTGGCCTCTTTCTCTTTCTGTGCATCTTGTTTTCGTTAGCTTCTCTGACTGTTCCTCTGTTGCTCTCTGCATCGGTCTGCCTTTGCTCTGGTTTTTTCTCGCTCTCTCTTTCTTTGTCTTTCTCTCTTGTCTGTTTATCTGTCTGTCTGTTCCCCTGTCTCTCTCTGGCTTCCCCTCCCTCTCTGTTGTGAGAGGGTTTGAAGGCACCTAAACTATAATCCTTGAAAAATACAGACATCTCTTTCTGTCTCTCTTTCAGATTCATGCACTGAAGTATGTATTCTTTGCCAGCACAAACAGTCTTGCATACTTACAGTCATGCAATACCAATTATCAATTAAAAGATTTTTTTTTAACAAAAAATGGTATTTGTGAAGGCAACCACATCCATCAGTATTTTCAGCGGACAAGACCTGTTTTGTTTTGATTCCTTCACTGTTGATTTGTGGTGGTTTGTGTGTGCAGAGCAAGTTCCAGAAGCACCAGGCATTTGAAGCTGAACTGGCTGCCAACGCTGAGCGCCTGCAGACCCTCCTGGGCACTGGACAGAGTGAGTTCCTTCCCTTTCCCATCTGCTCCAGCCTTTGGCTACAGACTGTTCCCTCCACTGGAATGATGGTGGCCCTTTGTTAACCCTTTCAGTGCAGGGTGGAGAGAAGTCCTGCTCTAACCTTAGGCTGCAGACTGTTCCCTCCACTGGAACGGTGGTGGCCCTTTGTTAACCCTTTCAGTGCCAGGGTGGAGAGAGGTCATCTGTGCATGCTTGTGCCAGGAAATTGCAAAATTGTGTGTGGAAGTTAGATACAAATTCTTTGGACAGTGGTAAAGTGTTTCAGACCTGATCATGTGGTTGAACAGAATGCTAAAATCCAATTAGTTACTAACCTGTTTATCAGCGTTATTATCACTATCATCTTTCAGACCTGCTCATGCGATTGACAGAATTAAAATCCAGATAGTGACTCAGTTCTTTATCAGCATTATTATAACTACCATCTTTCAGACCTGATCATCATGCGGTTGACAGAACGTTAAAACCCAGTTCGCGACTAACCTCTTTATCAGCGTTATTGCAACTATCCTCTTTCAGACCTGATTGACCGGCGGCAGTGTGCGGGGTCAGAGGATGCAGTGCAGGCGCGGCTGGAGTCGCTGGCGTCGCAGTGGGAGGAGCTGGTGGCCAAGTCCACGGAGAAGAGTGAGAAGCTGAAGGATGCCTCCAGGCAGCAGACCTACAATGCTGGCGTCAAGGACATGGAGTTCTGGCTTGGAGAGGTCCGTTACAGAAACTCTTTTCATTGTGTGATTTGTTTTTTGTTGTTTTTTTGACTGTGGGTTGTTAGGGGGCCAGGGATTTTTCTCCTGTTCAGTGGTTTTCTGTCACCTTTGCTTGTCAGATTGGAGGTGGGGGGGGGGGGGGGGGGGGGGTAGGGGGGGTTCTGAAAAGAAGAGAGAAAAAAATCAAGAGAAATGGGGATAGCGTTGCACCAAGGCTGAAAATGAATCAGTCTGCTGCCCTGCTGTTTGATCTGGAGAGATCTGCTGTGACACGATGGCTTGTCAGTGTGTACAGGTGTGTTGTGCTGTGTTGACATGCGAGTGTGTACAGGTGTGTTGTGCTGTATTGACAGATGAATGTGTACAGGTGTGTTCTGTGTTGACAGGTGGGTGTACAGGTGTGTTGTGCTGTGCTGACATGTGAGTGTGTACAGGTGTGTTGTACTGTGTTGACATGTAAGTGTGTACAGGTGTGTTGTGCTGTGTTGACAGGTGGAGCAGATGCTGAGCACTGAGGATCATGGCAAGGACCTGGCCTCTGTCACCAACCTGCTGAAGAAGCACCAGCTGATGGAGGCCGACATCGCTGCCCATGAGGTAAGGATCGTGCAATGCTGTGCCTTGTGCCGGCTGGCCTGCTTGATTTCTCTTCACCTGTTCCGTTTTCTGCCAGTGCTGCCACCCTGAGGTGGCTCTACGCACTTGACAGGTTGTTAACACCCAATGACTTACCTACTGTTCCCGTTAACACTCTATCACGATCTAGCCCAGTTACCTGTCTGAACAGGTGCAAGGCAGTTTTACCTGTCTTAACAGGTGCAAGGCGGTGGCTCTTGGTTTATCACGTAGAAGAGGCACTTTGTAGGTGGTTACTAAAGTGATGTTTGGTACACTTGTTCTTGTTTGATTGGTATGCTTCAGGCTAACCAGTCATATTGCCTGTTTTGTGATTGGCTATGAATGCTCCAAGCAATGCTTAAATGAGCGACTTTGCTGGCTCGAGCATTGCAGTGCCCAAATAGGCCCTGCGCCACCTGGCTAGTGTAGGGGAGATCATTTGCAGCTGACCTGAGCTTTGTTAAAGCCCCAGATATGCCCAGCGCCACCAAGCGGGGTGATCTGCAGCTAAGTTGCCCATTGGAATAAATGAAGAAATAAATTATCTTGTTCAGTAATGCTGTATGTTGGAATAAATTAAAACATGAATTATCAGGCCTGTTCAGTAATGTTGTAGGTTAACGGAATCGCAGTCCTGCAAGTCTGGTTACTGTATCCAGAAATCAGATAACAATCCCAATTTATGAAAAACAAAAGTAACAACATAACCAGCTCCAAATCACACACACACACGCACACAAACACTCTCTCCCTCTCTCTCTCTCTCTCTCTCTCTCTCTCACACACACACACACACACACACAAACACTCTCTCTCACACACACAAAATGAAAAAGATGGTAGAACTGTTGCTTTGTTTTTTGCCAGGATCGTATCAAGGACCTGAACAACCAGGCTGACCAGTTTGTGGAAGCCCAGGTGTGGGAGGCTGAGGCTATCAATGAACGCAAGCGCACCATAAACGAACGCTATGAAAAGTGAGTGGGGTGGTTGGATTCAGCGTCTTTGTCAGTGGACTAGAGAGTTTTTTTTAAAAGTTTTTTTCAGGAACAAAATGTGCAGAATGTGAATCAGTGAGGGGACAAAAAGTGCATGGACAGGTGAGATTTGCTGAGAGCAGCAGATGCCAACAGTTCATTTCAGGCTTGAGATGCTGGCATAGCTGATGCTCATCAGCACCACTGCATGTGTGAGGGGGAGAGAGAAAGAGAGAATGTGAGCGTACGGGCTTGCAATGCACACATAAATACTGCATGTTATTTACGTTTAAAGCTCTTTTTTTTTTCCTTCTTCTTTTTTTACAATTCTAAAAAAAAAACAAAAAAAAAACTTTAAAAACTTGTGTGTGTATGCTTTTTTGCAGTGTCATAAATGGTCTTTGATACATGTGATTTGTTGTGTTTACTTCTGTCAGATGCATTTCTGCAAGGGAACAGTAAAGCTGTATTCTACTAAGTCAGTTGAAGAGTGGAGAAATACCGCACCACTGCTGCCCGTGCAGGGACTAACTTGAGAAAGAGATGTAGTCGGTGCTGTGTGCATGGTGATTATGTGGAGTGAGAGTGGCGCAGCTAACTCTGGCCTTTACTCCTTGCAGGATCAAGGAGCTGGCTATTCATCGCCGTAACCGGCTGAACGAAGCCAACACCATGCACCAGTTCCTGCGCGACATTGACGACGAGGAGGCCTGGATCAAGTGAGTGGATTGCTGCTGTTGTCCGTCATGTTTTGTACTATGTCACTTTCATGGTAAGGTGAACAGTAATTGATGGGAAATGAGCAAGAGAACCTCCGTGCTTGAACGGGCATAAAATTGGACACAGTCCATTCTGTTCATTTGGTTCAAGGTTGTTTTGAGGTGTAACCTATCATAAAATTGTACCAAGCTTTTGGTCTTTAAAATATTTTATTTATCCCTTTGGGGTTTATGCGGGCCACCTTACCTGGGTATGGTGCAGCAGCCGCCAGAGCAGAGCTACCCATTCCTATCGGTGTGTGCCATATCTTTGTGCATCCAAACAATGGTATGGCTGCCAGTGCTTCAGATTGTTTTGAATGCGCTCACAGATTTTAGTGCATGCAATTGTACATCGGGGCTGCACAAACACCATAGGAGAGTCTGCACCGATAGTTGACCCTGGGAGAAAAGTCCCTAGCCACACTGGGGAGTCAAGCTCAGTATTGCGCCTAGCTTTTTGGTCGAATGCTCTGCCCACTGAGCTATGTCCTGCCCACACGTGCTTCACCCGTAACCTGTTCTGTCAGGGAGAAGAAGCTGCTGGTGGGATCCGACGACTACGGCCGTGACCTGACCGGCGTGCAGAACCTGCGCAAGAAACACAAGCGTCTGGAGGCCGAGATTGAAAACCACGAACCTGCCATCCAGGTCGGTGGGCCCTTCCTGTGTTAACAGTAGTAATGGTCATAGATTATTTGGGGTACCCATCTTATAATAATAATAGTAACAGATTATTTATGGCCTCCCATCTTATAATAATAATAGTAACAGATTATTTATGGCGCCCCATCGAATAATAGTAACAGATTATTTATGGTGCCCCATCTTATAATAATTGTAACAGATTATTTATGGTGCCCCATCTTATAATAATGTATGGCACCCCATGTTGTAATAATGATATTAGTAATAATAGATTATTTATGGCATGCCATCTTGTAAGAGCCTGTGGCATTCATCTCGCAGCCTGTGGCATTCATCTCGCACACCATGTCCAGGTCATGACCTGACTGTTTATGAGACAGACTAAAAAGGTTGATGCTGTGTGCTTTACATGACCAGGCTGTTTGTTAGACCAGCTAAATGGTTAATGCTGTGTGCTTGACATGACCAGGCTGTTTATTAGACCAGCTAAAAGGTTAATGCCGTGTCTTTGGCATGACCAGGCTGTTTGTTAGACCAGCTAAATGGTTAATGCTGTGTCCTTCACATGACCAGACTGTTTATTAGCCCAGCTAAAAGGTTAATGCTGTGTCTTTGGCATGACCAAGCTGTTTGTTAAACCAGCTAAAAGGTTAATGCTGTGGCCTTTTCATGACCAGGCTGCTAGACCAGCTAAAATATTAATGCTGTGGCCTTTACATGACCAGACTATTTATTAGACCAGCTAAAAGGTTAATGCTGGGGCCTTTACATGACCAGGCTGTTTGTTAGACCAGCTAAATGGTTAATGCTGTGTGCTTTACATGACCAGACTGTTTATTAGACCAGCTAAAAGGTTAATGCTGGGGCCTTTACATGACCAGGCTGTTTGTTAGACCAGCTAAACGGTTAATGCTGTGTGCTTGACATGCCCAGGCCGTTCATGAGACAGACTGAAAGGTTAACGCCGTGTTCTTTACATGACCAGCGTGTTCATGAAACAGACTGAAAGGATAAAGCATGCGCTTTACATGACCAGGCTGTTCATGAGATGGGAGAGAAGCTGATGGCAGAATCAAGCATTGGAGCTTCGGACATCCGCAGCCGTCTGGACCAGCTGACGCAGAGCTGGGATGAGCTGAAGGACATGGCTGCCACCAGGTTAGACAGCGTCTGCTGTGCAGCTAGGACTGCCTAGGGAGGAGGTGTGGGGGCACTGAGACCTCTGCTGTCTTGGTGAAAGGGTAGGGGAAGGGTTGCGGAGGTTTACGCTGTGTCAGAGCGTGTTTAGGGCAGGAATAATGAGATTTATGTTGTGTTGGTGCATGTGTAGGGTGGGGGTACTGAGATTTATGCTATGTGTTAATACATGTGCAGGGCAGGCGTCCTGAGATTTATCCTGGATGTCAGGACATCTGTAAGTAGGGGTGCTGAGGTTTATGCTGTGTCAGTGTAGGTGTAGGGTGGGTGTACAGAGATTTATGCTGTGTGTAGGAGGGAGGGGGTTGGACCAAGATCTGTTTTATTTGTCAAATATGAAACTGCCAAAGGGTGACCTGTGCTGGTGTGTGCTGTTTTGTTGATTAGTCAGTTTTATTCTTCCTACATACACATACATGCACACACACACACACACACACACACACACACACACACACACACACACACACACACACACACACACACGCACACACACACACACACACACACACACACGCGCGCGCATACACACACACGCGCATACACACACACACAACCCACCCACCAATCCACTCATGTCACTGGCGTTTTCAACAGGGGCCAGAAACTGGACCAGTCGTACGCCTACCAGCAGTTCAACGCCAACGTGGAGGAGGAGGAGTCGTGGATTGGGGAGAAGCAGCACCTGCTGTCTGGTGGGGATTATGGGGACACCATGGCTGCCGTGCAGGTAACCATCACAGGGTCCTTGCCTTGCAGTGTGTAGTGTTGCTGTACAGCCACTGGGTTGGGGGAGGGTGGTGGTGGTTGGGGGGGGGGGGGTCAGGAGGGGTCAGGAGCAAAACAGAGCTGTGTATGGTTAATTGAATGATTTGTCTAAAACAAAAAAAATCAGTTCAGCTTGGGAGTAATGATAGGAAAAAAAATGTCCTGAATGAAGCCAGGTGTGTGATGTCAGGGTAGGTCGCGGATCGCAAACCAGGCATTTATATGTAAAAATAGTGAGAGTGTGTAAAGATTATGTCATCAGCAGGAGGAAAACAGAGTTTTGTAGGATTTATTGAATGATTTTTTTATTTTTTTAATGTACTTTTTATTCCAATTCATTTTGGGATTAACAATAGAGAGAAAAAAAAGGCCTGGATGAACACAGGTGAGTGAAGTCATGGTGGGTCACAGGATCACAAAAAAGGCCAGGGTGAGTAAAAAAGGTTAGAGCGTGTAAAGAATATGTCACCTGCACCATCATAACAAATGCTTCCAGACCTTACTTTCAGTATCAGTGATCTCACCTTGTGAATCATCACCACTGCTAATTGAGTGATGTATTGTTTTTCTTACAGGGTCTGCTGAAGAAGCACGAGGCATTTGAAACCGATTTCAAGGTTCATCGTGACCGCTGCACTGAGATCAAGAAAGAGGGACACCGCCTCATTGAAGAGGTAACACTTTTGTGTTTGCTGCATGGAATTACGTTTCTCACCTGGAGAAACAGTTCGGCCACATCTGTAGAATTGACGAAGAGACCTAATCATGTTTGATACATACATGCACTCTCTCCCGCCATTGGGGCAGCTGCACACTCAACTCAGGGATAGCTGCTGTTTGAGAATACTTGAAGTTACCCTGCCTATGTGGCTTTTAATGATGTGACACGGTAAGCTGGTGCGTGGTATGGTGTACGCAGAACTTGCGCTGAGATGGCAGCAGTTTCACATTGCACCAGCCATGCAACAACCAGATAGCACTGTCAGGACACCACTTCAGTGGATATTCAAAATATGTGCTGTAAAAAAGGATGCAGTCTCTCGTTCAGAGTCACGTGGTGTAAGCACGGTGAGTGCTCAAGAGCAGATAATAGCGTTATGCGAAAACAATCAGCAATAATAATTGTATTCTGCTCTGCTCCAACTGAGACTGGAGTGTGAATTGTCATTCTTGACTCATGAGGACACCCATTGCGTTTTTTGTTTTGTTCTGCTTGTGAAAAAAGACAAGGGAGTGTGAATTTCCGTCCTTGACTCACGAGGATGCCCAGTGTGTTTTGTGTTTTGCTTTGCGTGTGTGCAAAGACATGGCTTGTGTTAACAGCTGGCGTGTGCTGTTGGTGACAGGGTAACCACAATGCTGAAAGCATCAAGGAGCGCATCGCCGGCCTGGAGCAGAAGCTCCGAGAGCTGGAGGAAGCGGCCAGTCAGCGGCACAGCGGATTGGTGGACAACTCCGCCTTCTTGCAGTTCATGTGGAAGACGGACGTCGTGGACAGCTGGATTGGTCAGTGTGGGGATGCTGGTTTTGTGCTGTACTGAAAGTTGTGATACTGTGACACTGTACTGAAATTCGTGATGCTGTACTAAAAGTTGTTTGCTGTACTGAAAATCACAAAAACAAAAGGGAGTGCAATAGTTAAGTCTTTGAGCACTAGCGCCTTGAGGTCCTGTAAGTTTTGAGCACTAGTACTTTTAGGTCCTGTAAGTCTTTGAGCACTAACACCTTGAGGTCCTGTAAGTCTGAGCACTAGTGCCTTGAGGTCCTGTAGATCTTTGAGCACTAGTGCCTTGAGGTCCTGTAAATCTGAGCTCTAGCACCTTGAGGTCCTGTAAGTTTTGAGCATAGCGCCTTTAGGTCTTGTAAGTCTTGAAGCACTAGCACCTTGAGGTCCCTTAAAGAAAAATTTAAAAAAAGAAGAAAGTAGTTGTCAAAACAAATCTAAAAGAGGTTGGTGTTGTTTAAACTTCTGGTGTTTGTGTTAATGTGCTGTTTGTTTCTGCCATTTTCTGTGTTCCTGTTTTCCAGTATGCGAATATTCATATCTTTTTTCCTCCCACAGCTGACAAAGAGACGCAGGTGAGGTCAGAGGACTTTGGGCGTGACTTGTCCTCTGTGCAAACCCTCCTTACCAAACAGGTCAGTTCTGCCAAACACATGTCCTGTCTGTCTGCCTGTCTGTCTGTCTCCATGCAAACCCTCCTTACCAAGCTTGTCAGTTTTGCCATGCATACATCCTGTCTGTCTGCTAGTCTGACTGCCTGCCTGTCTGATTATCAGCCTGTCTGTCTGTGTCATCTCCATGCAGATCCTTGTTACCAAACAGGCCAGAGTTGCCACACACACACATCATGTCAGTCTTACCACCTGCCTAATTCTCTGTCAGGCTGTCTCTTTGTCTCTGTGCATAAAATTGCAACTACATGCGGAATTTAAAAAGAAATATTTCTGTGAAACTACCAAACTCTTAGGAAACATGAGTATTCCTGGTACAAACAGGTTTATGAACCTCTTCTAGTAAGATAGCTGTGGCTAACAGAAGTCTTCAGAATTTGCTGTTCTCTTTCTGTTTCACTCCTGTTCCTCTAAAAAGTCATGCCAACCTTTCTTTGTAGATGTATAGTTTTAAATTTTATTTTAGTGTTTATGAAGTAGTTTCACCTCTGCTTCTTTCTAAATTGGGCAAGATCTGACAAGAGTATTTTCCACGCATATTACCTGGCAGTGATTTGGTTTGATGAGGTCCGTTCTTGAGGTGCAGTGACCACCCAGTTTGGTTTGATGAGGCCCGTTCTCGAGGTGCAGTGACCACGCAGTTTGGTTTGATGAGGCCCGTTCTCGAGGTGCAGTGACCACCCAGTTTGGTTTGATGAGGCCCGTTGTTGAGGTGCAGTGACCACCCAGTTTGGTTTGATGAGGCCCGTTGTTGAGGTGCAGTGACCACCCAGTTTGGTTTGATGAGGCCCGTTGTTGAGGTGCAGTGACCACCCAGTTTGGTTTGATGAGGCCCGTTGTTGAGGTGCAGTGACCACCCAGTTTGGTTTGATGAGCCCGTTGTTGAGGTGCAGTGACCACCCAGTTTGGTTTGATGAGGCCCGTTGTTGAGGTGCAGTGACCACCCAGTTTGGTTTGATGAGGCCCGTTGTTGAGGTGCAGTGACCACCCAGTTTGGTTTGATGAGGCCCGTTGTTGAGGTGCAGTGACCACCCAGTTTGGTTTGATGAGGCCCGTTGTTGAGGTGCAGTGACCACCCAGTTTGGTTTGATGAGGCCCGTTGTTGAGGTGCAGTGACCACCCAGTTTGGTTTGATGAGGCCCGTTGTTGAGGTGCAGTGACCACCCAGTTTGGTTTGATGAGGCCCGTTGTTGAGGTGCAGTGACCACACAGTAAGCTTTCACTTGCAGGAAACTTTCGACGCTGGCCTGCAGGCCTTTGAGAAGGAGGGAATCCAGACCATCACCACCCTGAAGGACCAGCTCGTCAATGCCCGCCACGCCCAGACCCCTGCCATTGAACAGCGCTACAACAGCGTGATCGCCAGGTACATTCACAACCTTGTCTTCTCCCTCGCCCACGCCCCAGCCTGGGGTGCTGTGGACGCCAGCTCTGTGCACACTCTATACAAAGGTCCTCTGCATGAGGTGGGACTCTAAACCAAGAACCCACCTGTGTATACACATGCGCAAAAATCACACGTGTGTGTCAAAGATCTTGTAGTCAGTGTCACAGTACGGTGGATTGTGAAAAACATGCGCGCAGAAAGATCACGTATATGTGGATGAAAGTTTATCTAGTAGTTGTAAGTCAGACTTCTTTAGAGAGTGTGAAAGTCTGCAGAATTCTTCTGTGATGGCTGGAGCCAACAGTCTGTTTTGTCATTTTTATGAAAGCCTGCAAAATTTGACTATATTGTACGTAATTGTATATTACTAGAAAAAGAGAGAGAGAGTGTATGTGTGTTGGGATTTCAGAGCAGTTCATGCCATGACATGTTCATATTTGTTCCATGAATGACTGATCTTAAAATGTTGGGTAGCTAACTTCACTCAGGACATTATCACAACCCCCCACCCCCACCCCCTCCCTCCTTATGACTGAATGTGAATGACTGACCACACTTGACCACTGTGTCCAGGTGGCAGCGGCTGCTGGCCGACTCAGAGGGACGTCGGCAGAAGCTGCTGCTGCTCCAGGAGCAGTACCGCCAGATTGAGGACCTCTACCTCACTTTCGCTAAGAAGGCCTCTGCCTTCAACTCCTGGTTTGAGAATGCCGAGGAGGATCTGACTGACCCTGTCCGATGCAACTCTGTTGAGGAGATCAAGGTAGGTGGCGCTTTTAAGGATCTTGCACATGGAAGTCCTGATCTTGAAGTGAACAGTCCAGTCCTCGTTTGTTTCAGTGTTTGATTGATGTACGGATGCGTGATTCCTGGAATCATGTTTGGCATTAACAGCCATGCCTGAGGGTTGTTGTGGTCTTGGCTGCATGGTCCACCTGTGTAGAGACACAGGTGGACCATGCAGCCAAAACCACATGCAAAATCAGGAGTCAGCTTCGTCTAAAGAGGGGGGGATCCTGGGTCAGGAGTTTATTGACATTGAGGTATGAAGGGAAAGGTTTCAGGGGGAAAAAACTGGTCTCATAAGGGAGTGAGTTTTTCATTGGGATGGTCTTTCATCAGGGTGGTATCTCATCATGGTGGTCTTTCAACAGGGTGGTCTTTCATCAGGGTGGTCTTTCATCAGGGTGGTCTTTCATCATCAGGGAGGTGTTTCAGCAGGGTGGACTTTCATCAGTGGTCTTTCATCTGCGGGGATTTTTTTCAGCAGGGTGGTCTTTCATCAGGGAGGTCTTTTACCAGGGTGGTCTTTCCTCAGGGTTGTTGTGTCACCAGGGTGTTTTTTCAGCAGTGGTCTTTCCTCAGGGTGGTTTTCAGTTAAGGTAGTCTTTCATGAGGGTTGTCATTCATGAGGGTTTTGATCATGATCCTTTCTGTCGATTTGCTAGGCCCTGCGGGAGGCCCACGACCAGTTCAAGGCGTCCCTGAGCGCCGCCCTGGCCGACTTCAACCAGCTGGCGGCCCTGGACAAGCAGATCAAGGCCTTTGAGGTGGGACCCAACCCCTACACCTGGTTCACCATGGACGCCCTGGAGGAGACCTGGAGGAACCTCCAGAAAATCATCAAGGTGAGCCAGGGACACTGCGGAATGGGTGGTAAATGATGGTGGTGATGAGACGAGAGGTGGTGGGTTACATGTCTAAGAGGTAGATGCCTGTCAATAATCGCCATGCGTTACAGATTGTTAGGCGTGTTTGCGCGAGATTGCGGTCAATAATGGTTGTGTGTGCTTGCGCAGGACTATCAGTAATCACCATTGGTTACAGATTGTTAGCTGTGTTTTCACAAGATCACCGTCAGTAATGGTTATGTGTGCTTGCATTGGAGTGTCAGTAATCACCATGGGTTACAGATTGTTAGGTGTGTTTGCACAAGATCACCGTCAGTAGTGGTTATATGTGCTTACATTTGAGTGTCAGTAATTGCTGTCAGTAATGGTGATGACTGTGTGCTTGCACAGGAGTGTGAATAACCCTCACATGTCACTGATTGTTAAGTGCGTTTGTGTGAGGACGCTGTCAGTAATGGTGATGACTGTGTGTTTGCACAGGAGTGTGAATAACCCTCACATGTCACTGATTGTTAAGTGCGTTTGTGCGAGGACGCTGTCGGTAATGGTGATGACTGTGTGCTTGCACAGGAGTGTGAATAACCCTCACATGTCACTGATTGTTAAGTGCGTTTGTGCGAGGACGCTGTCGGTAATGGTGATGACTGTGTGCTTGCACAGGAGTGTGAATAACCCTCACATGTCACTGATTGTTAAGTGCGTTTGTGCGAGGACGCTGTCAGTAATGGTGATGACTGTGTGCTTGCACAGGAGTGTGAATAACCCTCACATGTCACTGATTGTTAAGTGCGTTTGTGCAAGGACGCTGTCAGTAATGGTGATGACTGTGTGCTTGCACAGGAGTGTGAATAACCCTCACATGTCACTGATTGTTAAGTGCGTTTGTGCAAGGACGCTGTCAGTAATGGTGATGACTGTGTGCTTGCACAGGAGTGTGAATAACCCTCACATGCCACTGATTGTTAAGTGCGTTTGTGCGAGGACGCTGTCAGTAATGGTGATGACTGTGTGCTTGCACAGGAGTGTGAATAACCCTCACATGTCACTGATTGTTAAGTGCGTTTGTGCGAGGACGCTGTCAGTAATGGTGATGACTGTGTGCTTGCACAGGAGCGGGACACAGACCTGGAGCGTGAAGAACGACGACAGGAGGAGAACGACCAGCTGCGCAAGCAGTTTGCTCAGGCCGCCAACGCCTTCCATGCCTGGCTGACCGAGACCAGGTCAGTTTGGTACCCGCAGTTCCACTTGCTGTCTCGCTTTTGTCCAGATCTGCCACAATAAAAAGCTGCGACTTGGGTGTGAGATGATAGAGGGGACTCAGGTGTGAGAGGGTGGAGGGCAGTCAGGTGTGAGAGGGTGGAGGTGACTCAGGTGTGAGATCATAGAGGGGACTTGGGTGTGGGATGGTGGAGGGGACTCAGGTGTGAGATCATAGAGGGGACTCAGGTGTGAGATGATGGAGGGGACTCTGCTGTAATATGGTAGAGGGGACTTGGGTGTGAGATGGTGGAGGGGACTCAGGTGTGATGTGGTAGAGGGGACTCAGGTGTGAGATGGTGGAGGGGACTCAGGTGTGCGGTGATAGAGGGGCCTCAGGTGTGCGATGGTGGAGGGGACTCAGATGTGAGATGATAGAGGGGACTCAGGTGTGAGAGGTTGGAGGGGAGTCAGGTGTGGGATGGTGGAGGTGACTCAGGTGTGAGATCATAGAGGGGACTTGGGTGTGAGCTGATAGAGGGGACTCTGGTGTGAGATGATAGAGGGACTCAGGTGTGAGATGGTGGAGGGAACTCGGGTGTGAGATGATAGAAGGGACTCAGGTGTGAGATGGTGGAGGGGACTCAGATGTGAGATGATAGAGGGGACTCAGGTGTGAGATGATAGAGGGGACCCAGGTGTGAGATGGTGGAGGTGGGTGGAAGGGGGCAGGGAAGGTGGGTTGGGGGGGGGGGGGGGGGGGGCATATATATACTTAATCTGGAGCTTGTGTTGATGAACCAACCCCATACTGTTAGAACCTGAAATTAGACTGGTGGAGGTGGCAGCACTTCTTTATAGAAAGCTGTTCTGTGGTTTGCTGTTATGTCTAGCGCCATAAGCATTGGCAGGGAGGCTTGGTGCAAATGTTTGGAAAGTCCTGTCAGTTTGGTAGAACATGGTTTGGTTTTTAAGGGCATTGCTGGGTTCTCGTTCATGATAGAAACTGCAGCCTTTTGATCTCCATCAACAGTTTCTCCTACATGTCAAATTTAAATTTGTTCTTTGTTGAAATTAATGAAACTAGGATTTCAGATGAAGTATGTGATTAATGTATGGTCTACAGTTCTGTTTCTTTCTTTTTTTCTTCTTTTTTTCCAACTGTATTGTCCTGATCCACCACCTTGCGACTAGACTTTGGCTTCTGGCAGGGTATTTTGCATGGAGTGCGCTAGATGTAGGCAAGACTGTCAGTGAAGTGTCCCATTTGACTAAACGTCGCACATTGCACAGTGTGAAGTTGAACTGATGTGAAGTGTGCTAAGTGTAGACAGGACTGGTAGTTACAGCCTTTGAAGTGCTACGGTTGACTTACCATCGTGCATTGCACAGTGTGAAGTTGAACTGATGTGAAGTGTGCTAAGTGTAGACAGGACTGGTAGTTACAGCCTTTGAAGTGCTACGGTTGACTGACCATCGTGCATTGCACAGTGTGAAGTTGAACTGATGTGAAGTGTGCTAAGTGTAGACAGGACTGGTAGTTACAGCCTTTGAAGTGCTACGGTTGACTTACCATCGTGCATTGCACAGTGTGAAGTTGAACTGATGTGAAGTGTGCTAAGTGTAGACAGGACTGGTAGTTACAGCCTTTGAAGTGCTACGGTTGACTTACCATCGTGCATTGCACAGTGTGAAGTTGAACTGATGTGAAGTGTGCTCAGCGTAGACAGGACTGGTAGTTACAGCCTTTAACTCTTTCATCCCTGAAAACCGCTACAGCGGTTGAGAGAATCTTTCCCTTCATTCTTGAGAACCGCTAGAGCGGGGCAGGCATAAACACTCCCTTCCTTCCGGCCGGCCGCTGCAGCGGTTCTGCCTTTGAAATCTGCGCCTATCTGTCACATGGTCAGCATGTCAGTTCCCCCTGGCCAGTGTAACGGGATCTGAGGAATGTTTTGATAAGCCGCACAATGCTTTCATTAGCCGTGCCTGGCCACTGCCAGAGTGTGGGAAAGTGTCCAGTGCACAAAATTTATCCATTTCTAGGGATGGGGCTAGGTTATTCTGTACAGTTGGAAAGACGGCGGCGGATGAGTACAACGACAGTGACCAGTTCTCTGATGATGATGTTTATGACAGTCTGGGCGAAAATGATTTTGATCTGTTTGAACTGACAGAAGAGGAGAGAGAAGAGCTTGCAAATGCATTTAAAGATGATAGTGAGAGTGGTGATGAATTGGATGATGAAAACCTGCCATTGTTTTTTACTCAGCCACGGTTTGAGTGGACAGGTGGGGGACACTGCTGTGACACGAGACATACCTCTGATGTCCATTGCAGATGTGGACAGAGACATAGTAAATATAGTTGTACAGAGTTACGGTGGAAACATTGTGTATATATATGATAGAAACGGCGCATGGGTTACACTAAAATGAAACAATCATACTGTGAACTCATACTTCCTACTCTTGTGCAAACCGTCACCTTTTCATCACCATTTCAAGGACACAGACAATATGACAAACAATTTCTCGAGACAGTTTCTATGTGGATGTTATCTGGGACATCAGACTGTAAGTAGGGAGCATGTTCCATTTCTCTTGGCATGTTCTGTGGGCCTGCAAACGTTGGTTTCGTCTATTTGTCTTAAAAAAAGGTATTTGTCACCTTTATTTGCACCTGTGTGTCACCCGCCTGGTGACAGTGACTCTGAAAGTGTGACCATTGCCTTCTGACTTCATTTACCTACACAGCAATATATAGGTTGCCATGGCTTTACCAAGAGCTTGCAGACAACGATGACTCAAACACACATACCCTCTTTCATACATTTTCCCTTATGAAAACCCAGGAATGAAAGGACTGTTATGTACATAGGAACATAGAAATAAGGGGAAGTAATGCCAAATACGAAACAGGGATGAAAGAGTTAAAGTGCTACAGTTGACTTACCATCGTGCATTGCACAGCGTGAAGTTGAACTAATGTGAAGTGTGCTCAACATAGATAGGAATGGTAGTTACAGCTTTTGAAGTGCTACAGTTGACTTACCATCGTGTATTGAACTGATGTGAAGTGTGCTCGGTGCAGACAAGAGGGGTAGCTGTTGTGAAGTGCAGCAGTTGATGTGACATTGCACTAGGTGGAATTAAACTGATGTGAAGTGTGCTCGGTGCAGACAAGAGGGTGGATGCAGTCTCTGCAATGCTGCAGTCAGCTTAATATCGCACATTGAGCGAGGTGAAGCTGGGTGCATTGAATAAAAAGCTAAACAGGTGTAAAGTGTGGTAGGTGTAGACATCACTGTTAGTAAAGTGGTCTAGTTCATTTGAAATTGCAGTGGGTGAGGTTAGACTGATGGACATGAGATGTGCTAGGTGTGGGCAAGACTAGTATCATGGTCTAATGGTCTAGTTAAAATGGCGTTACACTGGGTAGGCTAGACTGATGGACATGAAGTGTGCTAGGTATGGGCAAGACTATAGACCTGGTCTAGCTGAATTGATGATGCACGGGTGAAACTAAACTGACTAGAACTTGCTAGATGTAAAGTGGTCTAGTTGACCTAAAATTTCACTGGGTGAAGTTAAACTTGTGTGAAGTGTGCTGGGTGTTTATTAGGCTGCTAGTTGTGTGGTCCATAATTGTGTGGTCCATTTGTTATGACTTTGCACTGGGTGTTTGAAGCTAAACTGAGGTGAAGGGTGCTACTGCTGGCCAAGGACATTGCTGGTGGTAGTGGTTTAGTTGACAGCGTATCACTGGATGAAGCTAAACTGAGGTGAAGGGTGCTGTAGCTGAAGACAGTACTGTTGGTAAAGTGGTTTAGTTGACAGCATATCACTGGGTGAAGTTAAGCCAGTGCAAAGGTTTGCCAGGTGTAGGCAGGACCGTTGGGCAGTCCAATACTCCAGGTAGCTTAACATTGTGCATTGCACTGCTGGGAGTGCTGGGAGGTGTGCAGATTCAGGTGACTGTCTTCTTTCAGAATTTGTGCTGTTGTTTAAACCAACCTCCTTTCCATCAACCTCCCCCCCCCCCCCCCCCCTCTTCATCACACCATCTCTAGAGAGAAGCCATTTTCTGTCGTTAATAATGGATCGGCGGGCACTTTGCTAGATTGGAAGGAGATGTTGAGTGTAGCAGATGTTGATGTTTTCTCCTGTGCTTTGCCCCCATTTCCCAGTCTCATCCCACCCACTCCCACTCCCATCTCCAGTGTCCAGAACTGTGGATTTTAAAGGGGTGGGGTGGGGGGAGGGTGGTAGAGGAAAAAGGATGGTACTTTTGTATTGTCCGTGAAATTTCTTTTATAGAAGTCATGTTTTTTTGGTTGTTGTTTTTCTCTCTCCATTTTTATATTTTTTTTGATTTCGCTGTTCACATTTCTTGAAATATATTAAACTCCAGGTCTTTTTTTGGTTGTTTTTTTGTGTCTTTTTCTTGGCTGGTCTT
>OY757551.1:7484527-7499522 GCA_963584105.1 Alviniconcha strummeri
AACAAAACACATGAGTCAAGTGGGGGGTCAGTGGATGATACCCATTCTGTGCAGGGGGGGGGGGGGTAGGCTGTTCATCTCACTTCCATGGGTAGCCTGCTGGGTGGTTCATACCATTTGTTGATGTGGGGGGGGGGGGGGGGGGGATAAGTTTGGCCCTGGACTTTGGGGGATGCAGTAGGGGGTCATGAGCAGCTCACTGGATATGATTCACACAGTGGAAGGATGGGTCGATTTGAAACTCAGTAGTCAAATTTTATGGTTTTGGGAGAATCCAGTCAGATTTGGGAATCTTTGCTAACTGCCCCGGTATTGAGACGATGCAAGTTGCGAGCAGGATTGCTCAGTGCTGCACCACGGCTGTTTCAGTTGCAGCATTTCACCTATTTCCACAGATTTTGAAATACTTTTTTAAAAAACATCATATTTCGCTACACGATTCCCCAAAGTCCTATTTTTTTCTTCCCTGCCTCTCTGCAGGACGTGGTCTGAACTGTGACCCATTGTTGGTTTCAGCGCAAGGCAACGGAGGTGCGTGCGCAGAAGGGTCACCTGAAGAAGATAGAGGACCTGGGGGCTGCCATGGAGGAGCGACTCATCCTGGACAACAGGTAACATCATGGGCTAGAGGGCCATTGGGGCAGCAAAAATGAAAAACAAAAATCCTGAATCATCCTGAACAACAGGTAACGCATGCATCTCGTCATGGGTTAGAAAGCCATTGGGGCAGCAACAACCACCAAAAAAATTCACACCTTTGATGTGTGAAGACTTCGAAGACTTCACATTGTCCACCCACCCCTGCTTACCCCTGTAGGACTCGCATCGCTGTAGCAGACCATCTGTTGCTGTCAAGGTCAGGGATCAACCATGGCCCATGTCAGCAGTGGTGGTCAAAACCCACAGACCCCCAAAAGGAGTTCAGGTCTGTTGCCAAAGCTGGAGCGTGTTGCACCACCTTGTAGAGGCAACATTAGTTGAGGGGTGGGTGGGGAGATCGGGTGCGCTGGATGAGCTATACTTCTTGTGTTTGTGTCCTCCCCCACCAGATGACTGTTTGTTTTTATTGATGGTTTGTGTCCTCCCCCACCAGATAACTGTTTTCTCATTGATGGTTTGTGTCCTTCCCCAACAGATAACTGTTTTCTTATTGATGGTTTGTGTCCTCCCCCACCAAATAACTGTTTTCTTATTGATGGTATGTGTCCTCCCCCACCGAATAACTGTTTTCTTATTGATGGTTTGTGTCCTCCTCCATCCAGTTAACCTTTTTCTCATGGATGCTTTGTGTCCTTCCCCACCAGATACACGGAGCACAGCACAGTGGGTCTGGCACAGCAGTGGGATCAGCTGGACCAGCTGTGCATGAGGATGCAGCATAACCTGGAGCAGCAGATTGAGGCCAGGTGAGGCAGCAGCTCTCTACCCCAGCTTTTTCCTCTCTTCTTTCTCTTTTTCTTTCCCCCCCCCCACCCCCCACCCCCAACTGCGCTTCTCTCTTTATCTGTTTTGTTCACTTTCTTTCTCCGCTCTTTTCTTCTTTTTCTGCTCTCTTCCCTCTCTTTCTCCACCCTCTTCTCCACTCTCTTCTTCTTTCTCTGCTCTCTTCCCTCTCTTTCTCCACTCCCTTTCCTCTTCTTGCTCTGCTCTCTTCCCTGTCTTTCTCCACTCTCTTTCCTCTCTCTTCTTTCTCTGCTCTCTTCCCTCTCTTTCTCCACTCCCTTTCCTCTTCTTGCTCTGCTCTCTTCCCTGTCTTTCTCCACTCTCTTTCCTCTCTCTTCTTTCTCTGCTCTCTTCCCTCTCTTTCTCCACTCTCTTTCCTCTGCTTTCTCTGCTCTCTTCCCTGTCTTTCTCCACTCTCTTTCCTCTCTCTTCTTTCTCTGCTCTCTTCCCTCTCTTTCTCCACTCTCTTTCCTCTTCTTGCTCTGCTCTCTTCCCTGTCTTTCTCCACTCTCTTTCCTCTCTCTTCTTTCTCTGCTCTCTCCCCTCTCTTTCTCCACCGTCTTTTCTCTCTCTTCGTTCTCTGCTCTCTTCCCACTCTTTCTCCACTCTCTTTCTTCTTCTTTCTCTGCTCTCTTCCCTCTTTTTCTCCAGTCTTTCCTCTCTCTTCTTTCTCTGCTCTGTTCGTTCTCTGCTCTCCTCCCACTCTTTCTCCACTCTCTTTCTTCTTCTTTCTCTGCTCTCTTCCCTCTTTTTCTCCACTCTCTTTCCTCTCTCTTCTTTCTCTGCTCTCTTCCATCTCATTCTCCACTCTCTTTCCTCTTTCTTCTTTCTCTGCTTTCCCCTCACTCTTTCTCCACTCTCTTTCCTCTCCTCTCTCTCTGCTCTCCCCTCACTCTTTCTCCCTTCTTTTTCCTCTTTCTTGTTTCTCTGCTCTCCCCCCGCTCACTCTCCACTCTCTTTCCTCTCTCTTCTTTCTCTGCTCTCCCCTCACTCTTTCTCCACTCTCTTTTCTCTCACTTTCTCTTTATCAGCTCTCTTCCCTTTCACCACTCTCTGTCCTCTTGCTTTCTCTTTTTTTTCTTTCTGTCTCTGCTCTCCTGCCCCCACTTTCTCCACTCTGTCCTCTTTTTCTCTTCTTTCTCTGCTCTCCTCCCTGTCTTTCTCCACTCTGTCCTCTCTTTATCTTCCTTCTTTCTCTGCTCTTTTCCCTCTCTTTCTCCCCTCTCTGCCCTCTCTCTTTCTCCCCTCTCTGCCCTCTCTCTTTCTTCCCTCTCTGCCCTCTCTCTTTCTCCCCTCTCTGCCCTCTCTCTTTCTTCCCTCTCTGCCCTCTCTCTTTCTCCCCTCTCTGCCCTCTCTCTTTCTCTCCTCTCTGCCCTCTCTCTTTCTCCCCTCTCTGCCCTCTCTCTTTCTCCCCTCTCTGCCCTCTCTCTTTCTCCCCTCTCTGCCCTCTCTCTTTCTCCCCTCTCTGCCCTCTCTCTTTCTCCCCTCTCTGCCCTCTCTCTTTCTCCCCTCTCTGCCCTCTCTCTTTCTCCCCTCTCTGCCCTCTCTCTTTCTCTCCTTGTGAATGATTTTTGCAAAGGTCATATGACGATCAAGCACAGGTTATTAGGTTATGAGTGAAATGTGCAACTTGCTGTACACGTTGCACATCACTAAGGCTGGAGGGGACGGGGGGCAAATGAAGTGGAGCAGCTAAACAAATACATTTGGCAGTGAAGGGTACTGTGCCTCTGGCGTTTGGTACTGAAGGATACCTTTGGCAGTGAACGGTACTGTGCCTCTGGCGTTTGGTACTGAAGGATACCTTTAGCAGTGAACGGTACTGTGCCTCTGGCATTTGGCAGTGAAGGGTACCTTTGGCAGCAAAAGGTACATTTGGCAGTGAAGGGTATTGTACCTCTGACCTTTAGCAGTGAAGGGTATATTTGGCAGTGAAGGGTAGTGTACCTCCGATATTTGGCAGTGAAGGGTACCATTTGGCAGTGAAGGGTTCCTCTGTCAGCGAAGGGGTTGTGCTGAGAGGGCTTCACTGTAACTGCCAAGCCTGCTGTGCTCAGCTAAAGGTCAGAGGGACTTGGCTGTGCTAACAAGGACATGCTGTTCCTTTGTTTTGCAGAAACCGCAGTGGTGTGTCAGAGGATGCCCTGAGAGAATTCAGCATGATGTTCAAGTGAGTGTTTGTTTGACCTTTGTTGGAAAAGAAAAAGTGAAATGACAAACAGTGAGTTTAAGGAGATGGGAAAACAACATTTGATGTGTAAGAAGTGAAAGTGGCGTGTGGTGCGTAAGAAGTGAAAGTGGTGTGTGGTGTGTAAGAAGTAAAAATGATGTGTGGTGTGTAAGAAAAGTGATTGGTGTGTAAGAAATAAAAGTGATGTGTGTAAGAAGTAAAAGTGATGTAAGAAGTAAAAGTGATGTATGTAAGAAGTGAAAGTGATGTTTGGTGTGTAAGAAGTATAGGTGATGTATCATGTGTAAGAAGTATAGGTGATGTATCATGTGTAAGAAGTAAAGGTGATGTGTCCTGTGTAAGAGGTATAGGTGATGTGTCCTGTGTAAGAAGTAAAGGTGATGTGTCCTGTGTAAGAAGTAAAGGTGATGTGTCCTGTGTAAGAAGTATAGGTGATGTGTCCTGTGTAAGAAGTATAGGTGATGTGTCCTGTGTAAGAAGTATAGGTGATGTGTCCTGTGTAAGAAGTATATGTGATGTGTCCTGTGTAAGAAGTAAAGGTGATGTGTCCTGTGTAAGAAGTATAGGTGATGTGTCCTGTGTAAGAAGTAAAGTGATGTGTGTAAGAAGTAAAGTGATGTGTGTAAGAAGTAAAAGTGTTGTGTGTAAGAAGTAAAGTGATGTGTGTAAGAAGTAAAAGTGTTGTGTGTAAGAAGTAAGTTATGTGTTATGTGAGAAATAAAAGTGATGTGTGTAAGAAGTAAAAATGATGTGTCTAAGAAGTAGCTGTGATGTGTCATGTATAAGAAGCAACAATGACGTGTCATGTGCTAGAAGTAAAAATGATGCGTGGTGTGTAAGAAGTGATGAAGGAGCTACATGTCTAACAATCATGTGATTGTTACCTGTCACCAGCCACCCTAGTACAGAGCAAGTACATCAGGCCAGGTTCGTAGATAATAACTCTCACCTGGAGCAGCCAACTTGAATTTACAAACCTGTGGATGAGAGAGAAAAAGGGTGGAAGGCAGAGTGTGAGAGTGTGTTGCTAGACAGGAGTCAGTGTGTCCCTGTTTGTTGGGCAGGCACTTTGACAAGGACAAGAGCGGCAAACTGGACCATCACGAGTTCAAGTCCTGCCTCCGGGCGCTGGGCTACGACTTGCCCATGGTGGAGGAGGGCCAGGTGGACCCCGAGTTCCAGGCCATCTGCGACATCGTCGATCCCAACAGGTCAGTTGTCTTGCAGGTTGAGGTCTGTTGATCTGAACAGGTCAGTTGTCTTCCAGGTTGAGGCCTGTTGATCCCAAAAGGTCGGTTGTCCTGGAAGTTAAGGCCTGTTATCCCAACAGGTCAGTTGTCCTGGAAGTTAAGGCCTGTTATCCCAACAAGGCAGTTGTCTTGGCAGTTAAGTCATGTTGATCCCAACAGGGCAGTTGTACTGGAAGTTAAGGCCCCAGTCCACTTTCGCGTGCAGTCATGTGCAAACGCAGGATGTCTGATAAAGGGTGTTCGTGTCCTTTGCTGCCTGGTGTTCACGCAGTGTCTAGTGGAAATGCTAAGTGTAGGTGAGTTTTTTTTCTCCAGTAATGAAGATAGCGCAGCTTTGGTGGCATTATTATTTCTGTGTTGGAGCCAGGATGAAAGAGTTATAGCTGATGCAGCACCGTTTGTCAGATAATGTCACAGATGGTGAAGAAAACTAAAGAAATAAACCTCGGCATTTAACTCTTTAAAAAAATTGTGTTTGAAGTGTATACTGTCCGCTTACTGGACCAAAGACATGGTGTACTGGTAGTTGTCGCAGCTTATGAGCAATGCCTGCAGTATAATTGTACTTATGTGATTTTCATTAGCCATCAGATAGCCCGTGTTGGGTGACAGTAGTGCAAGCCAACACCTGAGCTGCTCCACAAGAGGGTGGAATTCCAGTCCATGTAATTGATGAACAGTGTCGTGGATAGTTGTGTGTTGCTGCGTGAGACTGTGCAGTCAGCGGATGTCTCGTGGATAGTTGTGTGTTGCTGCGTGAGACTGTGCAGTCAGCGGATGTCTCGTGGATAGTTGTGTGTTGCTGCGTGAGACTGTGCAGTCAGTGGATGTCTCGGTGCTCGTTTCAGGGATGGCTACGTGTCACTGCAAGAGTACATGGCCTTCATGATCAGTCGTGAGACAGAGAACGTCCAGTCGAGCTCGGAGGTGGAGCAGGCGTTCCGAGCTCTCACGTCAGGCGAAAAACCCTACATCACTGCTCAGGAACTCTACGCAGTAAGTACCCCTGTGCACGGTTGTTGTTTTTGGGCGGGGTTGGGGGTGGGGGTGTGATCCTGTTGGTTGCTTTGGTTCGTTAAGGTGCAGGCAGACTGTTGTCAACATGGCGTAGTTGTGTGCCGTTGCATATTGCTGTTATTTTTGTGAGAAAAGGGTATCATTGTTGAAGGTAGGTTTTCATGAGAAAAGTGTATCATTGTTAACGCTAGGCTCCAGCCCACACATTTCAACACTAAGCTGAAAACTCTACAAAGGAGGCAGTGATACTGTGGTTGGTGAGTACATCATGCCAGTCTTTCTCAGTCAGTTCAAAGCGCCGCAGGACTGGAAGCAGTGAAGCCCACTGCCAGAAGCTGCAGCTTGGTGTGCACACTGCTGCCTTGCTGTTTGCATTGTGTGTCCTGAAGTATGTTGATTCCTCCATAGGAGTACAGGGCTGGGAGTTCCGAAAGTACCGGTGGATTGCCTTCGTCTTAAGCCCGTTCTTAACTGGGCGAAGTGTTTGTTTTACAGTTTGACAAACTATGATTCATTTCTTATTGAACTTTTAGTTTGCTGAACATGGTTTGGACAGTTTGAAGAACTATACTTCATTCTTAACTGGCTTATAATGAGACGCAAGCTTCGGCCCAAGCTTGCGGCAGACAGCATGATCCAAAATGTAGGCTAAAGTCAGTATACTTTAATTATCCCTCACAGGGTAATTCAACTAACTACTATGTCATTCTGGGTCCCAGAGTCAATGCTGTGCCTCCCACAAGTCAACAAATTAACAAAAATCCCTCCCAAGCGAGTGAAGTATCTAGCGACACCGTCATCCATTTTTTTTTTTTCTTCCTTATCCACAGGAGAGCTCTCTGCTCTCAGCCAATCAGAGACAAGATTCGTTGAACTGGGCGAATGTTCCTGGAAGATGTTGAGCGAAGCTTTTTGGACCCTGAATATAGCTTCGTTGCAGTCCAACGAATATCCAGAACTATATTCGTGAAGCAAAAGTTCACCCAATTAAGAACCAACTATATTTGCCAAATACTCCCAGTTATGTTCATTAACAAATGTTCGCCCAATTAAGAACAGGCTTTAGGGGGAGGGGCTGAGAAATGGTGAGACAAAGTGCAGTACAGTCAAACCTGATGGCAGCTAGACCATGTTGTTCTGAAACCTTTCCCTGCATATTGCAATGTCAGTGAACCCTGTTTGGAGACCTTTTTGGCTGCATTTTTAGGGTGGTCTTGATGCAGGGGTTTCACTGTAATGCATTGTGTGAAATTTGTCATAGGCCAGTGGCCTTGTACACAAGTGCACAGTGACTTGACTGTCGACAGCTGTGTGAACATTTCTTGTCTGTTTCAGAACCTCACAAAAGAGCAGGCGGATTACTGCATCAGTCGCATGAAACCATATGTGGATAAGACCGGTCGAGCCATACCCGACGCCTACGATTATGTCGACTTCACCCGTCAGCTCTTCGTCAACTAGCTCCTTTTGTTCATTAGCTGCATTTAATTGTTGTAGTTTTCCTCTTTGCTGTTAGATCTGGAAACACTGTATTTTCTGTTACGGTTATTTTGTGTTGCAGTGTAACCACATTCAGATTGTTATTCGGAAACTTGATGATTTGCTCTTATGAGTTTCTTTAGTCCCCGTTCACTGTGAGATCTTGTTGAGTACCATGTGACTGTAGTTCACTGCTTTTCTTAGAAACTGCTGATTTCTTCAGGTTCATCTGCAGCACTTGTTTTTGGAGTTTACAAGCTGTCAATGGATACCTTCTTTTGTTTTGGTTGTGAAATCTTCGTGTGCTATGGAAACAAGACTTTGGAGGGAAAGCGGTTTGAATACTGGTAGAAACATTTTAAGTGCAATTTAGTACACTGCTTGCAAGCATTATTTGCCCAAAACTGTGCTGGAAACTGCTTATTTAGTGGTAGCTTCATATAGATTATAGGGTTTTTTTCTCAGTTTTTTTCTCCATTTTTAAAAATTTACATTCAATATCTGATTGCTTACATTCTCAGTTTGAGTGTCTTGTTCATGCACAGTAGTGTGTCGTGTGACCTTGAAGCGTTTCTCAGACTATGATGGACATTTCATTTTCCTGCAAGATATTTCAGCTGCGATTTCACAGTGCAGTAATAATTGCATCATGGAACAAGTGGAGAAATTTTTCTATGTGTTGTGTGAAATTTTCCTCTGACTATAATGGACATTTAATTTTCTGCAAGATACACTGTGATTTCACAATGCAGTAAGAATTGCGACATGCAGTAAGTGGGGAAATGTTTCTACAGTTGACCCGATGGAAACAGTCATCTTTTTGTGAACATGATATTTGCTTCACCTACATCTGCATTTAGGGCATTTTAGCTTTAGCGAAGCACATGGGGATTGTGGTAAACTTTGGAGCTTTTGATTTAAAAGAAAAGAAAAGTTTTGCCTTTGCTGTTGTAATACTGATTTTGACAAATCGTCTGACCTACTGGTGTTTAGTGTTGTGATTCATTGTTTGCATTTACCTGTGGAGGGAAAAAAATCTTCAACTTCAGGGCTCAAATAGCAGTAGCGATCACAGGCATGTACTATGTTCATTGACACCTCTTCAGTTCATGGTCTAAAATAAGAGACACACAAAGTATTTCAAATTTTGTAGGCTTAATCAGAGATGTAGGCTTAATCAGAGAAGACAGACTGTTATCAGTCTTCTGGTAACAAAACAGTTGTGAAAAACGAGCTTCATCAACTTTTTTTACACCCACCCACCCACATAAAAAATATATCAGAGTATTGCAGGCTTCATTATAGAAGACAACTATCTATCTGTCTAGTAACAAACAGTTTTGGGTGTAAAAATAAAGGGCTTTCTTATTGCAGGCTTCATTATAGAAGAAAACTATCTATCTGTCTTGTAACAAACAGTTTTGGGTGTAAAAATAAAGCTTTGTTATTGGGGCCTACCTGTAGCCAATTTGTAAATCACAATGTCCAAGCCGACTATTTTAATGTATACTCGTGGACCAACCTTCCTGTGTCTTTCTAACTCTTTCCTTTTGATAAACTGGTTGCATAATAATAAGGCAACTGATGTATTTGGCATCTCTTTTTTGTAACCTAGGAATGGTAGCATTTCATAGCTTAGCGGTTTCCATAAAAGTGTACACCATTTTGTTCTCTATACAGTGTATGTTTACACACGTTTACATTTCTAGTGCTTGGAATAAATGCTTGCTTATAATTATTCGCATTATGGTGTTCAAGGGAGAGAGAGAGGAGAGAGAGAGTGTGTTTGTAATGGAGAGGTAGGCGTGTGGTGTAATGGGGAGGTAGGTGTGTGGTGTAATGGGGAGGTAGGTGTGTGGTGTAATGGAGAGGTTAGTGTGTGATGGAGAGGTAGGTGTGTGGTGTAATGGAGAGGAGAGGTAGGTGTGTGATCGAGCAGGTGTGTGGTGTAATGGAGAGGTGAGGTAGGTGTGTGATAGAGAGGTAGGTGTGTGATGTAATGGGGAGGTGGGTGTGTGGGGTGATGGAGATGAGAGGTAGGTGTGTGGTATAATGGAGAGGTAGGTGTGTGGTGTAATGGAGAGGAGAGGTAGGTGTGTGATGGAGAGGTAGGTGTGTGGTGTAATGACTAATGGAGAGGTGGGTGTGTGGTGTAATCGAGAGGAGAGGTAGGTGTGTGGTGTAATGGAGAGGTAGGGGTGTGATAGAGAGGTAGGTGTGTGGTGTAATGGAGAGGAGAGGTAGGTGTGTGATGGAGAGGTAGGTGTGTGGTGTAATGGAGAGGAGAGGTAGGTGTGTGATGGAGAGGTGGGTGTGTGGTGTAATCGAGAGGAGAGGTAGGTGTGTGGTGTAATGGAGAGGAGAGGTAGGTGTGTGATGGAGAGGTAGGTGTGTGGTGTAATGGAGAGGAGAGGTAGGTGTGTGATGGAGAGGTAGGTGTGTGGTGTAATGGAGAGGTAGGTAGGTGTGTGGTACAGTGGAGAGGTAGGTGTGTGATGGAGAGGTAGGTGTGTGGTACAGTGGAGAGGTAGGTGTGTGATGGAGAGGTAGGTGTGCGGTCTGTTTCAGCTTTTCTCCTGCCACCGTCTGTGCCCCTTTGTTGAGAGGGGAAGGTTTGGTTAACGTGGACACTAGTACCGATCTGTGGTGTGTAGGTACTTTCTCTGCATTGTTTCACTCACCGTCTACAGTGTTTCAGTGACCGTCTTTGTACTCTCTCTTGCATTGTATTGTTTCAGTGACCGTCTTTGTAGTCTCTCTCTCTCTCTCTCTCCCACACACTCCCACTCGCTCGCATTGATTCTACAACTATTGTTTCAATGACCGTCTTTGTACTCTCTATCTCTCTCTCTCTCACACACACACACGCTCTCTCTTGCACTAATTCTACAACTCTCCCCCCCCCCCCCCCCCCCCCCCCTTCTCTCACACACACTTTCTCTGCATTGATTCAAAGACTGTACTCCTTTACACACACACAACTTTAACCTTGGAAAATCCCCCCCCCCCCCCCCCCCCCGACACACACACACACACACACAACTCCCCAGAAAATCACATGCGCACGAAGACACACAAAGCACCGTGTAGAGAATAGATATTTATTGTTTCAACACCAACAAAAGCAACACATGGATGGCAGGAGTGGCGAGGCGGCACTGAACACCACGGCAGTTAGCACAAAGGGTGGACTCCAGATCCAATGAAAACTGAGCAGGCGTGAGATTCGGTGTGGGCAATTGAAATCAAACTATGTTCACATAATGAAGGACTGCAGCATTTGTGTTTGAATGAAATTTTCCTGGTTTTAGGCCGTTTCATGTCGTGACAATACTGGTTAGTTAGTTGATGCTTTGAGCCCAGTCAACCACACAGGGGTGACAATATTACGTGTGTGCACACACAAGTAACAATACATAATGGAAAACATCCCGTACGTGCATTTTTACAATATGGGGGTGGGTGGGGGGGGGGAGATCCCCATGATGGTACAGACAATAGGCTTATAAATAATTACAACAAAAATCTGTTCAAACGAAAGCGTGTTTGTGAATAATGGTCCTCTCCAAAAATGTGAAGTTCGCCAACCTGACCACAGATGGCAAAGACAAAGGTCTTAAACGTGTGCAGTTATTTCCACGCACACCTCTGTCAGTCAGCCCCATTACGGCTAAAGGTCACCTAACACCGATCATACATCTGCACTCTGTCTGAAGGTCGCCTAACACTGATCAGACGTTTGCATTTTGTTTGAAGGTCGCCTAACACTGATCGGACAGGAGCATTTTGTCTGAAGTCGCCTAACACTGATCAGACATAGATCTGCATTCTGCCTGAAGTCCCGTAACAGCCATAGCTATAAACTGGCATTCCGTGTGAAGGTCGTATCAGACAGAATGCAGATGTCTGAAGGTCGCCTAACAATGACATACATCTGCATTCAGTCTTAAAGATCTTTTGATACCGATCATCACTCACTCGGCTTCGAAGTTAAAATCAACGGGGAATTTAAAAATAAAATCCCTGATTCTGTCTACCTGGCAAACGAAACGTGTTGGCGAGAACGCATAAACACACACACACACACACACACACACACACACACACACACAAAACCAACAACAACGTTTTATCGTTGTTAACCCGTTTGGTGAATCGGAAACCAAGCATTTCCTTGAACGACTTTCAGCTAGGTTGTGTCCAGGCGTGTTATCGGTTTTCATAACAAAACAAAAATAAAATAAATGTTGGCTTGTCTGGTACCCTAACCCGTTTGGCTCAGCGGTCCTCTAGTGTCGATCCATCAGTGAATTCTGACGAAACTTTGATCTGCCGGGAGTCTACAGCACTCTGTCCCTCCATCCATTAATTCTGACAAAACTTTGATCTCCCTGGAGTCTACAGTTCATATCTGGGCGGCCAGATGGAAAAGCTTTTAGCCTACGTGTTGTATAGATCTGTAAACTATATCGTGTATCAAACAGCGTGTTGGAAAAAGAACCGTCGGCGGTATGCAAAGTCCGTCTGGTGCAGACAGCAGAGCAACCTAGCCACCATAGTAACCGCTACCACATCCTATCCACACTGCTTGACCCGCTCTCCGCCACCAGCAACAAAATTAATCTCCTGTCAACACAGCGAAGACAATTTCAGGCATTTCCGCTCACGATACCGTCTGCAGACCGTCCACACTCCAAGCATCGCTTTCCGGCACAGTCATTGAAGGAAGGATGTCGTAAACTGGTTGTCATAAACCAGTGCTTGGAGTTTGCAGACAGTCGTCACTCCGGGCCGGCTATCAGCAAAGGAACTCCAAGAAAGCTGAGTTTAGTGCCATCAAGGAAAAGCTGTCAAAGTACGGGAAAGATTTCGAACAGAAGGCCAGCTAAGCAAGAACTAATGAGGTGAGGACTATCTTCAAGACAACTCCAACTTCCTTGATCAACCAGCATATTCCTTACAATGAAATTTCTTGATCTACCAGCATATTCCTTCCTAGGATATTACTTGATCAACCTGCACATTCCTTCCATGGAAACTACTTGATCAACCTGCACATTCCTTCCATGGAAACTACTTGATCAACCATGACATTCCTTCCATGGAAACTACTTGATCAACCTGCACATTCCTTCCATGGAAACTACTTGATCAACCTGCACATTCCTTCCATGGAAACTACTTGATCAACCATGACATTCCTTCCATGGAAACTACTTGATCAACCTGCACATTTCTTCCAAGGAAATTCACTGCTTGATCAACCAGCACATTCCTTCCAAGGAAATGACTGGATCAACCAGCACATTCCTTCCAAGGAAACTAACTGATCAACCAGTATATTCGTTCCATGGAAACTGCTTGATCAACAGCACATTCCTTCCAAGGAAATAATTTGATCAACCAGCACATTCCTTCCAAGGAAATAACTTGATCAACCAGCACATTCCTTCCAAGGAAACAACTGAGAGGAAAACCAGCACATTCCTATCCAGGAAATTACTTGATCAACCAGCACACTCCTTCCAAGGAAATCACTGAGAGGAAATAAGAACATCGAGCCCCGGACTACACCTCACACCAAGACCACGAGGAAGAAACTGACTCGCCTGTTCAAGCAGTGCATCAGCTCAAACCAGACAGAGAATGCTACGCTGCAGCCAAAGCGAGTGACCGAAAGGAACTGAGAGGCACTGTTCGCACTTCACCAACAACAACACCGCCAGCAAGCTTGCTGGTGAGCCCATGACCATTCATTGCATCTTTGTCTTGAATAAATTCTTGTTTAAACCAACACCACCACAGGCCCACCCCAGGTGACCACCCTCCAGCCCGAGGTAACGGTCAGGAACGGCTCTGGAGTCGCAGCAGGTCCCCGCGGAGAGAGAAGACGGGCGTGCCATGGCTTCCATTAAGGAACCAGGGGCACTGTACTCGGCAGCATCAGACAAGGCCAACACTCGGGGTAACCAACCCCAATCAGCGCACACAAAGGAAGGCCTAAGGGACAGCGCGCATGGTTCCATTGCCCTGAAATGCGCTTGTGTGTATGTGTGTGTGTGTGTGTGTGTGTGTGCGCGCGCGCGAGCGCGAGTGCAGGCGTGCGTTCGTTCACAAAGGAAGGCCTAAGTGATTGCACATGGTTCCATTGCCCTGAAATACGTGTGTGTGTGTGTGTGTGTGTGTGTGTGTGTGTGTGTGTGTGTGTGTGTGTGTGTGTGTGTGTGTGTGTGTGTGTGTGTGAAAACCTGTACATTCAAAGAATATGTAAGCGCTTAGGGTTTGTTCGGGTTAGAAGCTCTAGGTACCCATTATTATTATTAACCTTATTATCTACACTGGAACCACCACATCGACCGGATCACCAAGAAGATGAACAGTGTGGCTAGTTTTCTCGATAGAAACGCGAAACCTCATAACAGCCCCACTAAGACTCACGCCCACGTCACACTCGTTCGTCGACCTCATCTTGAATACTGCAGGACAGCAGGAGACTTGTTTACCATCGATGGACAAAAGAAGGTGGACGATAGGCAGAAAAAAACAGCACGACGGGTAACCAACAACTACAGCAACGCCTACAGTCTGACAGCGACGGTAGTGGATCCGAGGGGGGAATCACTGGAGTCCAGAAGAACCAAAAAAGCCAACTGATAATGTTCAACAGAATTAACAACCTCAATGACATCCCTCCTATCGCTACACTGTCGCCACCAGAATGACTCCTGCATGTGATAGGCAGCGATGAGAGCCATTTTAATTTTCATTGCTTGTGAGGGCCAAAGTCACAAGATAGCGTCCACAAAACCACAACCTTTTCGAAGAGAAAGGAGAGCCGAAGCAGAATCGAGCCTCCTGCTTACCAGCTTAACGTTTTACCGTTAAGCCAAACCGGCTCACCTAAATTTCCACCAGGACAAGAGAGAGAGAGAGAGAGAGAGAGAGAGAGAGAGAGAGAGAGAGAGAGAGAGAGAGAGAGAGAGATTGAACTTTATTTCTCAACGGTGAAGATATTAGCACAAAGGCAGAGAGAGAGAGAGAGAGAGAGAGAGAGAGAGAGAGAGAGAGAGAGAGAGAGAGAGAGAGAGACTTTTAGTGTGTGTCGTGATTTGCGATCAAACACAGAACAACAGTATTCCGATTGTGCTGATAACACGTTGGAAAGTAGGGGGTAGGATGGGTGTTGGAAGTCCTTTGAAACAGGACAAAATCACGTCAGGCACAGCACTTTAACAACAGGACCCCGTAACATACAAACAGTACATTAAACTTATTTTCGTCATGTTTCTTTTACACCACAATCTCCTTTATCTACAGACACCTATACCAATCCAAAAAAGCAAACAAAAAAACCCCAACAACTTTATTAATGAATAATCCTTATATACATATATATGAATGAGAAGTTACGAATTATTCTCATTTTGTCATTAAAAATTAAAAAAGTTTAGATTTTTTTTTCCATTTTATTTCTAACAGTTTATTTCGCTTCGCGCTCACATTATGTGCCAGCGCTTCGTAAGTATTCTGTTACATTACAACAAAAAAAGCATTACTGTTATTACTATCTTATACGCTAAACAAAAAACAAATCATTCTGCTCATCACGTCTCTG
>OY757551.1:7499722-7555475 GCA_963584105.1 Alviniconcha strummeri
TAGCCGGGCAGATCCACTAGGTGTTTCCCTTCAGAGACAGTAAAATAATTGATCATCTGGGTTCGACCGGGTGTTTTAGAGGTTCGGCACAGGGTTTTGATGTCGGTAATGGCATTAATAGCACTGGATTTACCGGCATTGGAACGGCCGGCAAATGCCACTTCGGTAATACTGTCAGCAGGCAGATCGGCCCATTTATTGACGCTGAGTAAAAATTCAGCCTTGCGATAGAGATTGGGCTTCTGATTGTTATTTTCGGCCATGTTAAGCCCCGGTTCAGTTAAAAATGGTTAATCTATAGTCAGCCAAGTCGAAAAACGGACATATAAAACTTGGTGTAGATCAATATAATAGGTTATTTTAGCACTTTATTATGAACAAATGTTGGTCAAGCGACTTTGTTTTGTGTAAAATATTTTCTGTGCGATGTCTACTTTGCCGGACTTAAGCTTAACTTTAATTGTAGAATTAAGAGTTGAACTTTTGTTGAAACATGCGGTTTAAGTGATGTGGTATAAATATAATTAATCTGGAGTTAATAATGAAAAAAAGTATTAAATTATTAGTGGCCGCTGCTCTGGTTGCGGGTTCTTCTGCTGTTTTTGCTGATGGTGCTGCACTGTATAAGACAGCCTGTTTTGCCTGTCATGATGCCGGTGTTGCCGGAGCTCCCAAGTTGGGCGATAAAAAATTATGGGCACCCCGTGTTGGTAAGGGTGTTGATGCATTGGTCAAAACTGTATTAACCGGTAAAGGTGCTATGCCTCCTAAGGGTGGTACTCAGATGACTGAAGCTCAAATCCGTGAAGTGGTTGAGTTTATGGTCAGCAAGGTCCAGTAAATATTCAATAAAAAGCCCATAACGACTGTTTCCAGTTACTTTCAATGAAAGCAGTCGTTACCGGTTTTATATCGCCATTTTATCAAGAACAAGATTTAGGAAGAACCATGAAAAAAATTGCTATTGCTATTGCTATTGCTCTGGTAGCAGGTTTAACAGGTGTCGTACACGCCGCCGGTGATACGGAAGTGGGTAAGGCTAAAGCTGCAAGTTGTTTTGCATGTCACGGTGCGGATGGAAATTCAATTGCACCGAATTTTCCTAATCTTGCCGGGCAAAGCGCCTCCTATCTGTATAAGCAGATGAAAGATTTTAAAGCAGGCAAACGTAAGGATCCAACCATGGATGCCATGATTCTGCCTCTGGACGATCAGGCGATGCAGGACATTTCTGCTTTCTTTGCGACTCAGAAAATAAAAGCGGGCCAGGCTGATGCGGCGCTGGTTGATGCCGGTGAAGCAATTTATAAAGGTGGTATTTCTGAAATTGGTGTACCTGCCTGTATGGCCTGTCATGGACCTACCGGTGCCGGCAACCCAGGTTCAGGTTTCCCACAGTTGTCCAGTCAGAAAGCTACTTATGTGGAAAATCAGCTGAAGAATTTCCGAACTGCCGCTCAGAATAATGATGCCATGGGCCGTCATAATGATGCCAGCAAAATGATGCGTAATGCGGTCAAACGCATGAGTGATCCGGAAATTAAAGCCGTTGCACAATATATCCAGGGTTTAAATCCATAAATTTAAACCAACAGCTGCAGTTCTAGCGTTCAAAGCCTTAACTGTTAAGTGATATAAAAAAAGGGGTGGTCTTTGACCACCCCTTTTTTTTGACAGGGCTGTTTTGATATTAGATCTTGATAAAAAATTTAATGAGAACGTTTTAAAGAGAAGTAGAGTTTATTTGTGAATCAGGAAAAGCAACATTCCAGTAATCAATCCGCTGAAAATACTGAACCGGCTGAAACCAGCAGCCGTGTAACACGGCACCGCTCCAATCGTGGTGAACATGGGCTGGGTAGGGTTCTGCTCAGTTTCCTGGGTTCTATGGAAGTGGCCATTACCCTGTTTGTTGTGGTGGGCATTGCTTCGATTATTGGTACTATTTTGCAGCAGAATCAGGCCTACAATACTTATATCGTCAAGTTTGGTCCGTTCTGGTTTGAAGTGTTCCGTTCCCTGAAACTGTTTGATATCTATAGTTCCTGGTGGTTTGTCTTTTTACTGGGCTTTTTGTTGGTGTCCACCAGTGTCTGTATCTATCACTATGCGCCATTTATGTTACGTGAATGGCGTCAGTTTCGTCTGAATGTGTCAGAAAAATCCCTGAAATTAATGCACTGTTCCAAGCTATGGAAAACCGGACAGACTCAGGAACAGGCGGCGGCTTTTGTAAAACAGAAGCTGGTCAATGGTGGTTACAGCAGCCGTGAACAACTGGATAATGGTGTGCTGACTATTGCAGCCAAAAAAGGGGCTGCCAATCGATTAGGTTATCTGTTTACCCATGGTGCCATTATTCTGATCTGTTTAAGTGCACTCTATGACGGTAATTTCAATCTTAAATTAAGAGAGCTGGCCAGTCAGCTGAAACCGGAAACCCGGGATCTGTTGGCATCACAGGTGCCGCCCATCAGTCGTCTGGGCCCGGATGACAACCATGCCTTTCGCGGCAGTATCAGCCTGCCTGAAGGCAGTACCACCAATATTGTGTTTCTGCAGATGAGAAACGGTTTTCTGGTGCAGGAACTGCCCTTTAATCTGACTCTGCATGATTTTCGTATTGAACATTATGAATCCGGTATGCCCAAATCCTTTGAAAGTGATATTGTGATTGAGGATTTGCAAACCGGTGAAAAAATCAGTAAAACCATTGAAGTCAATCATCCTCTTTTTTATAAGGACTTTGCAATTTATCAGGCTTCCTTTGATGACGGTGGCTCCATTATGGATCTGCAGCTCTGGTCACTGGAAAACGGCTCACGGCATATTGAGAACTTTAAACAGGTGGTAGGCAAAAGCCGGGATATAGAAACTGCACAGGGCAAGGTTAAACTGGAACTGGTGGAGTTTAAGGCCAGTAATGTTCAGCCCAATCCCAAAGCAGAAGAAACTGGGCATAAGTTTAAAAATATGGGACCGACACTCACTTTTCGTATTCGGGACAGTTCCGGCCAGGCCAAAGAATATATTAATTATATATTACCGACGGAGCAGGAAGGACGGATGTTTTTCCTCAGTGGTGTGCGCAGCAGTACTTCTGAACCGTTCCGCTACCTGTTTATTCCTGTGGATGAGCAGTTCAGTTTGAAACGCTTTTTTGCCTTTCGCTCCTTATTAAATAATCATGCGGAAATGGAGCGGATTTCCAGAAAAACTGCTGAACTGTCGCTGCAGGGTGACCGCAAACTGAAGCCGGAACTGGTGGAGCAGATGGCGGTTGTTATGCTGCGTCTGGAGGATCTGTTTAATAAGGGTGGTTTTGACCAGGTGCTGGAAGATATTAATAACAAGGTACCTGAAGAAAAGCATCAGGCCGTTACAGAATCCTATTTCAAGGTTCTGCATACCATTCTGGGTACGGTGTATCTGGAAGTACTGCAGCAGGAAGGGGTGGATATCGGCAATAATATTACCTCGGCTCGGGAACAATATTACGATGATCTGGTCAATACTATGGGTGTACTGGCAAATTATGACGCGCCGTTCTATGTGCAGATTAAGTCCTTTGAGCATAAACAGGCTTCTGGTTTCCAGATCACCCGGGCACCGGTCAAGGATATGGTGTACCTAGGCTGTATTTTTCTGGTCATAGGTATCGTGCTGATGTTTTATGTGGCACATAAGCGGATCTGGATTAGAATTAAGCCCATAGAAGGCGGACAGATGAATGAACTACTGGTGGCCGGCAGCGGTGATCGTCACCAGAAAGAGTTTGCCAGAGAATTAGAGGCGCTGTCCGAATTACTGGACAGAGAATTTAAACAAGACAACTAATATAACAACCAGCAGGTAGCTATAATGTCCAACACCACTTCTGAAATGCAGAATATGTTTGAAAAACAAAGCTTCTGGCGCTCTCTGAGTCTGTTTGACTGGGGCTGGTTATGGAAACCGGTGCGGGCTTATTCCATTGTGGTGGCCTTATTAAGCCTGTTTGCTATTTCACTGTATGGTAATAATCTGGCTCTGGGTGAAAGCAACTTTTTCCTGAAATTTTTAATCTCCAGTAAATACGCCATTATGTGGATGTCGGCTCTGTATGTGCTGGCCACGGTGGCGTATTTTATCGGCCTGGTCACCGGATCGGAATTTATTAATAAAACCGCTTCAGCCATGACCTGGTCGGCAACCGTCATGGGGCTGGTGGGCTTGCTGGTGCGCTGGCGTGAATCCTATCTGATCCATGTGGACGTAGGGCATATCCCCGTCAGTAACCTGTACGAAGTATTTATTTTATTCTCCATTATTACCGCCCTGCTTTATCTGTATTACGAAGGTAAAAGTAAAACCTATAATATGGGCGGTTTTGTGCTGCTGGTGATCAGCTCAGCGGCGGCTTTTCTACTGTGGTACGGCTTTGGCTTGCGCGGTGCCAGTGAGATACAGCCGCTGGTTCCGGCCCTGCAGAGTTACTGGATGAAAATTCATGTACCAGCAAATTTTGTCGGCTATGGCGCCTTTGCTCTGGCAGCCATGCTCGGAGTAGCCTATCTGATCAAGGACTCCATGCTTAAGCGGGGTTCTGACGGACCGATTATCCGCCGCCTGCCCGACCTGGATGTGGTTGATGATGTAATGTATAAGGCTATTGCACTGGGCTTTGCTTTTTTTACCCTAGCGACCATTCTGGGGGCTATGTGGGCGGCAGAAGCTTGGGGCGGTTACTGGTCGTGGGATCCGAAAGAAACCTGGGCATTAATTGTCTGGCTGAATTATGCGGCCTGGCTGCATCTGCGACTGACTAAAGGCTGGCGTGGGCGTCCCCTAGCCTGGTGGGCGGTAATTGGTTTATTTGTCACCTTGTTTGCATTTATCGGTGTGAATATGTTTCTCTCCGGCCTGCATTCTTATGGTGAGCTGTAGCTGTTAATAGAAACAAAACAAAATAATAGAAAACTGACATAAAAGGAAAAAATATGCGTAAAATTTTAACTCTGCTTTTGTTACTGGGTTTTACCTCCATGGCCTGGGCAGGCTATGAAGAAGGTGTTGATTATGAGGTACTGGCCAATGCTCAACACGCTCCAACCGATGGTAAGGTACAGGTGATTGAATTTTTCTCCTATGCCTGTCCGCATTGCTATCGTTTTGAACCCTATATTGAGCAGTGGAAAAAGACCAAGCCGGATAATGTAGAATTTGTGCATGTGCCGGCGATATTCAGTAAAAACTGGGAAGCACTGGCTAGCCTGTACTATGCAGCAGAAATTCTGGGTGTACAGGAAAAAATGCATCCGCTGATTTTTGATGCCATGCACGGCAAAGGTAAAAAAGTGCGTTCTTTTGATGAACTCAAGGTTCTGTTTGAAGCCAATGGGGTCAGCAGTGACAAACTGGAACAGGCACTCAATTCTTTTAGTATGGCAGCTAAAACCCGCCGGGCTAAAAGTATGACCCAGAGCTACGGTATTAAGTCCGTACCCAATATAGTGGTGCAGGGTAAATACCGTACTAATAGCACTCTGGTGCATGATCATGAAAACGTGTTTAAGGTTGTGGATTTTCTGATTGAAAAGGTTGAAAAAGACCAGAAGTAGTTTTTAGCCAGTAAAAAAATATATCTTTAAAAAAGGCATAAGGTTTAGACTTTATGTCTTTTTTTATTGTGGTTTTACTATTATAGTTAGCAGATACAGTGGGTAGACTGGATATATTGAGTCTATTATGAGCAAATGGTCTGGCGGAATTAAAATGACTGACAATGCAACTCAGTGGAAAAAGAAATACTATGATAGTCTGGATGAGCTGGAACAGAAAGAAAAGCAGTGGTATGATCGGGAAGAAGTATTTAAACAGGCCATTTCCCGCTTAAGCCTAGCTGCAGAAGGCAATAGTAAAAGTCTGGATAATGAGCTTGGGCAGTTGCGTACGGCTCTGCGTAAAGGCAAAAATAACCGGATTATTCGAACCATTCTGGAAAATGTCACCAAGGAAGTGATCAGACTGGACAAGCAGCTTCAATCCGGGCCGACTGGTGATGCTGGCCTGCTGTTAAAAATTATTGAAGGTATGGACCTTAATGGCAAAGCAGAAAAAAAAGCTGCCAGGTTCATAAAAGCATTAAAACCCATAAATCCCCCTGAACAGAAAGAGTTAATAGAGCAGTTCAGTGATTTACTGAACCATGTGATTCAGCAGGCCATTGAAGATGTTCAGAATCATGAGCAATTGGAAGGGGGCAAGGCAGGATTTCTGAGTGGTCTGTTTGCACGTTCTAAAGCTGCGGATGATGCTCAATCTGAAACTGTCTACAATGGCACACAGGAGCGTGAAGAACAGGCTGAAGACTCAGAAAAAAGGGATGATAACCAGCATCATGCTTCTTATGATACAGAGTCTGAATCCTTACAGGAATTGGATCAGAAACAGCTGACCAGCGTGGTTGCAACGGTGCAAAATGTTCTGGAGTCTATTATCGATGGACTGGATGTGCCCCAGGATATTAAGGAGCAGCTTAAAGACAAGGTTTTTACCGTCAAACCAAACCGGGAAATTCATGTCCTGCTGGATGATCTGAAGGATATTCTGAAAGGCTATGGTGTGGTTGAACAGGATTGCGATGAATTAATGTCTGAGGTTTCTCAGCATCATGAGTTGCTGATTCGCCTGCTGGAATTTTTACCTCTTGAAGACAGTGTTAAGGCAAAGGCTGAAGAACTCAAAAATAATTTTTTAAATGGTGTCAGTACAGAGCAGTTACCCGATGCTCTGCAGGCCATTGCCGAGCTTATTCATGAGATGCAGCGTAATGTTCAGCAGGAACAGAAAGAGTTTGAAAAATTTCTGAAAAGTCTTACCGGTCGTCTAAAAGAAGTGGATCAATATCTGCAAAATAATATAGAGGAACATGAGGCCTCATACCAGAGTGGGATAAAACTGGATGATGCCGTTAAAGATCAGGTTAAAGGGATAAGTGATTCTGTTACGGGACTGAGTACTCTGGAAGAAGTAGAAAATACGGTACAGAGCCACCTGGATAAAATCATAACACATCTTGATCAGCACCGTGCTGAAGAAGATATTCGTGTAGCCAGAATAAAAGAGCAGAGCGAAGTTTTGTCGGGCCGACTGAAAAAACTGGAGTCCCAGAGCGGTAAATTAAGAAAGCAGGTGCTCGAATCACAGAATAAGGCTTTAATAGATTCTCTGACTGAATTGCCAAACCGGATGGCTTATGACTAGCGGATACAGCAGGAGTATGCACGCTGGAAACGATACCATAACACCCTGTTAATTATGGTCTGGGGCATTGACTTTTTTAAACAGGTTAATGAACGATACGGCCATCAGGCAGGTGACAAGGTATTAAAAGTGGTTGCCCAGGTTTTGCAGAAGAACCTCAGAGAAACGGATTTTGTGGCCCGTTTCGGTGGTGAGGAATTCGTCAGTTTAATGCCTGAAACTACTTTAGGCGGCGGTTATAAAGTCGTGGAAAAAATCCGTGGAATCATTGAAAAACTGGAATTTCATTACCGGGGTGATAACGTTAAGGTGACTATTTCCTGCGGTATCAGTCTGTTTGTGGAAAATGATACTCCGGATTCTGCCTTTTCCAGGGCTGATAAGGCTCTGTATCAGGCTAAGGAGCAGGGATGTAACCGCTGTATTATTGCCCAGGTGGACAGTCATTGATTGAATTAATCCTCGGCGGTGCCCGCTCCGGTAAAAGCCGGCTGGCAGAGTCACGCATTGCTGAATATTCTCATAATAGCGATGTTCCAGTGGTTTATATTGCAACAGCCACGGACGATGATGATGAAATGAAACAGCGGATTGCCCGGCATAAAAGTCGCAGACCGGAACACTGGATAATTGTCGAAGAACCGATCTACCTGGCTAGTGTGCTTGCCGAGTATAATCGGCCTAATATGCTGATTCTGATTGACTGTTTAACTTTATGGCTAAGTAATCTGCTATGTCATAGCGACCCTCATCTTTTCTCCGAGCAAAAACAGGCCATGTTAACCATTCTTCAGGAACATAAAGCCAGTATCTTCCTGGTCAGTAATGAAACCGGACTGGGTGTGGTGCCTATGGGTGAGCTCACCCGACGCTTTGTTGATGAAGCCGGCTGGTTGCATCAGGAACTGGCCAGCATCAGTGACCGGGTGACCCTGGTGATTGCCGGCCTGGAACACTCACTGAAGTCTCCTGAAGTATCACTATGATAGACTGGCTGCAACAGACAATAACCCCTCCTGACAGAGATTATCTACAGCGGGCAGAGCAGCTGCAGATGCAGCTGACCAAGCCGCCGGGGTCTCTGGGCAGACTGGAATCCCTTGCGGTACGGATCAGTGGACTGCAGAAAAGTCTTATTCCGGATGTTAGTAAAACACGGATAATGATTTTTGCTGCTGATCATGGTATTGCTCAAGAAGGCGTATCGGTCTTTCCTCAATCAGTAACGGCACAAATGGTATGCAACTTTTCTGCCGGCGGCGCTGCGATTTCAGTGCTGGCCAGACAGTATAATCTGCCTTTGCAGATAGTTAATCTGGGTCTGATTACTGAACTGGAGCAGCTGCCGGATGTTATAAGTTATCCCTTAGGCCCAGGCACAGAAAATTTTCTGCATCAGGATGCCATGTCTCAAAACCAGTTTGAACAGGTGTTTGATTTTGTCAGGCAAAAAGCTGAACAGTTTAAGCAGGAAGATGTAAAATTGTTAATTGCGGGTGAAATGGGTATTGCCAATACCACTACTGCTACAGCACTTGTTTGTGCTCTGGAAAATTTACAGCCAGAACAGATTGCCGGAAAAGGGACGGGACTTGATGATGCTGGTCTAAAACATAAAATCAGTGTAATTAATCAGGCATTGGACTGGCATAAGCACCAGCACCAGCTCGGCAGTGCCGAGGAAATACTAAGGGTGTTGGGCGGTTTTGAAATTGCTGCCCTGTGTGCTGCCTACCTGGCCTGTGCACAACAGGGGATTATTTCTTTAGTGGATGGTTTTATCTGCACCGTAGCGGCATTATTTGCCATACGCATTAACCCGGCCTGTCAGGAGTGGCTGATTTTTTCTCACCTGTCTGATGAGGCTGGCCATAAAAAAGTGTTGGATTTACTGGATGCACAGCATTTGCTGGATTTAAATCTGCGCCTTGGAGAAGCCAGCGGTGCAGCTTTAGCCTGGCCACTCATCCAGTCTGCCTGTTTACTACACAATCAAATGGCCACCTTTGAAAGTGCCTCAGTCAGTAATCAAAGTGAAAAAAGAAAATAACAAAGAGTGAAACCTAAACTATTTTATCTATTACGTCATGGCCGGACAGAAGACACAGACAGTTTACAGGACCGACCGGTTTTTCAGGGCAGAACCGATACGCCCTTGACCCGGGAAGGCTGGCAGCAAATGCAGCAGGTTGCTGATGCACTGGATATTCAACAGGTGTTCAGCTCATCATTACAGCGTTGTGCTGCTTTTGCACAACACTATTCAAATCAGAAGCAGATACCCTGTTACATAGAATCTGCATTGCAGGAGCTGGATTTTGGCCAATGGGATGGCCGGGCCATTGATGAGATCCAGCAGACAGAAGCTCAGGCATTGCATAATTTCTGGTCTGATCCGCTAAGTTATGCTCCGCCTGAAGGTGAAATGCTGGAGGATTTTAATCAGCGTGTTATTGAGTGCTGGCAGAAAATTATTCAGGAAGAGACCATACAGAACAGTCTGCTGGTGATCCACGGGGGAGTGCAGAAAGTGATTCTGGCTCATATTCTGGAAATGCCCCTAACCGCCATACATAATATAGAAGTGCCTTATGTCTGTTGTTCTGCAATTAAGGTTTATTATAATGGTGATGAAACCAAAGCAACGCTTAAACAGCATGGTCAGCCGGTATGAATAATCCACTGCGTTCTTTTTTTATAGCCCTGAGTTTTTTAACACGGATCCCGGTGCCTTTAAAAGGTGATGTCAGCCAGCAGGAAATTGGTCAGTCCATGCTGTTTTATCCGCTGGTGGGACTACTGATTGGTTGTATACTCTGGCTGACAATGCAGCTGTTATGGTTTCTGTCCAGTGGTTTCCCGGCGGATGTTATGGCGGCGGTTGTGCTGACTCTATGGGTTTTAATTACCGGAGGTCTGCACCTAGACGGCCTGGCCGATACCGCCGATGCCTGGGTGGGTGGACAGCACAGCCGCAGTCGTACCCTGGAGATTATGAAAGATCCTTATTGCGGTCCCATTGGTGTGGCTGTGGTGGTGCTGGTGTTGCTATTGAAATGGAGTGCGCTGAGTTATTTATTTAAAAGTGGACAAAGTGCCTTTATTCTGGTGCTGCCCATGTTTTCCCGGGCCGTGATACTGGCTCTGTTTATGTCGACTGAATATGTACGTGAATCCGGTCTGGGCTCGGCCATTCTGGAAGAAATGCCGGATCAGAAAGCTCTGTGGAGTGTGTTAAGCATCAGCGTGCTGCTTAGTCTTATAGTTACTGGTTTCTGGGCATTGCTGCTGGCGTTTGCAGCACTCTACGGTTTGAGAGCTATGATGCTTAAAAGGCTTGGCGGCATGACAGGGGATACTATTGGAACCTGTGTGGAAATCGTGGAAGCTGCAGCTTTAATTGGTATAGTACTTTAAACCTGAATAATATTGATAAGCTGTTCCCAGTTCCTTCTCCCTATGGGAGAAGGTTAGGATGAGGGTATTATGTTTTAAGGCCGTTATTTAGTCTGACCTGAATAAATCATAGTACATTGATTTATAAGGAAATATTGCTTGATTATGGGTGTTAAATTTGCAGGTTTTTGGTAAAATAAGCCTTATTACCTTGCAAATTTCCAGACCAAAATGAAGCCAAACAAAGAAACAGCCAAAAATACCTCAGGAAGACCTGTTCAGGATGCGCCTTGAAAACATGCTGGACATAAACCATGAGTTGATTAAGTTATCAAAACACATAGACTGGGAAAGTCCTGATAAAGAATGGGGTGCTCTGTTTGTATCCACTAAAGGTGCTCCTGCCATACGCACTCGATTGATTGCAGGATTGCATTACCTGAAACACCTGCATGATTTATCGGATGAACAGGTAGTAAAAGGCTGGACAGAAAATCCGTACTGGCAGTATTTTTGTGGTGAAGAATACTTTCAGCATAAAATGCCTATACACCCTACGACCATGACCAAATGGCGTAACCGGCCAGGTAAATCAGGCAGTGAAAAATTACTGATTGAAACCATTAAAGCCGGACTAAAGAGTAAAACTATCAAGCCAGGCAGTTTAAAGAAAGTCACGGTAGATACTACCGTACAGGAAAAGAACATCGCTTTTCCAACCGATTCAAAGCTCCTGAACAAAGCCAGAGAAAACCTGGTTAAACTGTCCAAAGAGCACGGTATTAAACTGCGCCAGAACTATAATCGGGTTGGGCCGCAATATGTACTAATGGCCAGTCGTTATGCACATGCAAAACAGTTTAAACGCATGAAGAAAATGAACAATAAACTGAAATCCCGTTTAGGTCGTGTTAAACGGGATATTGAACGACAACTGCCCAATTATTCTGTCGATATTCAGTCATTGTTTGAAGTAGCTCTAAAACAGGCTCAGAAACTGATTGAGCAGGAGCAGCACAGTAAGAACAAGCTTTACAGTTTACATGCACCGGAAGTCGAGTGTATCAGTAAAGGCAAAGCTCATAAGCCTTATGAATTTGGAGTTAAAGCCAGTATCGCGGTAACTAACAAGGAAGGCTTTGTTATTGGCGCTCAAAGTTGTCCGGGCAATCCTTATGATGGACATACCTTGCTGCCACAACTGGAACAAATAAAACAGTTTACAGCCGTACAGCCGGAACAGTGCTTTGTTGACCGGGGTTATCGTGGACATGAAGTAAAAGACACTAAAGTTTTTATCTCAGGTCAGAAGCGAGGCGTTACCCGAAGTATTAAAAAGGCATTAAAACGGCGCAGTGCGATTGAGCCTGAAATCGGTCATATGAAAAACGATGGCCGTTTAGACCGCTGCTACCTCAAAGGTGCAGTCGGTGATGCCATTAATGTGGTTATGGTAGCCGCTGGACATAACTTAAGAAAGAGCCTCAATAAGCTCCGGCTTTTGTGGCTCAAAATTATTTCCGGTTTGATGGGGTCTTTTATCAAACCGGGGCAATCAGCTGCTTTAAACCTGGCTTGATGTCAGGCTTAAAACGGTATTATTCAGGTTGAACTATTTATAATGTCACATTTAACATTTTTAAAACCGGCCCGGAACGTTCAGTCACTTCTATGCGGTAGATCCTGCCGTTTTCCACGGCAATTTTATACATATCTACCGGTTCACTATAAAGAATATGGGCAATAACCGCCCGTATAACCCCGGCATGGGCAACAATTAAAATATGTTTGCCATGATGTTTACAGAGAATTTTCTTCCAGCTCTGTACTACCCGGTTAATAAAATCTTCTAGGTGTTCACTGCCTGCAGGGCGATTGTTCATGGGGTTATGATAGAAGCTTAAAAACTCTTCTCGATCAATGTCATTGGCATCCTTACCTTCCCAACTGCCGAAACCCACTTCTTTAAGGTTATCCATTATTTCCAGGGGAATATTATGGTGCTGGTGCAGTTCCCTGGCAAATTCACTGCAGCGCAGCAGGGGAGAGCTGATGATCACATCCCATAAATTATAATCCCCTACACACTCACGCATCTGCTGCCAGCCTTGTTCAGACAGGGGGTGGTCAATGCTGTGGCCGCGATACATTTTACTGCCCACCGGACTGCCATGGCGGATCAGATCAATAATCATTATTCAGGTTCCGTTAGATGGTTTTATAGAATTCTGCTGCCGGTTCTGTTTGAGACAATAGTGGTAGAAATCATCGGCAGGTAGGGGCTGACTGTAATAATAGCCCTGTATCATGTCACAGCCGTTCTGTTTCAGGAAGTTTAACTGGCGTATGGTTTCAACACCTTCGGCAATAAACTTCAGGTTAAAGTTATGGGCTAGGTCAATAATTGCGGTGGTCAGAATGGCATCATCCTTATCCTGGGTAATATCATGGATAAAGGACTTATCAATTTTTAAAATATCCATAGGGAACTGTTTTAAATAACTCAGTGAGGAATAACCGGTACCAAAATCATCAATAGACAGGTTGACCCCCAGTTCACGGAATTTTTCCAGGGCATTATTGGAACGGCTGGAGTTTTCAATTAACAGGCTTTCAGTCATTTCCAGGGTCAGAGAATGACTGGGCAAAGGAATTTCAGTTAACAGTTCGCTGAGCAGTTTAATTAACCTGAATTCTGGATAAGAACTAAAAAATATTGAACTAAATGCCTGTTTCTCGATCAGATCATTTAATGACCAAATCAAATGAATTTGAACAAGGAACAGGCAAGTGACTACTATAGATGAATTGTATTGTAATATTGATGATTTCAACCAGTTCTTTTATCCTGAATGGGAAAAAACACTGCTGGAATCCGGTGATAAAAAGAGAAGACGACAAGGTGTAATGAGCCCCGGTGAACTGATGACTATCCTGATTAACTTTCATCAGTCACATTACAAAGATTTTAAGAGTTATTATTTATGCCATGTGCATCAACATCTTAGGAAAGAGTTTCCAAATTTATTGAGCTATAGCCGTTTCCTGTGAGTGATGTCATCGGTACTGGTGCCATTATGCGCTTACTTTACTCATTGCAAAGGAAAGCCCACCGGAATTGCCTTTGTTGATGCGAGCAGCATTAAAGTATGCCAAAACATTCGCATACCCAGGCATAAAGTCTTTGATGGTGTTGCTCAGCGAGGCAAATCGACCATGGGGTGGTTCTATGGGTTTAAAGTTCACCTGATCATTAATCATAAAGGTGAAATACTGGCCACTAAATTGACGGCCGGTAATGTAGATGACAGAAAACCGGTTCCTGAAATGGCCAAAGACTTATATGGAAAGCTTTATGGTGACAAAGGCTATGTCTCCAGTCTTTTAAGTGATGAACTGTTTGAACAGGATGTCGAGCTTATTACCCATGTCAGACGAAACATGAAACCACGTGCCATTGCATTGTGGGATAAGATTATGCTGAAAAAACGTTTTATAATTGAAACGGTTAATGATCAGCTAAAAAATATTACACAGATTGAACATTCACGTCATAGAAGCGTAAGTGGTTTTATGTTGAACCTTATTGGTTCTCTGATTGCCTATTGTCATAAAAAAGACAAGCCGACAATCAGAATAGATGAGAGTGATATGAAAACTCTCTGTATTTAGGTAAATGACTGGGTTCTTATCCAGATCTCAGGTTAATTAAAATATTGGATTCCAGTTGCCTGGAAGAAATATTGACTGCTACAGAAAATGGCTGCAGACCATCTTTTAACCATAGATTCATCTGGCTGACAGCAGTGCGTAACACCCATTCTCCCAGCTGGATAATAAAGCCGGTTTCTTCGGCCAGATGAATAAATTTATCCGGTGCAATATGACCCAGTTCCGGATGCTGCCAGCGTATCAGGGCTTCGGCATGAACAACCGGATTGCTCTGGCTATCGATAATGGGCTGGTATTCCAGTACAAATTCATTGTGTGCCAGGGCATTACGCATATCTTTTTCAAGCTGCAGGCGGTTTTTCATTTCCTGATTCATTTCTTCGGTATAGAAACGATAGGTATTTCTACCTGCTTCCTTGGCTTGGTACATAGCCATATCCGCATTACTTAACATCTGGGTTGAATTTCTAGCATCATCAGGATAAACCGTAATACCGATACTGCCGCTAATAAAGATTTCGTGTTCCTCAATCTAAATAACTGTTCCAGCTTATGCTGGATCAGGTCATATTCTTCTAATTGCTGATTGCGTTTATAGAGCACTGAAACCACGGTGGCCGTAACCACAAAAAACAGCAGATAAGTGATAAGTGCGTACTGTTCTTTTTTCATAAGCTTATTCGGCCGCTGGCTGAGTCAGCTCTTTATGCTCACCGACCAGAGTTTTCAGAAAGGCAATAACCTTCTGTACATCCTCTGCAGAGATTTCTCTACTTAGCTGATAGCGGGCCATTTTATTAATGGCCTGTTCCAGGCTGCTAACGGAACCATCATGAAAATAGGGTGCGTTCAGAACCACCAGCCTGAGACTGGGTACCTTAAAGGTAAACTTGTTATAATCATCATGGGTGACGTTGTAGCGACCCAGGTTGGCTTTGGTAATCGGGGTGCCGCGCTCTTCAAAATAGTCAGCCATGACCCCCATTTTCTGGTACATGTTACCACCCACATTAGCGCTCTGATGACAGGCGGTACAACCGTAGGATTTAAATATCTGGTAACCTTCACGTGCCTGTAATGATATGGCATTTTTATCACCGGCCAGGAAGCGATCAAAAGGGGAATTCACGGTGGTCAGTGACTGTTCATAAGTGGCTATGGCATTAATCAGACTACATGCTTCAAGTTTATCACCATAAATTTTCCTGTAACGGCGCATAAAATCTTTATCCTAGCCCAGCTTGCGGATAATATCAGGCCAGGTGGCAGCCATTTCCAGCGGATTTTCAACGGGGCCGCTGACCTGTTCGATCTGGTTAGAAGCTTGGCCATCCCAGAACTGGGCTAGGTTAAGATGGGTGTTATAAACGGTGGGGGTATTAATTTTGCCTGTGGCGCCGTTGACGCCAATAGAAAACTGCAGGTTATCTGTACCGCCGTTAGCCAGATTATGACAGCCGGAGCAGCTGATGGAATTATCATTCGACAGGCGTTTATCAAAAAACAGGCTGTTGTAAATGCTAACAAGTAATACTAAGATCAGGATTTTAAAGGTCTGAGCCGAAACTGCTGCTTTCATTGGTTATTCCAGGTAAATAATAACGCCTTGAATTTTGAGTATAGACTCTTATGTGGAAAAATCTGTAGGCAGTTAGCAAAAAAAGTGGTTTTTTCCTGATTTATATTACTTGGTTAATGCCATAAATAACTGAGGCAGTTTTTCCGGTAGTTTTTCTACATGATCGATGACGGTATAACCATTTTTGCCGAAGATATCACCAATATACTCATCGGCTTTCTGGTCCAGGCTGATGCAGTGAGTGTGGATATTTTTACTGGACAGCTCTTCTGCCGCTTTACGGGTATCCTCAATTAACAGGCGCTCATCATCCACATCAATATCCGAAGGTTCACCATCGGTCATTATCAGCAGTAACTTCTTGTCTGCCGGCTGATTTTCCAGGTAATGGGCAGCATGACGTATGGGTGCACCCATACGGGTAGAAAAACCAGCTTCCATGGCGGACAGGCGTCCCTTAACTTCATCATCCCAGTGTTCACTATAACCTTTAATGTGCAGATAACGGACATTATGGCGGGTATCAGAATGGAAGCCGGCAATGGCAAAGGGATCATTTAACTGTTCAATGGTTAAAGCCAGTAATGAGACGGCTTCACGGCTCAGTTCCAGCAGTGACAGTTCACTGCCTTCAGGTACTTCATGTAAGGATGCGGACAGGTCCAGCAGCAGCATAACTGCAATATCACGACCGTCATTACGATGGCTCATATTAATTCGTGGATCCGGGGTATGCCCACTCTTAAAGTCAATCAGGGAACGGATTGCCACATCCAGATCCAGTTCAGAACCGTCTTCCTGGTAGCGGATACGTACCATTTGCTGGGGTTTTAACAGTTCCAGCAGTTTTTTCAGGCGTTTGGCCAGAGCATCATGCTTGGCCAGGATCTGATCAATTTTTTCAGGGCTGCCCTTGTAGTGCAGTTTTTCATACAGGCTGACCCAGTCCGGACGGTAGGTTTTGGTATTGTAATCCCATTCCGGATAATGGCGCGGCGGCAGCTTGTCCACCTCGTGTTCATCGCGTTCAAACTGTTTTTTATCGTCAAAGGCTTCTTCTTCATCGCCTTCTTCAATAAACATCCACATATGGCGGTTATCATCACGATAATCCACTTCAGTGTAATCAAAAGTTACATTAGGGAAGGAGTCACTGGCCTGTTTGGTACGGGCAATAAAGGAGATCCCTAACTGAGCCATGTCTTTGGTAGTGGTATTGCCCTGAGTCATAACTTCATGAAAACGGCCAATAAAGTCATTTATTGCTTCATTTTTATAGCCGTGATTCGGATCCAGCAGGCCGCGGGACAGCATAGCCAGGCGATAGCGCAGACAGGAATTATGTTCTTCATCGCAGAAACCTTCCGGCGGCACCGGATGCAGAGCCATAAATATATGGCGCAGACCAGGGTATTTTTTAATGCTCAGGTATTCAACCCGGGCATCTTCAAAGACTTCGATAGAAATACGCTGAAAAGGGCTGAAGTTATCTGCAAAAACTGCTTCGGTCCAGCGTCTGTGGGCGGCAATATGGGCAATAGTGGCACGATAGCGATCAATACCGCGGATGTCATCCTTGTCGTCATAGACATCAGGAATTCGAATACCCAGGCTATCATAATAGGGTACCGGTTTGCGCAGTTCATCCCAGCCCATAGAATAGGGCACAAAATGGTCGCTGTCTTCCCACAGGCTTTTCAGGTATAAGTTGAGTTTACGTTCATTATCAGAAAACAGGGTACCATGACGTTCACGCTGTAATACCGCACGACTATCGGCAGACTGCAGACTGAAATAATCTTTCTGACGCTCTGGGTGGTTGCGGTAGTTATCTGCACCGTACTGCACCCAGTTACGCAGTCCTTCAATGGAAAGCTGACTCAGGAGGTAAGGGGCATGTTCCATAAATTCCGGCAGACCGGTACTGGAAATGGTGTCAATATGACCATGAATAGAGCGGGTAGTGTTTTTCATCATATCAAAGACTACATCGATATAATGCTGAAACTGTTCTGCACTACCCAGGCGGCGGGCAGCTTCCGGAAGTGACTGCAAAAACAGCAGAATGGCTTTACCATTGGGGGTACGGGACATGTCCCAGACACATTTGGAGATGATATTGAGCATGGTCTCATCAGTATGGCGAACAATCTGCGGCAGTTCCTCCATATAGACCAGTACCGGCTCAAAACCACGACCAATCATACACACTAATGAGGCACCGGACAGGTAGTCTTTTACCCCCTGTTCACTAAAGCTCAGCAGTGCTTCTTCCAGACAGTCGTCAAAGACATTATCAATCTGTTCAAAACTGCATTTTAACTGGATGCGGTAACTTTCCAGTATGGTCATGGTTTCAGTATCAGTCATTACTTATGCTCACCGATTTTTAATAATTTAGCTATTCTGGCTGTTTATTTACAATCAGGCAAAAACACTGTCAATAGCATGATCTAGCGTATCACGGATATCAACATCATTAGTAATAGGGCGAACCAGAGCCATACGGCAGGCTGATTTAGGTGCGATACCCTTGTTCATCAGATTGGCTGCATAAACCAGCAGACGGGTAGAGATACCTTCATCCAGACCATGGCCTTTCAGGTTCCGGGCTGCATGGGCAATTTTAACCAGTTTGGCGGAGGTGTCCGCATCAATGCCGGCTTCCTGTTCCACAATGCTGGCTTCAACCGATGCGTTTGGGTAGTCAAATTCCAGGGCAGAAAAGCGCTGCTTGGTGGATTGTTTTAAATCCTTCATCAGGCTCTGATAACCGGGGTTATAGGAAATCACCAGCTGAAAATCAGGATGAGCTTCAACCATTTCCCCTTTTTTGTCCAGCGGCAGATTGCGGCGATGGTCAGTCAGAGGGTGAATTACAACAGTGGTATCCTGACGGGCTTCAATCACTTCATCAAGATAACAGATGGCGCCGATACGGGCAGCGGTGGTCAGCGGGCCGTCCACCCAGCGAGTACCGTTGGCATCAAGCAGGTAACGACCCACCAGATCAGACGCGGTCATGTCTTCATTACAGGCAACGGTGATCAGGGGTTTGCCCAGTTTCCATGCCATGTGTTCAACAAAGCGGGATTTACCGCAGCCAGTAGGGCCTTTAATCATGACCGGAAGACGCGCATCATAGGCGGCTTCGTATAATTCAATTTCATCTTCCTGCGGCTTGTAGAAGGGTTCGGTGGTTATTTTGTATTGTTCAATATCTTGATCGCTCATGGTCTTTTCCTGCTGGCCAGTTTTATTGTCGAATAATTTTATTTCATCTATCTCTGCATCTGCTATCCTCCAGTAAGCCTTCTGAAACTTTAACAAGGCTTACTGGACATCAGATGTTCTACGGAGAAATGCGCTTAAAATTATTTGGCAATAACACTGATTTTTTAGTGTTTATTGGTGTTCTATAGACAACAAAGCCCCTGAAAACAGAGGCTTTGTCCGCTTAATTAAGCATACACAGGTAATGGTTTACTTGTGAACGCCTAACTTGTCTCTCCAGCCTGGGTACAGAGCGTCTGCATCGTGTTCGAAAGATTCGAAGGCACGGGCAAATTCTTTATGCTCTTTAGCGTACTCAATTGGGTCAGCACCTTGCTTCCAGCAGTCATAAGCCTGACGTAGGGAAATCGCACCTGCCGCAGGGCTGTCGATATGACCATAAGAACCACCGCCAGAGGTGTTAATGACGTTACCGTGACCCAGGTTTTCAAAGAAGCCTGGCAGACGCAGTGCGTTCATACCACCTGAGATAATTGGAGTAGTAGGCTTCATACCATACCATTTCTGGTGGTATACAGGACCCTGACACTCGTCACGCTCAATCATATAGGCAATAATCTTATCAGAAGCATCACCTTCCATCTTACCATAACCCATAGTACCTACGTGGATACCGGAAGCACCCATCAGACGAGACATCTTGGCCAGGATGTATGCGGTATAACCACGCTTGGAAGAAGGAGAAGTAACTGCACCGTGACCGGCACGATGATAATGCAGATATTGGTTAGGATAGTTACGACGTGCAGTAGTAACCATACCTGGACCACCAACATAACCGTCAACCAGGAAAGCAACCTTGTCGGCATCAGGACCAAATGTTTCCAGAACAAAGTCAGCACGGGCACACATTTCATGGTGATCGTCAGCAGTGATGTTAGCAGAGAATAATTTAGCCTCACCGGTTTCATCCTGGGCACGCTTCATAGCATCATAAACCAGAGGAATGACTTTATTCATAGGACAGAAGACCTGGTTACCCTGAGGCTCATCGTTCTTGATAAAGTCACCACCTAGCCAGAACTGGTAGGCTGCTTCAGCAAATGGCTCAGGACGCAGACCTAATTTAGGCTTAATAATGGTACCGGCAATATAACCACCGTTTTCAATTGGACGACCCAGAATACGCCACATATCAGAAATGTCTTTAGCAGGACCATCAAATAACTGCAGCATGCGTGGTGGCACATAAAAGTCAAACATCTGAGCGTTCTTGATGTCACCCATGCCCTGGTTATTACCAATAGCCAGAGTCAGGAAGGAAACGATCATGGCACGACCGTCAATAACGTTACGGTCAAACAGCTCGTTAGGGTATGCAATTTTCATGATGCCTTTGGCTTCATCAATTTCATAAACCAGAGCATCAACACCTTTGGTGAAGTCATCAGTAGTGGATACTTCAACATTGGTACCAGTTGAAGATTCAGCAGCAAAGTGAGCCGCTGCTTCCAGGTAACCATAACCTTCTGCAGGTTCCATAGTATAAGCAACCAGGATGTGCTTGCCGCCAGCTAATAATTCGTCTTCTTTCAGACTTAAATCGGAGTAACGATTTGTTTGGTCTAATAATGCCATTTGTCCGTTTCCTTTAAATGGGGGTTAAAATTTGGTTGTGAGAGGCCTGATTTGTGAATGGAGGAATTTACAAATGAAGTACCCTTACAAACTGTGTAGGGAAATATAATTTAAAACTACTATAAAGTAAAACTTTATTTTTTGATTGTTACCATAAGCTATTGCTTATGATATATTGGGTTTTAGATAAAAATAGTGGAAAAAAGATAATATGAATCTTACTTTTCGACAACTTAAAGTATTTGAGGTGGTTGCCCGACGCCTTAATTTTACCAGTGCCGCTAAGGAGCTGCATTTATCCCAGCCGGCTGTCTCCATGCAGATTAAACAGCTGGAAGAGCAGGCCAATACCCCGTTAATAGAAAAGCTCGGTAAAAAGCTTTACCTGACAGAAGTTGGCAATGAAATGTATAACTACGCCCGCAGCACCATGCAGCAGCTGCTGGATCTGGAAGAAACCATTAGCCAGATGAAAAGCCTGCACAAGGGGCATTTAAAACTGGCGGTAGCCAGTACCGCTAACCATTTTGTGATCCGCATGCTGGCCCGCTTTGCCAGGGTATATCCTAAAATCAGCATTTCTCTGGATGTTACTAACCGTAGTACGCTTCTGGAACTGTTGGAGAAAAATGAGTGTGATCTGGTGGTTATGGGTCGCCCCCCGGAAGGGCATAATCTGACCGCCTGGCCCTTTCTGGAAAATCCTTTAGTGGTGGTGGCTCATCCTGAGCATTATCTGGTGCGGGAAAAAAAGGTAAGTTTAAAGGAACTGGCTCGTGAGGAATTTGTAATTCGGGAACAGGGCTCTGGTACCCGCAGTGCTGTGGAACGGTTTTTTAAAGAGCATAATCTAAAGTTTAAGACCAAGATGGATATGAGTAATAACCGGGCTATTAAACATGCGGCGGAAGAAGGCCTGGGCCTGGCGATTGTCTCCCTGCATACCCTAGAAATTGAACTGCGGGCAAAGACGCTTAATATTATTAATGTAGAAGGCTTTCCAATCTACCGTCACTGGTATGTCGTACAGCGTGAGGGAAAGCGCCTGTCACCTATTGCGAAGGTATTTAAAGACTATATAATGCAGGAAGCAGATGGCCTGATTAAAGATTTTAATTTGCCTATAGGTGAATAGTAGCTAGGTTCAAAAGGACTGCTGTAAGCAGAAAATATAAAAAATAAAACCAGGAAAACGTTTTTATGATCATCCCAGTAATCTTGTCCGGCGGTTCAGGTTCACGTTTATGGCCTATGTCCAGGGAGCTGAATCCCAAGCAGTTTCTCTCCCTCTATGGCGAACATACCATGCTGCAGGAAACCATGACCCGTCTGGAAGGTGTGCCTGAAATGGCGGCACCGGTTATTGTCTGTAATGAGGAACATCGTTTTCTGGTGGCTCAGCAGATGCAGGATATCGGGGTGGCCGTGGATAAGATTATTCTGGAGCCGGTGGGACGCAATACGGCTCCGGCCATTTGTGCGGCAGCTGAATATATTCAGAGTAAAAAAGATTCAGCCGATGATGTTATGCTGGTGTTGTCAGCGGATCATGTCATTAAAAATACTCAGGCTTTTCATAAGGTCATAACGGAAGGCTACGCCATTGCTCAGCAGGGGCAGCTGGTGATCTTCGGTATTGTGCCGCATAAGGCTGAAACTGGTTATGGCTATATTAAGCGTGATGGGAAAATGGAAGGGCGGGAGGCCTGGAAGGTTGCTCAGTTTGTTGAGAAACCGGATCAGGCTAAAGCACAGACCTACCTGAACAGCGGTGAATATTACTGGAACAGCGGTATGTTTATGTTTCAGGCTCAGAACATTATTCAGGAACTGGATCACTATGCCCACGATATTGTGGCGGCCGTTCACCAGGCAGTACTGCATGGCGGCAGTGATCTGGACTTCTGTCGTCTGAATGTGGACGATTTTACCGCCTCCCCTTCGGATTCCATTGACTATGCAGTGATGGAAAAAACCGATAAAGCTATAGTGCTGCCCCTGGATGCCCAGTGGAATGATGTGGGTGCCTGGTCGGCCCTGTGGGAAATTAATGAGCAGGACAGTGACGGCAATGTACTGCACGGGGATGTGCTGAAAATGGATCTCAGCAACAGCTATGTGCATGCAGAAGAACGTATGATTGCCGTGGTGGGCATGGATAATTGTGTGGTAGTGGAAACGGCTGATGCGGTGCTGGTGGCGGATAAAACCCGGGCGCAGGATGTTAAGGAAATTGTTAACCAGCTTAAGGAAGGCAAGCGCGAAGAAGCCCTGCTGCATCAGTGGGTATACCGACCCTGGGGCAGTTACGAAACGCTGGTGGAAATGGAACGTTTTAAGGTTAAGCGTATTACCGTCAATCCCGGTGCCCAGTTATCTCTGCAGATGCATCATCACCGGGCAGAACACTGGGTGGTGGTTAAGGGTACGGCCAAAATTCTGTGTGGTGAAAAAGAATTTGTTATGACGGAAGATCAGTCTAATTATATTCCTTTAGGTACTCAGCATCGCTTGGAAAACCCGGGTGTTATCCCGCTGGAAATCATTGAAATTCAGACAGGCAGTTATCTGGGTGAAGATGATATTGTACGCTTTGAAGATACCTATGGACGTACTGATGTACACTCCTGCCTGGATTCAAAAAAAGATTCAAAATAATGCAGATAACGATTAACGATTTAATGGCTCAAAGTCAGGTTGGCTTTGGTACCAGCGGTGCCAGAGGTCTGGTTAAGGATATGACAGAGCGAGTCTGTTATGCCTATACTCTGGGATTTATCCAGTATTTAAAACAGACCCAGCAACTGACTGAGAATACTCCCATCGCGCTGGCGGGTGATCTGCGTGACAGCACCCCGGCCATTTTAAATGCCTGTGCCAGAGCCATTAAAAACAGCGGTATTAAGATCATAAACACTGGTTTTATCCCGACTCCGGCAGTGGCTCTTTACGGTTTGCAGTATCAGTGCCCGGTTATTATGGTAACCGGCAGTCATATTCCTAATGACCGAAACGGCATCAAGTTTTATAAGCTGGACGGGGAAATCCTCAAAGAGGATGAACGATTAATTAAAGAGCAGCTGATTGATTTACCTGATGCTATGTTTAATGAGCAGGGGCAGTTTGCTGAACTGCTGGATGCCCTGGGTGAAGTGGATAATACGGCTCAGGATGAATATATTGAACGTTACCGGCAACTGTTTTCGGTTAATGCCGTTAGCGGAGAAAAAGCCCTTAGCGGATTAAAAGTAGGGGGTTATCAGCACAGCGGTGTAGCCAGGGATATTCTGCCCGATCTGCTTGAACAGCTGGGTGCCGAAGTCGTAAAACTGGGTTATTCACAGCAGTTTATTCCTGTCGATACAGAAGCCGTACGGGAAGAAGACGTACGGCTGGCTAGGCAGTGGGTGCAGGAATTTCAATTGGATGCCATTGTGTCTACTGACGGCGATGCTGATCGTCCACTGATTGCAGATGAAACCGGCCGTTGGCTCAGAGGGGATATTGCCGGTTTGTTATGTGCCCGCTACCTGCACATTGAACATCTGGTGACACCGGTCAGTTCTAATACCTGTGCGGAAAAATCCGGAGCTTTTACAGAAATCAAACGCACCCGAATCGGCTCTCCCTATGTTATAGAAGCCATGAATCATTATGTGAAAAAGCACTGTGCTGCGGTGGCCGGATATGAAGCTAATGGCGGTTTTCTGCTGGCCACGCCAGTACGTCGGAATAATTATTTATTATCACCCCTGCCGACCCGGGATGCTGTAGTGGTGTTATTAAGCCTGCTCCATGCAGCTGTTGAAAGTCAGTGCAGTCTTTCTGAATTAAGCACTCAGTTACCACAGCGTTTTACCTATAGTGCCCGAATAAAAAACTTTGCAACTGAAAGCAGTCAGAAATTGCTGGAAAAATACACCCGCGGCAGTTATGAACAGAATAAAGCGGCAATAGAGACAGATTTTCCGGTCTTAATTGAAAAGCTGGGCCATATCAGCGCTATTGATACCACCGATGGCTTGCGCATAAACTTTGAAAATGAGGACATTATTCATTTTCGCCCTTCGGGTAATGCCCCAGAGTTTCGATGTTATAGTGAGTCTGATACTGAGGCTAATGCCGCAGAGATTAACCGCATTGCATTGCAGCGGGTTCAGAAATTAGGTTAAAGCAACTGGTCACAGCAGAATGGCTCTGGAATCATTCTAACTTGCACTTCAAAGCAAGCATATTGTTAACCACATCACAAAAATCACATCTGTTTTTTTATTTTGTGTGCTATGTGATTTTCTACAGCATAGACTGACTGTTTGTAACTATATGATAAATAGTCCGACCTGAATAAATCATAGCACATTGATTTATAAAGAAATGTTGGCGAATTATGGGTGTTAAATTTGCAGGTTTTTGGTAAAATAAGTCTTATTACCTTGCAAATTTCCAGACCAAAATGAAGCCAAAGAAACAGCCAAAAATACCTCAGGAAGACCTGTTCAGGATGCGCCTTGAAAACATGCTGGACATAAACCATGAGTTGATTAAGTTATCAAAACACATAGATTGGGAAAGTCCTGATAAAGAATGGGGCGCTCTGTTTGTATCCACTAAAGGTGCTCCTGCCATACGCACTCGATTGATTGCAGGATTGCATTACCTGAAACACCTGCATGATTTATCAGATGAACAGGTAGTAAAAGGCTGGACAGAAAATCCGTACTGGCAGTATTTCTGTGGTGAAGAATACTTTCAGCATAAAATGCCTATACACCCTACGACCATGACCAAATGGCGTAACCGGCCGGGTAAATCAGGCAGTGAAAAATTACTGATTGAAACCATTAAAGCCGGACTAAAGAGTAAAACCATAAAGCCCGGTAGTTTAAAGAAAGTCACGGTAGATACTACCGTACAGGAAAAGAACATCGCTTTTCCAACCGATTCAAAGCTCCTGAACAAAGCCAGAGAAAACCTGGTTAAACTGTCCAAAGAGCACGGTATTAAACTGCGCCAGAACTATAATCGGGTTGGGCCGCAATATGTACTAATGGCCAGTCGTTATGCTCATGCAAAACAATTTAAACGCATGAAGAAAATGAACAATAAACTGAAATCCCGTTTAGGTCGTGTTAAACGGGATATTGAACGACAACTGCCCAACTATTCTGTTGATATTCAGTCTCTGTTTGAAATAGCTCTAAAACAGGCTCAGAAACTGATTGAGCAGGAGCAGCACAGTAAGAACAAGCTTTACAGTTTACATGCACCGGAAGTCGAGTGTATCAGTAAAGGCAAAGCTCATAAGCCTTATGACTTTGGTGTTAAAGCCAGTATCGCGGTAACTAACAAGGAAGGCTTTGTTATTGGTGCTCAAAGCTGTCCGGGCAATCCTTATGATGGACATACCTTGCTGCCACAACTGGAACAGATAAAACAGTTTACAGCCGTACAACCGGAACAATGCTTTGTTGACCGGGGTTATCATGGACATGAAGTAAAAGACACTAAAGTTTTTATCTCAGGTCAGAAGCGAGGCGTTACCCGAAGTATTAAAAAGGCATTAAAACGGCGAAGTGCGATTGAGCCTGAAATTGGTCATATGAAAAACGATGGCCGTTTAGACCGCTGCTACCTCAAAGGTGCAGTCGGTGATGCCATTAATGTGGTTATGGTGGCCGCTGGTCATAACTTAAGAAAGATCCTCAATAAGCTCCGGCTTTTGTGGCTCAAAATTATTTCCGGTTTGATGGGATATTTTATCAAACCAGAACAATCAGCCGCTTTAAACCTGGCTTGATGTCAGACTTAAAACGGTATTATTCAGGTTGAACTAACTACACATATAATCCCCGCTGGACAGTAATATCAGGTCAGTTTTCAGTTGGCAGCTCCGGTTTGCACAGCAGTACTGTCAGTCAGGCTATGCCACAAAGGAAAAATACTAGGCGGGATATTTCTACTGCAATTCTGGGGGTAATACTGGAACAGGAAATCGTTCCGGAGGTGGTAATAACACGAATCCTGCTCAGGCTAAAATTCTGACTGAAGTAAAAATTCCAGCCAGTTTTGCCATGAAAATTAAAATGTCTCTGGCAAGTCGTCAGGGCAGAATAGAATTAGGACCTTACATTGATAACAGCCAGCAGCAGGCTTATCAATTATTAATTTTACCAGAGCAGGGACAGGTTCAGTTACTCAGGGTCAATGCTTATAAAAGTGCAGTCATAGAATCCGCAGCAGCCAGTTTACCATTAAACAAAACACTGACTTTTGAATGGTTAAAGGATAAGGATGGCCTAATGACCGTAGCTTTAAACGGCCAACAGTTATTCCAGGTTACCGATCGTCAATATCAGCAGGCATTTAAAGGCTTTATGCTAAACAATTATGCCAGTACAGTTAACCTGCACTCAGTAAAAATCATGGCACAATAAAAACAACCTTTCTTTACTATAATAGCTACAGAGAATTTAATAAAATTAATCCCAATGCAACTAAAATGTAGTTGCATTGGGATTTTGTTTTTATTATATTGTTAATATGATCAATCAGGGTTTGTAACCAGTGCTATCTGGATAGTGGGCATGGCCAGGCAATGGCCCGGTTATTATAAATGGCTTGAAACCGGTCAGTGGTCTTATCTTAAACTGATGAGACAGTGGACGGCTCTGTTTCTAAAGCTGTTTGGGGATAATCCGGTTTATCTGGCCATAGATGACTCTATCGTGCTGCGTCATTCCAAAAAGGCACCCATGAGTCAGATACACCACCAGCATGGTAATAAAACCAATCTGTCCCGGTATGTCAGAGGGCAATACCGGGTAGCACTGGCTGCGATTGTTAAGCGTTCTGGCTGTAATACGCCTCTGCCATTGTTATTACGTTTAACACCACAGGCCGGTAACAGTGGTAAACTGGTGATTGCCCGAAGTCTTATCCGGGCATTGCTGGAACCGCTAAAAGATAAAGCGCTTACTGTATTGGTGGACAGTTGGTATATGCGCCGTTCTTTTATTGAACCGGTACCGGCTTATAATATGACGGTTATAGGTCAGGTACGAATCGATACCGTATTATATAAACGACCCTGGCAAGGTAAAGGCCGGGGACGACCCGGAAAATATGGGACACGTTATACAAAAGAAGAAATTAAACGGCTGCCTTTAAATAATCTGGGGTATATTATACCTCAATTGCGGGCTATTAAATGTCCGGACCCGGTATTGCGCTTAATTGATAATACGCCCTGGCGAAAGAATACACCCATTACTGCCGGAAGAATACGAATGGGATTGATAAGGTATTTTTCGCAGGTTAGGGTCAGGGACTGGTGGAATGGTAAGTCCCAAAAATTCCAGCCGCCGGATACGGATATTTTAAGGCGATTTGAAGATTTGTTATAAAAACAATTTCAAAACAGCTGGTTACAAACAAATTGTTAAAGAACGTATGAGCGAAACAGGACTCTCAAGGGTGAGTTGTCGCTCTAAACTTTAGTTAATATGAGCAAAAAACAGAAACTCATCAATAAATTACTAATAGCAAAGACATTCAAATGGTCTGAGTTGGCAACACTGTTAAAGTTGCTTGGTTATAAAGAAATTCAGGGTGATGGTTCAAGAGTAAAATTTGATAATGGTGATCCTGATGCTTTAATTAATCTGCATAAGCCTCATCTAGGTAATGAAATGAAAACATATGCAGTAAAACAAGTAAAAGAAAAGCTAAAAAGTGGTGGTTTGATATGAAGTTGTTAAGATATAAAGGCTATTACGGCTCAATAGAAGCCAGTCCGGAGGATAATTGTCTTTATGGAAAGATTGAGTTTATTAGTCCTCTGGTTAACTATGAAGGGGAGACTATAAGTGAATTAAAATCAGCATTTGAAAATGCTGTTGATGATTATATAAAAACCTGTGAGCAGGCTGGACGGGAACCAGAGCAAACAGTTAAAGGTTCCTTTAACGTTCGTATTGGTTCCGAACTACACAAAAAAGCCTTGGTCTGTGCAAAGGATAATAGAATATCACTGAATGATTTTGTAAAAAAATCAATAGAAAACGCAATTCACTGTTAGCCTAAATTGTTAAAGACAGCACCCCCCACAAAACAAACCCTCTTTACTACAACAGCTAAAGAGGGTCTAATAATCTCAACGCTCAACGCTCAACGCTCAACGCTCAACGCTCAACGCTTAATGCCTGAAATGTCGCATCCCCGTAAAGACCATAGCAATACCATGCTCATCCGCGGCATCAATTACTTCTTGGTCACGCATAGAGCCGCCGGGCTGAATCACGGCGCTGATCCCGACTTCAGCGGCAGAGTCCAGGCCGTCACGGAAGGGGAAGAAAGCATCGGAGGCTATGACCGAACCGGCCACTTCCAGATTTTCATCAGCGGCTTTAATACCGGCAATTTTGGCTGAATACACCCGGCTCATCTGCCCGGCGCCGACACCAATGGTCTGTTTGTCACGGGCATAAACAATGGCATTGGACTTAACAAATTTGACCACTTTCCAGGTAAAGATCAGATCGGCTATCTGTTCCGGTGTGGGGACCTTTTTAGTGACTACTTTCAGATCAGCTTCAGTGATCATGCCGAGATCCCGTTCCTGCACCAGCAGGCCGCCATTAACCCGTTTGTAATCCCAGCCGGGTACCGGAGTGTCTGACCACTGACCACAGGCCAGAACCCGAACATTTTTCTTGTCGGCTAGAACGGCTTTGGCCGCTTCATCAATAGCCGGGGCAATGATGACTTCCACAAACTGACGGTCCACAATGGCTTTGGCAGTTTCTGCATTTAATGTTTCATTAAATGCAATGATACCGCCGAAAGCAGAGGTGTGATCAGTCTGAAATGCACGGTCATAAGCTTCAAGCTGGCTAGAACCTAAAGCGACACCACAGGGGTTGGCATGTTTGACAATCACACAGGCCGGGTCTTCATTAAACTGTTTAACACATTCCAGGGCGGCATCAGTATCCGCAATATTGTTATAGGATAATTCCTTGCCCTGGAGCTGGGTGGCCGTAGCGACACAGGCGTCCTGAGGACTGGATTCAACATAAAATGCCGCATTCTGATGGGGGTTTTCACCATAGCGCATCTGCTGGGACTTGTTAAACTGCATACTCCAGGTTTGCGGGAACAGCTCTTTAGTTTGATCATCATAATTAATGGCGCCCAAGTAATTAGCGATATGACCATCGTATTTTGCCGTGTGTTCAAAGGCCTTGACTGCGAGCTGGAACAGGCTCTTTTTAGACAGCTCACTGGCACTGCTCTTCATTTCATCAATAATGCCGTCATAATCTTCTGGGTTAACTACAATGGCTACGCTTTCATGGTTTTTGGCTGCGGCCCGTACCATGGTCGGGCCACCAATATCAATATTTTCTATAGCTGTGGCCAGATCACAATCAGGGTTGGCAACAGTGGACTCAAAGGGGTACAGGTTGACCACAACCATATCGATGGCATCAATGCCGTGTTCCTGCATTACCGCATCATCTACACCGCGACGGCCTAAAATACCGCCGTGTACTTTGGGGTGCAGTGTTTTAACGCGCCCATCCATCATTTCGGGAAAACCGGTATAGTCAGAAACTTCAGTCACCGGAATATTATTATCCTGCAGCAGACTGGCAGTACCGCCGGTGGAAAGAATATTGACCTGCATTTCAGCCAGAGCTTTGGCGAATTCAACAATATTGTCTTTATTTGAGACAGAGATTAATGCGGTTTTAATGACAGCCATTCAGGGACTCCAGTATTAGTTAGTCTAGTACACGGCTGCAGGGCAGACAGTGCAGGATCGGAATATAATAATGGGAAATGCAGCATGAAACAATATAAAAAATTTTGTCGCAGTAGCTAAACAGTAACTACACCGAAAAATACAGATAAAATCAGCTTATCTGGGAATAACGGTTTTTTTAGTCATTAATATTATATTGCTTTAGTTTTTTACGCAGGGTACCTCGGTTGATGCCGAGCATCTGCGCCGCTTTACTCTGGTTACCATCGGTGTGACCTAATACGGTTTCCAGCAGGGGGGCTTCAACCTCCGCCAATACCAGCTGGTATAAATCATTAATACTATGGCCTTCCAGATCTTTAATATAGCTGGTTAATACAGTACGAACACAGTCACGCAGTACAGCAGTATCATTATTATTATTTGTTTCGGTATCTGCAGCAGGGGCAGGCATATCCTTAATATCAGCTAAAACATCTTGTTCAATGGGCATGGACTTAACCTAAAAAATTACGGTGAACCAAAAAGTAAAATAGTCTTGCGAGGAGATGTCTATTATAGACTTAAATTGTTCTTAAGGTGTCAGAAATTTCTCACATTTAAAAGCAATTTTGGTTTTTTTGACTTTTATCATAAACGGTGAAAATAAATTGATTTCAGGCCTGATGTTTTCGTAAACCGGTTGAAGTGCTATCTGAGAAAAAATTCCTGACCATTATATATTGTTCCTGGGCCTGATTTATCTGATTAATCTTCCGCCAGAAAGTATTGCCCTCAGGTAAGGGTTTTATAATGGCTGCTATATGTTTACGGGCAATTCTCAGGCCGTGGGACTCGCCATAAAATTCATATAATTCGGTTAGTAAATTGAGCAGGATTTGTCCCCGTTCAGCAAAATCAGGTTCACTCAGATGCTGGCCGGTATTCAGATAATGGTTGATATCGGCAAAGATCCAGGGGGTGCTTAATGCTGTGCGTCCAATCATAACGGCATCAGCCCGGGTGTAGTTAAGAACAAATTCGGCTTTTTCAGCACTGTCTATATCACCATTGGCAATAATCGGCAGGCTGACAGCCTGTTTAACCTCTTTAATAGTATCGTATTCAGCTTGGCCCTTATAGCCGCAGGCACGGGTTCGGCCGTGAATGGTCAGCGCCTGTATACCGCTTTGTTCTGCTATATGAGCAATGTTCAGGGCATTTTTACTATGAGGATCCCAGCCGGTGCGAATTTTAAGCGTCACAGGTACAGATACGGCCTGTACAACGGTACTTAGAATATCTCTGACCAGCGGCTCATTTTTTAACAGGGCGGAGCCGGCTGCTATATTGCAGACTTTTTTGGCAGGACAGCCCATATTGATGTCAATAATATCGGCACCATGCTCAACATTAAAGCGGGCTGCTTCGGCCATCTGCTGCGGATCGGTACCCAGGATCTGAACATTCACGGGAGCATGTTCGCCCTGATGGTTTAAGCGGGAACGGGTTTTTAAGGTATGCTGAAATTCGGCTTTGGAAGTAACCATTTCGGATACGGCCAGAGCGGCACCCATTTTACGGCATAGCTGACGAAAGGGTTTGTCGGTGACTCCGGCCATGGGGGCCAGAATAACCGGTGGTTGGGTGCTTGGTTGCGGTGCCTGGATAGGCCAGGAGCCGATATTCATAAACAATTCAATAGAAGGTTATAAATAATTAAACTGGAAACTCAGTAAGGCACCCGGATCGGGATCAACAATTTCCAAGTCTATTTTCTCAGTCTGATTGGGTTTAATTCCAGCTATATAGGAAATATTGCTATTAAGATATTCATCAGGCCTGAACTGTCTGCGGGCAATAATTTCACTCCGGGGATTGGAGAATATGACTTCCAGAACAGGGAATTGCTGGGTAAAGTCAGCCTTGTTTCTAAAGCTTAACTGGATCTCCAAGGCATCTTTAACTGAGGTGTGAGTGTGTACATCATGGTTAATGGTAATGATTTTATCCGGGGCTTTTCTTAAAGGCAGAACACAGCCGGTAATGGGGCAAAGTGTTTCCAGAAAAGACCGGTAATCAGGGTTATCTGCCAGCTGCATACTATTAAAATGCAGGTACTGGGCGGCCAGCAGCAATAGCATGAGCAGGGTGGCAAATAGCCAGCCGAACAGGCTTGCCGGAGAACCTGATTTTGCGGCGTTCTGATTTAGAAAAGAAGGCACAACTTCTTCTTCAACAACAGGAACGGCCGTACTCTGGGTGATTTCGGCTACTTCATGTTCGGCAGTGTCTTCAAAATCATTGTCAGTGCTGTCAGGCTTTGTTTTAGATTCTGTTTCAGTGCGGGTTTGACTATCCTGAGTATTGAATTCCTGTTCCAGCTGATCCAGTTCAGCCAGAATATCATCACCGTTATCCAGCTCATCATCCAGTGAAATGTCTTCACTGGATAAGCTTTTGTTGATGTCATTTAATTCATCAATCAGGTTTTCAGGCGCAATATCTTCATGCTGCTGGGTTTCAATCAGGCTTTGCAGAATATCAATGTCACTTTCATCAACCGGTACCGTAGTATGGCCGGCGGCAGAATGATTGACAGGTTCTTCGTCCAGTTGTTCTGAGAAATCCACCAGTTCTAGTTCATCTTCAAGGGCAGACAGTTCAGGATTTTCTGTTTCATCGCTCTTAATGTTTTCCGGAGCCTCTGACTTTTCCTGTTCCTGGTCTTCTTCCCTGGTACTCAGGTTGTTCTGTATTTCGGGTTCGGCCTCTGTAGTTTCGGATACCTCGGTATCTGCATAAGGTGACAGTGATTCAACAGGTTCAATCGTATCTGTAGTTTCAGCTTCAATATTGTTAACTTCCAGAGACTGCTCTTCAGCTATGATGTCCTGTGCTTCAGCAGACAAGCGGCTCTGAATTTTGTCATTATCGTTTTCAAAACGGGTTTCTGATAATTTTTCAGTTTCAGTTTCAGTTTCAGAAACAGGTGCTTGGGGTTCAGGGGGAGTAACTGCAGTTTCAGTGGGTTGTAATGATATAAATGGGCTTTCTGTTTTAGGGGGCTGACGTTCAAAGCCTACAGATTTACGGGCATTTTTTAATTCCTGAGTGGTAGCGGACAGGGATGCGGCAATGCGCTCCATTTTTTCCTTGATATCAATACTGGCCAGAGGTGGAGTATAGGTTGTCTGGGAAATATCGTCTGTAGTTTCTTCGGGCTCTGCATTGGCTTCCGTGGTTTCTGCTTCATCTGTGCTATGCTCTGGTGATGTAGCCTCGGTCTCCTGAGGAATTGTTTCTTCCGCTTCCGGTGCTGGTTCAGTTTTAGTCTCTATTATGGGTGTTTGCTGTTCTTCAGGGATACTGACGGCGCTTTCAAGTTGTGGAGAGTCCGATTCTTCATCATTGTTGTACAGGTTTTCCAGTGCATTAAATACATGATCACATTTACCGCAGCGAACTTTACCATTGGCAATATCAAGGTATTCCTGAGTAATGGAAAAATGGGTATTGCAGTTAGGACAATGAGTGTACATCGGGCGATAGTTATCCTTAAAAAAAGTTCTTTATAAAAAAGATCTGTAAGGCATTCTGGAATTATAGTTCAGAAAATTATGATTTAACCTATTAATCTTAACACTTTTTAATAAAATTGGAAGTAGGAAAAACTGTAAACTTTTATTTAGTTCAACCTGAATAATACCGTTTTAAGCCTGACATCAAGCCAGGTTTAAAGCGGCTGATTGTTCTGGTTTGATAAAATATCCCATCAAACCGGAAATAATTTTGAGCCACAAAAGCCGGAGCTTATTGAGGTTCTTTCTTAAGTTATGACCAGCGGCCACCATAACCATATTAATGGCATCACCGACTGCACCTTTGAGGTAGCAGCGGTCTAAACGGCCATCGTTTTTCATATGACCGATTTCAGGCTCAATCACACTGCGCCGTTTTAATGCCTTTTTAATACTTCGGGTAACGCCTCGCTTCTGACCTGAGATAAAAACTTTAGTGTCTTTTACTTCATGTCCACGATAACCCCGGTCAACAAAGCATTGTTCCGGTTGTACGGCTGTAAACTGTTTTATCTGTTCCAGTTGTGGCAGTGGAGTGTGTCCATCATAAGGATTGCCCGGACAGCTTTGAGCACCAATAACAAAGCCTTCCTTATTAGTTACCGCGATACTGGCTTTAACTCCAAATTCATAAGGCTTATGAGCTTTGCCTTTACTGATACACTCGACTTCCGGTGCATGTAAACTGTAAAGCTTGTTCTTACTGTGCTGCTCCTGCTCAATCAGTTTCTGAGCCTGTTTTAGAGCTACTTCAAACAGAGACTGAATATCAACAGAATAGTTGGGCAGTTGTCGTTCAATATCCCGTTTAACACGACCTAAACGGGATTTCAGTTTATTGTTCATTTTCTTCATGCGTTTAAACTGTTTTGCATGTGCATAACGACTGGCCATTAGTACATATTGCGGCCCAACCCGATTATAGTTCTGGCGCAGTTTAATACCGTGCTCTTTGGACAGTTTAACCAGGTTTTCTCTGGCTTTGTTCAGGAGCTTTGAATCGGTTGGAAAAGCGATGTTCTTTTCCTGTACGGTAGTATCTACCGTGACTTTCTTTAAACTACCGGGCTTTATGGTTTTACTCTTTAGTCCGGCTTTAATGGTTTCAATCAGTAATTTTTCACTGCCTGATTTACCCAGCCGGTTACGCCATTTGGTCATGGTCGTAGGGTGTATAGGCATTTTATGCTGAAAGTATTCTTCACCACAGAAATACTGCCAGTACGGATTTTCTGTCCAGCCTTTTACTACCTGTTCATCCGATAAATCATGCAGGTGTTTCAGGTAATGCAATCCTGCAATCAATCGAGTGCGTATGGCAGGAGCACCTTTAGTGGATACAAACAGAGCGCCCCATTCTTTATCAAGACTTTCCCAATCTATGTGTTTTGATAACTTAATCAACTCATGGTTTATGTCCAGCATGTTTTCAAGGCGCATCCTGAACAGGTCTTCCTGAGGTATTTTTGGCTGTTTCTTTGGCTTCATTTTGGTCTGGAAATTTGCAAGGTAATAAGACTTATTTTACCAAAAACCTGCAAATTTAACACCCATAATTCGCCAACATTTCTTTATAAATCAATGTGCTATGATTTATTCAGGTCGGACTATTTATGTGAGCTTGTTTATATGTGTTTGGTCAGAACACCTGGATCTGGAGATTAAGTTAAGACACTTCTTTCTTTGTTCCGCTAATGTGGATCCAGTCACCTTCCTGCTCAATTTCATCCAGTTCAAACCATTTTTTATAGCAGGAGGCGACTTTATCAGCCTGTTCTGCCAAGATCCCGGACAGTACAATATGGCCTCCGGGCAGGACATGAGCAGCCAGTATAGAAGAGAGTTCCATTAAGGGAGCTGCCAGGATATTGGCCAGCAGGAGGGGGCATTGCAGATCAGGGTGTTTTTTATTAAATTCGTTAACTGACAGAGTTTCAATCTGGTTCTGTACCTGGTTTTTTTCTGCATTAGCCTGGGTGGCAATCAGGGCCTGTGGATCCAGATCAACTGCATAGACTCGTTGTGAACCCAGCAGGCTGGCGGCAATACCCAGAATGCCGGAACCACAGCCGTAATCAATGACATCAACAGGCTGATGAAAATGTTGATCCAGCCATTTTAGGCACAGGGATGTGGTAGGGTGGGTGCCAGTACCAAATGCCATGCCGGGATCCAGCATAATATTGACGGCATCAGGCTGGGGTGGTTCATGCCAGCTGGGGCAGATCCACAGGCGTTCTCCGAAGGGCATGGGTTTAAAATTATCCATCCATTCACGGATCCAGTCCTTGTCTTCCAGTGGATTAAGGGTGTAATTGGGAAGGGAGCCGAAGCCCTTTTCTATGCTTTTAAGTACGGCATCCATATCAGCATCGGCTTCAAACAGGCCGGTCAGCAGCAGTTCTTTCCACAGGGGAGTACTGCCGGGAGGTGGCTCAAAGATAGGTTCATCATGGGCATCCTGCATAGTCACGGCTGAAGCACCTGCCTGGGTTAGTAACTCAGACAGTTGCTCGCTATTACTATGGGTTGCTTCAAGGGTCAGCTGCAGCCAAGGCATGGGGCAGTGGTTTGTTAAAAAAACCGGGCCTACAGGCCCAGTTTTTTCTCAAGATAATGAATATTGGTACCACCGGCTTTAAAGGCATTGTCAGAAATAATGTCCTTTTGCAGATCGATATTGGTTTTAATACCGCCGATGACCATTTCATTGAGCGCTGTGTCCATACGGGCAATGGCAATATCACGAGTATTGCCGTAAGTAATTAGCTTGCCGATCATGGAGTCATAATACGGTGGTACCGTATAACCGCTGTAAATATGAGAATCGACCCGTACACCGGGGCCGCCCGGAGCATGATAGGTTTCAATGGGGCCGGGAGACGGCATAAAGGTTTTTGAATTCTCAGCATTAATACGGCATTCAATGGCATGGCCTGATATTTTGATGTCCGTCTGGGTAAAGCTCAGAGGCAGGCCGGCGGCGACCCTTAACTGTTCCCGTACCAGATCCACACCGGTAATAAATTCGGTTACCGGATGTTCGACCTGTAGACGGGTGTTCATTTCAATAAAGTAGAATTCACCGTTTTCGTATAAAAATTCAAAGGTACCGGCACCGCGGTAACCAATTTGACGACAGGCTTCAGCACAGCGCGAACCGATAAAATTACGGACTTCATCGGTAATGCCTGGAGCTGGGGCTTCTTCGACGACTTTCTGGTGGCGTCGCTGCATGGAGCAGTCACGTTCTCCCAGATGTACAGCATTGCCGTGTTCATCAGCAATAACCTGGATTTCGACATGGCGCGGTGTTTCCAGGTATTTTTCCATATACACTTCATCATTGCCGAAAGCGGCTCCCGCTTCGGTTTTGGTCAGGGAAATGGCATTAAGCAGTGCGGCTTCAGAGTGCACCACCCGCATGCCACGACCACCGCCGCCGCCGGAGGCTTTGACAATAACCGGGTAACCGATTTCACGGCCGATACGCATGTTTTCATCGGGGTCATCCCCTAAAGCACCGTTAGATCCGGGTACTGTCGGTACTCCGGCCTTGATCATGGCTTTAATGGCTTCGACCTTGTCACCCATGGTACGGATGGATTCGGGACACGGGCCGATAAAGACAAAGCCGCTTTGTTCAACACGCTCGGCAAAATCTGCGTTTTCTGATAGAAAACCATAGCCGGGGTGAATGGCTTCAGAATCCGTTACTTCAGCTGCGCTGATCAGGGCCGGAATATTCAGGTAGCTGTCTGTTGACGGTGCCGGACCGATACAGACCGATTCATCCGCCAGGATCACGTGCTTGAGGTTTCTGTCTGCCTCTGAATGAACCGCAACGGTTTTAATACCTAATTCACGGCAGGCACGCTGGATACGCAGTGCAATTTCTCCGCGATTGGCAATTACTATCTTCTCAAACATCTGAGGGTTCCATGTGTATAAATTGGATTGTTACAGGGCCGTATCAGTGTGACGGCCGTATTAACAAACCATCTGCATTATTGAACAGAATTATTCAATAATGCAGATGGTTTGCCCGTATTCTAGCGGTTCGCCGTTTTCAACGCAGATTGACTTAACGGTACCACTGACGTCGGCTTCAATCTGGTTAAGCAGCTTCATGGCTTCAATAATACAGATAGTATCGCCTTTGTTTACATGCTGCCCGACTTCAATAAAGGGGGCTGCACCGGGTGATGGGGCGCTGTAGTATGTACCGACCATAGGGGCTTTAACTTCATGACCGGTGGGCGCTTCAGTAGCGGCCGGAGCCGGTATTTCAGCGGCTGCCGGTGCTGCCGGGGCAGGTGCCTGCATCATGGCATATTCCTGGGAAGGCATCATGGCGGGTGCCGGGCTGTGACGGGAAATACGTACCGATTCTTCACCTTCGTGTATTTCAATTTCCGCAACTCCGGATTCGTCCAGCAGTTCAATGAGTTTCTTAATTTTACGGATGTCCATAACTTAAACCTTGGTTTAATATGTTGAGTCTATGAGGCTAATAGCTAATTTAAAAGCAGTATCAGCCCCTGTTTATCAGGTTTGTTCTGCCAGATGGGCAAAAGCATACTGTAAAGCCAATTCATACCCTTTCGGCCCGAGGCCGCTGATCACGCCAATAGCTATATCAGAGAAAAAAGACTGGTGGCGAAAAGCCTCTCTTTTATAGACATTGGACAGGTGCAGTTCAATAAAGGGGATACTGACACCCAGCAGCGCATCTCTTAAAGCCACACTGGCGTGGGTAAAGGCGGCCGGGTTAATAATAATAAAATCGGTACCATTGTTATAAGCCTTATGAATAGCATTAATCAGTTCAGATTCTGCATTGCTTTGTAGGCATTCAAGTTTATGCCCCGCAGTCTGAGCCTGTTGGGTTAAAGTACTATTGATATCATCCAGAGACTGGTGGCCGTAATGAGCTGGTTCCCGGGTACCTAAAAGATTTAGGTTTGGACCATTTAATACGAGTATTTTAGCCATCTCAAAAAACCTGAAGACTTATAAAATGAGAATGGACGTTAATTCTTGCCGCGATCTTGCTTGCTTTTGATGCTATATGATAGCTATTCGTATTATCCATAAGAATCTTTTCAAAACAGACCTGAAACAGGGCGATTATCGCAACAATCTATCCAAATTTTCAATTATTGTGCAATATAAGCCTGCTTTTGTCCAGTGAAAATAGCAAATTTATATAAACTTACCCTGTTCGCAACAAATACCGGCATAATGACAGCAAAATTAGTAAATAACGAAGAATTAATTTAAGGGTTTACCCGTATTATAGCAATGGTTTAATAATACTGAGCAATTTTGAAAGGGTCATTAAGCCGCCGGCTCGATAACGGATAATGCCATTTTTATCAATAATAATGGTATAGGGTAGGGCACCGGTCTGATTACCGTATTGATAGGAAATTTTCATGGCACTGTTTTCACCCACCAGAATAGGGTAGGGTACTTTAAACTGCTTAACAAACTTAGCTACTTTATGGCGGTCATCTGTGCCGACCCCGACAATAACCAGTCCCTGATCACGGTATTGCTGATAAACAGCTACAAAATCTGGTATTTCCCGTCGACAGGGAGGACACCAGGTGGCCCAGAAATTAAGCACCACCACCTTGTCATTCCACTGAGAAAAATTCTGGATATTGCCCTGTAAATCAGGCAGGCTGAAATTTTGCCGTTTAAGAACATGGCTTTTGCTGATAACTTCTGTCTGTCCAGTGTCTTTACTGGAAAAGTCGCTGTAGGACAGCCATATTCCACCAAGTATAAGTACCAAGGCAAAAGCAAAAACAGGTTTATTCATAATGTAGATTTTTTATAAGGCTGTCCGGGTTAAGGCTACTGACTGGAAAAACGTTTAACATGTTCAGCAAATGCATCGCCGTCCTTATAACCGACAACTCTGAAATTACGGTTTTCTCTTGAAGCCGGATCAAAAAACAGAATAGCCGGCGGAGCCGGTACCTGAAAATGTTTCAGTAATGCCTCATCAACAGTATCCATTTCCGTTACATCAGCCTGTAATACTACAAAATTATTCAGAGCATTAATAACCTTTGGTGATTTAAAGGTCGTGTTTTCCATGCTTTTGCAATAAGTACACCAGTCGGCATAAAAATCCAACATCACCCGTTTGTTCTGCGCTTTGGCCTGAGCTAGCTTTTTATTCAGATCTTCTACTGACTTAATGCGCTCGAAACTGACATGCCAGGGAATAGCCGGCTGGCCGGGCATTGTGCTGCTATAACCCATGTGTCCCTGCAGGGGGCGTAAATAATCGGTATTACCGCTGGAGGCACCGACAATCATGACACTGGCATAAAGCATCATAATCAGGCCTAAAGACTTCCACAGCTTGCCCCAGCCGGTAGTATTTTCATGAACAGGGGTCAGTGCACCCATATAGACACCGGAGGTAAAGATCAGGACCGCCCACAGCCAGATAATAACAATTTCCGGCAATACCCGCTCCATCATCCAGATGGCCACGGCCAGCATGCTGACCCCAAATACCGCTTTCACAGTATCCATCCAGATACCAGCACGAGGCATAAGTTTACCGGCTGAGGTACCGATAATAATCAGTGGTACACCCATTCCCAGACTCATAACAAACAGAGCGCTGCCGCCGAGCACCGGATCACCGGTCTGGCTGATAAACAGTAAAATACCCATTAACGGAGGAGCCATACAGGGACCGACAATAAGTGCTGATAACACCCCCATAATAGCCACCCCGATTAAGGTGCCGCCCTGCTGTTTATTACTGAATTCTGATAGTTTGGACTGTATAGAAGAAGGCAGCTGCAGGTTATAAAAGCCGAACATGGACAGCGCCAGAGCAATAAATACCAGAGAAAAACCGGTCAGCACCCAAGGGTTCTGGAACAGCACTTGGAAGTTGGCACCGGAAATACCGGCAATCACACCCACAATGGTATACACCACGGCCATGGACAGCACATAGACTACGGACATGACAAAGGCCTTGCTGCCGGCACTGCTGCCCTGACCGGCAATAATACCGGACAGGATTGGGATCATGGGAAATACACAAGGAGTAAAGGCCAGGCCCAGGCCAATGGCAAAAAAGGTTAACAGGGCAAGAAAGGTGTTTTCCGAACTCAGCAGTCCGGCCAGGGCATTCTGTTCAGACTGTACCTGAGCTTCATTCTTAGAAACAGGGTTTTTAACAACAGATTTGACTATGTTTTTAACCGGAACGGTATTATTGGAAATGGCTGAAAAACCGGAAATATCCAGCTCAACGGTTTTGGTGATTTTAGGGTAGCATACACCGGATTCAGCACAGCCTTGGTAACTGACTTTAACAGCTAAAGGCTGGGAAGGATCGCCCTTACCGGCAATGGGAATATACAGCACCAGATCGTGGGCATAAACCTCATAATCACCTAGGTATTCATCACTTTTCTGTTTATCGGGCGGGTACTTTATTTCTCCAATGGAAAAGGTATTATCGCCAACCACTTTAAATTTAAACTTGTCTCTGTACAGATAGTACTTGTCTGCAATGGCCCAGATGGCCTGCAGGTGATTCGGTTTGTCAGGATTGACAGAAAGGGAAAATTTAAAGGCTTCTTCAGGGCTGAGCAATTCGTCCCCCGGCAGAGCTTCATCAGAGCCCAGATTAGCCAGCTCATTTAAAGGGGGCGGAGCACTGGCAGCGGGTTTAACCTTTTCAGTTACAGGCTTCTTAGCAACTGGAGCTGGTTGTTTAAAGTGAACAGCCTGTTTTAACGGTGGGTAGCAGATACCACCGGCTGCACAGCCCTGAGTTTTGGCTAGTAAGGTTAAGGCTGCGCCTTTTTCCTTATCAGAGCTGAAGGGAATTTTAGCAATTAATTCATGTTTATAGACCTGAATCTTGCCGAAATAAGGGGCATCCTTGGTCTCACTGGGTGACAGTTTTACTTCGCCAATGCTCAGGCTGCCATCCTTTGGTTTAAAGGCAACCTTGTCTCGGTACATATAATAGTCATCAGCAATTTTCCAGCGTACTTCCAGTTGATTACCATCAGGACTAGTGATTACTTTGGCAGGCTGAAGCTGAAAAGCCTGTTCCGGCTGCAGAAAATCGTTTTCTGCCCAGCTGCAGGCGGAACTCACAACAAGGAGCAGAAACAAAATAAAACGTATTGATGACATATTAAAGAACCACTTTTATTAGTTGTTATATTGAGTTTTTATAATTATTTCGTAAAGGGCATCTCAGGCTTATCCATAAGCGAACTGATTCAGGATAGTTATTTTATACTATTTTCCAGCCAATTAAGATATTCCAGTAAACCACTACTTATGTCCAGTGCAATAATCTCCGGCACTTCATAAGGATGCAGTGATTTTATCACCTTTTCCAGTACCGGATATTTCTCCTTACTGGTTTTAATCAGCAGCATATTTTCTCTGGCTGATTCCACATTATCCTGCCACTGATACACCGAATAAACCGGAGGCATAACATTCACACAGGCCGCCAGCCTTTGTGCCACAATATTTTCTGCAATACTAATGGCATTCTCTTCGCTGGGGCTGGTACATAAAACCAGCTGAAACTGCTGTTCCGCTGTGTTATCTTGTTGTGACATAAAAAAGCCCTTCTGCCCTATTAATACCTTAAAGTAGCAGGATTTTATGTTACCTCCGGGTGTTTAGCAAATACATATCTGTCTAAAGTTTAGAGTTTCAGCTCCCCCAAAAAGGAGAATCATTTAAAATTTATTGATTACCTCAGTTAACCGATAGTCCGTAACAGGAACCGTGTATCCCTTGCTAAAGCCGCCGTGAATCCATCCATGGATGCTTTTCGACAGCCTCCCTGCTGTCGAAACTTCATCAAGGGACACCTGGCCCCTGTTACTCCGAGGTAAACAAAATAATTCAGTAAAAACAGGAAAAAAATGTAAAAAAAAGCAAAAAACAGTTGACAAAAATTCGGCAGCATTGCTGCTTCTTAAAAGAGCTATCTTTTAAGAAGCGGCCTTCAGTAAGAAAAAACAAACTTCTGGAGGTCGCAATGCACACCAAAGGATACAGCAATATCCCCGGTGAACTGTTTTATTACATAACATTTTTAACCCGAGCGCTACCCCTTAGGAGCGCAAAAACCTTTATTGAGTTACTAATGGGCAGTTTATTAACTCAATCAGGGTTTGTAACCAGTGCTATCTGGATAGTGGACATGGCCAGGCAATGGCCCGGTTATTATAAATGGCTTGAAACCGGTCAGTGGTCTTATCTTAAACTGATGAGACAGTGGACTGCCCTGTTTCTAAAGCTGTTTGGGGATAATCCGGTTTATCTGGCCATAGATGACTCTATCGTGCTGCGTCATTCCAAAAAGGCACCCATGAGTCAGATACACCACCAGCATGGTAATAAAACCAATCTGTCCCGGTATGTCAGAGGGCAATGCCGGGTAGCACTGGCTGCGATTGTTAAGCGTTCTGGCTGTAATACGCCTCTGCCATTGTTATTACGTTTAACACCACAGGCCGGTAACAGTGGTAAACTGGTGATTGCCCGAAGTCTTATCCGGGCATTGATGGAACCGCTAAAAGATAAAGCGGTTACTGTATTGGTGGACAGTTGGTATATGCGCCGTTCTTTTATTGAATCGGTACAGGCTTATAATATGACGGTTATAGGTCAGGTACGAATCGATACCGTATTATATAAACGACCCTGGCAAGGTAAAGGCCGGGGACGACCCGGAAAATATGGGACACGTTATACAAAAGAAGAAATTAAACGGCTGCCTTTAAATAAGGAAACCGTACACCTGTATGGACGTGAACAGCAGGTTAATTACCGAACAGCGGTGGCTAAAGCACGCTTTCTGAATGGTCAGTCGGTATGCTTTGTCTGGTGTGAGTTTGAGGACTCTAAAGGGAAAAAAGACCACGTTTATTACTGTCAACAGATATGCAGTTAAGTGGTCTGGATATTATTGTCGCTTATGAAAAGCGCTGGTCGATTGAGCCCTTGTTCAATCAGTTAAAAAATGACTGGGGCATGAAACAGACCTGGCAGAAAACCCGGAAGGTGTTACATCGATGGGTACACATTATTGCTCTGGGGTATATTATACCTCAATTGCGGGCTATTAAATGTCCGGACCCGGTATTGCGCTTAATTGATAATACGCCCTGGCGAAAGAATACACCCATTACTGCCGGAAGAATACGAATGGGATTGATAAGGTATTTTTCGCAGGTTAGGGTCAGGGACTGGTGGGATGGTAAGTCCCCAAAATTCCAGCCGCCGGATACGGATATTTTAAGGCGATTTGAAGATTTGTTATAAAAACAATTTCAAAACAGCTGGTTATAAACAAATTGTTAAAGAACGTATGAGCGAAACAGGACTCTCAAGGGTGAGCTGTCGCTCTAAACTTTAGATACCTGTATTCAATAATTTGACCTTACTATGTATTATAGGTTCATTACAGGCCGGAATGTTTTAAATAAAATTAAAAATACCAATTTAACCAGTTAAAAATTTACTTCGTGATTAAAAAAGAGAGACCGTAAAATGCCATTAGAAATAGAAAGAAAATTTCTGGTTTCAGGCGATGCCTATAAACAGGATGCAGTAAAGCAGGTTCATATTGTCCAAGGATATTTGTCAACAGTGCCAGAGCGTACAGTTAGAGTACGAATTAAAGATGATACCGCTTATCTGACCATAAAAGGCAAAGCCAATGCATCGGGTGCCACCCGCTACGAATGGGAAAAAGAGATACCGGTTGCAGATGCTCAGGATTTGCTAAAGCTTTGTGAAAACGGATTTATTGATAAAACCCGTTTTCTTGTTAAGTCCGGTAAACATACTTTTGAAGTGGATGAGTTTTATGGTGACAATGAGGGGCTGGTGGTTGCCGAAGTGGAACTTGATTCAGAAGATGAGACATTTACCAAACCATCGTGGCTGGCAGAAGAAGTGACAGGGCAGAGCAAATATTATAATGCGATGTTAATGGTTTGCCCATATAAAAATTGGTAATATATAAACTAAGACGGAAATTAATTGTCTTAATCTGGACAGTCTTTCAACCATTTGTAATGACACTATACAATTTATCCCCAGGTTTTAAAAAATAACTATGCCCCCTTTATTCTTTTTTTTACTGCTGTTTATCGGCATCCCCCTGGTAGAAATCTATCTGCTGATAGAAGTCGGGGGAATTATCGGTGCTTTCCCGACCGTGCTTATGGTGGTGTTTACTGCAGTACTAGGCGTAACCCTGATTCGGATACAGGGCTTTTCCACTCTGCAGAAAGCCCAGATGAATATGAACCATGGCCAGCTTCCAGCCATAGAAATGCTTGAAGGCGTCATGCTGTTCTTTGCTGCCATCTGCCTGCTCATGCCCGGCTTCTTTACAGACACCATCGGCTTCTTATTACTGATCCCCCCCCTGAGACGCTGGCTGGCAAAACAGATAATCGCCAGCTCCTTATTAAGAGCACAGGATGATTACTTTGAAGGAGAGTACGAAGATCTGATTCCCGAACAGCAACATGAGAGAAATCAGGCAAAAATCCAGCAGGTAAGAATTATTGAAGGCAAGGCGGAAGATAAAGAATAAGGGGCATGTTGGTAGCACAAACCTGCTCTTCTCCCCACTCCACACCAAATATATTTTATTACACTATCCTGAACGTTTAAACTCGAGCCTCAGGAAGGCAATGGCTTATTCCAAAGTTTCGACAGCATGGACGCTGTCGAAAAGCCTCCATGGATGGATTTACGGCGTCTTTGGAATAAGCCATTGCCTTCCTGAGGCGGAACTTACAATATAAAAAGAGAAATTTCATAAATTTTTGCAACTTTTTTTTAAAAAAATACTTGAAATAAAATACCCCGTCCCAAATTACAGGACATAAGATTAGATTCCGGATTTCTTTTAAGAGTATTCGGTTTTTTTTACAATGATATTTAGCACTCCGCCATGGAGAGTGCTAAAAATTCTTAAGGAGAAATAGCAAAGTGAATATTCGCCCACTTGGTGATCGCGTAGTAGTGCGACGTCTAGAAGAAGAAACAAAAACCGCTGGTGGTATCTACATCCCGGATTCAGCCGCAGAAAAACCTTCCGAAGGTGAAGTCGTTGCCGTTGGTAATGGCCGTACAGCCACAAATGGTGACCAGATTGCCATGGAAGTTAAAGCCGGTGACAAGGTTATTTTCGGTAAATATTCCGGTAACGAAGTTAAAGTCGGTGATGAAACTTTACTGATTATGCGTGAAGAAGACATTCTAGCTGTTGTTGAATAAACAGGCACTGCAGAAATCTTTTCACCAGAAAACTAATTTTTAACTTTAATCTTAATTATATAGCTAAGTTAAAACACAAAAGAATTATTGAGGTATAAAACATGCCAGCTAAAGACGTAAAATTTGGTGATGACGCGCGTCATCTTATGGTTGCCGGTGTCAATACACTGGCCAATGCAGTAAAAGTAACATTAGGCCCGAAAGGCCGTAATGTCGTTTTGGATAAAGCCTTTGGTGCGCCCACCATTACTAAAGATGGTGTCTCCGTAGCCAAGGAAATTGAACTGGAAAACAAGTTTGAAAACATGGGTGCCCAGATGGTTAAGGAAGTCTCTTCCCAGACATCTGATGTTGCCGGTGACGGTACCACTACGGCTACCGTACTGGCTCAGTCTATCCTGAACGAAGGTTTAAAAGCGGTTGCCGCCGGTATGAATCCCATGGATCTGAAACGCGGTATTGATAAAGCCGTAGATGCAGCCGTTGCCGAAATTGAAGGCATGGCCAAGCCCTGTGAAGACTCTGAAGCCATTGCTCAGGTCGGTTCCATTTCTGCCAACTCCGATGAAAGTATTGGTAAAATCATTGCCGATGCAATGGAAAAAGTTGGTAAGGAAGGCGTTATTACCGTTGAAGAAGGTTCTGCTCTGCATAACGAACTAGATGTAGTAGAAGGTATGCAGTTTGACCGCGGTTACCTGTCACCTTACTTTGTTAACAACCAGGACAGCATGACAGCGGATCTGGAATCACCTTATATCCTGTTACACGACAAGAAAATCTCCAATATCCGTGACTTACTGCCCGTACTGGAAGCCGTAGCCAAGTCTGGTAAGCCATTATTTATAATTGCTGAAGACATTGAAGGCGAAGCTCTGGCGACTCTGGTGGTTAACAATATGCGCGGTGTGGTTAAAGTCACTGCGGTTAAAGCCCCTGGTTTCGGTGATCGCCGTAAAGCCATGCTGCAGGATATTGCTATCCTGACTGGCGCGACTGTAATCTCTGAAGAAGTCGGCCTGAGCCTGGAAGGGGTTACTCTGGATGACCTGGGTACCGCCAAGCGCGTACAGGTTGGTAAGGAAAACACCACCATTATTGATGGTGCCGGTGATCAGGCAGACATTTCTGCCCGTGTTGAGCAAATCCGCCGTCAACTGGAAGAAACTACTTCCGAGTATGACAAGGAAAAACTTCAGGAACGTGTGGCTAAATTAGCCGGCGGTGTTGCGGTCATTAAAGTAGGCGCAGCCACTGAAGTTGAAATGAAAGAGAAGAAAGCCCGTGTTGAAGATGCTCTGCATGCAACCCGTGCCGCAGTTGAAGAAGGTGTGGTACCCGGTGGTGGCGTAGCGCTTATCCGTGCGCTGCAGAACATTGGTGAAGTTGAAACACCTAACCATGATCAGAGTGTCGGTGTTGATATTGCCAAACGCGCCATGGAAGAACCCATGCGTCAGATTGCATTAAATGCCGGTGATGAGTCATCTGTTGTGGTTAACAATGTTAAAAACGGCAAAGGCAACTATGGCTACAATGCAGCCACCGGTGTTTACGGTGACATGATTGAAATGGGCATTATGGACCCAGCCAAAGTGACCCGTTCTGCACTGCAGCACGCAGCCTCAGTCTCCGGTCTGATGCTGACGACTGAAGCCATGGTTAGTGAAATCCCTCAGGAAGCTGCACCCGCAGCACCTGATATGGGTGGCATGGGAGGAATGGGCGGCATGATGTAATCATCCCCCCATTTTAAACTAAGCCAAACAAAAAAGAGGACTTTATGTCCTCTTTTTTGTTTCTGTCTTATGATAAATAGTCTGCCCTGAATAAAACATAGTGCATTGATTTATAAAGAAATATTTCTTGATTATGGGTGTTAAATTTGCAGGTTTTTGGTAAAATAAGCCTTATTACCTTGCAAATTTCCAGACCAGAATGAAGCCAAAGAAACAGCCAAAAATACCTCAGGAAGACCTGTTCAGGATGCGCCTTGAAAACATGCTGGACATAAACCATGAGTTGATTAAGTTATCAAAACACATAGACCGGGAAAGTCTTGATAAAGAATGGGGTGCTTTGTTTGTATCCACTAAAGGTGCTCCTGCCATACGCACTCGTTTGATTGCAGGATTGCATTACCTGAAACACCTGCATGATTTATCAGATGAACAGGTAGTAAAAGGCTGGACAGAAAATCCGTACTGGCAATATTTTTGTGGAGAAGAATACTTTCAGCATAAGATGCCCATACACCCTACGACCATGACTAAATGGCGTAACCGGCTGGGTAAGTCAGGCAGTGAAAAATTACTGATTGAAATCATTAAAGCCGGACTAAAGAGTAAAACCATAAAGCCCGGCAGTTTAAAGAAAGTTACGGTAGATACTACCGTACAGGAAAAGAACATCGCTTTTCCAACCGATTCAAAGCTCCTGAACAAAGCCAGAGAAAACCTGATTAAACTGTCCAAAGAGCACGGTATTAAACTGCGCCAGAACTATAATCGGGTTGGGCCGCAATATGTACTAATGGCCAGTCGTTATGCTCATGCAAAACAGTTTAAACGCATGAAGAAAATAAACAATAAACTGAAATCCCGTTTAGGTCGTGTTAAACGGGATATTGAACGACAACTGCCCAATTATTCTGTCGATATTCAGTCATTGTTTGAAGTAGCTCTAAAACAGGCTCAGAAACTGATTGAGCAGGAGCAGCACAGTAAAAACAAGCTTTACAGTTTACATGCACCGGAAGTCGAGTGTATCAGTAAAGGCAAAGCTCATAAGCCTTATGAATTTGGAGTTAAAACCAGTATCGCGGTAACTAACAAGGAAGGCTTTGTTATTGGTGCTCAAAGTTGTCCGGGCAATCCTTATGATGGACATACCTTGCTGCCACAACTGGAACAGATAAAACAGTTTACAGCCGTACAACCGGAACAGTGCTTTGTTGACCGGGGTTATCGTGGACATGAAGTAAAAGACACTAAAGTTTTTATCTCAGGTCAGAAGCGAGGCGTTACCCGAAGTATTAAAAAGGCATTAAAACGGCGCAGTGCGATTGAGCCTGAAATTGGTCATATGAAAAACGATGGCCGTTTAGACCGCTGCTACCTCAAAGGTGCAGTCGGTGATGCCATTAATGTGGTTATGGTAGCCGCTGGACATAACTTAAGAAAGATCCTCAATAAGCTCCGGCTTTTGTGGCTCAAAATTATTTCCGGTTTGATGGGGTCTTTTATCAAACCGGGGCAATCAGCTGCTTTAAACCTGGCTTGATGTCAGGCTTAAAACGGTATTATTCAGGTTGAACTAAATAATTTTTTGATGTTGTTCATATCGACCATGGGGTGGTTCTATGGGTTTAAAGTTCACCTGATCATTAATCATAAAGGTGAAATACTGGCCACTAAATTGACGGCCGGTAATGTAGATGACAGAAAACCGGTTCTTGAAATGGCCAAAGACTTATATGGAAAGCTTTATGGTGACAAAGGCTATGTCTCCAGCCTTTTAAGTGATGAACTGTTTGAACAGGATGTCGGGCTTATTACCAATGTCAGACGAAACATGAAACCACGTGCCATTGCATTGTGGGATAAGATTATGCTGAAAAAACGTTTTATAATTGAAACGGTTAATGATCAGCTAAAAAATATTACACAGATTGAACATTTACGTCATAGAAGCGTAAGTGGTTTTATGTTGAACCTTATTGGTTCTCTGATTGCCTATTGTCATAAAAAAGACAAGCCGACAATCAGAATAGATGAGAGTGATATGAAAACTCTCTGTATTTAGGTAAATGACTGGGTTCTTATCCAGATCTCAGGTTATTTACGAACACTGTTAATTCATGGTGCCCGTTCAAGATTGCGTACTATAGCCGGGAAAAAAGACCCGGTTAGTCTCTGGCTGAGTCGTTTGCTCAACTGGCGAGGATACAATATTGCAGCAGTGGCATTAGCAAACAAAATGGCCAGAACTGCCTTTGCCCTATTAAATACAGGAGAAGTTTATAATGATAATCATGTATGTAGTTCAACCTGAATAATACCGTTTTAAGCCTGACATCAAGCCAGGTTTAAAGCGGCTGATTGTTCTGGTTTGATAAAATATCCCATCAAACCGGAAATAATTTTGAGCCACAAAAGCCGGAGCTTATTGAGGCTCTTTCTTAAGTTATGTCCAGCGGCTACCATAACCATATTAATGGCATCACCGACTGCACCTTTGAGGTAGCAGCGGTCTAAATAACTGTTCCGAAATGGTGTCCATATAAATGGAACTTAAGCTTTGTTTATCGAACAAAGAAATTAACCAAAACAACCTGATCAAACAAAGCTTAAGTATGAATAATATTATAACGGAACTGAGCCGTCCTGTACGCCGATGGTTAAAAAAAGTCGTACAATTTAATAAAGAGGGTAACTACAGAAGTCGGGCTGAAGCTATTTTACTCCTGCATCAGTGCTACAGTAGGAAACAGGTTTCCCAATTACTGAATGCCAGCCGAACAAGCATAAGAAAATGGGTACAACGCTTTGAACAATTTGGTGAATCAGCCCTGTTTCCGGAAAACCGTGGCAGAACACCCTATAGTATCAATGAAACCATTAGTACCCGTTTACTGGAACTGTTTCAGAAACAGCCGAAAGAATTTGGATGTTTTAACTCAAGATGGACTTCGGAATTATTAACCCGGCAGGTCAACGAGGAATTTCAGACCCATATTCATTCTTCTACTATCCGGAGGTTATTACCTAAACCGGGTATAAAATGGAAACGAGCCAGCCCGACACTATGCATACAGGATAAGGAAAAAGCTCTTAAAATTAAGATGATAGAGAAAGCCTTGCAATCAGCCAATGCTGAGCATCCTGTATTTTATGTGGATGAAGCCGATGTTGATTTAAATCCACGTATCGGCAGTTTCTGGTCTGTAAAAGGATAACAAATCAGAATACCCACTCCTGGTAAAAACCAGAAGAATTATCTGGCCGGAGCCCTGAATGCTAAAACAGGTCAGGTTGTCTGGGTAGAATGGGAAAGTAAAAATTCATTCCTGTTTTTACGCCTGATGGCAGAGTTAAGAAAAAGATACAGGCAGGCTAAAACCATCCGATTGATAGCGGATAATTATGTTATACATAAAAGCCAGATAACGAAAACATTTCTGTCCCATAATAAAAAGTTTGAGCTGATATTTCAGTCAGCCTATCACCCCTGAGTAAACAGAATAGAGCTATTATGGAAACAGTTACATGATACCGTAACCAGAAATCATCGGCATTCAACAATGAAAAGCCTGATGGAAGATGTTAGAAAATTTATGAATAATGTGTCCCCGTTTCCTGGTTCTGAAATTCAACAGAAAAGGTTATAGGGTGGACACCTTTTAGGATCAGCTATTTAGACGACCATCATTTTTCATATGACCAATTTCAGGCTCAATCGCACTGCGCCGTTTTAATGCCTTTTTAATACTTCGGGTAACGCCTCGCTTCTGACCTGAGATAAAAACTTTCGTATCTTTTACTTCATGTCCATGATAACCCCGGTCAACAAAGCACTGTTCCGGTTGTACGGCTGTAAACTGTTTTATCTGTTCCAGTTGTGGCAGCAAGGTATGTCCATCATAAGGATTGCCCGGACAACTTTGAGCGCCAATAACAAAGCCTTCCTTGTTAGTTACCGCGATACTGGCTTTAACTCCAAATTCATAAGGCTTATGAGCTTTGCCTTTACTGATACACTCGACTTCCGGTGCATGTAAACTGTAAAGCTTGTTCTTACTGTGCTGCTCCTGCTCAATCAGTTTCTGAGCCTGTTTTAGAGCTACTTCAAACAGAGACTGAATATCAACAGAATAGTTGGGCAGTTGTCGTTCAATATCCCGTTTAACACGACCTAAACGGGATTTCAGTTTATTGTTCATTTTCTTCATGCGTTTAAACTGTTTTGCATGTGCATAACGACTGGCCATTAGTACATATTGCGGCCCAACCCGATTATAGTTCTAGCGCAGTTTAATACCGTGCTCTTTGGACAGTTTAACCAGGTTTTCTCTGGCTTTGTTCAGGAGCTTTGAATCGGTTGGAAAAGCGATGTTCTTTTCCTGTACGGTAGTATCTACCGTGACTTTCTTTAAACTACCGGGCTTTATGGTTTTACTCTTTAGTCCGGCTTTAATGGTTTCAATCAGTAATTTTTCACTGCCTGATTTACCCAGCCGGTTACGCCATTTGGTCATGGTCGTAGGGTGTATAGGCATTTTATGCTGAAAGTATTCTTCACCACAGAAATACTGCCAGTACGGATTTTCTGTCCAGCCTTTTACTACCTGTTCATCCGATAAATCATGCAGGTGTTTCAGGTAATGCAATCCTGCAATCAATCGAGTGCGTATGGCAGGAGCACCTTTAGTGGATACAAACAGAGCGCCCCACTCTTTATCAGGACTTTCCCGGTCTATGTGTTTTGATAACTTAATCAACTCATGGTTTATGTCCAGCATGTTTTCAAGGCGCATCCTGAACAGGTCTTCCTGAGGTATTTTTGGCTGTTTCTTTGGCTTCATTTTGGTCTGGAAATTTGCAAGGTAATAAGACTTATTTTACCAAAAACCTGCAAATTTAACACCCATAATTCGCCAACATTTCTTTATAAATCAATGTGCTATGATTTATTCAGGTCGGACTATATAAATGGGCTGACTGAAGTGGTAAAAGTCTTTACTGGTAAAGGGGACAAAGTGTTCCTGAGCGGATTTATGTTTCCTGAAATAGTTAATGGCTTCCAGTTCAACTGGATCCGCCATATTTCTTGGGTTTCTGGGATGGTCGGAAACCGTATTAAAGGTCAGACCGCTGTTCACCCATTGAGTAAATTCGTCGGAAATACGACTGATGGCATAGGCAGGCAGAAATTCCAGAGTGGTATCATTGATTTGAATCTGGTGGTTAAGAAAAATTTTCTGATAAACACTGCGATAGGCCATAAGAACGCCACGGACATTGCGGGCATTGTCTTTAATATTGGACAGTACTTCTGTCTTTATCTGCCGCTGGCCAATGGTGATACTGACCATAAAGTGCAGCAGGAAAATAATTGCAGTAATAATATAGACTTTAGTCTGCAATTTCATTGTATAAATTACTCCACGTAAGGATTGCTTTTTAAGTGTAGTAAACTGGCGGGAATAATCAATGCAGCAGGCTCAGCCATAGTTAGTATACATCCATGTTTAAGCTTTTAACTTCCCCCTTCTTCAGAAGGGGGATTGAGGGGGGCAAACCAGGAACTTAAACCCCCTGTACCCTCTTTTTGAAAAAGGGGGACTGAGACATTTTATTGATAAATACAAAGGTAAGGAGTGTCAGAGTCCATTTTGACATCAAACGACTGGTTGGCTTCGACACGGAAGGTTTCTCCGGCAGTAAAGCTTTGCCAACTATTGGAGCCGGGTAGTTTTACCTGCATGGAACCGGATGTAATAGTCATCAGCTCAATACTGGACGTGTCGAAAGTATATTCTCCGGCAGCCATTACACCCACAGTGGCCTTATCACCGGAAGCGTCAGTAAAAGACAGTGATTTCACTTTGCCGTCAAAGTATTCATTTACATCAAACATATATTCTCCAGAAAATGGAATTTATTGATTATAGTGAGGGTATTACCGACAGTCCGGCCGGTATGCCAATTTTACTGTATCCGACAGGCTTAATATAGTCGGTTCTAAAACATTCAGGTTCTGGATTGTGTTGCCTGTATGCCCGCTATCCACCCGGTGTGTTCAGTGGTAAACTGGGTTTTTTAATTTATGTTTAACAGGTCTGTGAATGAGGAACATTTATCAGCAAGCCAAAAGTTGTTTTTTAACTGCTGATCCGGATGAAAAAATGCAGCTAAGTCTGGAAATTGCATCAGCCTGGGATGCCAGACAACTGCAGTGGCAGGAGAGTGAAACACCATTAGAGCCGGTATTGCAGCTTAATCATCCCGGTCGGCTGGACAAACCGGAACTGGTGGCCGCGGGCAAGGTAAAAAACCGGGGCTTTAAGTCTGTTCAGCAGCGTGCGGCACTGATCCATGCTCTGGCACATATTGAAATGACAGCAGTTAACCTGGCCTGGGACAGCATTTATCGCTATCGTCAGATGCCCGAAGAATATTATGCTGACTGGGTAAAAACCGCCAGAGAAGAAACGCAGCACTTTTACATGTTGCGCCAGAGTTTGCGGGACATGGGCTATGATTACGGTGATTTTCCGGCACATAATGAGTTATGGCAGATGGCGGTTACCACGGCAGATGATTTAATGGCACGCATGACTATAGTCCATCGGGTGCTGAAGCAACTGCAGCTGAGGGTAGGCCTAATAACCAGGCAACTTAATCAAACAGCCTAAATGGCTGTCACACCTTTCGTGTATTTCGCAATCAGATTTGAAAATTAAAGGTAGATGTCAAATCTTAACAGAGTTCAGGAGCTGTGTGAAAGTAGAGGTGGCCACCCTGGGCTGTCCGTCCTAATGAGCCTTACGGTTTCTGTGGACGTAAAGCAACACTGAACCGTGCTTAGGCATTGTCACAGTTTGTCTCGAATATGTCAACCGATATCCGAGGACATGAGCTCTACATCATCATCATCAAATCTTAAAAGGGTACAGACAGAGATCAAATTTTAAAACTAGAGATAAGCGTTTCATATATTACAATACAGTATGTCCCCCCGGAAAGTCCTTTTGCCAGCAATATACCCAATAAAACATAAAACGTCCCATGTTCTAAAGATGATTTAGGACATCATGAAACAATCACGCCAAAAAAAAAAAAAAAAAAGAGAGAGAAAAAAAAAGAAGAGAAAAATGATCAGGACCACGCAAGTGAAACTGACTTAAGGCCAGAAAGCAATGGCAAAAAAAAAAAAAAAAAAAAAAAAAAAATTCCAGGCAGACAGACAGCCGGGACACACACACACACACACACACACACACACACACACACACACACACACATTGCACACAGTCGCGCGCGCGCGCGCACACACACACACACACACACACACCTTGCACACACTCGCGCGCGCGCACGCACACACACACACACATTGCACACAGTCCGCGCGCGCGCGCGCGCGCACACACACACACACACACACACACACACACACACACACACCTTGCACACACTCGCGCGCGCGCACTACACACACACACACACACACACACACACACACACACACACACACACACACACAACACACACACTCACACACACACACACACACACACACACGCACGCACGCACGCACGCACGCACGCACAGACAC
>OY757551.1:7560675-7625675 GCA_963584105.1 Alviniconcha strummeri
AGCCCACAAGTACTCATGAAAGGTACCAAAAACACCGTACTACTCTCGCTTCGTTACAGCCCTCCAACCCCTCCCCCATAAAGAAGAGACCAAAAACGTACAAATTTCCATTATGATCAAAAATGCCAAACACTGTCAGCCATGTGCCACTGATTATGAACAAAGAAAAATACTGCACAGACTGGCAATAATGGGTAGTGCTGCTCTTGCAGCTGCTGTAGCCGTACCCATGTAAGGCGATCCGGAATTTCCCACAAAGGGCTTAATGAAGCAGGCAAGGGCACAAAAAGGACCCCCCATCCCACCCCAGAAAACAACAACAAAAAACCTTTGACAGCTGTGGGGTTTCTGCTGAGGGGACCCTGTTTTCTGTCTCGGTAGCACACAACCACAAGAAGATGAACTACAGACACAGAAACAGGACAAATATATTATTCTATATATACTAATATAGCTTTCAAAAATAACTGTACATCTTGAACTCTGATTAGTGAATATGTATATATATGCATTAGAAGTCAAATACATGCCCAGTTTGTGTACACTAGCAGGCATGAAGGACTGGAAGCAACAAACAGTGTGACAACACTCCTGGAGGACAAAAGAAAGGAAGGAAACACACACACACGCACGCACGCATGCAAAAAACAAAACAAAAAAACATTGAGACAAACAGAAAAAAGGAAGAAAGGAAGACCAGACATACATGGGCCGTACCTATGTAAGTGATTTTTGCTGCTTGCATGGCCCAACTGTTCTGCTGTTAATGTATTGTCACATTTGAAATAAATATTGGTTAAACCAAAACCAGACACACCAACACACCAAGCAGTCATACAAAGCATGCTAAATCTGACCCACAAGAATTGCCTAGCACTGTGATCAAAGCGAATGAACTCCACGCCTCAAAACCACAGGTGCATTTCCCCTTTTAAGTTTTTAGCAAGCAGCTTCATATTCCCATCAAGTTAATTCAACTGACAAAAAAAGAAGAGAGGAAAAAAGAGAAGAAAAAAGAAAAAAGAAAAAAGAAAAAAAGAGGCCAAAACTAAAAAGCTAGGTACTTGTAAGTACACAAGTACAAGTACACTGATACTTGTAAGTTGTACAGTACAAGTACATCTGTGGTACAAGTAAAAGCATACTTGTAAATATACAAGTTCAAGTACATTCTTTTGTACTTGTCAGCATACAAGCATCAGTACTTGTAATTACATAAGTACAAGTACACTGGCACCTGTAAGTACATAAGTACTGCCATAATTCATAAGTACCAGTCCTTTCACAACTTGCAAATGACACCGACTGTCTCTGAACCAACTCAACGTCCCATTGCAAAATGCCCAGGGCAGTTTCTGACTGACTGTGTATCATCATTATGATTGTCACATGCAGTTAGTCTTCAATGGGAACACTGGCTGTCAAGTGAAAACTGATTGTCACATGCACAGTTAGTCTTCAATGGGAACACTGGCTGTCAAGTGAAAACTACACCTAACAAATGATTTTTTTTTTTAAGAAAAAAAAAGGCAGAAAGAAATGAGACACATGCATGCACACACACACACACACACACACACACACACACACACACACACACACACACACACACACCAATAACAAAACTCCTGAGTACACACACACGCACAAATTGTAGCATCTGCCTATCTCTTGCTCACATGAACAAAAAGATGCCCATCTTGCTGTAGTTACACAATCACTATGTAATGTTGCCACTGTTCCCACCATGCTAAGAAACAAACAAACAAAAAACCTTTAAATAAAACCTCTGGTTTCAATGAAAAGAACTCTTCATTAACTGTGCATACATTCCTTTACTGTTCCTATCAACTGGAAGCAGACTTCTCTCAACAAAGGGGAAACAGACTTCTCTCAACAAACAAACAAAACAGAACACCCCCACCCCGACACCCACACCCCAGCTGCTCTTGTGCAAGAAGCATAATGGAAAAAGCATGTCTCAACCACCTGTGCTGCAACAGATTCACCCAAAACACCCCTGTGCTACAAGCATGCATGTGCTCAGACGCCAGTGGAGACAATAACTTGACCGTTAACCCTGCCACACCACACTTATCCTCAAAACACTTGCGCATTCGCCAAACCACACACTCATCCTCCAATACGGGTGCTAAAATTCACCCTTCAACAACATCATCTCGACATCTGTATCCTCCAACATATGTTACCATTTGATCATTAAAACGTGTACTATCATGCAACACTGGATCCCATTTAGGACAAAGGTCTGCTTCAAAAACAAAGGGGTACAGCAGAACCCTATGTTCTCAGAGCAAACCCCTTGTTTTTGGACCTCACTAAGAATAAAACAAAAATGGCATCAAAGTAGGCGTGGTTCCAAAGTTCATCATGTCATTGATGTAGAAATGTGAAGACAGAGGCTCCTGAAATAACAGCCTCAAAATGGTGTGTTTTTTCCCCTCAGGGTGGTCTCTCATCATGGTATCTCTCATGATCAGGGTGATCTTTCATCTGGGTGATTTATCATCAGCGGTTCCAGAATCTTGTTCTCAGTATGGTAAACTTCTGCTATGATAAATAACTTTCATGGTAAGTGGCACATGGTCTTTCAAGAGGGCCATGCAGCATTTCCTTGCTGACACTAAGCGTGACCACCACTGACAGTCTCCATCGCTGTGAAAGACGTGAGAAGTGAGAAGATTTAACAGGTGTTCCTTGGCACTGTACTGACCACTCGCACACACAGACAAGAGACTAGAGTGGCAAGAAACGGAGTGAAATTCCCTAATTCCTTTTTGAACAGCATAATGCAGTGCGACTTTCTCAGGTGCAAGACTGCGATGGTATAAAATCAGTCTCAAATCCGTTAAAACCTCTTTGTAACGAGCTAGCACAGTAGAATTTCAGGGTCTGAAATTCCACAAAGTAGGATTTTGCGGGCCCCTCCGCCACCAGTCTGAAAATTACCCCAGCAGGATTTTATAGGAGTCTTTGTTTGAAATCTTCTTTCAAATCTCGGCAATGTCCACTCTTAGCCCCATCGGTTTGCTGTCTTTACATGGTATGAGAAAGTGTGTGTGTGTGTGTGTGTGTGTGTGTGTGTGTGTGTGTGTGTGTGTGTGTGTGTGTGGAATGAACTTGATATGCACTACATTGGCATATCCACACATCAGTTCATTCCGTACCATGCCAGTGCTGTACACAAGCACACACATCCTAAAACCAACAGCCAAACCATTTGAGGATAGTGAACCGACGGGGCTAAAAGTAGATATTGCCCAAATCTCACCTCTTCAAGCTTTCCTACTGACTCTGTGTGCATGCATGCGTGTGTGTGTGCGTGCGTGTGTGCGTGCCTGTGTGCATACATTTGATTGCGTTGGTTCTTTGCTTCATAGTGCAGTGGGTTATGCACTCCAATTTGGAGAAATAGCACATAAAAGAGTACATTATGCTTGTTCTTCTTCAGCCAAGTCTTAAAATCAGCCCAGTAGGATTTTATAGGGCTCCTCAGCCAAGTCTTAAAATCAGCCCAGTAGGATTTTATAGGGCTCCTCAGCCAAGTCTTAAAATCAGCCCAGTAGGATTTTATAGGGCTCCTCAGCCAAGTCTTAAAATCAGCCCAGTAGGATTTTATAGGGCTCCTCAGCCAAGTCTTAAAATCAGCCCAGTAGGATTTTATAGGGCTCCTCAGCCAAGTCTTAAAATCAGCCCAGTAGGATTTTATAGGGCTCCTCAGCCAAGTCTTAAAATCAGCCAAGTAGGATTTTATAGGGCTCCTCAGCCAAGTCTTAAAATCAGCCCAGTAGGATTTTATACGACTCTTCAGCCAAGTTTTTTAAATAGCCATGGTGGGATTGTATGAAACTACTCAGTATGAAACTGTCTTAAAATAACTACAGTGGGAGCATATGAAACTACTCTGCATCAGTGCATGAAACTATCTTAAAATCAGACTTTTGTTTGCCTGCAAAAGTCTACTGTAAAGGCGCGTTACAAAGCGGTTGTGAAGGATTTCAGACTGCAACTGCCAGAATTTCCCAAAGACAAGAGGAATTCCAATCGACACATCACATTTTCCTTGTATTTTGCTCACTATCAGCTCTCCTGAGAAGACACAGTTTCTGTTAAAAGGTAACAGGACATTCCCATGTGTTTTGGCCTGTTTTGGCCTGTTCTGGCCTGTTTTGGCCTTGTGATGTGACCCTGTACAGGTGACAGGACACTGAAATATATTTAAAAAAATAAAATTGTACCCTTCAGAGGGTTCCACTGTAACGGAAGCATTGGCATGCCTCTGCACTCTCAATTTGCTTTTCCTGATGACAAGCAACTGTCTGAATTCACTCATGCCTGAGTGCACCACTTCTACATTTTGTTTTTTGTTTGGAAGGGGTGCGGTAGTGGGTGTGGGGGCTGTGTTTCATTTTCCAGCGTGCACATAAAGGCCCAGGTCAACCACAAAGAGATCTGTTCACAAAATGCCACAGTCCCACCATTCTGAACCCCCCCACCCCCACCCCACCCCACCCCTTCCACACCACTGTATAATTTTATTTTATTTTAACAAAATCATCCAATCAACCCATCCAACTACACTGGACCACTCCTACTTACCCTCCCCTTTTTTGTGGTCTGAAAAGATGGAGGGTCCTTCATGGTGTGTGTGTGTGTGTGTGTGTGTGTGTGTGTGTGTGTGTGTGTGTGTGTGTGTGTGTGTGTGTTGGGGGGAAGGGGTGTCCTTTACACACATGAACTATGGGGAGGTGATCTTAAAATAGGGGTGGTCCCATCATTTACATGCATGGAGCTATAACAGAGAGGGGTTGGGGGTGGTGGTGGTGGGAGTGGTCTTAAAATAGCAGTGGTATTTCATCATGGGGGTCATTTACACACATGGAGCTATGAACTATGAGATAATGATCTTAAAATAGGAGTGGTCCCATCATTTACACACATGGAACTATGAAGGAGCGGGGTTGTTTGTAATGACAAATATTTGTCATGACAAAACCTTTGTTGTGACAAAAACATTTTGTTGCGACAAACATAGTTTTGTCAGTTTTTTGTTGTTGTGGCAAGCATACTTTTGTCGCGACAAAAGATGCATTTTGTCACGACAAAAATGGTACTTGTGGCAGCTCCCACTAATGATAAACTACAGCCATCATGGTCCACACAACAGTCAGCACAGGCTAACAAAATAGTGAAGAGCACAACTGGTCCCAGCTGACATGGTGCAACTGCAGCCAGTCACTGTGAAGAGTAGGACCAGTTCCACCTGATGGGCTGCAACTGTAGCCATCACAGTCCACACAACAGTCAGCACGGGCTAACAAAATAGCCAAGAACAGGATCGGTCCTATCTGACAAGGCGCAACTGCAGCCAATCACAGTCAAAAATAGGATCAGTCCTATCCGACATGGCACAGCTGCAGCCAATCACAGTGAAGAATAGGACTGGTCCCATTTGACATGGTGCAAATGCAGCCAATCACAGTGAAGAACAGGACTGGTCCCACTTGACATGGCGCAACTGCAGCCAATCACAGTGAAGAATAGGACTGGTCTTATCAGACATGGCGCAAATGCAGCCAATCACGGTGAAGAAAAGGACAGGTCCTATCCGACACAGCGCAAATGTAGCCATGCAATCACAGTGAAGAATAGGACTGGTCCTATCTGACATGGTGCAACTGCAGCCAACCACAGCGAAGAATAGGATCAGTCCTATCCACCATGTGCAAACGCAGCCAATCTCAATGAAGAATAGGACCGGTCCTATCTGACACGGCGCAACTGCAGCCAATCACAGTGAAGAACAGGGTCAGTCCTATCTGACATGGTGCAACTGCAGCCAATCACAGTGAAGAATAGGACCAGTCCTATCTGACACAGCACAAGTGCAGCCAACCACAGCCCAGACAACAGTCAGCCTGCGATAATAAAGAGGTGAACCAAAGGGTGCTCTCACAACGACAACAACAACAAAATTGAGACAAATGAACTTGTATGAAAACCCAGAAATCATGCAGAATATAGACCTGCATGTAAATTATAATTGGCACAATGTCGATTGCTAGAACACTGGAAAATGGCATGGCATGGGATGGCAGTTACGTGTGAGGTAGTGGGATGAAGTTCCTTGGCACAGACGAATGACTGTCGCCTGAGCGCTGTCGCTATGTGCTACTGTGGAAGGAAGACTGACAACATGACGCCTGTGGCTTGGCTCGAGCGTCACTCATGCATGCACCAGCTCTGATGGCTCATTCTGAGGTGCTTGTGGTGGTGACATTAACCACTGTCATCTCACTGACCTCCAATCACACCACTCGCTTGTGGTGGTGACATTAACCACTGTCATCTCACTGACCTCCAATCACACCACTCGCTTGTGGTGGTGACATTAACCACTGTCATCTCACTGACCTCCAATCACACCACTCGCTTGTGGTGGTGACATTAACCACTGTCATCTCACTGACCTCCAATCACACCACTCGCTTGTGGTGGTGACATTAACCACTGTCATCTCACTGACCTCCAATCACACCACTCGCTTGTGGTGGTGACATTAACCACTGTCATCTCACTGACCTCCAAATCCCACCCTGTATTCCCTCTTAAGGTATCTGCCTGAGGGTACTAGGCTTGCGCATCTCTCATGCATGCACTGGCCCCAAGGGCTCATTCTGAGATGAGGCGCTCAGAATACTCACTCGGGGCAGTGACAATCACCACTGTCACCTCACTGACCTCCAGTCCCACCCTGTCTTCCCTCCACCCCACCTCCATCTGAAGGTACTAGCCTGAAGGTACCATGCTTGCACGTCATTCATGCGTGCACCAGCTCTAACGGTTCATTCTAAGATGAGGTCCTCTGAACACTCACTCGTGGTTGTGACAATCACCACCATCATCTCACTGACCTCCAATGCCACCCTGCATTCCCTCTGAAGGTATTATGCTTGCACGTCACTCATGCAAGCACTGGATTTTAAGCCTGTTTTTAACTGTGCAAACATGTGTTCATGAACATATTTGGGAGTATTCAATGAATATAGTTGGTTCTTAATTGGGTGAACTTTTGCTTCACGAATATAGTTTGGAGTATTCATCGAACTGCGACAAAGCTATATTCGGGGTCCAAAAAGCTTTGCTCAACATGTTCTGGGAACATCTGCTCTATTTGATGAAACTTGCCTCTGGCTGAGAGCAGACAGCTCTCCTGCGGATGAGGAAGAAAGAAAATAAAAATGGATGATGGTGTCGCTAGATATTTCACTCACTTCGGAGAGAATGTTTTTATTTGTTACTTGTGGGAGGTGCAGCCTTGTTTCTGGGACCCAGAATGACATAGTAGTTAGTTGAATTACCCTGTGAGGGATGATTAAAGTATATTGACTTGACTTTAGCCTACATTTTGGATCATGCTGTCTGCTGCACATCTGCCGCAAGTTCAGGCCGAAGCTTGCATCTCATTACAAGTCAGTTAAGAACAAAGTATAGTTCGTCGAACTGTCTGAACCATGTTCAGCAAACTAAAAGTTCAGCTAAGAAATGAACAATATTTCATCAAATTGTCCGAAGTATGTTCGGCAAACAAACACATGCCCAGTGAAGAACAGGCTTAAGGGTACATTCTGAGAGGAGGTGCTCTGAACGCTCGCTCATGGTTGTAACAATCACCACCATCATCTCACTGACCTTCAACCTCACTCTGTGTTTTGTGCGTGCACCGGCTCTAAGGGTTCATTCTGAGATGAGGTGCTCTGAACACTTGCTCATGGTTGTGACAATTACCACCATCATCTCACTGACCTTCGACCCCACCCTGTGTTTCCTCTTCCCAGCCTCCCTCTCAAGGAACTAGCCCTCGCAAAACCAGTTTTCGTCCAACAGGCAGTAACGGATCATTACTGTGCCTAGCTTTTCCGTTGGAGACTCTACCAACTGAGTTCTCCATGCCCCTAAGATTGGATCGGATTCCTGCCACTTGTTGGAGAAAACATCTTCAAAGAAGGCTAGTTCCTTTGACCCCCCCCCCCCCCCAAAGAAACCCATCACAACAATGCCTGTTAAAAAAAAAAAGTAACAATATGGGTGGAAGCAAATAAACACATTCTCTTGAGCTGTGAGATTACTATGAGGCTAACCAGTCATCATCATAGTTCATCATCAAGGCGACGTTCACTGCCTCTGGAGCTGGAAGTGGCAGCACCATCGTCATTGTTGTTGGCTGCGGCAAGCTGGTCCTTCGCCCCCCTGTCCGACCCTTCCACAAACTCCTCCGCTCTTTGGGTGCGGGGCTTGTTCCCTGAAGCACTGTGTGCGGGCTCCGCGCCACTGAGCGTGGCTTGGCTACCACCCTGCTGGTCCCTGTTGTCCCCCTGTACACCCTCCGCTTTCCTCTCTGGCCGAGAGGAATCAGTCCTACTCGGCCCCCTCTTGCTGCTCTCTAAAGTGTCTGATTGGCTATGGGGCAAGCTGGAAGAATCCGATTGGCTAACAGATGACCCTGAGGAACCTGACTGGCTGTTGCTGGAGATGGAAGACGACGGACCTGAACCTGCACCTGAGGCATGCGACTGGCTTTTGGCACTGCCAGAGTCCTGCGACTGGCCATCCTGGACGCTGAAAGTCTTTGATTGGCTGATGCTGTCATCCGTGATGGATGTTTTCACCACAATGTCCTCCCCATCAGTGTCTGCCGACACGCGGACGGAGACAGTGTTTCTCTGGTGTCCTGTCGGCTGCTTGGCAGCATCCCTCACCTTCCCTTCCACATGCGCCCGCCCCACAGAATCCACGGTCCCCTCTTCTGGGGGAACAGACCCAACATTCACATACTGACCGCCCGCGCCTACCCTGTCATACCTAGTTTTCCCTCCTGCCGGGGTCGAGGTGAAAGACTGCGCACCCTCTGGCGAAGACTCTGCAAAATCATCAGCCGCCGCATACGGCCTTTCGAAGTCGCCAGCAGATCTGGCGGCCGGGCTGGGTGTGGGGGGAGGACGAGTCTCGGAGGAATGAATGTCAGGCCGCTGAGGCTCCGACGGATAGCGGTGCAAGTACTGCAGCTGTCTGGCCAGACTGCGCATGAGCGTGAGCGCGTCGTTGTCGACGCGGCTGAGGCCAAAGTAGCCGGCCTCCAGGCAGTGTGCCAGTGCGCGCAGGTAGTCGGTGGTGTGCGGCAGCTCGTTGAAGTTGGTGTAGAGCTGGAGGAGGTGGACGGTGTCGACGTACAGCTGATTCAGCTGCGGCTTGCTGCGCTCGTAGCCCGGCGACTGGTAGGCCAGGCGCACCGTCACCATCCTAGAGCCGTCCGGCAGCACGTCCAAGCTGAAGGTGTTGTCTCGCTTCTCAAGGGGCTGCAGCTTTGTGGGCGACGGCCGGACTTCCACGTTGATGTGCAGATAACGAGAGCCCGTCTGCAGATTGAGTCAAGTTTCTTTCAATTTATATCCATGCAATGGAGACTGACACACAGAACTTGGCTGCATGGTAACAGCTTAACACCTGGCATAAACAACATGTGGATGCAACAGTGACAGTTGTCCATAATATGTCAGCCCCACATCTGAGGACATTAAAAGGTGGGTACCATTAACTGTCAGTGAAGCAGAGGGTGTGAAAGAGACAGCTCACCTGCCGATTTTAATATCCTGTCAACCACTCCCTAACCCCCCCCCCCCCAAATGCTCCCCTCTTACCTATTATTTATCAGGGGTCTCTCCATCCCCCCCCCACCCCATACCTGTTATTTATCAGGGATCTCTCCATCCCCCCCATACCTATTATTGATCAGGGGTCTCTCCATCCCCCCCCCCCATACCTATTATGTATCAGGGGTCTCTCCATCCCCCCCCATACCTATTATTTATCAGGGGTCTCTCCATCCCCCCCCCCCCATACCTATGATTTATCAGGGGTCTCTCCATCCCCCCCCCACCTATTATTTATCAGGGGTCTCTCCATTCCCCCCCCCCCCATTATTTATCAGGTGTCTCCCACACCCCCCCCAACTGCTCCCACTCCCCCTTCATATTATTTATCCACGGTCTCCCATCTCCACCCCCCCCCCCAAATCCCCACCCCACCTTCACCCTCCCTACCTGCAAATAGTACAGGTCCCTGAGCTGTGCCTCATGGTGGTAAAACTTGTCATCCATATGATCAGTGAAGGAATCCGCGCCGTCTTCCAGCCCGTCTGATTCAGGGGCAGGGGACGGCACAACGGGACGGCGATGCAACAGGGGGGTGGGCTCAGTCTCCGCCGTCTCTCCGCTCAGCGGCTGTACCCCCGTTGGCGTCGCGTCCTGTGGAGGTGCTTGCGATGCAGACGTTGGGGGGTCTGCAACATAAAGGAATCATCAAACTTGCACACATAATACAGCCCAAACCCAAACCTTTTTCATAAAAAAAAAAGAAAAAAAAAAGAAAGAATGTGAGAAATCAGGAGTGTTGCAACAGTCTTGCATGATATCAGGACCCTCCGAAAATCTGATTAGTTGAGTCTTGATCTCTTTACACAGTCAAGTACGAGACTGCAAAGGCCATAGCCAGCTAAAAAAGACAAGTCATCAAGCCACAACTAAATGTCTGATCCAATGCCACATTATGTATCACTTGAAGTCTGGAGAGGATTGGGGGAAAACAAAGTTGAATGAAGCACAAAGGCTGAAATTAGAAAGGTACAAGTCCTGGTGGTAGCCAAGGCAGGCAAAGCTGCACACTGACCTACTCCTACACTGACCTACTCCTTCACTGACCTACTTGTACATTGACCTACTCCTTCATTGACCTACCTGACCTACTCCTTCACTGACCTACTCCTACACTGACCTACTCTGGGTCTGAGCACAAGAAGCTTTGAGTTTTACTGTTAATTTGCAATCAGCTTGCACCACTGAGCACTAGCAGGTCTCAACTGTAAAGCAACAAAAAACTGTCATATCTCACAGCTGGCCAAAAGGAAAAACACTGCCATGTCTCACAGCTGGCCCAAAGGAAAAACACTGCCATGTCTCACGGCTGACCTAAAGAAAAAACTGCCATGTCTCACAGCTGGCCCAAAGGAAAAACACTGCCATATCTCACAGCTGGCCCAACAGCTTCTCACAGCCTATTTGATCTTGTTCTTCGGGTGAGGCAAGCACTGACCTCTCATGCTCAATATTAAAGAGGTGGTGTGTGCAACAAAGGGCAAGCTATGACAGTTGTTGCTGCCTGAAGCTAGGCAGTCCTGCTATCCTGTCATGAATGAAATTGGTGCTTTGAGCCCAGTCAACCACACAGGGTTATACCAGGGCTAAAGTTTAGACACTGGACCTAAAATCATGGAAGCATTCTAAAACCAAATCACTGCAGTCAAATTGTTGTTGCCTAGAGGATGAAACTTATTTTAAGAGCTTGGCTGGCTCCTTTAACAACCTGAAGATGCCGAGAGTGTGACGTGAAGGTAGGAGTTGTCCTCCAGCATCTGTAGGAGTTTCTGCCCCTGCGCGTGGTAGAGGAAGAGCATGGGAATTTGAACATCGTTTGTCCCATCACCAGACATGGCAAACAGCGGCTGTGTGTCACTGGTGCTGCCCTCGGTGTGGTCTGAAAATGACAATGGGCAAAAGTAGGCAAACGTCAACCCCAACGTCTGTAGGGTCAAGCTAAGTCAAGCAGATCTTTATTCAGCAAATCGATAATTTGTGTGCAGTGCTGCACATCCTAGAGACAAAATTAAAGGACGAAATATCAATGTAAAAAACCCTGAGAGGTGTACAACTGACCAAGTAAGATTGGTTTCAAATGTACAATATGAATGTGAAGTATTGTTACCACAACAAGACAGAAAATTAATGTGCTTGTACGGATGTAGACAAATATAACTTCAACCACTTTACCAAGACACCCCCCACCACCTTTCCTCCACCACCACCACCACCCTCTTCACCAACATACACATATTGTAGTATAATGTACACACCATTAGGCATATTTTGTTTCTGCAATCTTTGCAAAAAGGTTGAACTTACATGTTTTTCTGTCTGCTGCCTTTAGTTCAAGAGCCAGAGGGATGTGGAATGAAGAGAGAGAGGGGGAGAGTGATGGGGAGACAGAGAGCAAGAGGGAGAGGAAGAGAGACAGTGATGGGGAGAGAAGGAGCAAGAGGGAGAGGAAGACAGAGAGGGGGAGAGTGATGGGGAGAGAGGGAGCAAGAGGGACAGGATGAGAGAGGGAGAGTGATGGGGAGAGAGGGAGCAAAAGGGAGAGGAAGACAGAGAGGGGGAGAGTGATGGGGAGAGAGGGAGAGGAAGACAGAGAGTGGACCAGACAGACAGGCAGACAGAGACGTTTTTTCCAAAGGAGGGGAAAGTTGGCATACCTATCACAATTCCTCCACGGGCCCCGATCCGCTGAAGATTTCTTGCCTGATATATCGAAGGGCAAAAAAGGCAACATGATCAGTACATCTTCAATACTTTTCCACAGAAGAACACACATGTACAAGTAACATTATACTGACAACACAAGGCACTCCAAAATTTACCAACTTTGAAGACCTTTTCTTTTTTCAAAATTCAAAGAAATCCAAATCTGTATAATTTCTACTCACCTCTAATTCGCCTCATGTGATGCATTTAAACCATTTGTTTCACAGTTCAGATGCCAAAGTATTGCTGTTTCATGGTCACAATTGATATCTGACAATGTAAGAAGCTATCTGGTGAGCTAGTTGTTCTCACAGTCAGGAAATTACTGGCACTTCAGTTTGACAGAGTCAAAACTTGCAAACTTTCAAAGACCCCAGCTGAAGGATTAATTTTTCAAAGACGTTCATGGTCCTGACAATGGCAGATCATTTCCCCAAACTCTTACATTCAAGGTCCTGACAATAGCAGATCATTTCCCCAAACTCTTACATTCAAGGTCCTGACAATAGCAGATCATTTCCCCAAACTCTCACAGACGTTCACGGTCCTGACAATGGCAGATATTTTTCCCAAACCATGTGTATTTACACCTCCTGACAACATATAAAGGAAGAAAAAACAAAAAACAAAAAACACCAATCCAAACCCATCACAAACCGCAACTTGTCGCACAGAATATGAATCCAACACACCTTGTCCACAAACATGCAGTCCCCACGCTCCAGAATAACGATGTGCCCCGAGAGCTCGAGAACATTCTCAATCTCCTTGCAGGCACGGAAAGGGCGAGCTATGGCCAGCATCCCCGACACCTGAAACAGGAGCACAATGCTCTTGCACAGCGCTCCCTAAGCATCCCACATAAAAGGCGGCCGACTAAGGACCACCCCAATTTTCCTAAACCTATCCATGACCACACCTCTGCTAAAACCAGTTTTCTTTAAGCTCTCCCTGACAAAGCCTCTCTTAAGACCAGTTTTCTTTAAGCTCTCCCTGACAAAGCCTCTCTTAAGACCAGTTTTCTTTAAGCTCTCCCTGACAAAGCCTCTCTTAAGACCAGTTTTCTTTAAGCTCTCCCTGACAAAGCCTCTTTTAAGACCAGTCTTCTTTAAGCTCTCCCTAACAAAGCTTCTTTTCAGACCAGTTTTCTTAAAACTCTCCCTAACCACACCTTGTTCAACTGTTCTGTTCTTATCTCAGACAATTCAGAACCTGAAGTTGGAGTCTAATAATAATAATAATGATTATTTTGAAAGCGAAAATTCTTAAAAAGCCCTCAGCACTTTACAAAGCACATGATGGGAGTGGGGGAGCTGGTTAAGGTACATGTACAAAAATCAAATATAAATTTCTCTTACACACACACACACACACACACACACACACACACACACACACACACACACACACACACACATTCTCTCTCTCTCACACACACACACATTCCCTCTCTCTCTCTCTCACACACACGCTCTCTCTCTCTCTCTCTCTCTCTCTCCCTCACACACACACACACCTAACACCTTCCCAAAAACCTGGTTTCCATCTTCTAGCCCGAAGAGCAGCAAGCGTGAACATCTCTGTGTTGCTCTGTGACTGACCAAGTGACATGCACATCTGGACAACTTCTCACCAGCTACTTACCGCTTTCTTTTCCTTGAGGTCATAGCCAAACTGTGCCGGACCAGCGCGGATCGTTTCCTTATCTGCCATCCCAGGGATGCTGAGGTGGATGAACATTGGATCATGCTGGGCTGAAGAAAAGAAAGAAAAAGAAGGGCGTTAATCTGATGCTGAAAGAAAAGAGTTAGTTCTTGGATTTTAACACCTGGTCAACCAACCACACAGTGTCATCCCATAGGCTGGTTAGTTAGTTCTTGGATTTTAACACCTGGTCAACCAACCACACAATGTCATCCCATAGGCTGGTTAGTTCGTTTTTGGATTTTAACACCTGGTCAACCAACCACACAGTGTCACCCCATAGGCTGGTTAGTTAGTTCTTGGTATTTTAACACCTGGTCAACCAACCACACAGTGTCACCCCATGGGCTGGTTAGTTCTTGGATTTTAACCCCTGGTCAATTGCACTGTCTCCCCACAGTCTAGTTAGTAAGTTCTTGGATTTTAACACCTGGTCAATTGCAATGTTAGTTCTTGGATTTTAATGCCCAGTCAACCACACAGTGTTACCCTATAGTCTAGTTAGTTTTTGGACTTTAACACCTGGTCAATTGCACTGTGTCAGTTTTTGGATTTCATTGCCCAGTTAACCACACAGTGTTACCCCACAGTCTAGTTCTTGGACTTTAACACCTGGACAACCACACAGGGTCACCTCATAGTCTATTTAGTTAATTCTTGGATTTTAACACCTGGTCAAACACACAGTGTCACCCCACAGTCTAGATAGTTCTTGGATTTTAACACCTGGTCAAACACACAGTGTCACCCCACAGTCTAGATAGTTCTTGGATTTTAACACCTGGTCAACCACACAGGATCACCTCATACTGTCACAGTCAATCCCTGGCAGAAGCAGTAGGAGAATATTCTTCTCCAGAGTTCACTTTCTGTGCTGACTTTATTCTGGTATCTATTCCACCCCCCATGTTACCACAGTAGCAAGTGAAAAAAAAAGAAGAGTTCAACTGGTCATCCTGCCAAAAGTGCAATTGGCACATTACAGCTGAACACATATATGCCCTTGACCCAACACAGTGGGAGTGGCCAGGAACTCATCAAAGAAATGAGCTCACATGCTGCTTTCCGGGGAACGCTCGTCCACATTCGTATCTGCTTGCTGAACCACACAGGACGACCTTCAGCAGAACTGACCTAATGAGTGGGACTGGTGAGTGCAAGTGGATCTCTACTTGAGAAGGAAATAAAATGAGGGGTGGAGGTGGGGGGGAGGGGACCAAAAAAAAAAAAAAAAGTGCAGAAGGTGGCTGATTTGTTGAACCTCTCCCCATGATCCTTGCAGGACTGGGCAATAGAGGCTCCACCATCACCACAAAGCAACCAGACCCAACCTGACCCACCCACACCAGACCAGACCCAACCTGACCTGACCCAACCTGACCAGACCCAAGAAGACCAGAACCGACCCAACAAGGCCAGACCCAACCTGACCAGACCCAACCCAACCTGACCAGACCAGACCCAACCTGACCACACCCAACAAGACCAAAACCAACCCAACAAGGACAGACCTAACCTGACCAGACCCAACCCAACCAGACCCAACCCTAGCAGATCAGACCCAACCTGACCAGACCCAACCAAACCAGACCTGACCCAACCTGACCGGACAAGACCAGACCTGACCCAACCCAACAAGACAAGACCAGAACCAACCCAACAAGACCTGACCAGAACCAACTCAACAAGACCTGATCCAACCTGACAAGATCAGACAAGACAAGACAAGACCAGACCAGACCAGACCAGACAGGATGGTCTCACCTTCCTGTTGCTGGTGCTGTGACAGATCAATCATCTCTTGCATGAACTGCATTCCATCCTCTGCATCCTCAGGACTGTGGGCCTGCCACCACAAGAGTATTGTTGCCAGGGTTACCAGAGTCTTATCAACAAAGTTGCATACCATTCTGCTTAAAACCCCAAGTCCACAAACTGCTTACTGCTATGATTCAACTCACCGCATGAGATACATGTACACCATTCTCTTTACAGTTCAGATGCAATGCCCTGGCACCATTGCCATTTCACAATTAGGATCCCTGACCCATGACAGTCAAAGCATGAAGCCATATCTGGCAAGTTATTTCTCAAACCCATGGAATTACTGGCTTTTGAGCTTGACATGAGAAGTTCAAATTTAAAAAGCTTTCGAAGTTATTCATTAAAAAAAAAAAAAAAAATCTGAAACAAGAATCCTAATAAATAGTGTTCTTTTGAATCGTTTATGTGTTTCAATCTTGAATTATTCATTAATTTTTCACCAACTTTCAAGGCCTTGAAGGTGGTAGATAATCCCCCCCCCCCCCCATTTTCAAAGACCTTCAGAGACCACAGAAACCCTGGTCTAACACTGACCTCAGAGGCTGTGTGCAAGAGCTGGACCCTGCCATCAGCCATGGTGGCGATGCGGATCCCCATGGCGTGCAGCTGCTCCAACTGCTCCTTGTTGCCCGCAATGAAATCCACAGCTCGCATGCGTGGCTTCCGACTGCAACGTTAGGCAAGATTCTATTCAGACCATGGGACAACATAATGGTGAAACCCACCAATTTATGACAAAAATGAATATAAAAAGTTAATTCTGCTGAAGACATGGGAAATTTTATTCAGCTGAAGACAAAGACAATTCTGCTAAAGAGAGGGAAATTCTGCTAAAGGCAAGGGAAATTCTATTCTGAAGACAAGGGACATGCTATGCTGCTCAAGACAAGGTAAATTCTGCCGAAGATTGAAATTCTTCCCCAGACAAGGGAAATGCCTGCTGAAGACGAGGAGAAATTCTGCTGGAGACAAGGGAAATAGGGAAATTCTGCTGGAGACAGGGAAATATGGAAACTCTGCTGTAGATAAGGGAAATAGGACAATTCTGCTGGAGACAAGGGAAATAAAGAAATTCTGCTGAAAACAAAGCAAAGCAAATATGGCCACAGAAAGAAAGAAGAACATGACCACAACACATTTTCCCTATGTGTTCAGTACTTTCAAGACACATTTCTATGAAGAAATACTAGATATGGTTGCAACTGCTTTGTCTTAATGGGACCCAACTGGATGTGCTCAGGAAAGGCCATAAGTGCTTCATTGTGCAAGGCCTCCAAGTGATCCCATGCAAATTTGTTAATGACCCTAGCAATATAAATCAAATTTTATGAACGCTTTACTTGATAGTTAAATTGCTTGCATCATACCGTATTACAAAAAAAAATATATAAAAAAAAGCCCAAAGGCTGAAAAAATATTTTAAAGACACCCTATGATCCATGAACAAACCAATTTATCAGTCTCTCACTCTCAGTCCTTGAAGACAACCTGTCATTAAACAAGTCTAATACACACACGTGCACACACACACATGCACACACACCCGCCCACACACACATGTACACCCCACACACACATGTACACCCCCCACACACATGTACACACACACACACACACACAAATACACATGTGCATGCACAAGCACACACAGGCACACACATACACACACACATATATGCACACAAACACACATGCTCATGTACCCCCCGACCCCCCCCCCACCCCCACCCCCCCCCCACACACACACACACACTTCCCCAAATCTCCCCTTCTCAGCTGGACATGCATTCAGCTTCATCTCACTTTCGCTGTCGAGGGCTGGCCTGGTTGACCATCTCCTTGATGTGGGAGCGCACGGTGTGAGGATAACGACGCCCGGAAGCATGAGTGGCATGCAAGGCGGGGCAGACGTGGTCTCCTCCCTCCGCTGGCTCATTCTCCTTGTCCAGCCCCATCCGGTCTCCTAGCCCTGCCCCCTCTCCTGTGGCCGTCACGTAGTTGTCAGACATTGGGGGCTTGATGTCCACTTCAAAGTTGTACACCTCCCGCCGAATCTGCACATGGGAAATTCAGCGCAAACGTGAAACAAGACAAGGAAAACAATTTTTTTTTTTTTTAACATCCAGTCAACCATGGTGGTTATATCAGGTGAGAAAGAAGACAAATTACAGTTGTCCATGTGTCTGTTTGTAAGCATTCTTCAGCTGAAACCCTGAGGTTCACCCCATGATGGGTGAGACGGTAGAGTGTGCAGCCATTTCCCCACACACATACATACTGTTTGACATACAAGTGCAGTATTACCTGCCACTCAAGCAGCAGCACTCTGATTTCAGGGATTTCATTAACGGGGATGTTTTGCTTGTTTCTTTGCATGGAAATGACTTTTCTGGCACCAATTCCACTCTTTTGAGCTAAGGATCAGCGACAGTAGCACAGTGAGCTGCAATGACTGTGGAATTTTTGAAACTGACAGACAGACAAACAAACACACCTTTGGCACGGGAGAGGTGATGTTTCCGATGGAGAGTGTCAAGGGCAACAGATGGGCCTCTGTGGTGAAGATGAAGTCGTCAATGTCGATAATGAGGTCCTCTTTCTCAGCAAACAGGAGGTACAGATACTTGAACATCTCCGCCAACACGTAGGAATCCATTCTGCAACAGAAAAACAAGTCATGTGTATGTGCAGATAATGTCATATGGAAATAAAAGAAAAGGTCAGCTAAACTGATGGATAAACTGAGAAACAAAAAGGCCATTGAGCCTACAAAGAAAATGTGACTCAAACAAAAAGGCATGCATCGATGCACACAACCCCCCACCCCCACCCCATCCCCCCAACACACACATTCTCTCTCTCTCTCATGGCAATGGGACTAAACAAAAAAGGTTTTCAAAAAGAAGAAAGGTTTTCCAGGAAGATTTGAAAGAACTGACTGAGGTATGGTTAGACGGACAGAAACCAGGAGCTGGTTCCAGGTAGATGAAGCCTGGTAAAACAAGATTTAAAAAAAAAAGATTTTTTAAAAACAAAAAAAGAGGCCTGACGAAGACTCACTGATCTTCATGGGCGCCCGTTTTGACATTCTTGATGGCGGCCAGACCGCAGCTGACCCGAGCATGCTCCTCCAGGTTGTCCAGGACCTTCTTCCCTGCCTCCAGGTAGTAGTTGTCGCCCGTTGCCTGCCGCACACCATGAGTGGACAGTCAGTGCACACCAGAGGGGCAGGGCCAATCAACCGTTAATCAACACGTCCACCACCCAGTCCATCGAGGGAATAGTCAGCAAGCCCACCATGCACTCCGTCACGGGAATAGTCAGCATGTGCATTACCCAGTCCACCAGTCCACCACACAAAGAGTCAAGTTTGCCTCCCGATCCATCACAGGAATAGCCAACAAGCCCACCATGCACTCCGTCACGAGAACAGTCAGCAAGTGCATTACCCAGTCCACCACACTGAGTCAAGTTTACCACCCAATCCATCACAGGAATAGCCAACGAGCCCACCACCCAATCCATCCCAGGAACAGTCAACAAGTCTACCACCCAGTCCATCACAGGAATGGTCAACAAGTCCACCACCCAATCCATCAAAGAAATAGCATGTCTGCCACACAATCCATCACAGGAATAGTCAGCAAGTCACCACCCAAACCAATCCATCACAGGACCAGTCAACAAGTCCACCACCCAATCCATCACAGGACCAGTCAACAAGTCCACCACCCGATCTGTCAATGTAAATATGAAGGATACCAACTCTACCCAATCGATTGTAGTTGCCTAACCACAGAAAGCCCACACTGAAATCGCACAACACAGCGAGAGATGCTGACCGTTTAGTCTGTTGTTATTCTTAGATCTGAACACTTTGACTGTCTGAGCTGTGAGCTCAGCTTATGGAGGGACTTTCAGCACACCAGAAATGCACTCATCATTATATATCTGACCCACATCATTGCTTACACCATAATATGGGCAAGCACCCTACTGCCTTGACAGCCAAAAGACACGACAAATACAAACACAATAAAAAAGAAATTTATTATTCACAATAAATGCATAAAATGAAAATTTGCCCTTTGAATCACTCGAATTCCACAAAGGCCTAAGGAATTAGACAATTCAACATCACGAAGGTAAGAGTATACAAATAAAATAAAACGGAGTAGAGCATCATAAAATGTCACTTTTGAGATCAATTAAAGGGTCGGCCTGCCTATATACCACGGGACGGGAATTTTAAAGCAAATTCTCTGACGCAGTCTGACACAGTCACATCACTTGGATTTCTGTCAGCTAAATCACTGTGTTGATGATGATTTGAATTCAAATGGGCGGGGCTTATCGTGTGACGTGGGCAACGCTGTGCTTTCAGTTTCACACACATTGGTCGCTTCATCATTCCAGTTGCTGAACTGCGTCTTTCTGTTAAGAATTTATGCCCCTCAAAGCCCCGCGCCTTTGCCCAAATTAGGACTGACACGAGTGTGCATGTGCAAATTTTCACATCCCAAAGGTATACATTCAGAAACTGAGGCTTTCAGTGCACAGTCAACACTCATATTTCTACCCTTCACCACCTCTCCATTCATAGCCCCATGACCAACTACCCTCCTCCAGGGGATGCTGATGCTCTTAGGTTCCTATGTAGCACACACATCTCAGGCGGGCTTACCTTGTACAGAAAGTAGGTGGACTCGATGAATTCCGGCCGCAGAGGATGGTGGCCCCAGTGAACTCGGAAATCTGTGGTGAAAGCCTGCAGCAGCCAGAAACTGAGCATGTCATTTTAGTCCTGGAGAATAAGGAACTCCAGCACATTACAAACCACCAAACCTGTGAGCAGGGGTTCTACTACACATATGTATTGCTTGGCAGAAAGCAAGTCACAAACCACCAAGCCTATGAGCGGGGGTTCTACTATACCTGTTCTACTTTTGCATGCATGCATGTGTGCGTGCATACATAAGCATGCTTAGAATAGTCTATGGACAAGATTCTGCACTTCATAAATAATTATTATTACTGGCACAAAGCAAATAACAAAACACCAAACCTATGAGCAGGAGTTCTACTGTACATCTTTCCTGACAGACAGCAAATTACAAACCACCAAACTTATAAGCAGGGTTTCTACTGTGCCTCTGTATCAACAGGCAAAAAGCAAATTACAAACCACCAATCTTATGAGCAGGTGTTCTGTTGTACCTCTGTATTAACAGACAGCAAGTTATAAACCACCAAACCTATGTATGAGCAGGGCTTCTGCTACTGTACAGCTGTACTGACCAGCAAAAAGTAAATTACAAAACACCAAACTTATCAGCAGGGTTTCTACTGTGCCTCTGTATCAAAAGGCAAAAAGCAAATTACAAACCACCAAACTTATGAGCAGGTGTTCTGCTGTACCTCTGTATTAACGGACAGCAAGTTATAAACCACCAAACCTATGAGCAGAGCTTCTGCTACTGTACAGCTGTACTGACCAGCAAAAAGTAAATTACAAAACACCAAACCTATAAATGGACAGCTTTCCTGATAAGCAGAAAGCAAGTTACAAACCCCAAAACCCGTGAGCACAGTTCTGCGACTGTACAGCTGTACTGACCAGCAGAAAGAAAATTACAAAAGCCCCAAACTTATGTTCAGGGGTTCGACAGTACACTTGTACTGATTGACCAAAAGCAAATTACACACCGCCAAACCTATGAGCAGGGGTTCAGCTACTGTAGAGTTGTACTGACCAGCAGAAAGCAAATGACAAAAGCCCCTAACCTGGATCTGAATCGAATGACAAAAGTGAAATACAGCTGAAAAGAGCTGACTGGATCCATACCAGCACTTGCTTGCTGAGGGCAGTGGAATGGCAAGCTTACCTCGGGGATGAAGTTGTGTCTCTGCATCACCTGGTACAGCATTTCGTGCGTCTCAATGGCGGGCACCAGGTCCCCTTTCAGCACCTGAAACATCACACAGCTTGTCACATCTCGTCAGCCATCAGTCTCCCACCTTCCACGGTGCGACACTAACAGATGGCAGACTGCCCTCACTCTCTCACCTTCCACGGTGTGACACTATCACAGAGTGACACTCACAGTTGTCAGACTGCCCTCAGTCTCACATATTCCATGATGTGACACAAATAGTTGGCAGCCTGCCCTCACTCATAGACCTTCCATGGTGCAACACTAACAGTTGGCAGACTGCCCTCACTCTCTCAACTTTCAAGGTGTATTGGTAGGCATTAAACAAGGATGACCAACTTCTTGGAAGCAGGACTCTGTGTGTATGTTATGGTGAATGGGGGGGAGGGGGGGGGGGCTGTCTGAGTCCAAAATGGACATGTGAATGTATAGCATGAGAAGTGAGAAGGTTTGACATTCTTGTTCTGTTTTTTGGGTGTGTTTAAAAAAAAAAAAAAATTGAGGTCTAATTAAAGCAGAAGACCAAAGCAGGAGGAGGAACAGAAGGAGAGAAACAGGAATAAAATCAGAAGGGGGTAAGTAACTTGGTGTTTTAGGCCCAGTCAACTGTTGCGGTTATATCCGGGCACCTCAGAAGAAGGAGTATCAGAAGGAGGAAGAGCAGAAGGAGAAAAGGAGGAGGAGAAGCAAAAAAAGGAGGATGAGAGGAGCAGAACACGATCTCTTGAAGCTGGTCATCCAATCTCCAAGCATTAGAGCCGTTTTCTACAAGAGGTTCTCCACTCTCAGTGATGGTACCTGCAGGCCCGGCCAGAAGGCCAGCAGAGCGTCCATGAAGTTGCGGGAGATGGCATTGGGCTTGTGCATGTGGACGTCCATCAGCATTGGCCCCTGGCTGACGTAGCGCATGACTGCCTCGTAGTGCTGCAACACCACCGGGCAAGATGCAGTGACATTCGCGTAACATACACAGTGAAACCCCCTGTTGAGAGAGCATGTATTTTCTTCACACCACCTTTTCTTTTTAGGTCAAAGTGTGGGAAAAAACAAGCAAGTAGTAGTTAACTGCTGAGGCATTATATTTAGATTTGGAAGACCTTAAAAAGAGTAAATCAGTACTTTGTTTCATGTAAAGCGTGTCTTCAGAGATGGATTGCACAATATTTCTGAAGGACAAACAAGATTCTGAACAGTCAGTGTAAATACAAAAGAGCTCTTCCTTTGTGACCATGAAATAAAGCAGCAACAAAGAAGTGGTCTTAAAAAATGCAACTGACCTGGTTAAAATGATCGAGGTAGCTGTCGTCTCCCAGCAGAATGCTGGCCTTTGCTATAAAAATAATGAATGGATGATGACAGAAAGAACTGACATTGTTAAAGCCAATGAGGTAGTTGTCTCCCAGCAGAATGCAGGCTTTCACTATAAGAACAAATGGATGCTACCAGAAAGAACTGACCTTGTTGAAGCGATCGAGGTAGCTGTCGTCTCCCAGCAGAATGCAGGCCTTTGCTATAAAAACAATGAATGGATGATGACAGAAAGAACTGACCTTGTTGAAGCGATCAAGGTAGTTGTCGTCTCCCAGCAGAATATAGGCCTTCAGCACATACTCATAGTAGGAGTCAATGCCTGCTCCCACGCCACTCTCTGATGAGCAAAGACAAAAATTATGTTACAGAACTTTAAACACACACACACACACCACGGCTGTTCCCAGACGCCTCTTTAGTTAAAGCCAGTGCCCCAGAATCTAAGTCAGCTATGCAGGTGGCCCCACTTGAGATATCCGATAGCTGAGCGGTCCGGCCACGGACATGCTGCTGCTGCTGCCAGCAGTAAATTATAGCAGCCGTCTTTCACCCCCTCCCTTTCCCAGCGCCATCTCACCACAGAGTTGTACAGCAGACCATTGAAAAGTTCTTATTTTGAAGTTTACACAGACACCAAATACGTTTGGTACAATTGTTTAAGTTTTCATGCAGCAACAAAACCATTTCATGCAAAAATCACACAAAACATCACATTGTGCACAGTACACACACAAAAAGTACGAAATGTATACGATTAATGTGAGGTGCTGCTTTTTTTCTCAACAAAACAACATGTATACATCACAACATCAATATATCTGCTACAGGAAGCACTCATTTAAAATCAGGCCCAACTCTCAAAGAAAAACTTACAGTCAGTGTAAACAATATACCATTTTGGCAAGAGGGCCTTTCATGCAAACTATCAAAATGTGCACAGTACACACATAAAATGTACAAAACAAAATTAAAAAAACAGCAAACATGGATCACAACATCAACATGTTCACTACTGGAAACACTCACTTAAAATACAGAAAGTACCGTGTACACTCAGCAGCCTGCAAGTTAAAAATTAGAAGCAGCCGGCTAGTACTGACCACTGCTGGTGCTGACCTAGATTCCACTGATAGAGCAGCTATGGGGGAGCTAAAAATAGCTCAGCCAGTGAGCCGCTAAAGCGCCCGATTTTAAGCCTGTGGAACAGCCATCACACACACACACACACACACACACACACACACACACACACACACACACACACACACAAAAGAAAAGAAAAAAAACTCTCCACAGATTCAATGAATTCACTCAACATATTCACAAAGACGATGTATCATGCATCTCACATTTGTGCTAAATATCACCAACTCTACATGTACGGACTACTTCACTGCTCTCCAACCAGGCATCACTGAGGGAAAAAAGTACCCAATTCAGAACTGTCCCAGGGATGAGACATAGTTTCCATTTTCCGTTAATGGTATGCAAGTAACCCCCCCCCAACAAATAAAATGGAAAAAAAGCACACAAAAAAGCAAACAACCAAAAATGAAAACATCAAAAGCCATCATCACCAAAGAAGACAACAACAGCTTCCCCACGACCAACAGCCAACACTGACCTCTACGGATCCAGTCACCGCTGTGCACGTTGATGATGGTGCCCATCAGATCACTGCTGCGGTGACGCTGCTGCCACAAATAGTCCATGGCTCTGCGCGCCTTTTCCTGCAGTCACACAAAGCAGGGGTTAGTCAGTAACTGCAGTCACACAAAGTTGGGATTAGGCAGTAACAACAGTCACACAGAGCAGGGGTTAAGTCAGTAACTGCAGTCACACAAAGCAGGGGTTAGTCAGTAACTGCAGTCACACAAAGCAGGGTTTAGTCTCTGTGGTCACACAAAGCAGGGGTTAGTCAGTAACTGCAGTCACACAGAGCAGGGGTTAGTCAGTAACTGCAGTCACACAGAGCAGGGTTTAGTCTGTCTGTGGTCACACAAAGCAGGGATTAGTCAGTAGCTGCGGTCTCACAAAGCAGGGGTTAGTCAGTAACTGTGGTCACACAAAACAGGGGTTAGTCAGCAACTGCGGTCACACAAAGCAGAGGTTAGCCAGTAACTGCGGTCACACAAAGCAGGGGTTAGTCAGTAACTTCAGTCACACAAAGAAAGCAGGGGTTAGTCAGTAACTGCGGTCACACAAAGCCAGGGTTAGTCAGTAAATATGGTCACACAAAGCTGGGGTTAGTTAGTAATTCACTTTAACATCTGCGATAATCTTAGCCAGCTGTACACTTCAGTCAATCAAATAAACCTTCACTGGCCAAAAATGTTTAGGTTAACAGAATCTGAAAAGGGGAAAAATAATCAACAAAAAGGAGATTTCTGTCTCTAGCACAACTGCCATGAGCATGATGCAATTCACAAACTACACATCTACAAGAATGCAGGCAAATAACATAACACGACATGGGCAAAACATGAAGAAAACACACAAACCAAGACCAACCAGAGATCCATCATTACAGATTATAATGATGCATAATTACATTTCATCCAAAGTTCTGAAGGGTACCTCATAAATGGGGATCATTACAGATTATAATGACGCATAGTTACATCTCATCCATACAGTCAAGATTTGTACACTATGGAGACAGCTCTCCACCAAAGTTCTGAAGGGTACCTCATAAATGGGGATTCCAGTCAGTCGGCTAAGGGCCGCAAACTCCAGGATCATGGACCCCGCACAGGCCGTGCATGTGTCTCGATGCGAACTGGAGATCTGGGGCACAATCCCATGCTTCAGGTTGACCTGAAAAGCACACAGCACACACTGTTAGCATATAATGCAACGTGTGACGTGCACCACACAGCATAAATTGTGAACTCTGCACAGACGTGAACACTGAGCTTGTGTCTGCTACCATGTAAAACCCACCACAACCACTTAGCTTTTTTTCTTTTTTCTAGATCAGTGTGACCTCTTTGAAGAAAACCACTTCACCTGCTCTTCACTACAAAGAAAACTAACCAAAAACATATAAGAAAATAAACGGGTATGACTTGCGCTCGCATAGCATAGGGGTGCACATACATACTGCTACTTGCAGACTTGGAAGCGCCCCATCCGGATGGATGCCACACATGGCAGAATGGTAACAGTGGTACATATTTACCATGCAGTGTTCACAGCTTTTCCAAGGCATATTCACCCTGATATAACTGTCATGGCTGACTAGGCATAAAAAAAATCAATTATCTATCTGATCTACCTATCCGAGTGCACAGCTACCATCTTCAAACGAAGCAAACTGATCAGAAAACTGGTGAACCAACCTGGCAGCAACAACGCTGGGTTTGAATCAACAAACCATCAAGTTTATCAGAGCTAAAAAGAAGCCACACAAACACAACAGCAAAGACCTGGCTGCTGATGGTAACTTTCACCTGGCATGCAAGTAAATACAGGGTACATAAACTCCCCCTGAGGTACACTCAGTATGGAACTGGGTTTGGCTTACAGATTGGGCCTACACTGACCCTGGGGTAGGGGATCCCTGTGGAGGTGTTGAAGGCTGGCAGCAGGCGGTCGCCCACCTCCTTGGCTCGCGACAGCAGCTCATCGTTGTACCAGCTCAAGCCCAGACCCCGACGCTTGAAGTAGGAGGCCATCACGTGACCGCCCAGCAAGCCCCTGCATATACACACACACACCTTGTGAATGACCACACGCACATTGTGAATGACCCCAAACACATTGTGAATGACCCCTGTATACATGCAGGCACATTGTGAATGACCATCACGTGACCGCCCAGCAAGCCCCTGCATACACACAAACACGTTGTGAATGACCATCACATGACCGCCCAGCAAGCCCCTGCATACACACAAACACATTGTGAATGACCATCACATGACCGCCCAGCAAATCCCTGCATACACACAAACACATTGTGAACGACCATCACATGACCGCCCAGCAAGCCCCTGCATACACACAAACACATTGTGAATGACCATCACATGACCACCCAGCAAATCCCTGCATACACACAAACACATTGTGAATGACCATCACATGACCGCCCAGCAAATCCCTGCATACACACAAACACATTGTGAATGACCATCACATGACCGCCCAGCAAATCCCTGCATACACACAAACACATTGTGAATGACCATCACATGACCGCCCAGCAAATCCCCGTATACACACACGCACATTAGGAGTGACCACAAACACATTGTGAATGACCTGGTATGCATGCAGGCACATTGTGAATGACCATCACAAGACTACCCAGCAAGCCCCTGCAAACACACTGTGAATGACCATCACATGACCGCCCAACAAACCCCTGCACACTGTGAATGACCATCACATGACTGCCCAGCAAACCCCTGTATACAAGCCCCAGCAAACCCCTGTATACAAGCAAGCACATGGAGAATGACCGTCACATGACCGCCCAGCAAACTCCTGCATACATGCACACACATTGTGAATTACCAATTTATTACCAAAGGTCACATGGCTCACTCCAAATTTAAAGGCTTGAAGTAGGTAGCGGCAGCCTCTCATCGCCTATGCGGGAACATCGGAACTTTGCTCAATTTTACTGTATTTCAGTCACTAATTTCTCCACAGTCTCTGAATGTATCCTCTTGGACATTATATGAATAAAAGGAACGTTTTCTTCGCATTCTTATGGTTGTTTTTATGTTTGCATGCAATGTACCTCGAAAAATCGCCAGTTGATTTTCTACGGGAGGTATTTGCCGTTTGTCCGGTGCCGATCACCCGGTCCGAGACTTGAACGAAAACAGTCGATGTGTTTATCCGCTCGGTGACAAAGCGATACGCGCTGTACACAGCAATATGTGGTATCACTGGATCGGAAATTGAATGCCGATTCCAGTGGTGTAAACGCCGTGGTCGTTTACAAACATCTCTGGTCGCTAGAACGCATTTTAGTCGGAAACTCGCAAAACAATTCAATTTTAAACCACAAAACTCCCTCAAATGTCTAAAATATCCCCCACAAAATGAAGCTGAATCCGTACCCTTTCGATTGAGGTATGCGGCTAATGGACTGATGACCTGTGGGTCTTTCACAAGCCAATGAAAGACCGCAATAAAGGCGCTTTTTTCAAATTGAGTTCATCCAAGATGGCACCGACCGCGTGGAGTTTTTGTGACTCGATTGCCGAGTTTTGGCACAGGATTCGTGAGTATTCTCTTCACCTGGCTCCAGTTTACTGAATTTGGTGATAGTTTATCTCATAATTTAGCATTTTTATATGATATTTTGATTCATTCTTGCAGGATTTGCCTAAAATCGTACGAATTTCTCGACCGACTCATAGTTCTGTCTTTGTTTACAAATACGACTAACCGGAAGTTGTCGATCACTCGCTTGTTCTCGTAAATATTGCCAAAATACGCCAAAGTTTCACAAAAATAGTCATTGAAATACATTCTCTGATGTCTTCTGGAACAGTATTATTTGGGGGGGACGAACCTTTGACGTAAATTCGTGGCGATGGCTGTTTTCGTGATCAAAATTCTTCATCAGGGGAGGTAACTAAGATGCTGAGAAAACAGTCGACTTCATAATAACTTCTGCACTTGAACTCTGTTAAAAGTCTTTTTCGTTTTTCAACGATCGTAATTAAATTCTCAAACTTTAATAGTATGTTGACCAGCATTTCTAGTTCAAAATTATAAGTGGATTTCTGCTTTGCTAACGGTAGCCAGTCTGATATTGTGATAAGTGATGATAAAACCATAACAGATAAGAGTTAAGGCCTGAGTGATAATGATTATTATTAATTATGCTGTAGGCCGTAGATCATTCTGTCAATGAAGATCAACAGAAACAACAAAACTGTATTGTTGTTTTCCTGCAGATGATGACCAGTTTTCCAAACTGAAGGCTGTTTTCCTGGCAACTGGGAGAGGATGCCGGCAAGACCTTCCTCTGATTGAAGTGGACAACCGACTGTTAGTGCAGCTACTTCTCCTGAAAGATGAGGGATCCAAGACTTTGGATGAGACTGCATTCTTCCAGCAACTTCTCAAACCAGATCTGGTCAAGACAGTGCTGCTTTCTTGTCTGCGGTATTTATGGTCAACAGACTGAAGGAGCTGTTTGGAGGTGAGCCACTTCCAGAACTTCCACCTCTTCACGGCCATGGTGGCTGCCAGCAGCGATGTCAACAAGCGGAAGAGGAATCTGACCCAGGAGATGTCGACTGAACCAAATGATGAATCAGAACCTGATGAACCTGAGTTTGAAACCAGCTTCAGATTTCAACAGGAGGGCGACATTGTGGCAGTCTACAATGTAGAAGATTTCTTTTTCAGCAAAGTCACCAGGATCATCAGTGAGGAAGAGGCAATAGTCAATTTCTTGGAGATGGAGTTGTTGTGTACAGGTGGCCATGCTCTGAAGATTACACTCAAATCTCCTCCGCAGTTGTGTTTGCCAAGAATCTGCAACTTGCACCTTCATCATTGTCTCCAGGGATGTTCATTCTTTGTTGAATCTCGCAGGAATTTATTTGGCAGATATCAAGCACTCAGATGCTATTTACAGTGAAATCAGCTGTAGACCGTGTCAACTGACTCCAAATCACAGCCTTGTAGGCCTGTGTGTTCATGGATGATAAAGGTGATACTGCTGTACCATGTTTTCTTTAGCATACACGTCCTTTTTCTGCTGTGAAAAGTGAAGATTTTGCAGACTTTAAGACTAACACTCAAAATAAGTGCAAATGCTGCTGCAAATGTACTTCACACTTAGTTTAATGTACATGCAAAGTTTCATGGCTGTATCTGTAGTAGTTTTCAAGTTATGAGTTAAAGTATGAAAACCATTAGATTTGTCCTTTTTTTCCAATGTGAAAAGTGAAGTTTTTGCAGGCTTTAAGATCTATCACTCTCAAAATAACTGCAAATGTTGCTGCAAGTGTACTTCACACTTAGTTTAATGTACATGCCAAGTTTCATTGCTGTATCTGTAGTGATTTTCAAGTTATTACCAGTTAAAGTGTGGCAACCCACATATTTGTGTTTTTTCCGCTGTGCAAATTGAAGATTTTGCCAACTTTAAGACCCTGTAACTTTAAAAGTAAGAGTCAGAGCTGCTTAGAAAAAAATAAGTGCAAAGACTGTGATAAACCCTGCTTGGAAATCCGTTGGGAAAGCTGTCATTGCCATATGTTACCCACTGTGTGGTGCCGAAAGTGCTCTTTCATGCAAATTGGCAAGCTCAGAATTGCTTTTTGGAGCAACTTCAGCCCTCTGCCTATGTTTTATCTTTCTTTGCTGACCATATGATTTAGCTGTGACAAAGTGCAACCAAGGTATACTTTTGAAAAGTGTAAGTATTTGGATTCTCCCATGTTCATGAGAACCACTATGGGGGGGTAAATTTGAGAAAATGTAATAAACTGTTTATTGTCGCGCATAACTGTATTTTCGAATGGCTATATCTTTGGAACTAATTAAGATAAACAGTTACTTTTTTTTTTCATTTTCTTGTATCAATATGGCCTGTCTGAAAATGCATAAATTAAATTGCTGTTGTAAAATTTAAATTTTGGCTGCCGCTACCTACTTGAAGTAGGATGCCACCACATGAAATGAATGCTTTAAAAAGCATATTCGAAAAACCCTGTTCACAAAGCATTTACACAGTGAAACACCAATTTTGTTCTGAAGTTAACAGCTGGCACCAGACTTCAAAGCTTGAACTCTGAATTGATGCAACGGCTATCATGGGTCCACCAAGCAATGTCTTAGAAAAAAGGTGTGTGCGTACGTGGGGGTGGGGTGGGGGTAGATGTCTTGAAAGAAAGGTGAGGGAGAGGGAGAGGGGATGTTCAAAGAGAGAGAGACAGACAGGCAAAAAAGAGACGCCTGCAGACACACACAGAGAAAGAAAGACACAGAAAGACAAAGAGACATTCACTCAGCCACACTCACACATATCCGCCACACAAACCAATTTGCTGGCAGTTTACTGTAAATTGCTCTACCCTGAGTATACTAAGACTAAGAGTAAGACCAAGACTAACATGATCTTGGTGACATTTCAATGGCTTTGACTAGTTTCAGATGCCTGCTCTTCTGCCAGTACACAGAGTATACACATTTACAGTCCCTCAGTGAAAAATCATATCATCAACCTACCCAAGGATTCTGATGTTGGTCTCGAAGACAGACACAATCACATCACAGTCAAAGCGAGCATCCTTGATGATGTTGCGCACCGCTTCCTCAAACCCCTCCACATCTCCAAGCACCTGAGGACAAATGATGTGACAGGATGAGGCCAGGCTGGAATGGTAGGACAAATGATGTGACAGGATGAGGCCAGACTGGAATGGTAGGTCAAATGATGTGACAGGATGAGGCCAGACTGGAATGGTAGGTCAAATGATGTGACAGGATGAGGCCAGACTGGAATGGTAGGTCAAATGATGTGACAGGATGAGGCCAGACTGGAATGGTAGGACAAATGATGTGACAGGATGAGGCCAGACTGGAATGGTAGGACAAATGATGTGACATTGACTGGGTGAGGCCAGACAGGAATGGTAGGACAAATGATGTGACAGGATGAGGCCAGACTGGAATGGTAGGACAAATGATGTGACATTGACTGGGTGAGGCCAGACAGGAATGGTAGGACAAATGATGTGACAGGGTGAGGCCAGACTGGAATGGTAGGACAAATGATGTGACATTGACTGGGTGAGGCCAGACAGGAATGGTAGGACAAATGATGTGACAGGGTGAGGCCAGACTGGAATGGTAGGACAAATGATGTGACATTGACTGGGTGAGGCCAGACAGGAATGGTAGGACAAATGATGTGACAGGGTGAGGCCAGACTGGAATGGTAGGTCAAATGATGTGACATTGACTGGGTGAGGCCAGACAGGAATGGTAGGACAAATGATGTGGCAGGGTGAAGCCAGACAGGAATGGTAGGACAAATGATGTGACAGGGTGAAGCCAGACAGGAATGGTAGGACAAATGATGTGACAGGGTGAAGCCAGACTGGAATGGTAGGACAAATGATGTGACAGGATGAGGCCAGACTGGAATGGTAGGACAAATGATGTGACAGGGTGAAGCCAGACTGGAATGGTAGGACAAATGATGTGACAGGGTGAAGCCAGACTGGAATGGTAGGACAAATGATGTGACAGGGTGAAGCCAGACTGGAATGGCAGGATAAATGATGTGATACTGATAGGGTGAAGCCAGACTGGAATGGTAGGACAAATGTGATAGGGTGAAGCCAAACAAGCGTATCAGACTTCTGTGCAGTGGCTGTTTTATGATTTTACTCAGTTGTTCGGCTTGATCCTTACACTAGTTACAGCCTTAGTGTTCCTGAGGAACTCCTAAAAAGTTGTGGTATGGAGTCCTGGGCACTGATTCTCTGAAAATATTCACTCCCTTAAATACTTAAACAGTCCTTAGCTGTGGAGGTGTATATCAAAAAGGTCATGCTGGAACATACTGGCTGCTTGGGTCAGTAATTTCCATCTGTCTGCTACTGTGCTGAAGTGGTTAGCTGTCACTGGTTGGATCACTGATGCATTTAAAACATTTTTGTACGGACGTCTAAAAAAAATCTCAATTTTGTGGACATTATAGATTATACACATTTAAACTGTATGCAAACATTGAAACAGCTTATTAGTATTATTATACTTTAAGTGAATTCACACACACACACACACACACACACACACACACACACACACACACACACACACACACACACACACACACACACACAAAGCTCACTACATTTAATATTGCCCACAAACAAACCCTGAATGTTGCTGCACGCCTTAATCACTGAAGAATGAAAGTGACTCCCTTCATTCCTGACTTCAGTTTAGTGAACATTACTAGCCCCACCATTATATTAGTCTTGGGATGAGAAGCGGCTCTGAGTGTGAACAGGATGCCAACTTACAGCCAGTGTGTCCACAGAGTCAATCAGAGTCAGGGTGAAACTGCAACACAAAGAACACGTCAGTGAGCTGCGTATTGAGCTTCAATTTGAAGTCTCTGGCATGGTCAGTACTGTTTCAAGTGTTTGTGACCCTTTGCCAATACAAATTCCAAGGGTAAGGATTCAGAAGCGCCCACTGAGATGAAAATTTCTACGGCAGCATGTGCTTTGGAAAGCCTGACCTGTAGATTATATTATGGCAATAAAATCAGTATTTGATTATTCATTATTATCAAATTTAGAAGAAAAGAAAAACGGGAAAAAAATCTCTGCCCACTGAAAGACTCAACACACACTGACACAAGGTACATGAATGCTCATACCACTGTGCTCAGGGCAAACAACAAAGGTGGCTGATATTCATCAACCAAGCCAGCTGTGACACTTGGTGTTATGTCACATGGTGAATCCGGCCAATAAATTTCTAGATCATCCAGTTTCAAACATCCTTAGCTGATGCCTTGCTTTCCAGGTGTTGTGTTGGAAAGCGAACGCCTGCCTCAGGCCAGGCTCACAACACAGCTGCTAAGCAATGAATCACTGAACGGTTTCAGTCATTGTTGTTTACATCGATTAAACAACAGGGCATTTTCACATGTATAGAAATCCTAATTTTTAGTTTTTACTCAATGAATGTTTTTAGCCTGTGCATTCTCACACAGAAATCTTAATTTCTAGTTTTCACTCCATACCTTTAGCCTGTTAGAGAATATAATAGGTTTGGAGGTCTACACAGTAACACTAACAGTGGTTCCATTCACTCTTATTAAAGTTATTTCATCTGTCCTTGTGACGGGCATACACAAAAATATTCCCATCATGTTGCATAATTTCTGTCTCACCTGTGATTAGTAGTTCCATGCAAAAGCATCAAGTGTGGGATTTTTGCAGTTGGGGTGGGGGGTGTGGGGTGGGGGGAATGCCAACCACCCAGCCCAGTGATGATTTTAATTTTTACCTTGAAATTAAGTTAGTCTGTTGCAATCAAATCAATGTTGATGTAACTTGAAATGACTGGATGCAGTCTAATACTACTACAAGGATACAACACTTACAAGGATATTTATTTGCCAGTGATGTTAATTTGTGCACAGGATTTGTCTTGGTGACATTCTATTCATACAGTGCATTAACAAATAGACATGACATTGCAATTTGTCATACATATAATATGTATAAAACTGAAGTAAATAAAATTTAAATTCAACAATGTAACACTAAATGACTAACAGTCTCACTCATGCAATGTGAACTATCACACATATGCACACACACACACGCATTTATAAGCCATACATTTTCTCACATGAATGACCTCACATCCCCGGGGTCAGAGGTCAGGACTAGAACTAGTGGAAGTGCAGTCTCACTGTGTGTCAAAAGAATGTCAAGACCCTGCTCCCCTCCCCTGGATTTCTTGTCTGTCATACCTCACAGTAACAGACAGCTTCCAAAATTTTCCACCGAGTCCTTTTCACCCTGTCACTAGACCATCAATGTCACTGACAGAACAGTTTCAGTTTCATATTATAGGCTTCAGTCAGAAGAAAAAAAACACTGGAGCCATCCCACTTCTTAAGTTTAAAATCAAACGGCTTTGACTTAGGCAGTAAAAAAAAATTTTTAACAAAATGAAGAATATTTATTCATCCGCTGTAAATTATACAGGAAATTTGATTTCCACTGGAAGAAACGTGCATTTGTTCAAAGGTTGTTAATCTTACTTTCCAAGTGAGTCATCAACATCCCCCCGGGAGGGTTCTGAGCCACGGTAACGCCCTCTGCATGACAGCGGCATCAGTTCATCTGCTGGATACGCCTTGTCCTAGGTAAGAAAAACAGAGCATAATGATAATTATTCATCTAAGTATATATATATATATGCTCTCTGCATTAACTAAGTTGATCAACTCACTGCCTATCCATGAAATTGTTCATCATGTGTGTACTTTCAGAGCAATGTTAATTGTATTATATTCATACATAGAGAAGGGCAGTTGAATAATTTTAATCACTGGTGTATTTTTAACTAGTATATTACAGTGTGCATGTATCACTGACACTGTATGGGAACACTTGTCCAAGTGTTGTATATGTTTTGAATATCACTCTGAGACTCTGTGTGTGTTTGTGTGTGTGTGTGTGTGTGTGTGTGTGTGTGTGTGTGTGTGTGTGTGTGTGTGTGTGTGTGTGTGTGTTACTTGTTAGTCTGTAAAGTGTCACTGTATATCCAGCTCTCAGTTCTCACTATTTTGAGATCTTACTCTTTCTCAGTTCTGTCTTATTATGATTACCTATCATTAACTTGATTAAGTAAAATTACAATTTACATAATGATGCTTCTGCCTCAAATTATACACATGTTAATAATTTCAATAACTTTTTAAACATTATAATTAATATCAATATAATATATAATGTATTAATTTATATAAATATCAATATAAATTATAATGCAACTTTTGTTAAAAAAATCTTGCTCACCATATAAGCATTGTAGGCATGGTAAAACATCTCCACCACTTGTTCTCTGCAACAGCAATAAGAAAGATTAACATTTTGTTTGAGCTGCAATACTTAATCAAGTTAATGTAAAAAGATTATTTTTTTTATTTTTTTTACATCCTTACATGAATCACAATTGTACTTAAAAAAACTTAACCAACACAATAACACTTTTAACAGATCAGCTGGCCACATTAAGTAGTTCTAAAATTTAAGTTTAATCGTTGTGTACCACAAGCATGGTTTGTACTTTGTTCCTATTAAAAAATATTATTATATTTAATTACTGTTGTTTTCAATTTTAACACACATGTACTGGTCTGATGTAGTGATGTACACAGTACAGCGTGAGACCTGAATAGAGGGATTCATCAGTCAGCACATTATTTGTATAAATTTAAGTAAAACGTTTGCCATCCAGAATGACTTTCCCTACCACCATGGTGGCATGAGTATACAGGAAGCGGCCATTCTTTCTTCTCATTATCAGTGAATAGAATAGTGAACATAGCCCAACTGAAGAACAGTGCTGGCAACCACCAGGGTCATTTCAGGCCAGGCTCTAACTCTACCTCTTATGCTAGTTACACTAGTTACACTCTAGGGCTTAACTGTGAGTGTGTGCCTACTGGAATTCAGATGAAGGTGGAGTCCTGACTGTATCACTATCAGAATCACTATCACACAGTATCAGTATCAGTGCTATCACCCATGAAACTGCTCCAGCCACCAGATTTTAAGAACCAATGATGTCACAGCAAAATCCCTGATTAGGTGTCACCTTTTTTAAATTTTCACAGAGCTGATGATGATGATCCTTTATGTTAATGCGCCCCACCCCCCATCCCTTCTCAAACCCGGGCAGAGGGGGGGGTGGGGGGGGGGGAGGGTGTATGGAGGTGGGGGGCGAGGGAGATTATATGAGCCTGTGCCAAAAGGTGCTCGGCGAGGACCATCCAATCCATTTTTTGGTCCTAAATGCTTCTTCGGGTTTAAGTTTTCTCTGAACAAACCTAACTTTATCTGAAAGAGTATGCATCAAAGAGATAATAAAGATAAACTTGACTCCCAGTCAGTTCTGAGTTAGTAAAATATGAAAATTTACACCAAGTCCGGGCCGAAAATCGGCAAAAGAAGGGTGGACATTTCGGGTGCACCGCTTCAGTTGTCGTTTTGTTTGCATCTTTCTTCTTTAGGCAACTTTCCCTTTGCTGCCTGACAGGACATAGTCAAAGCTTTTTAATGCTTGTGAAAACGGCTCATTACTACTTGTAAAATCTGAATAATTGAAATAAACATAAGCTTATTTCGATCGAAACGCATTGGGTCCGGTTCCGATGCTGACGAAAACGTTCGTCAGCTACTATTCATTGCTGACTTGTGGGTGGTGAAACAAAGAAGCTGTTGCTAAAATCAGTGTTCAGTCAAAAGCAGTGATAATAAAAGCGTTGGATTCCGTTTGTAATAAAAAAATCAAGTTTAAAATTTCAAGTTTTTATTTTGTCAGGCTGTTACGATTGAAAAATTGCTGATCCTGGGGATAAATGTCGATTTTGTGACCGCGGTCTTTTTGCACAAAGCGCGGCCATGTTTTCCCCACAGTGCTTTGCGCCTACTTTCTCTTCAAACATGGTGCCAACAACGAACGGTGAGTGAATTTTTGATTTGGGTCATGTACCTTTTTACAGTTTTGATCAAAATGTGATGTTACGTCCGACAGATTAAATTGTTACTTTTCATTGATACGTTATTTTTGCATTTTCATTCGTAATTGTAAGCGAAGTGACCATTATGAAACAGGTTTCGGTCAGCAGTGTGCAAATTCAAAGTGATGTCTTTGTTCGATAGCCAGCTGTTTCTCGGATGACACAAGGTCAGTGTTTCGATCGCGAGTGACCGATTTTTGCACAATAATGTCCAAGTTTCGATCGAGGGAACTAGTTTTTTCTTAGTGTTTCGACTGCAAGAGAAAAACGTATACGTGCAAGTGTTTACTTCGTAATGGCGAAAATACCCGTGTTTATCGCGACACACGTTTCGGAGTTGATTTGCCGCTGTCGGACAGCGTTTTTTTCATTTATTCAGTCGATCGGAACAGCATGATGCCATGACACAAACTCTTACTCCTCAGTACACTTCTGCAACCCTACAGGTTTATTATTGCCGTCTGTGATGTGAACTAAGAGTTTAAAAAAAGGCATAGCCGTAAATTATCTATTTATACCAATTTATACAAATTATACAAACACACAACAACAACAAAAAGAAAAGAAGCATTACCATGACATTAACATTGTGATTAGGGAGATGATTTGTTTTTTGTTTTTTTTGTTTTTTTAATCTTCCCAGGCCTTCCCATTTCTCTGGGATGAATAAAGTATATTGTTATTGAATATTGTTGTTTTGATTCTATTTCTAGCAGGACAGATGCATTCTAAAGTATGTGCTGAAACTAGTGAAAGCCAACATAGAATTTCTTAACTGACGTAGTTTTATGTGTGCACTGCAGTACAAATACAATATAGTGCAGCATATAAAGTAAAATTCTTGTGACAATTCACTATAAATATGCAACATGAAGACAACAAATTCATACAAATTACAATACAAAATACAATACACTGTGGCACAATGTAGGGAAGTTAGTAGGGAGAAAAGACCAAATGAACAGAAATTTAAAAAAGGAGAGGGTAACCTGGTATTTGTGTTATTAATATTATGTTTCAACTACAGTACTATATATATGTTAGTAATATTACCTAATGTCTGATATATATAATATATATATTCTGGGGAAAGTCAAAACACACACATGTGTGCATGCAGACACACACAATATCTTATATGCATGTACATCTCCAGAGTTGCATACCTACAAATATGGAGACATTTCCTCAAAAACAGTTGTTATATTGCCTTATTTTGTACACATGCATGTTTCTTTTCAGGCTAAAGAGGTTGATGCTCCAAAAGGGGAAGAGCAAGTGTTTTTCATGACACAGCAGGGACAACATTAGTGGAACATGAAGCCAGATTCGTCCTTGGAAGCACTGCAGTACTCAGGAACAGCAGAGAAATAAAGATATGTCTCAGTGCTGAACTGCCAACTCACTGAAAACAAATCTTTTAAATTTATTAGGATGGGAAGAATTAGTGTTAACATGGGAAATTCTCTATGCTTTGTCATCAGTTTCCAGACTTTGCATTACTGTTTCTGGGTACTTACAATGTGTTACAGTTGTTATTCCAGGTAGTGAGACTTGAATGCCAAATCAATGCCTATGGTAATTGAATTTTACCTTCTGTTAACAATAGGGTATAGGGTGAATGTACATTTGTAATTCACATGGTTTTCTGTTTTGTCAATGAAAGAATAATAATGACAACTTGGCTGTACTTTTTCTAAGTCACATACTGACTGTCCAGTGTTACATATTCCATTGTGTCCTCTGATTGATATGCATGGCATCCGACAGTGCATTACTTTAAATAATGGTTTTGGCCTTGTTTAATATTTACAGCAATGTGTCAGATACATGTAGGAAAACTAAGTGATTTTATTAGCTGTGCATATGTTTTACAGGAAAGGAAAGTTTACAAACTTTACAAAGGGAAGTGTTGTGTCCACCACAGAGTTGTTACATCCAACAGATAAAATGCTTAAAAAGGGCCTTTGACAAAATTACAACTATACAAGCAACTTGTTTAGTGCTGCACTCATCAAAACTACTACTAAATCAGCTGGTAACATTTTGTTGCAGTGTAGGGAAATTAGCACTGTTATTTTATAAGCTGTGTATTGTGAGCATGGGAAATGTTATCTCCATCCAATAATCGTTACATCCGACAGATAAAATGTAAAAAAATGTCGTTGATGACCTTATTTCATGCTGCAGTCATGGAAACAACTATGCTTGATAAATTCTAATAAACACATCCTATTTTTGATTCAGTGTTGTTTCATTTTTATTTTATTAAAAAGATTAAGGTGGCAGTCTGTCGGATGTAACACAGGACATCATTGTTATGATTTTGAATATGAAATAAAAAGTGAATTGAGTCAGTTTAAGTTTTACTGTCTTGTTATAAACGATGGATGTTTATTTTCCCCACAGATTGATAGCAATCATTAAATTCAAAGATTAAATCAAAACAAACACTGTGTCCTGTGTTGCATCCGACAGATTCAGGTGTCCGTCTTTAAATGTCTTTTTCTCAGACTTGCTTCAACAAGTTATCTTTTTTAGACCTGAAATGTATATATATATACAAAAGACTTATCTTTTAAATGGTGTTACTTGCTAAATGACTTTTCTGCTTTTATTTTTCACTCTAATGTCCACCTTCTAAGCAGCACCTTTTGGCACATGCTCATATACCTATCGCTACACTGTCACCACCAGAATGACTTCTGCATTAAGATGGGCAGCGATGTGAGCCATTTTAATGTTTCAGTAGGAAGTGATCGACAAAGTCACAAGATAGTGTGCACAAACCCCAACCTTTTTGAGGAGATAGGAGAGACGAGGCGGTAACGAACCGAGGTCCTTCCGCTTACCAGCTCACAGGCTCTCGTACCAATCTAGTAAGTAAGTAAACATGGTGCTTAACGTCCACAGAAACCATAAGGCTTATTAGGGACGGGGAGAAAGGGGGGGAGAGGTTATGGAGGTGGGGGAAGAGGGAGATTATATACCTATCGCTACACTGTCACCACCAGAATGATTCCTGCATTAAGGTGGGCAGCGACGAGAGCCATTTTAATGCTTCAGTAGGAAGTGATGGACAAAGTCACAAGACTGTCCGCAGACCACAACCTTTTTGAAGAGAAAGGAGAGTCGAAGCGGTATCGAACCGAGGTCCTTCCGCTTACCAGCCTAACGCCTTACCGCTAGGCCAAACCGGCTCACAACTAGTACTAGCACTATTAGTACCTAAGCAGTACCTAAGCAGTCCTACCAGGTGGTGATGACGTGTGCGTTGCGGTCCGAACAAAACAGAAAGCACAACAAAAGCCGGACAGAGTGGGCGCACGACCCATGCTAACTAATGGGTAGATCTAGTATTTACGTTTGTCACTTTAATATAATTCGGCTTTATAATCAACTTCCAACATCAACTTTCAAGATCAAGATCCAAACCTCTGTACTGTGTTAACTTACTTTGCGCTCCTTTTTTCATCCGCAGTCATAGCAGTTGTAATATCCAAAAGAAAGAAAATTACAAGAACTCCCAAGTAGAGAGCCATGTATTCCTTAGACTTGAACGGCTTCATTGCTGATCTCTTGAAACCGTGAACTAGTAAAATACACACAAGTGTCTTCCGTACCAGCTTGCCATGTTGTCATATGAACTCTCGTGTGCCACGAGACAGTCGAGACGTGTCGAAAGTTGCGAATGCGCTTGCGCAAGGATTTTTTTGATGCTCTGTTGCTTCCGGAACACATTTTCGGCGATGTAAAGGACACACAGGATGGCTTTGCACACTAAATTACTGAAACATAACGTCCTTCTTGTTTCCAAACTGAAAAAGCTGTCGAATACGACTCAGGCAATTGAGCGGAACTTCGATCTGAATGCGCCTTTGTGCAGCACACTTGTGGTAAGTCGTTATGTTTGCCCTTGGACATGTCGCCGTGTTTCATCGCAAAATATTTAGCCTAAGGACTACGTGATACCGCAAAGGAAATCAGTGGGAGTACTAGGACGTTTGAGAAATCAATAGGACATCATGACAGGAAACAGAAGTGGTTAAATGTGCATTTTGTATTATAATGAAGACGTGTCTCGCATTATCATATTCATAATCATGTTGGGCAGGCTTCTCTTAGTCTTATAAAGACTAAAGTTTAATAGTAATAATACTAATAGTAATAATAGTAATTAATACAGCCTTACACAGTTCAGCATAAAACAACAAACAAAATATAAAACAACAACAAACACCACCACACACTGAGCCCACTGCACTTAATCTGAGATACGTCGCTGATCTGTACACAACTGTTTCTCTCTGTTGTGCTAGTAAAGCATGAATGCATACACCCACGCATGCACGCATGCATGCACTCTCTCTCTCTCTCTCTCTCTCTCTCTCTCTCTCTCTCTCTCTCTCTCTCTCTCTCTCTCTCTCTCTCTCACACACACACACACACACACACAAACACACACACACACACACACAACAAACACGTATGCATGCAAATGATGCATACGTGCTTGCAAGCACACACTAAAAATACAACTTTCAATGCAGGTCACAGGAGCTTTACATACTTGTTTCAGAAGAGTGCTGATGATGACAAAACAACAGTGAATGGACCAGACAGACAGCAGGCTGACCTGTGGTCCTGGCCTGTTGCCTCTCCATCCCATGCTGACCACAAGGACTGCCCACAGTCCAGCCAGCAGCCACTGCCCCTGGGCATCTTGGAACTGCTGACCTGGCCATACCAGCAGCTTCCTGCAGTCGTCTGCCAGGAGAGAGGACTGTACCCGGTGATCCACCCCAACCTTGATGTTGTGATCAGCCAAAAGCAGAGGGAGATGGAGAAAAGTTTGACCACCACTTTGTTTCCAAAGGACTGCCTGCCCCTGGTCGTCAAACCGGTCAGCTATACTACCGATGACATAATCGTCTGTCCAGGGGATAGCGAGAGAGAGCTCAGAGTCAAACATGAGGTTGTTCACTACGAGAATCATACCGTTACTGTTTTGAATAGCCATCCAGGAGATTTTCTGCAACATCCTGACAGAGATGCAGGCTTGTTCAGAGGAAAAGACAGTCAACCCAGTAATATAGCTGGGCATTCTGCTCCATCAAAGCAGTCTAAAAGACATGCCAGGAGGCACTCGATCTGTGATTCAAATCCTGCCAGCTGCGTCCCACAAGTTACAAACACTTTGCTGTGCAGCACAGGGTCAGCTTCAAGCACAGCACTGTGCAGCACTGGACAACAGGAGCCAGCTGAAGGAGGAGATGGGGGTCCAAACCTGGATCAGCTGAGAGCTGTGGAGGCCTACTTCATAGAAAAGGTGGGTCTTGGCTTCAGCCGTAGGTCTGCACTTAACTGCCCTAAGATTTACAACATAATGTCATATGACTCATACAAATCATAGGGCTAACATAATTTAAAAAAATTAAGTAACAGTAGGGTAGGTGGGGCTAGGAATATACCCCCACCTCCACCCCGTTCCTGCCCCCTTCCTTTCTTTCTTGTTTCTGTTAAATAACAACATTCTCATACTCAAGTCATACTCATAGACATGTTGTTTTTTCTTTTTCTTGTTGTTGTTGTTTTTACTTTAATTTCTTTTAAATATAATAATAAGGTTGGTGGACAGGTTACTGTAAAAGTGTAAGCTCAGAGATTGATTTATTTGGCCTTACAAGTAATGCAGTTTAAAATTATACTGAGGGAGCAGATAGGACTTAGGAGAGATTGAAATGTATACAATTCTTGTGTGGTTGGTGGTCATATGGCCTGAAACCTTTTTCTTTTTTTTGTCCATTGTATGTGTTTATACATTTTTCTGCAGCTTTTTGTACGGCGCATTGTGCCCTAGATCTTGCTAGGGATCATGCGCCATAGAAATGTCCATTATTATTAAACTTACACTTTTAATTATTCGAAGGATTTTCAACAGATACTGAGATAGGACATTAGGAGAGGTTGAAATGAGAATACTTTCAAAGGAGTTTCAGCAGATAGGAGAGGATGAATTTCTTGAAATGAGAACTAAAACTTTTAACAGCTTCTCAACAAATAGGAGAGGTTGAAATGAGAACTTCGCTTTAAAGGATTTTGTTTTAAAATACTCTCCTGATTATTTAATTTATAAATATAATACTTTGTTGTTCTTGATGGAAAGTGAGACTGGCTCATTGGTGGAACTCAGCAGTGGCAAGTCTCCTAGTCCTAGTGTGACACCTGATGTCAGGCAGGATAGGTCTGTGCTTGGGCTGTGTGAGGATCAAGGTGAAAGAGAGTGTGGGAAGCCATTAGACCAACTGTAAATATGTGAACACTAGGGAGGACCTGCAGTTAATAATCAGCCTGAAGAGTTATTGTTAAACAATAAAATGTGTGAAATTGGCAGGACATCAGAATTATTTGTAGATTAGTTGTTGGAACACCAGAATTTATACCTCTCAACAAAAAGAAAAGCTGTATAACTATTACTAATAATTAATATAGTAACAATATAATAAATTGTCAAGATTGTCTAATTAGTAATTATTCTGAAGGAAATGATCGTGGTTAATTTTCATTGTACTATTACAAGTACTAGTACTACTCTGTATGTGTATGATGAAAATCATTATGCATAAATAGTAGCATGCACAGCTGGGTCTTGGTGCACTAAACTGCCAAGCCTTGCAAAGTTGCATCATCTGTGCGTATTGTTATGGTTTGACCTGGATGCACTGACAATGATATTTAGCAGTTTGCCTTACATAATTACAATACTGGGCAGTTCATCAGTTGCGTGGTTGTGTCAGCTTGAACTGTAAGGGACTCGGGAGCTGTAGGGATCTTATAAATGTCTTGAGTTGGGGGTGGGGGTGGGGAGGGGGGTTGTGTGTATGTGTTTGTGCATGCATGTGTGTGTGTGTGTGTTTGTGTGTGTGTATGCATGTATGTGTGTGTGCATTCATATGTGTGTGTGTGTGTGTGTGTGCATAATTTCTCTTTCCACAGATACCCACATTTTTGAAGGCACGTTTGGACTATCGCGTGTACCACCCTGGCATTGTTTTCGAGAACAACTTCTGGGGTACAAACGAAGTTTCAGTGTGAGTTTTATCCCTTTCATCATCTTTTAGTTTGACTTCAAGTTCACCAGCAACATTCTATGCAGAGTTAACCTTAAGAAATAAACTGTACATTATATCCAGCTCCATCAGTCCATGTGAAGTTGTTTCACTCAGTTCACCTATTCAGATCCAGTTTACCCGTCCAGAACATGGCGTGAAAGTTAACATTTCAAATGTTTAGCAGTTACCATTCTCATTTGCATAAATTTAATGCTACGAAGTCTGTACCCTAGTGACTTTACAGAAGTACAAGTTTTTATTTATTTAAACATATGAAATGTTCAACATTAGCGGTTGTTTACATAATTACAAGCTGTTGAGTACATGTTATATGTCAGGTGTCAAAACTTTACTCTGATTACAGGGATATTTGCTTAATTTTTTTTATCTTCCCTTTTGGGCTATCTTTCAGTGGGGTTGGGGGGACCTTTGGCATAATCTTAGAACCAAAACTGCAGCTAAAGTCTTAACTGAACTTAAAATAAATGAGTTTGTCAAATAGCATATAATGATCTCTCGTGTCTTGTAGTGCTGCTGCTAACTAAAAAGATTGAAAATTGTCACTTGATCAGTTGACTCAACTGTGCACACAAAAATTATCGCCAAATGTTTGATGATCAGTTCTAATACAGTAACACTAATAGCTATTCAGCAACATGTTGTTCAGTGAAACTCCAACGAAGACAAGTATATCGTGTTCACTGCCTGCACCCATTGCAATCTGGCCATTCTTTTCTTCAGCGGCATCAACCAGTATGCCGTGCAGATGATGAAGATGCGTGCGCTGACCCACCTCAAGTATGCCCACGTCCACATGGAGGTTGTTTCCTCAATCTGCTTGCCGGAGGAGGGCATCGTGCGAGTGCAGTGGCGCGTTGTGGGGCTGTCACAGTTGAAAGCCCTGCGTTTCTGGAAGTACACCGCTTGGAGCTACAGCAAGTCCTTCCGCGAAGATGCTGAGTGAGGGATTATCTGTGGCTGTGTGTGTGTTTGTGTGTGTGCATGTGTGTGTGGTGTTTGTGTGCATGTGTGTGTGGTGCGTGTGTGTGTGTGTGTGTGTGTGTGTGTGTGTGTGTGTGTGTGTGTGTGTACAATGCTTATCACAGCTTTGAGAGTGTCAGGAGTTTGTTGCTGGTAATTTGGTGGTTAGGAAAGACAGTAAGCCTTCCAGCTCTGAGCAGATTTATTTGTTGGGCAAATTTTTCACAATTAACAGCATAAGCTCTCACATTCTGACTGAACAGGTCACGTGGTTGTAATTTGACAGGGACAGGTTGACTGACATAAAACAGAAAAAAAGTGTAAACTGGTGGAGACAGTCAAAATAAGACATTAAGAGTCATGAAACCCTTTTTTTCACAGATGGATAGATGGCATTTCTATTCTCCACGTCAACAAAGATGGACTTATCACAAAGCATCGCATAGATCGGGTAAGTGTCACTGTGAATTGGAATTGGTTACATATTAGCAAGGTTGAAAAGAAGCAGGAATTTCCCAAATCTTCCATGAAAACATTTCTTTTGTTGCAGACCTTTTCTTTGGTGGGGGGGGGGGGGGGGGGGTATGTTTGTTGTCTTAATATTAGGTGCACCAAATGTCCATTATTATACCATGGAAAATGCAGCACTCGTGAGGTACATCAGCTTTGTGTTGCAGATGACACCCTGGACCATCCAACCTTTGCATGTACACCAGCTTTGTGTTGCAGGTGACACACCCTGGAATCCATCCTTTCCATGTACACCAGCTTTGTGTTACAGATGACACACCCTGGACCGTCCAGCCGTTGCATGTATACCAAGTTTGCATTGCAGATGACACACCCTCCACCATCCAGCCTTTGCATGTGCACAAGCTTTGTGTTGCAGATGACACCCTGGACTATCCAACCTTTGCATGTACACTAGCTTTGTGTTGCAGATGACACACCCTGGAATCCATCCTTTCCATGTACACCAGCTTTGTGTTACAGATGACACACCCTGGACCGTCCAGCCCTTGCATGTATACCAAGTTTGCATTGCAGATGACACACCCTCCACCATCCAGCCTTTGCATGTGCACAAGCTTTGTGTTGCAGATGACACCCTGGACTATCCAACCTTTGCATGTACACTAGCTTTGTGTTGCAGATGACACACCCTGGAATCCATCCTTTCCATGTACACCAGCTTTGTGTTGTAGATGACAACCTGAAATCCAACCTTTGCATGTACACCAGCTTTGTGTTGCTGATGACACACCCTGGAATCCAACCTTTGCATGTACACCAGCTTTGTGTTACAGATGATGCACCCTGGACCATCCAGCCTTTGCATGTGTATCAAATTTGTGTTGCAGAGGACACACCGTGAACCGTTGAGCCTTTGCGTGTGTACCAGCTTTGTGTTGTAGATGACACCCTGGATCATCCACCCTGTGCAGATGACACCCTGGAATCCATCCTTTCCATGTACACCAGCTTTGTGTTGTAGATGACAACCTGGAATCCAACCTTTGCATGTACACCAGCTTTGTGTTACAGATGATGCACCCTGGACCATCCAGTCTTTGCCTGTACACTAGCTTTGTGTTGCTGATGACACACCCTGGAATCCAACCGTTCCATGTACACCTGCTTTATGTTACAGATGACACACCCTGGACCATCCAGCCATTGCATGTGTATCAAATTTGTGTTGCAGACAACACACCGTGGACCGTCGAACCTTTGCATGTGTACCAGCTTTGTGTTGTAGATGACACCCTGGATCATCCACCCTGTGCATGTCTACCAAGTTTGTGTTACAGATGACACCCTGGACCATCTGACCTTTGCATGCATGCCACGTTTGTGTTACAGATGGCACACCCAGGGCCATCCAGCCTTTGCATGTGCACCAGCTTTGTGTTGCAGATGACTCCGGATGAGGAGCAGATGGCGAAAGCTCCAACACTGGCTGTCAAACTGGCAGTGCTACTGGGACTGGGCATGCCCAAGCCGGGTCTCTCCGACTGCACCTCTCTACTGTTTCGCCGTTAGGCCACCATTGACGTTTTACCCTCCATCCTCAGTCATGTTCTTCTGTCGCTGCCACTCACCGCTGTGTCAGCTGGGGACCAGCTCGAATGTGTCCCAGATACTGCGTAGACCTGAGACTGCTTTGGCTTCATGTCAGCCATAGATCAGGTCTAGAGCTGTGGATCTCCGCTGCATCGGAAGTAGACATCATGGGGGGGTCGACCCGAGAGACAACCCCAGCGAGGAAGCCAGCTCTGCTGAGACACTGCAGCCGGCCTCTTAGACTACATTGTTTGTTTCACCCTTTGGCGCTAACGTCTGTGAGCAGACCTTGTGTTTCCCAGTGAACTGTAGAGATGTCTGTAGTTTCAGCTCTGTACTGTTGTGATATGCATAAGTAGCTGGTTTGCATGCCATTCACCAGCAAGGCTTCTCATGCTGATATTTGCCATGTTAAAATTGGAATTTCTTAAGATCATGTCATATGTACCAACCAGGTTTGGATGTAGACCATGCCTGATCATACATGCCAGCCATGTTTGGACATACACCATGCCTGATCATACTCACCAGCCAGATTTGGGTGTAGACCATGCATCATCATACACACCACCCAGATTTGGATATTTAGATGATGCATTGTCATACACACCATCAGATTTGGATATAGACCATGCCTGATCATACACATCACCAGATTTGAATAGAGACCATGTCTGATCATTCACACCACCAGATTTGAACATAGATGATGCTTCATCATACACACCACCAGATTTGGATATAGACTGTGCCTGATCATACACATCATCAGATTTTAATATAGACCATGCCTGATCATACACACCACCAGAATTGGACATAGATCATGCCTGATCATACACACCAGCCAGATTTGGATATAGACCATGCATGATTGCATATGCCAGCCAGATTTGGATATAGAGCATGCTGATCAAACACGCCAGCCAGACTTGGATAGACCATGCATGAGTATATGTGCCAGCCAGGTTTGGATATAGACCATGCCTGATCATACACACCAGCCAGATTTGAATATAGACCATGATCTTATGTGCCAGCCTGGTTTGGATATCTAGACCATGCCTGATCAGATGCACCAGCCTACTCAAATGGGCTCCAAGTGTCCAAAGCAGGAACATGGGGCTTTTGGGAGTTAATTCTGTGCTAAAATGGGGCTGTGTATAATTTGGTACCAGGCAGCTAGGGGGCAGGTTTCAAAGTTTCCATTGGCTAAAAAATGAGGACATTGGGCTTTCGGGTAGCTGGGTTGTGATCAAAATCACCCTCAAGCCTCGGTGGCGATTTCAGTAGTCAGGTGTGCAAGGGTAAGTATGCCCCTTCTGTATTGAAGGGAGAGTTGGGAGGAAGTGAAGCTGGGATTTGCATCCAGTATCATGCCAAAAAACCTGGCTGGTTGGACTGCACGAGAAAATAGTGGGTTTGGGGAACATCAGCTGGCAGCCACAAAGATGACTAACTTCTTCTTCATTATTATTGAGGGCCTGCACTCAAACGGCTGATCATTCTGGCACCTAAAGACTTGATACCTAACACCAATCATTCTGGCACCTAAAGACTTAGCACCTAACACCAGTTGTTCTGGCACCTAACACCAAACACTTTGTGTGGCATTTGTTGGAGAAACGAAAAAGTCTGTTGAAAGGAAAAGGGAGCAGTTTCCTTTTCTTGCAGACTCTCAGAGTCCTTGCACGTGCAAACAAGCATGGAACCAAATGTCACATTGGACTGGTAGGGAGAGGAAAAGTAGCCAAGCAAATCATTGTGGGTGCAAGCCTGATTCCGTCATGCTCGACTAACTGACCCCAAGTCCTGTCAAGTTTCCATGTAAAATATGAGTGGTAATTAATGCTATTTTAACTTTGGGTGCTATGTGCATGCTGTGTCCATGCTGTTAACGTGGAAGAACAGCAGCTGCAATGGCTCTGCTAGGCTCTTGTTGATTTCGAATAGCGCTTGTGTGCAATCGTTTCTGGAGCATAGTCATGTACATTTTCAAACGTCTGGGTACAAACTGATCATCAGATTTAATGATTTGTGGATGTACAATTGCTGTTGAATTCAGAACAGAAGAAAAGAAAAGCTTGAAGATGAGCCTTGTTGTGTTTTTTCTTGCGGCCTTTGAAGTTTGAGACATGCTTTTTTCTTGCATCATCTGTTTGCACTGCCATGAAGATAGGTTTTTTATAAGGCTCTTTTTCAACAGAAAAACAGAAACAATAAAAAGTCAAATCAAATAAAAACAACCGTATACATGCAAAATATAATAATAAAGAGGATTTTTAGAGCACCCTTCTACCGCACAAGGTGGGAGCAGAGGGCGCTTTACAATAACACTAACAACAGACACAGACATGCATGTGCACACACACAGGCACACACACACACACACAGGCACACACAAAATGGCAAGTACCAGTGCCATACAGCAGCAAGTTGCACACACCACCTACCAGCTACCCAGCTGCTCAACAAAAAAGCCCATCTTTTAACTAAAAATATTGGGCAATTTTCTGCAAAAGAAAAAAAGAAGAAAAAAAGGGGGGGGGGGGGGAGGAATGGACTATCATGTATCAGCAGAAAGAGTTAGAGGACTACTTGTGTATATGCTGAAAAATGAGAGGAGACAGGAAAGGGAAATCAGATGATAGCCCTGAGATTCTAGACAGGGGAGACGTGCAGACATCCCTGGCCTCCCTTCAGGGATACAAAACATTGCTGTTTGGTCTCCTAAAGTATCACGCCTCCCTTCAGGGATACAAAACATTGCTGTTTGGTCTCCTAAAGTATCACGCCTCCCTTCAGGGATACAAAACACTGCTGTTTGGTCTCCTAAAGTATCACGCCTCCCTTCAGGGATACAAAACACTGCTGTTTGGTCTCCTAAAGTATCACGCCTCCCTTCAGGGATACAAAACACTGCTGTTTGGTCTCCTAAAGTATCACGCCTCCCTTCAGGGATACAAAACACTGCTGTTTGGTCTCCTAAAGTATCACGCCTCCCTTCAGGGATACAAAACACTGCTGTTTGGTCTCCTAAAGTATCACGCCTCCCTTCAGGGATACAAAACATTGCTGTTTGGTCTCCTAAAGTATCACGCCTCCCTTCAGGGATACAAAACACTGCTGTTTGGTCTCCTAAAGTATCACGCCTCCCTTCAGGGATACAAAACACTGCTGTTTGGTCTCCTAAAGTATCACGCCTCCCTTCAGGGATACAAAACACTGCTGTTTGGTCTCCTAAAGTATCACGCCTCCCTTCAGGGATACAAAACACTGCTGTTTGGTCTCCTAAAGTATCACGCCTCCCTTCAGGGATACAAAACACTGCTGTTTGGTCTCCTAAAGTATCACGCCTCCCTTCAGGGATACAAAACACTGCTGTTTGGTCTCCTAAAGTATCACGCCTCCCTTCAGGGATACAAAACACTGCTGTTTGGTCTCCTAAAGTATCACGCCTCCCTTCAGGGATACAAAACACTGCTGTTTGGTCTCCTAAAGTATCACGCCTCCCTTCAGGGATACAAAACACTGCTGTTTGGTCTCCTAAAGTATCACGCCTCCCTTCAGGGATACAAAACACTGCTGTTTGGTCTCCTAAAGTATCACGCCTCCCTTCAGGGATACAAAACACTGCTGTTTGGTCTCCTAAAGTATCACGCCTCCCTTCAGGGATACAAAACACTGCTGTTTGGTCTCCTAAAGTATCACGCCTCCCTTCAGGGATACAAAACACTGCTGTTTGGTCTCCTAAAGTATCACGCCTCCCTTCAGGGATACAAAACACTGCTGTTTGGTCTCCTAAAGTATCACGCCTCCCTTCAGGGATACAAAACACTGCTGTTTGGTCTCCTAAAGTATCACGCCTCCCTTCAGGGATACAAAACACTGCTGTTTGGTCTCCTAAAGTATCACGCCTCCCTTCAGGGATACAAAACACTGCTGTTTGGTCTCCTAAAGTATCACGCCTCCCTTCAGGGATACAAAACACTGCTGTTTGGTCTCCTAAAGTATCACGCCTCCCTTCAGGGATACAAAACACTGCTGTTTGGTCTCCTAAAGTATCACGCCTCCCTTCAGGGATACAAAACACTGCTGTTTGGTCTCCTAAAGTATCACGCCTCCCTTCAGGGATACAAAACACTGCTGTTTGGTCTCCTAAAGTATCACTGGCAGGAGCTGCCACAAGTGTCATTTTTGTCAGGACAAACATTTTGCCACAACAAACACGTTTGTTGCAACGTCTTTTGTCACAAAACGCATATTTTGTCACAACAAAAGTATGCTTGTTGTGACAAAAGTTTTGTCACAAAAATATTTATGTTTGTCATGACAGCACTTTTGTCACAACAAAATTATGTTTGTTGTGACAAACAAGTTTGTCGTGACAGAACTTTTGTTGCAACAAAATGATACTTTTGGCAGCTCCCACCAGTGGTACTGAAGAACACATCTTTCAGTGATGTCTTATGTCCGGCATTTTTTGTATTTCACAAAGTTTGATGAAGGAAAGTAGAATGGCTTGTACTTATATAACCTGTACCAACGTTTACAGTGCATGTAAGGGCAGATGAGGGGGAACATGTTTTTTCACGATGTATCCAGTGTAGACCACATCCCAAGCAGCAACTACTCACCTGGAGGACAGCAGTCACTGCTAGCTTAGAAGTTGGAATATAATATTACACTCAGAGTACTGGTTTACTGCTGATTGGTTTCATCCTGGTTCATAGGTCTGTGGATGTATTATTATTATTGATCGCTTTTATATAGCACTATTCTCCACTCGCGAGCAGACTTACTGCGCTCGCATGTGATTCTGCACAAGTGAATAGCTTTTTATAGCGCATTTTTTAATATCCACTGAAGTGGTGTACTTACAGCGCTGGCATGGCTGGTGCCACAAGAATCTGCTGCCAGAGAGAGTCAGTCTCGGCGTGTTCTGTGTACACCATGTAACCATGCACCGTGTCACTTCATGTAAAGCCACATACGTAAGAAGTATGCGTGTTTAGCTGTAACCTGCCACCTGCGCTTTTGGCAGAATGACCGGGGTCTTTTACGTGCTACTGTGGTAACACGGGGGTGGAACAGATACTGAAATAAGTCAGCACAGAAAGTTGACCATGGAGAAGAAAATTCTCCCACCGCTCCAGCAGGGATTCGAACCCACGACATTTCGATCACGAGTCTGGTGCACTAACCACTGAGCTATCCATCACACACACACACACACACACCAAACACATGTACGCAACACACATCCAAACCACACACACCAACACATGTACACAACACACATCCAATCCACACACACACACCAACACATGTACACAACACACATCCAATCCACACACACCCACCCAAACACATGTACACAACACACACATATCCAATCATTCAGACTGTGGAGACTTCTTGTCCTTGTATTTTGACCCAGACAATGCACATTTAAATACAGTAGAATCCCCTTACAACAAACACATTCATGGCAAAATTCTGCTGGAGACAAAGTGAATCAAATGTCTCCACTACACACTTTTCAGAGCTCTGCATTATCTTCTTTTTTCCCCACCTGAACTGAAGGCAAGCTGACAACAACAACAAAATTCACCAGGCACCATTTTATTTTCTTGTTGCCCAAACTTTGATACACCACAAGAGAAGAATGGGTATCTGCCATGCTCAGGAAACAATGGAAAGGACTCCACAGCTTCCTTTCACAGACTTAGCAGTTGATCAAAAACAAGTGAAAGACACTCACAAAGCATGGTCACTGTAATTCTGACCAGGGCATATCAACAAAACAGAAAGTGTTAATTGATTAGTGCTCAAAAGATGACACAAGAACACAACAAAGACCTGAACTGCTTACAGTGACGCACCTGGCATACAAGTAACTACAGAGTACGTAATCTCCATCACAAGTACACCCTCAAAGAAGGTAATGTATATGGACCTAATGTTGTGTGACTGAAGCAACAACAACAAACTTTTTCAACATGAAAAAAAAAAACGATAAAAAATTCTGTCATTGACAAAAACTGACTTGTAATACATATTTTTTAAATCACTGTGCAGTCAGGCATTCCTTGGTGTTAAGCCATGAATTCTGAGGGTTAACCATTAGAACTGCCCTCTTGCTGCCTATAAAAATTGTGTAGTTCTGGCAGTAAATGCTGGATTTTTTTCTTTTTCTTTCGTACAAAGTTCTTGTAAAGAGGAACCAAACCATAAGAAGCATTATGGGCCCTATGATTATGAACAGGATATAGGAACATAAGGTGCAAAGAGCAGTTTCCCACTTGCTTTTTCAGCCTGTTGATTAAAAAGTGACAGAACATTTTTTTTTTTTAAATGTACAAACAGCAGTTTTTCGCTTGCTTTTTCATTCTGTTGGTCGAAAAGTGACGGAACAGAATTAAAAAAATGACAATGTACAAACATCAGTTTTTCCCTTGCTTTTTCATCCTGTTCGTTAAAAAGCAATATCTGAAACAATATTGACTTCAAGCATTCTCAAACCAGATGAAAAGGTTTCTAAGAACACTTACTTTAGTCTGAAAACACAATACACCCTAAAAATACACAGTAACAACAGAACACTACGAACTAAATTTTGCGCTTCTCAATATGAGCCGGTCTGGCCTATTGGTAAGGCATTAGGCTGGTAAGCAGAGGGACCTCGGTTTGAATCTGCTTTGGCTCTCCTTTCTCTTCAAAAGTTGTGGTCAGTGGACACTGTCTTGTGACTTTGTTCCTCACAATTATGAAACATTAAAATGGCTCTCATCACTGCCCACCTTAATGCAGAAGTCATTCTGGTGGTAACAGTGTAGCAATAGGTATATAATCTCCACCCCCACCCCCCCTCCCTAATAAGCCTTATGGTTTCTGTGGACATTAAGCACCATATTTACTTACTTATGCTTCTCAACATTGCAAAAGCATGACCACGACTGTTGCCACTTTGTGCCCAGCAGTCTGTACCGCTGATGTTGTGAACAAGTTAGTATTTGGATTTTAAAGTTCAGCATATGAGGTAAAAGTATCAAATACATCACAAACCATCCTTTTTCTGCTCTTCATTGGTGAAGCGCGAACCAACATGGCTGCACCCTGAGGAGCTCAAATTTGAAGCAAAAAAGTACTTCTCTTGGATAAATTTGGATGCAACCATCAAATAAAGCATGCAGATGGAAATAATAATAATGTACATTTATCATGCGCTCATCAACGCCCTGAGCGCTCAGATGATACATATTAACCTAAATATGATACTCTATACACATGTAGAGCATCGTCCTACCAAAACAATTTACATAAAGTATTATAAAAAATAAAATATAAAAATGCCCTACAAATACCGGCACATTTCCTACGTTTTCAGGGCAACATGCATCTTTGATTCACCTCCCTGCTTCAGAAGATGCAATTCTGCTGGTCCTAGCTGTATGCTTTGTTACAAGGGGATGCCACTGAATAGTCACAATTTACATCAATGCACAGCAAGGACTAGACGCTAAGTCCATCGCCCAAACCATGGGGTGAGGTGGAAGGAAAACACACGTAATGGCAACATGCCTTCAGCCTGTACAAACAATCCATTCCTCCCACAGCAGTGTGTGGTTTGAGTCACAACAATCCAAATCTCACAGTCTTAAGTACATCTAAACAGTGTTCCAGTTTGACTTGCAATTAGGTACATCCACACTATAAAACAGTGTTCTATTTTAACCTGCTAGTAAGTGCATCCGCATTGCACAGCAGTGTTCCATTCCACAACCAAAATGGTTATTATGAAACTTGTGTACAGATACAAGATACAGACACTGTTAGACGCAATGTACCGGAACCTGTAACAACAACAAAACTTAAAAACACAAGTCAACAGTTCAAAAAGTGATCTCCAAACGGCTGGTCTCTCCCAAGGGTGGTCTCTCAAGTAATACTTAATGATAGTGGTCTCTCAAGCAATGTTTAATGAATGATAGCAGCATTTAATGAAAATGATCTATTTATTGAGTGCTTCCTCAACTAGTGTTTAATGAGAGTGGTTTCTCAAGCAATATTTGATGAGTGGTTCCTCAGCTAATGTCTGATGAGAGTGGTCTCTCAAGTAATATTTAAGGAGTGGCCTCCCATGAGGTACATAGGTTTCTCAAGCATTTAATTAACAGCAGTGGCCTTTCTTGAGGATGCGTCCCAAGTAATATTCAATGAGAATGGGTTCTAATAATGTTGCCCTCTCAAGCATTTGATGAAAGTGGTTTCTCTTAAAGGTGGTCTTTCAAGCGATATTTAATGAGATTGATCTCTCCTGAGAGTGGTTTCTCAAATATGAGAGAACAGTGGACTCTCTTTGGGGTGGTCTTTCAAGTAAGGTGGTTTAAGAGAAGTAAAACACCAATTTACTTACTGTGAGAGAAGTCTCTCCTGAGGGTGCTTGCTCTCTCAAGTATTTAATGGCAGTGGTCTCTCTTGAGGGTGCCCCCTCAAGCAATGTTTAATGAGTGTGGTCTCTCAGGTAATTTTGAATGGAAGAGTTCTCTTGAGGGTGGTCTCTCAAGTAAGATTCAACAAGACTGGCCCCTCTTGGAGGTGGTGTCACAAGTATTATATTACCTCTCCTTATGGTGATCTCTCACAAGGGTAATCAAGCAAGAGATTGTGAGGGTAGTCTCATAAGAGTCAGGGTCTTTCATTCGGGTGGTCTTTCAAAGGGGTGGGGGTGGGGGGCTCTTCATAGTCTCACAACATCAGTCTTTCATCAGGGTGGTCTTTTGAGGATAGTCTCATAAGAGCTGTCTCTCATTAGGGTGGTCTTTCAAGGGAGGGGGGGGGGGGCCTCCTCGTGATCTCACAAGGTCAGTCTGTCATCAGGGTGGTCTTTTAAGGCTTAGCACTCTTTTGAGGATAGTCTTGTAAGAGTTGTCTCTCGTTAGGGTGGTCTTTAAAAAAGGGGTGGTCTCACAAGGTCAGCCTTTCATCAGGGTGGTCTTTTGAGGCTTAGCGCTCTTTTGAGGATAGTCTTGTAAGAGCTGTCTCTTGTTAGGGTGGTCTTTAAAGGGGGTGGTCTCATGAGGTCAGTCTTTCATTAGGGTGGTCTCATAAGACTTTCATTAGGGGGGTCTTTAAAGGGGATGGTCTCATGAGGTCAGTTTTTCATGAGGTCAGTTTTTCATCAGGGTGGTCTTTTGAGGCTTAGCGCTTTTTTGGGGATAGTCTTGTAAGAGCTGTCTCTCGTTAGGGTGGTCTTTAAAGGGGGTGGTCTCATGAGGTCAGTCTTTCATCAAGGTGGTCTTTTGAGGCTTAGCATTCTTTTGAGGATAGTCTTTTAAGAGCTGTCTCTCATTAGGGTGGTCTTTAAAGGGGGTGGTCTCACAAGGTCAGTCTTTCATCAGGGTGGTCTCCTGAGGGTATTTCCTAAAGGTGACATCTCATTAAGGTGGTCTCATGACAGTGGTCTCTGTTGAGGGTCATCTTTTGAGAGGGAGATCTTTCATCAGAGGTACAATCACCGGCAATACATTACACTTAAATCATGCCTCTCAAGGCCAAAACATTACCCTGACACTGTACAGGGAACAGAATAATAGAACATTCACAATCACAACGTCCACCAAATGATGTTTAACAGGGACCCAAGCAAAGAGACACCACAGGTCCTGTCAAGAGAAATGGAATAAACAAACACTTTAAAAATATTTTTTTAAAGCAGTTTTAAACACTTTTTAAATTTTTATTTAAGCAATTTTTCTGTCAAATTACAGTCCAGTTTGTTAAAAATCCATGTTTCAGTGGCAAAAATCTGGCAGTTAGTGCTGCCATTTTCCATTTGGCAGTCTGTGTCTGTGACATGAACAAGGCTGGCATGTGTGGCTGAATGTCTATTACATGGCGCTGTTGCTTGCTTTTATACTATTACACAGCGCTGTTCTCTGCTCTTGAGCAGACTCACTTTGCTCCCGTGAGATTCTACATAAGTGACTAACTTTTCGTAGTGGGCTTTTGAAAATCCGCACAAGTGGTGTACTTACAGTGCTGACGTGGCTGGTGCCACGTGAAACTGTTGCCGTCTCAGCACGTTCTGTGCACACCATACAACCATGCACCATCACAAGCTAACCTTCTGCTCTTCACTGGTAAACAGTGAAGCAATATGGCTGCGCCCTGTATCACTAGAATTCAGAGCAATAAGTACTTCTGCTGCATAAATATTCACGGAAGAATCGTATGAAGCCTGCAGAATAAAATATTGGCATGTTTTCCACATTTCAGGCCTGGCTGCACCTTTGCTTGCTGTTCCCTTTCACAATAACATGATTTTGCTTCAAATGACACAGCATAGCAGCATGTAACACAAGCATTGTAAAATGTACAGCTTTGAGGGGTGACATCTGGTGAGGGATTCACTCCCATTGGAACATCAGGAGGTGTCTGCAGGTTCCAGCAGATGCACGGTTCATACTCCAAGAGAACAATCAGCAAACATGGGATTTTAATTAGCACTTGAAAGACGTCACATGAACACAATGACAAAGACCCAAATCACACCAGTAAACAGAAGGGGGCAAAAAGCACTATGTTGTTCACTTCAACTGAAATCTGGCCAACAAAACATTCACAAGACTTCAGTCTAATATCGCTTCAGTGAAAAGACTAAATGAAATGGAAGGAACAAGATTTATAAAAAAAAAAATCAAAGGTTGTCTGTGGAGCCCTCTGGTATATAACAGTGTCATTTCTTCACCACCCCTGCAAGTCCATGGTTTTGGGGGGTCCCTTCTTTGTTCTCGTTTTTTGTTCTCGCAGGTCTTTGGGGTTGGTTCTCACACTGGTGGGGAAAGAGGTGAGGAGAGAGGTGTTTGCATCATTTTGCTCTACTAAGTTCAAAACAATACACGACTAAGCTGTTGTTCATCGCTTTTATATAGTGCTAGTCTCTGCTCTCAAGCAGATTCACTGTGCTTGTATGCAATTCTACATGAGTGACTAGCTTTTTACAGTGCATTTCTGAATATCCACCAAAGTGGTGTACTTACAGCGCTGGCATGGCTGGCGCCACATGAAACTGCTGCCGTTTCAGAGCGTTCTGTGTACACCATACAACCTGGCACCATGTCACTTCATGCAAAGCCACATACATAAGGTGCACACGTGTTTAGCCACCTGCACCTTTCGCAGAGTAACCGATCTCTTACATGCTACTGTGGTAACCCAGGGGTGGAATGGATACCCAAACAAGAGCACAGAAAGTTGACCCTGGAGAAGAAAATTCTCCTGCCACTCCTGCAGGGACTCAAACCTGTGACCTTTCAAGCTACATGACTCAAGTACCTTTTCATGACAAGGGGCCACAGCTGAACTACTGGCCACCGCAGAATCTACTGACACATCACCGAGGCAACGGTTGGCTAGAGGACCTCTTCATCCCCATGGCTGCTAAAGGACAGGAGTAGAGGCGGCTTGCTGGTGGTAGCAATTCACTGCCTGCCAGTCTGCCAAATCAGCCCACTGTGTCAAAGTTCAAAACCCAGCTCAAGACTCCTCTTCAGACAGGCATTGTCACAAACTCGGGTAGACCATTTCCGTGACCATAGATTATGTGTATGTCTCTATTTATGTGTGTATGAATGGTGTGTGCTAGCGCACTGAGTATTTCTTTTGCAAAAAGTCTACAAGAGCTTTCCATTATTACTATTATTGAACAGAGGGATCTGTGCTGTCGATCACCCTAGCAGCCACAACCAATCAGAACATCACAATTAATACTCCACATGGAAAAAATTAATAAAAAATGAAGGCTAGTAACCACACTTGCCCAAGTGCTAACTCACAGCACCAGAGCAAAACACCTTGTGGATTCCAAAAACAAAAACGTCCAAAAAAAGTAATGCGGAACATTCACTGACAACGAGAGACGTGAGCTGCAATCAAATGAAGCGAATTTCATTCATTTGAATGCTGCAATCACTCATCGTACATTCCACCAGGAAAAACAGCACCACACAATGGTCAGACTGAAAGCTTGTGGAAAGGGAGGTGGGGCTTAGGGCCTGGTGCAGAACCCATCAACGCACAGCAAGAACTAGGCGCTAAGTCCATCACCCAAACCATGGGAAGAGGCGGAAGGAAAACACGTGTGCAGGCAACATGCCTTCAGCTTATACAAAAAATCCATTCATCACACAGCAGCGTGTGGTTGTAGTCGCCACAACAATCCAGATCTTATATCACTTTTCCCTTTCCCTCCAGTTACTCTGGTTGACAATCAGGTGGCATGGCGTCCCAGAGATAAAGCAATGGCCACACGTTCCCAGTCCATTCAGTCCCCACCAGCAGTGACAGGGGTGTCTGAAAGGGGCGGAGCTTCTTGCTGGTTGGCAGAGGGTGGTGTGGCTTGAACCCGCGGGGTGGAATGAAGGGGCGTGGCTATGCGCAGATTGGGTGTGGCCACGTGACGAGGTTTCATGGCGTCCACTTTGCTTGTCTGAATGTGAAAAGCTGGAGCCACCCAGGCGCCACAAGGGCAGCGCTCGCCTGCAGACAGGAACAGACGCAGTGACTCGGCAAAAGATTCCTCTTTAAACAGAGTAAATCCGACGGGGGGAAGAAAACAAAACTCAAACACATTAGTACTGAGCTGATATCCACTCACCATTATGTGACGGTGGTCACTGATGAGCTACTCAGGTAGCAAAATACAAGTCTGACCTAAGCAACCAACATAATAATGGTCCCTACCAGGATCAGATTTTTGATAACCCCTCTGCTCTATGTTTAGCATTGTGAGCCAAAAATCAGATTCAGCACCATGGGCAGGGGGAACTGATGCACCCAATAGGCTGTTTATGAAGAGAGTAGGACTCTCTCCTTCCTACCCCCACCCCCTCCCCCACCACCATCAGATTTACATTTTTTTTAATGTCTTTCATATCTAATTATAACACCTCAAGAATTACTTGCTTCTTAGTCTACACTTTGACCTAAAAAATATAATATTTTTTATAAATAATTTATGAATAAGATTTCTCTCATGCAAGAAGACAAACAGCTTTTCTGCCCAACCAAGTGCTGCACAGGTGATGCTCACCTACAGACAGGAACAGATGCAGTAACTTGGCAAATATTTCTCTACAGCTGTAATAAGGCCAAATGGCTTCCAGTGCTACACAAAGAGTTTAGTATTAATGGGGCATAAAATCAATAGCAATTTCAAGGAAACTGTTAAGCAGTAACCATTACATAATGACAGTAACAAACCACTGAACGCTTCTGGATTTGCATACACACCAACCTGATGCAGAATCAATCAGGATATGTGATTAAAAACAAAAAAAAGTACTGAAAAATCTCTACATTCACATAATCAGCATGAAAGCACACAGACATATGCATGCACACATGTGCATGCGCACACACAAACACACACTCACTCACACACACACACACTCACACACATGCATGCACGCACACACACGAACACTCTCTCACACCCACACCCACTCACTCACACACACACACACACACATTCGCACTCCACAATACTCAAAGAACAGTCCCTTTGGTCTGACCCACTCATCACTTCTGTAACTATCTTCCATGTGGATGGCAACAAGATACATGCAGACTTACCATACCAAACAAAGAACAGTCCCTTTGGTCTGACCCACTCATCACTTCTGTAACTATCTTCCATGTGGATGGCACCAAGATACATGCAGATTTACCATACCAAACAAAGAACAGTCCCTTTGGTCTGACCCACTCATCACTTCTGTAACTATCTTCCATGTGGATGGCAACAAGATACATGCAGACTTACCATACCAAACAAAGGACCCAAGTTTAGATTTACACTTTGGGCAGCCAAGCTGTAACAGATGAAAGAGGTCTTCACGTCAGTTCAAAATGGTATCTCAGCACTCACATGGGAGAGGGTGGGGGGGCTGGTCTCTGGTCTCTATCAAGGACAGTCTTTTCTTCAGAAATTCCATTCAGCATCCCACAATCCTCTGCGAACACCCAACAATGATGTGCTTGCTTGCAGTAAAAATAGTATTTTTCAATACATATAATAGCCCATGCCCAAAAGATGCACTTGCTTTGTTTGAAAAATAACAAATCTCAGAAGTTACCAGAACAAACAACCCACAGTGATGCACTTGTTTGGTAAAAAAAAAAAAAAAAAAAAATTAAATGAAAGAAATGATGTCACATACAGAATATAATTTTTTTAAAGGGCAGAGAATGTTTCTTTGGCAGATGTATATAAAAATATTAAAAAAATAAGCATACATTGCATACTATGAGGAATGTATTTTATATATTATTGTAACACTGTCATATCATACATATATATGTATTATCTGTGTGTAGTATTCTCCTCCTTATTTCCATAAAAAATTGTGCATATGGTTTGATTTCCTATTATTACATATAGCAGGACTTAGTTTGTGTTGACAGCCGCTGCTTAAAGTGTACAATACCTACATGATGCTGTGTGGCATCTGTATTGTAATATATTACACAGCATAAAAACAAAAACACACTGTGGGAGAGGATAAAATCACCAAGATCTTTGTTCATCGCAATTTGCATACATAATGACACTGCAAACAGCAAAACAAGGTTCTCTGTGGCTCCTGGGCACTGCATGGTGCAGAAGGACTGAGCATGGTGTCACAAATGACGATGTTGAGAACGTATAACAACAGTCCAAGCATGTCTTGGTTTTAAAACTTTTATTCCAAATTTTCACCCATCAGAAGGCTTTGTCAAGGCCTGCCCGGTCGGCTGAATTCCTACGACACACAATAGTAATTAATAAAATACGTATTTTATCATTCTAATTGCAAAAATGGGTGAACATTGTGAATAAAAAATTAAAAAACCCGGGCACGCTTGGACTGTTGCTATACATTCTCTAATTAACCCACTTTGCCCCAGACCACCCGTCACCACCTGCTCTTTTGCCTTACCACGAAACCCCAGACCGCCTGGTAGCAGCCAGTTAGCAGACGATCCAAACTAGCATCTTGGCTTATGCAAATAGGAACGGGATTTTCGCGAGACTTGTAGCCTCGTTTCCAATATTGTTTACTACTTCCAGTGATGTCCCTTGTTCAAAGTTCGGTTGAGTTTGAGAGACATTGTGAATTTTGAAAGTTGCAAGATGGATACACGACAGATGCATGAAAATAAACAAAAGCCTGACTGTTAGCAATGGCATCAGAGTTTCATCCTTTGAGATTTGAACTACAAATTTGGCTCAGTTGCTTACCATGGAGCTTCATCTTTGGAGATTCAAACTGGAAATTTTGCAAAGTCAGTTACCCCAAAACCTGACATTCAGATGCGGATATTTCCCTCTTGGGATTTATTCATTTTTTATGCTTTTATTTTTGTGTGAAAAAAATCAAAACCTGTTGGATATACAAGAACACTGTATTCGCAAACTGGGAAAAATACGAAGTGTGCCGAAACTTTTGTTTGTTGTTTATTATTGATTTTTAAAGTTGTCTACCGGGATCATTTAACACAGTTACTTCCCTTTGAATGGGATTTCGTAGCGAAAGGGCAGCGGCTGATCTGGGTCCAAGTGGGTTAAATTGATTATATATGATCATATCCAAGTGATCACTCTCATCTCACCTTTCCTTCCACAGTTTCAATCTGTCCCTTCATCCACTCAATGGGTTCCACAAACAGCGACACCTCACATTTCTCCTCTCCTTCGTCGTCACTGTCATTCTCATCTATCGTCTCTTGCCGCTGACTGGCAGGCACTTTACTTCGCCAGTCAAAAGCTGATTCTCCCTGTCCCTTCCCATGCACCATCAGTGCGCTGGTGTCAAACAGTGTGCGTCTGAAAAAACGACCATGTGGATTACATCACAGCAACAAAGTTGTGTTTTGTTGTTGTTGCCTTTGTTTTTGTGTGTGTCTCTTGTTGGGGGGGGGGGGGGTGAGAAGAAAGGTTTGAAGACATCTCTTTGAATTACCATAGCTTGAATTTGAAAGACAGAACACAGACAACTGGCATCGCATTTACAGCGAGGAATGTTTTCCACTGCCAGAAGCCCCTATTCATTATCTGTTCAAGTCAGAGTTGAAAATTGTGCACAGACAGCACTTTGTGTGTGTGTGTGTGTGTGTGTGTGTGTGTGTGTGTGTGTGTGTGTGTGTGTGTGTGTGTGTGTGTGTATGTGTGTGTGTGTGGTTGTGTGTGTGTGTGCAGGCACCTATGTGTGTATGTGTGCATGCATTCAGAATGGTCCTGCCAGACAAGATTTTGGACTTTATAAATACTTTACATTATTAATAGTATTAATTCACCGGCATTGCAGAAAGGGACATAATCCACAGGGCACAGAAAGGGATGTAATCCATGGGAAGGAAAAATACACTGGCATCACGGAGAGTTATCTATTAGCACCACAGGATGGGAGTTATCTATCAGCATCATAGGAAGGGAGTTATCTATCAGCATCACAGGAAGGGAGTTATCTATCAGCATCACAGGAAGGGAGTTATCTATCAGCATCACAGGAAGGGAGTTATCTATCAGCATCACAGGAAGGGAGTTATCTATCAGCACCACAGGAAGGGAGTTATCTATCAGCACCACAGGAAAGGAGTTATGTATCAGCTTTGCAGAAATTTCAACATAACTTTACAATCTTATTTCATATTATGTTTTGCTGCCATGGAATCTTCAGTCAGCATGCATGGCCTCCACAAATTTCATCCACAGTACTACAGACATATCTACCTGGTCCACTAAGTACCTACCTGCACTTGCGACACCTGTAGATTGTTCCACTGGCAGAGAGAGGGGAAGATTCTGACCGGTAGATACTCGCAGGTATTGTGTCCTCATCAAAACCTGAGGAACCAGCAAAGCATGTTTTCTGAAGGTAATGCGAATGGTAAGGTCCATTCACACAAATAAACAAACCAATAACAATAACATCAGTCATTTCTACAGTGCCGTAGCTGACCGACAAGGGTGAGCACGCTGCACTTTACAAAATCAACAGGCTGCAGGACCAGCTCAGGCGGGGTTCGCACTCAGCTAGACCTGGGCTAGGGGCAGTAACCTGCATCTACATCCCTGATCCAAACCAGACTTCAGTTAAGATCCAAACACATGAAAGGTTCCAAAGAATGCTGTTCATTACCACAAAACACAATATTCAAATTTTCGGAGTAATCCCCCTTATCAAGCTACAAGAGAACGCTTAACAGTTCAACGGTGAAAAAATGAGGTGTAGAACTTGAGACACTTATCTGTTTTTGGTCGAGCTATGTTCTTTTTTTTAACAATTTGCTGACTGCGAAAACGTTGAAAGGACCACTTTGACGT
>OY757551.1:7638175-7639675 GCA_963584105.1 Alviniconcha strummeri
TTTTGTTGTTGTTGTGTTGTCCTGATGCTGTTGTGAAGTGCTTCGAGCCCAATGGAGATGCGGCGCTCTTAAAAGTCTATAATCTTGGAAATTTATAAGCGCACACCTCAGTCACTCGCGGCTCAATCGCTGTGCCTGAAACATAATATAACACACATAAGCTAATTTACATCGAGATGGAAAATGTTATCAGCAGTTTAACACTAACATTAACCGTAGCAGTATTTATCTCTGCTCAGAAAAAAAGAAAAAAAAAAAGAAAAAAAAATCCTTTTGGTTCGTCTTTCAGATAGAACGAATTCTTTACAACTAAACAAAACACAAACAAGAATAGACAATCCAAATAAAGAATGGAGCTAAACCGAAGAAGGAAGAAACAAACCACACACACACACTCACACCAACACCACACACGCACGCACGCACGCACGCAACGCACGCACGCACGCACAGCACGCACGCACGCACGCACGCACGCTCACTGACATGATATAGTCGGACTAACTGAAACATTTCATAAGCATTTCACAAAGATTAAACACGACTGGAAACCAACAAAGAAATCAAATTAACACTCGAAACACGTCACATGAACACAAGAACAGGCCAACACTTAAAGAAATCGAGTTCTGGATTACTACGGAGAGGGTGAACGCCATACAGAAATCCAAGAAAGTCTTCATCTCATCTTCGGCTTCATCTTCATCTCAAGGATGACTCTAGTTCAAATACAGCTGAGCCAAAGCCTTGTTTGATTTTACAACTGACCGGGAGCGGAAAGAACAAAAGTATTCAGAAGTATTGAGGAACTTGAGACCATCTTAGGTCCAGAGCAGTGCGCCAATTTTTTTCCTTGTAGTTTAGTGACTTGCATCTGGAGCGAAGTTAATTTTGAAGCTCTATGTACATATTTCAGTACACTTTTGAATTTAATTTAAAATTGAAATCGCTATATAAAGCGATCAACAACAACAACAAAAATTGAAAACCACCCATAGAGCTGAAGTTCGTTTGAAAGTGTGATTAAAACGGTGTTGCTCGTCCCGAGGTAACTCGGTACGGTAGCTTACATTATTAATTACTCGCCCTTATCTAACTGTACTGGTTGACTGGCGTAAAACACCAAGTTACTTACTAGCTTACATAACCCTTTCTCTGGCAAAGATTAAATGCTGCTAAGTAAATATGTGTGGTGAGTGTGTGTGTTATCAAGAATCAACACACAAGGGAGTTAATTAGCGCTCGAAATGCGTAACCCAAGTACAGAAACAAAGACCTGAGTCGCCTACGGTAACTCTCACATGACATGCGTGTAAGTAGAAGGTACAGAAACTCACCAGAGGTACAGCCTCTTTATCTAAGCAGAATAGTGGGTGCGCTTGGGGTGATGTGCATGTGTGTGTGTGTGTGTGTGTGTGTGTGTGTGTGTGTGTGTGTGTGTGTGTGTTGTGTGTGTAGTGTGTGTGTGTGTGTGTGTGTGTGGTGTGAGTGTGTGTGTGT
>OY757551.1:7642375-7657375 GCA_963584105.1 Alviniconcha strummeri
ATCATCAAAGTCACCACCATAATTATCACCACCGCTACCATCACCATAATCAAAAGAAGCAGCACCATCATCACTATCACCGTTATCATCCTCATCCTCCTCATCATCATCATCAGCATCATCAGCATCTTCTTCTTCACCCAGGTCAGCAGCAGCAGCATTGTTATTATCGTCATCAGCACCATCGTCACGAAAACAAGACCAAGACGAAGTAAGTTAGATCTTGGATTCCAATGTCCCATCAACCGCACAGGGTCAGCTACGGACGAGAACAAGAACAACTTAGACCAAAAAGTAGTTAGTTAGTTAGTTAGTTAGTTAGTTAGTTAGTTAGTTAGTTAGTTAGTTCTTGGAAATTAACGTCCCGTCAACGGCACAGGAATACCCAGAACGAGAACAAGAACAAGACCAACAAGAAGAAGAAGATTTCACAGTTCAGGAGCTGTGAGAAGGTCGAGGTGGCGTCCTGAGCCCCCCGTCCCTAATAAGCCCGATGTTTTCTGTGGACGTAAAGCCCCGTGAAAGAAGAAGCGAGAAGAGGAAAGACAAGGCCCATGAAAGGAGAAAAAGAAGAGGAAAGACAAGGCCCACGAAAGGAGAAAAAACAGAGGAAAGACAAGGCCCATGAAAGGAGAAAAAGAAGAGGAAAGACAAGGCCCATGAAAGGAGAAAAAGAAGAGGAAAGACAAGGCCCATGAAAGGAGAAAAAGAAGAGGAAAGACAAGGCCCATGAAAGGAGAAAAAGAAGAGGAAAGACAAGGTCCATGAAAGGAGAAAAAGAAGAGGAAAGACAAGGCCCATGAATGGAGAAAAAGAAGAGGAAAGACAAGGCCCATGAAAGGAGAAAAAGAAGAGGAAAGTCAAGGCCCATGAAAGGAGAAGCGAGAAGAAGAAAAAGACCCCCAAAAAAGACAAGTCCTATAAAAGGAGAAACAGAAGAAGAAAAACAAGGCCTCACCTGTGTGGATGTAGGTGTGCTTCTTCATGTCGGACTTCTGGTGGAAGCGCTTGCCGCAGTAGGGGCAGGGGTAAGGGCGCGTGTCGGAGTGGATCAGCAGGTGCGTGGACAGCGTGGACGACCTCTTGAAGCTTTTCAGGCACTGCGGGCACTTGAAGCTCTTTTCCTGGCTGTGCACGGCTCGGTGCTGGGCCAGACTGACGGCGTGCCCGAACGTCTTGCTGCACGACTCGCACGCGAAAGGGCGCGTGCCTGTGTGCGATCGGCGCACGTGAACCTCGAGTCCGTGTGGCGTGGAGAAGTGCTTCAGGCATGTCAGGCACTCGAAGCTTCCCCGAGCAGAGGAGGCGGAGGAAGACGAAGAGGAGGAAGAGGAAGAAGAGGAAGGAGGCGACTCCAGAATCTTCCCCTGGAGAGGAGAGTGCCCCGCATGAGTTTGGTGGTGGTTGTGGTGTTGGTTGTGGGGTTGGTGGTGGTGGCGATGGTGCAGGTGGTGGAGATGGTGAGGGTGGAGCTGCCCGACGAAGCCACCCACCTTCCCGACTGGCTGGTGGGCGGGGTGGGGGTGCGGGGAGGTCAGGAGGGGATGGGGGTGGGGAAGGCTGTGGTGGGGGTGTAGGAAAGAGGCGGCCGGAAGAACCTCCCACCCCTTTTTCTCCAGGGAGGTGAGGGCGCGGGCTGTGGACGGGGCCCACAGCGGGTTGCTGAAGGGAAGGAAGGCAGCGAATTGAGGAGGTAGCAGGGAGGCAGGAAGGGGGGGTAGCCGCTGTACAGGTCGCTGTACTTCACCGCCGAGTCCGTCGCTGCTGCTGATGGTGGTGGTGGTGGAGGTGGTGGTGGTGGTGGTGTCTTCTCAGTGTCTGACTGAGGGCCTGTTCATCATCATCATCATCTTAATATAGATAGATAAAGGATTTTTAACTCCCAGTCAACCACGACGGTTAAATATAAGTGAAAAACAACAACAACAACAACAACAACAACAACAACAATAATAATAATAATAACAACAACAACAACAATCATAATCATAATAGTTGTAAAAGATAGCTTGTTCTTAACGTTTTTAACGATTTTTTTCGATTTTTTTCGGACTTTTATTTTGATCCCTTTTACCTATTAGTAAAAAGCCTGCCTTCTTGGACAGAAGATTTTGTGAGAAGGCTGCATAGTTACTTTAAAGACTGCTATGGATATCTAGTTATCAAGGGGAATAATCGAGCATAATTAATGTTCAGCAACGACAAAATAAAACTGCCGTAACTTGACTGACAAGTGAGCGGTATTGGAAGATTTGAAGAGTTGATGATCTTGTGACGCTACCATCACACAAAAGTCTAAGGTTAGTTTCTTAATAATTGGATTTTAACGTCCTGTCAACCACAAAATTCTAAAGACGTCACAGAGTTGAAAAAATAATGAGGAGGAGGAGGATATTAATGGTGTTAAGAAGAAGAAGAAGAAGAACAACAACAACAACAACAATAACAACAACAAGAAAATAATAAGATGATGATGAGTTGATGCTTAATGTCCTCAGATGTCATTTGACATATTAGGGACAAGTTGTGATCAATGCCGAAGCACGGTTTAATAAAATCCACATACGCAAGGTGTATGCGTGTTTAGCTGTAACCTGCCACCTGCACTTTTTGGCAGAATGACCGGGATTTTTTACGTGCTACTGTGGTAACACGGGGGTGGAACGGATACCGAAATAAGAGTCAGCACAGAAAGTCGACCCTGGAGAAGAAAATTCTCCCGCCGTTCCAGCAGGGATTCGAACCCGCGACCTTTCAATCACGAGTCCGGTGCTCTAACCACTGAGCTATCCCCGCCCCCGAAAATAATAATAAGAAGAAGAACTCTTATATGGCGCTATACTATAAAGAAGAAGAAGAAGAAGAAGAAGAAGAAGAAGAAGATAAGCTTCGAGTACCTTGCACCAAACAAACAAAGAAACAAACAATTCGCATTTCCGCTCCAGTTTTGAGGGCAGAGCATGCATGCTTCTTGATAAAAACTGTAAAAGAAGAAAAAGAAGAAAAAAGAAAAAAAGAAAAGAAAAAAGAGGCTGTGTACGCCTACATATTCTGTCGTGTCTGCGTTAATACTGAAACACCTACGTGTTTTCTTGGGAGTCGAGGCAGGTTTACCGGCGGGAGGGTCTTCACACAGCCAGGGCCGGAAGACGTGAGGGCTGACGGGACTGGCGGGTGTGTCTGTGCCGTTCCCGCTGTCAGGGACTCCCCCCGCTGCTACCCGCCTCAACGTGACATTCCTCCCCAAGGTCACCGCGGGGGTGTGGCATCAGGCTGGACATGGGGGTCAAGGTCATGTGTGGGCAGGTCAAAGCCATAGGTATGATTGGAAGGTCGTTAGCTCTCGAGACGTCTAAATCTGATGAAATAAAATAATATTGCAGGTCAGTGTGTTTATAAGATGCCTGTCTAAGTAACTGTTGCAAAAGCAATTGCAATTTTTTTTTTTTTTTTTTTTTTTTTTTTTTTGGTATTGCATTTTGCCATTTCCAGTCTTTGATGTCTTTGTGTGAAATACACAAATGCTCTTTTGCAATTTGTATTTTAGGCCACCTTGACCTGATTACAGTCAGCACACACACACACACACACACACACACACACACACACACACACACACACACACACACACACACACACACACACACACATCAACACACACAAGACACACGCACTCACTCACACCACGCGCGCGCGCGCACACACACACACACACACACACACACACACACACACACACACACACACACTCAAACACACACACTCACTCACCCACTCACTCACTCACTCACTCACTCACTCACTCACTCACTCACTCACTCACTTCACTCACTCACTCACAAACACGCAATGTATCAGTTAAACGGGGGAAGGGAGGGGTATAGAGCAGATGAGAAAACAGAAATAGCGACGACCACAAATTGTACTGATCAGTAGCAAAATCGCTGCAGAAATTAATTTATTCATTAGAGAAATATGGACTGCTGGATGCCGTCTTTGGATTCAAGGACTATTATATATAATGTTGTTGTTTGCTTCTTATGTCTGAGAATAAACAAGCCCAAGCATGTTTGTTTGCTTGTTGTTGTTGTTGGTGTTTCTTGTGTGTGTGTGTGTGTGTGTGTGTGTGTGTGTGTGTGTGTGTGTGTGTGTGTGTGTGTGTGTGTGTGTGTGTGTGTGTGTTATTATTGATATTGATGCTGCTGCTGCTGTTTTTGTTGTTGTTGTTTGTTTTATGAAAGAGATCAGAAGGAAATGTTTACTGAGCTCTGGTTGTTGTTTTTGTTGTGGCTTGTGTGTGTGTGTGTGTGTGTGTGTGTGTGTGTGTGTGTGTGTGTGTGTGTGTGTGTGTGTGTGTGTGTGTGTATGTGTGGTGTGTGTGTGTGTGTGTGTGTGTGTGTGTGTGTGTGTGTGTGTGTGTGTGTGTGTGTGTGTGTTTAAATTAGTTTTTATTCTTGTTGTTCTTTATATTTACTCTTTTACTATTCGATTATTGTTCGCTTTATGTTTATTAAATACATACAATTCTATTACTTGTTTATCGTGTTCTTATGAAATATATATTTGAAACCACTAGTTTACTAAGCTATTCACACACTCATTTATCTGCAAAAATAAAAGGAATTAAAAGGTTTGCCTGTATAGTTAATAATTAACTAACCACACCACAAACAAAAAAGCTCTTGTGATCCCTATGTTTTATTTTTCCCACGAGATCCCAGTACTTCTACCATTTAAGAAGCTTAAAAAATTTAGGCATTTGGTAAAATTATATATCAAAATCGACAGTCTTGGCCATTATCTGCATAAATGAAACTGATGGAAACATTTGCCTGCATAGGATATCAATTCGTCCATATATATATATCAATCATCCCCCAGGAATTTGTAAACGAATGGTGCATTTTTGAATAAACGTATATTAATATCAACATTGTTGGACATCATCTACGTAAAATGCAGTTTATGACAGATTTGTCTGTATATCATTTTAAATCATCCACAAAAACTCTTCAAGCCAGTAAATACACCTTTTCTTTGCCGTTAAGACACCCAACATCTGTTGCTCGGGAAGTTTCAAATGAATGACGCACCTGGTGAAAAAACATCAAATTAAACGGTATGCTGGCAATTATCTTCATGTCGTTCGCGTCGGATCAAAGGGATGACGCATCTTATAAAACCATGCACTAAAATCAGCAGTATCGTCCCGTCCCTAATAAGCCTTATGGTTTCTGTGGACGTTAAGCACCATGTTTACTTACTTACTTACTTACAGCAGTATCGGAAAATTTCCCCACAGACGCTGAAACTGGCGTTGCAGTCTTTCTTTCTTTCTTTCTTTTTTTTTTTTTTTTTTTTTGAACGGTCCAAAAATCAGTATTTCGAAAATTTCCCCACAGACGCTGAAACTGGCGTTGCAGTCTTTCTTTCTTTCATTCTTTTTTTTCTTTTCTTTTTTCTTTTTTTCTTTTTTTTTTTTTTTTTTTTTTGAACGGTCCAAAAATCAGTATTTCGAAAATGTCTTCGTTTTTTGGCTGAAGGTCAACGTTCTTGCAAAGGAGCGAGAGCGCTGTCATAGGATCAGGAAGGCGCAGCTCTGTCGCGGTGAAGAAAACGCCCCTAAATTGTGCCCCCTGATATTTCCGGAAATCGTCTATTAATTTCGTTGCAGTGAGTGAAACTCCACGGCTAATGGCGTCACCGGGACGCGTCCAGGCCGAGCTGGCGGCAATCGCATTGATGATGGTGATGATGTAGAGCTTCATGTCCTCGGTTGTCGGTTGTCATATTAGGGACAAACTGTGACCAATGCCTAAGCATGGTTTAGTGTTGCTTTACGTCCACAGAAACCGTAAGGCTCATTAGGACGGAAAGCCCAGGACGGCCACCTCGACTTTCACACAGCTCCTAAACTCTGCAACCGCATTGCAGTCTTTCCCCTCTATGCAGCAACAATGCTCAACGCTGATTTAATTTAATCATGTTGCCGGACAGTCACTGAAGTGGGCTGGTTTCGTGGCGGCGTTGTGGGCGTTTTCAGAGTTGGCGTTTTCAAAGCGAAAATGTACGACCTAAGAGCGGTCTTAAAAAGTCCCTGACTTTTCGTCAATACAACCTGGTTACTAGGGGAATGAAATACTACAGGCGCGGTTATCAACGACAAAAACCGAACGCATGCGGGTGCGGTGTGCGTTGCTATGTGATGGTATTAATTTAAAACATGGCTGAATTTGCCAGCGGTTTGTGTGTGTGTGTGTGTGGGGGGGGGGGGGGGTAGATGGGTGGATGAGAGAGACAAACAGACAGACAGAGACACGGAGACAGACAGAGACAGACAGACAGATAGACAGACAGACAGGCAGGCAGGCAGGCAGGCAGGCAGGCAGACATTCGGACAGACAGACAGACAGGAAGGCAGACAGACAGAGCCACAGAGAGAGAGAGAGAGAGAGAGAGAGAGAGAGAGAGAGAGAGAGAGAGAGAGAGTATAACAAAATCCAAGCATGTTCTGTATTGGAAACTTGATGGCTTTGCCAAGGCCTGCCCGACTCGGGCAGAACTTGGCAAAGACCTCAAGGGCGAAAATTTGGAGTAAAAGGTTTTCAATGCAGAATATGCTTGGACTTTGTTATACTCTCTCTACATGACACCATACTCAGTCCTTCCTGCACGGTGCGGTGACCTGGAGTCACAGAGAGCCTTGGGTTTCTGTGCGTGCGTGCGTGCGTGTGTGTGTTATAAGCGACATGATTTTGATTCGCAAGTTCACGTAATTATTTTTCTCTGTCTTCCTCCTTGGAGAGTGGCAGACTTGCCTCCAGCCATTATCCCTCCCCCCCCCCCCCCCTCCCCACACACACACACACACTCCACCTCACCCAGCTGTGACGCAATGCCAAGCAGAGCAATTGTGTGCTCGAGACCATTACAGTCTTCATTAATTTGAGGATTGACGTTAAGCAGTTGTCGCGAGACGCGAAGTTAAAGTAACTGGAGAGTGAGACGGCGACCTTGGCAAGTGCAAAGGCTGTGGTAACAGTTTGTAAAGAACGGAACGTTATGGGTCTGAAACAACGCATCCACTTAGCGATTTTTTTATTACCACGCTCTGCCTACATACTCACCTCTCTCTGTCAGCGTTCTCTCTCTCTCTGTCTCGTTCTCTCAACACACACACACACACACACACACACACACACACACACACACACACACACACACACACACACACACACACACACACATGCAAGCACACACACACTGTCAAACAAACATACTACACTGTTCCATGTATAAACACACACACACACACACACACACACACACACACACACACACACACACACACACACACACACACACACACACACACACACACACACACACACCTGATTTTCTCGGCGTGACGACTGTGAAGGCGCTGACGTGGTCCCGATGACGTCGAGACATTTCCGCTTCCCGTGACGTCACCACGGATCCTTGACCCTTCACCAGGAACGAACGTGGCATACAGTCACTGCGTCACTGCTGACATCAAGTGGCCGACGTCACACTAGTGTCCAGCACAAGGTATCAAAGAAAATATGACCACTTGTGCATGCATACATGCGTGCAGTTTTAACTCGGCTCAAAATGTTTCTCGGAAATGTTCCTTCGTGAATCTGGACCGGCTTTTCTTTCGTGCGAAGTAATTCAGAATCGGACGATCTTTTGTGAAGCCGTTCTGGAATCGGTTTCCATGCAGGTTTGTCTGTCGCTACTGCCGGTCACTTTCCTCTTCATTTGTCGAAGACTAGACGTCCCGTCAACTTCATATGGTCACCTGAGGACATCCTCTGTCAAGTGGAAAAAGGTAAGTATCACACGTGTGTTTTGTACTGTCACTGAGCACGTTAATATGTTATCATTCTGTTACTTATTGCCCCTTTTTTTTTATTCCCCCCCCCTCCCCCCTCCCGTTTTGTTGTTGTGGTTTTTGGGTTTGTTGTTGTCGTAGCCTTTGACATTTGACAATAATTTGAAACTCCATCTGTTGGTGTTGTTGCTGTCGTTGTTGTTGTTGTTGTAGCCTTTGTTATTTGACAATAATTTGAAACTCCATCTTGCCATCGTAAATGTGTATGCGACTGTATTTTCATTTATATGTAACACATAAATAAGCATATTGCTTTTGTGTTTCCTGTGCCTGTTGTTTGTTGAGTCTATGATTACGATGTATGAATAAACTTTGTTTAAACCACTGAGCACATCGTTAATAAACCTGTAAAGCTGTCACGCAAAGAGAGACAGAACTTGAAATCTGTTTGTCGGGCCATGAATTAATTTTGTTTAAGTTTCGATTAAAAATAAATAAATAAATCTTCCGGTCTATATATATATATGTATGTATATTATAGGGAGCGTTGTCTAAACATTGTTACATAGGACAAAAAATGGTTGCAGATAATAAAGAGGTTTGACTACATACATGCTAACTCATTCATGCTCGAGAATGTGCCAGTATAAGTAATCACTGACTTCGGCCTGCGTGCAGGAAGTACTGTGTATATTTTACCTGTTCTTTGTCGTTTACTTTCTTGTGTATATTTTACCTGCCCTTTGTCGTTTACTTTCTTGTGTATATTTTACCTGCCCTTTGTCGTTTACTTTTTTGCGTGTATATTTGACCTGTCAACTGACATTTACCTTCTTGTGTATATTTTACCTGCCCTTTGTCGTTTACTTTCTTGTGTATATTTTACCTGCCCTTTGTCGTTTACTTTCCTGTGTATATTTTACCTGTCCTTTGTCGTTTAGTATATTTTACCTGTCCTTTCTCGTTTACATCGCCCTGATATAACCTCACTGGTTGACTGGGCGTAATGCACCAGCTTACTACTAATTGTCGTTTACCTGTCCCATGCAATTTACTTTCTCCTGTATATTTTACCTGTTCTTTGCTATTTACTTGATTGTGCATATTTTGCCTGTCCATACTATTTACTTTGTTGTCTATAATTTACCTGTCCTTTTCTATCTACTTTCTTCCGTATATTTTACCTGTTCTCTGCAATTTACTTTCTTGTCAGTGTATATTTTACCTGTCCACTTTATTGTGTATATTTTACCTCTCCTTTGCCGTTGACTTTCTTGTATCAGCGTGCAGTGGTGACCCTGTACAGCTGACTGGACATTAAAATCCAGTGACAGATTAACTAACTCACTACTTGGATGTATTTAGTGTCAAACCTAAAATGTGGGATAACTCAGTTGTCGGAGTGTTGGACCCGAAAGCCAGGCGCCATTCTTAAACGGATTCGAGTCCCTGGTGCATGCAGCAAGGGACATTCCTCCCAGAGTCAGCCTTTGGTGCAGACTCTCTTACAGAGTTCGTACAGCCCCTGTGTGCAATCGAATGCATGGATGTCTGTGCGCTGGTTAAAAATCCCCAGTACTGGCATCCACATCCGTGAGCTGGTTTGGCCTCGCGGTAAGGCGGTGGGCTGGTAAGCGGAGGGACCTCGGTTCGAATCTGTCAGCTCTCCTTTCACTTGAAAGGTTGTGGTCTGCGGACGCTGTCTTGTGATTTTGTCCCTCACAATTAATGAAACATTAAAATGGCTCCCATCGCTGCCCACCTTAATGCAGAAGTCATTCTGGTGGTGGCAGTTTAGCGACAGGTATATAATCTCCCTCTTCCCCCACCTACATACCCCCTCCCACATTCTCCCCGTCCCTAATAAGTCTTGTGGTTTCTGTGGACGTTAAGCACCATGTTTACTTACTTATCCACACCATTGTCTGGACACACGAAAATACTACACACACTGATACGATTGGGTAGCGCTGCTCTTGCGGCTGTTGTAGTAGGTTACCCAGTTTCCTGAAATGGACAGTTTCTTCCGCTACTATGACTACTGCAAAAACTAATATGAACAGAATCATCTGATTTGATCGCAGAATAAAGAGTGTGAAATAGCTGAATATAGCTGTGAGCTTGCTTTTTTTCTGAGCTGGGGGGGGGGGGGGGGTGGAGGGAAGGGGGACGATTTTTTATTTTATTTTATAAAACGATGTGCCAGAATACAGAAAGACTAACAGCTTGTGGTCCTGAAAAGCATAGAAAGTGCAAGAGAAATCATGGCTATCTTATGTACCAAACTTAAGACTTTGTAACCTCAGTGCCTAATACTGAAAACAAATACTTCTGTTAGTTGCTGCAAGCCAATAAACTATTGGGAAATGTAGCATTTTCCAGCCCGTTTGCATATAAATAAACTGTAGTCCATATGTCTTACAGTTAAAATGTAGTATCTTCAACCCATCTGCCTGAGAAAGAAAAAGAAAAGAAAAGAAAAAAGAAAAAGAAAACTGTAGTATTCGCGCCCGTTTGACTATTGAAACGTTTAGCGTTTTCGACCCGTTTGCCTATTGATCAAATGTATCAGATTGAACCCGTTTGCATAGAAGTAAAATGTAGCGCTTTCAACCCGTTGGCCAGTAATTAAAATGTAGCATTTCGGTCCGTGTGGGCCTAATAAATAATGGGTAACAATTTTGGCCAGTTTTCTTCTTTTTTTTAATAAAAATTAATGTAGCATTTTCGGGCCGTTTGCCCACAGATGAAATGTGGCATATTTGGGCATGTTTATCTACAGATAAAAAGTCGCAGTTTCCACCAGCTTGCCTATAGATAAAATGTTGCATTTTGGGCCCATTCGGCTATAGATAAAATGTCGCATTTTTGACACGTTTGCTTAATGTAGCCTTTAGAGGCCCAAATAGCAAATTCAGCCCATTTGCCTGTAGCACTAGCGACCCGTTGGACTACAAAATGCAGCACCTTGATACATTTGAGACAATGTGGAACTCTGGGCCCGTTTGACCGTAGATAAAATGTGGCATTCTTTTTCGTTCCGTTCACCTATAGATAAATCGGCATTTTCGTTCCGCTCGCCTATAGATAAAATGGCATTTTTGTTCCGTTCGCCTATAGATAAAACGGCATTTTCGTTCCGTTCGCCTAGAGATAAAACGGCATTTTCGTTCCGTTCGCCCGTATAGATAAAATGACAATATCGTTCCATTCGCCTATACATAAAATGACATTTTCGTTCCGTTCGCCTATAGATAAAATGGCATTTTCGCCCCGTTTTCCTACCTATGAACTGTAGCATTTGGGGCCCGTTTGGCCATCGATTAAAATCAAAGAACTTCTCTATTAATACAATGATTTTGTATGTGGAAATTGGCCCCTATTGCAGCATTTATGTAACGATGAAAATAAAATTTGCATGTCATCGCTCGGTTATTGGTTCAGTTTAACTTGTTTAACGCCGAATTGCCTCCGAAGAGGTACTGGCTGGGACCGAGATCCCAGGAGGCGGGGGAAGAGGGAGACTATACCTAACACTACACTGTCACCACCACATCACTCCTGCATGAGATGGGCAACGACGAGAGACATTTTAACATTTCATTAATTGTGAGGAACAAAGTCACATGTTAGTGTCTGCAGACCACAACTTTTGGAGAGAGAGGAGAGCCAAAGCGAAACGGAACCAAGGTCCTTCTGTAAGTAAGCATGGTGATTAACGTCCACAGCAACAATCAGGCTTTTTAGGGACGGAAGTCCTTCTGCCTACCATCCTAATATTTTACCGCTAGGCAAAACCGGCTCACATAATTATCGCCTATTAACATTGTCGTTGACGTCTCATTGTCTCTGGACAGAACGGCTTGCAAAACGTTGTTGTTGCTAAAAAGTCCCATTTCAGTATTGATTTTCAGCTAAATTAACATTCATGACATGACAAACTTCGTTATTGAAATCTCCGAAAGTCGGAGAGTAGCTGTCGGATTGGCGGATAAGCACTGCACTTGTATGCATGACAGTATGCATGCCAACAGGTGTAGGGACATTGTTGAACACGCTTGTATGAGTGACAGTATGCTTGCCAACAGGTGTAGGGAAATTGTTGCACACGCTACCGTCTCACCCAAAATTGGGTAGACGTCAGGGCTAAAGCCGAGGAACACTAACAACAAAGAAGAATGATGGAAGAACGTTCATCTGTTCAGTGAATCGCTGATTCTTGGCATTTAACACATAAAGGAATTAATTAGCGCTCGAAAGACGTCACACAAACTTGGCATTTAACCTCGAGTAAGTTGGTTAGGTCTAGAGGAGGGCGAAAGAAGAATATCAATCATCATTTGATCGTAATAATAACAACTGAAATAGTAATAACAATTCTATACGGCGCCTTACCCCGGCTTTATTGGCCCAATTAACTTTAAAATTCACAGTTCACCAAATTTATGGTTAGGTCTAGAAGAAGGCGAAAGAAGAATATTAATCATCATTATTATCGTAATAATAACAATTGAAATAATAATAATTCTGTACAGCGTCTTACCCCGGCTTTATTGGCCCAATTCACTTTACAATCCCACAAAGAAGAAGAAGAAGAAGAAGAAGAAGAAGAAGAAGAAGAAGAAGAAGAAGAAGAAGAAGAAGAAGAAGAAGAAGAAAATTACGACGATTTAAAACCAAAATATAAACACACAAGTTTCAGACATGCAGAGTTACACCGACCACGATTACCTAGCAAATGCAAAAAGGAAAAGAGTTCAGAAGTGAGTAACTCACTGACTGTTAATAACTATTGGATGTATTTAATACTCCGTTCGTCTGGATTTTTCCTGTCGTCTTCCATGTGCTCATCTCAGGTTTTCTGGTCCAAATTTAACGCACAAGCACCATTACTGTGTAACACGCTGTCCTACTGTCCTCGACACTCTTCTTCCATGCATGATTTATTAAATATGCCGTCAATAGCCATCTTTTCTCCTGTCGTCTTCCATGTGCTCATCTCAGGTTTTCTGGTCCAAATTTAACGCACAAGCACCATTACTGTGTAACACGCTGTCCTACTGTCCTCGACACTCTTCTTCCATGCATGATTTATTCAATATGCCGTCAATAGCCATCTTTTCTCCTCTCAACACTGAATAAATCGCTTTACTGATATTCGTTTGCATTACGTTTCAAATATATATATATATATACGATTGTAAGTCTTGAGGGAGTAGCTGAGTTTTCAGCTGTCATTTAAATAATAATAATGGGAATGTTGACGGTACCTACCGTGTGGCTCAAAGCGCTGAACGAACACAGTATGATTAATGTACGTCGAGACAGAGACTGTTAGCTCTTTCTACAGTAAACATTAGTAATGTATACATGATTACAGATTCAAACACAACTGACTATATGCAACACACACACACACACACACACACACACACACACACACACACACACACACACACACACGCACGCACGCACGCACGCACGCACGCACGCACGCACGCACGCACGCACGCACGCACGCACGCACGCGCGCACACACACACACATTTTAAAATTTATTTTATACTCACATGTGCGTATTTCGAGCCAATGAAAACAGATTAAAGTCTGCGTCCACTGTAAATTCAAGTCACCGGCGTAGTGATTATATCACAAAAGCGAGAAAACCAAGAAATCTTATTCCCTGCGCACGATGTCCAAACAGGTCCAAGCTACAGCACTGAAAATCTGCTATAATTCCACACAACCGCGAAGATTGCCCGCAATCCCATACATGACAAAGCTGAGAAAGCTTGGGAGAGCTAGGAACTAAAATAGACGTTCAGTTATCAGTCTTGAACAGACCACTGCCTATCACGCTTGGCACCGCTCTGGAACCACGAGACCGGGTGACAACGAAGAGGCGCGTGACACTTCGTGATGCAAGGCGCGTGCCGAGGTTCTTGTCACAGGACAGAAACTGATAACCTAAGTGACCACAGTGACACCACTGACAGAGCTAGGCGACTGAAAGTGGCCGAGTCAGTGAGTCGGTTGACGCGTTTTCAGTCCTGCCACTGAGTCAGCCTGAGTTCTGACTGAGTCAGTGCTACCTGTTCCGCGGCTAGCCTTATGTTGGAAACACTGATACATTCCGGGTGAAACAATCTCTTTTCTTTCTCCCTACACCCTTCGAGTTCCCCCACCCGCCCACCCTTTTTTTTTTTGTTCCCCTCTCCGCTCTTTTTTTTTTTTTTTTTTTCCCTCTCTGGACCGTTGGGGGGCTGGGGGGAGTGGGAGGGGGGGGCATGGGGTTACCCGACCGCCTCCCAGCTGACTATCTCTCTCCGAGTTGATTATTCGCGAGACGCCACGCGCGCGCGTCTCCGTGGCACGTGGCTGGGCGTGAAATCTGGTAAAGCTCAGCCTCTGATTGGCAGAAATCGCATCAACATCACGTCAATCTCCACGCCCTCTGCACGCGACGCGGCCAGATTGCGCGCTGATTGGCCGGCGCGAGTGGTGGGGGTTTGCGAGGCACGCGCCGTCTGTTTTTCCCCTCGACCCCCAAGTGGGCTTCGTGTTGTTATGAAGTGTTGTGACGATCATCGGAAAGGGGGCGGTCGAGGGGTGGGTAGGGAGAGTGGGGAGGGAGCCAGAGGGCGGGGGGTGACGACTGAGAAATACTGACGTACTGTGTGTGTGTGTGTGTGTGTGTGTGTGTGTGTGTGTGTGTGTGTGTGTGTGTGTGTGTGTGTGTGTGTGTGTGTGTGTGTGTGTGTGTGTGTGTGTGTGTGTGAGAAAGAGAGAGAGAGAGAGAGAGAGAGAGAGAGAGAGAGAGAGAGAGAGAGAGAGAGCACTGAGCCTTGTGTGTGTGTGTGTGTGTGTGTGTGTGTGTGTGTGTGTGTGTGTGTGTGTGTGTGTGTGTGTGTGTGTGTGTGTGTGTGTGTGTGTGTATGTGTGTGTGTGAGAAAGAGAGAGAGAGAGAGAGAGAGAGAGAGAGAGAGAGAGAGAGAGAGAGAGAGAGAGAGAGAGAGAGAGCACTGAGCCTAGTTAACACAAGCCACACTGGAGATGAAGTCACTTTTAATATGAGAAAATTAAATAATACAAATAAAACAGGAAAGGAAAAATTACACAAACGCAAAACGATTGTGGTAAAA
>OY757551.1:7658931-7672714 GCA_963584105.1 Alviniconcha strummeri
AACGGAAGAAGGAAAAACAGGATCGATGTTTTCACAGTTTTCTACAGACACCCGTCTTGTTTTGGCGTCGCTGATACAAAATTTGAAAGTACTCGCTGTCGCGCTTTCGCGGCTTTCAAACATCGATTTTTCTTTCAACACAGAACGAGAAAACGACTTGACTTAAAAAAGAAATAAATATATAAACCTTAACGCTTCGGGTTTTTCTTCAATTTTGTTTAAATTTTTTAATCCATTCCTGTCAAACAGGGCCCGTAAGGACACTTCCGAACTTCCAAAATAAGACTTTCACACCTCGACTTTGACACAGCTCCCAAGCTCTGTGTGAGCTCAGAGTTGATGATGATGATGTACAGCCTAATGTCCTCGGATGTCGGTTGACATATTAGGGACAAACTGTGACCAGTGCGTGTGCATGGTTCAGTGCTGCTTTACGTCCACACAAACCGTAAGGCTCATTAGGACGGGGAGCCCAGGACGGCCACCTCGACTTTTACACAGCTCCTGAACTCTGAGTTCAACGTTAAACACATGGACCTGTAGATATAGGTCCACGGTTAAACAGGTCGAACGAACGATTACCCGTGATAAGTCGAGCCATAACATGTTTGAGGAGCAAATCGCGTTTATCTTTTAAACGGTGATGAGGCTGAAAAAAGTCGGCATGCGTGGAAAGCAAACAGGACTGATCGGCAGGCCTAAACGCATGGACCTATATGTATATAGGTCCATGCTTAAACGCGCTTGACAGAGTTCAGGGGCTGTGTGAAAGTCGAGGTGGCCGTCCTGGGCTCCCGGTCCTAATGAGTCTTATGGTGTCTGTGGACCTAAAGCAACACTGGACTATACGCACTGGTCACAGTTTGTCCCTAATATGTTAACCGACATCCGAGGACATTAAGCTCTACATCTTCATCATCAACGCGCTTAAAGTTTAGCACAGCCTCACGATGGCAGTGACTCCAAAACATGCTGTAAGTGTCTGATGCATAGAGCATGCACCTTGGTGTTTTTACGCCCAGTCAGCCAGCACGGCGAGTTGCTTCCTCGGTGGAAATCAGTGTTCAGGAGCTGCGTGAAAGTCTAAGTGGCCGTCCTGGGCTCCCCGTCCTAACGAGCTTCACGGTTTCTGTTGACGTAAAGCAACACTGAACCATGCTTACGCACTGGTCAGTTTGTCCCTAACATGTCAACCCGACATCCGAGGACATTAAGCTCTACATCATCACCATGGAAAAGGGAAGGAAAATTATAAGGCAAACATAACGGTTAGCACGTGATTTGATTACCTGTTTTGGGAGTAAATGAGACTATTTTTGGTATAAAAAACAAAGACTAAAAAACTGAAGCAAGAATAACTACTAGCGATCTAAAACAAGATCCAAATACATAAAAGGTTAAAAGAAACGCTAGTTATTATGACAAAACAGGTCAACCACAAGTAAATGAATAACCTACATCTCATGTTCCACCCTTTAACTGTTGTTTAAGTGTTGTTTTGTAGCTTAAAAAGGGGATTACCCCGCAAATTTGCATACTGTTTCGATTGTCATAATGGCGTAATTTTTAACCTTTCATGTATTTGGATCGGCTATTTTTGGTAAACAAATGCCAAAATCGGCATAAAATTAAAAAAATCTTAAATCCTACAAACAACAAGTAACACATGGCATGTGTGTTGATTACGTGTTTCGGGCTAATGAGATTTTAAACTAAATGTGCTTGGAGCTCGTTTAAAAAAACAAACAAACCTGGAACAGGCGCATTATAAATTTATTATTATTAAACAACTGGGAAAATCGCGGGCACGAAAATTAATTCTGGATATTATGCCACTGTCCTGGGACTTAACCCTTCTCTAATGTATCCGCAGACAATCGCCCTCGCCCGAAAGCCAGAGGCAACCACTGACGTTGGCCATTTTTCCGATAGAGCGTGAAGAGCACGCGACAGACACGGGCGTGGTGACGATGTTTTGACAGGCGAACCGAGTGGAATGCCCTACGCTGCAACAACATCAATCGCGCGTTGTTGTTGCTGCTCGCAGCCCAGTGAAACTTTCTCTCGGGTGTCATTTGTATCGAGGGCTTCTTGTTTTCTCCTCGGCTTCGCCGCTTCGTTTTGCCGTGTTGACGTGTCGTCTGCTCGATATCGGTAGCACCCCAGAGTTGCTTCCATTAAGGATGCACTCGACAAGCTCATCGAGTCTCGTGGGACTTGTATGAAACTTGTCAACAAGGGTGATTTTAGATCGTTTTTTTGTGATTGGCTTTTTCCTCCTCCTCCTCCCCCCCCTCTCTCTCTCTCTCTCTCTCTCTCACACACACACACACACACACACACACACACACACACACACACACACACACACACACACACACACACACACACACACACACAGAGCTGTTTTACATTGATACATTTCTGTGGTATCTTAGAACAAAAATGTAAAGACGTGGAATCGAGGCTGATGTGTCATGCAATGAATTCATTATCGGTTAGGCCTTCTTTTTTTACGCCAGGGAATGTCAGAGCAAGTGCCAAAATGTACCAAGTCCTCCACGAGACAATTATTGCCCATACAGGCTAAATCCGCGTCAACATGTTCAGTTGCTTTTGAGGATGATACTAGAACTAATTATCATGTAGATTCTGGTTCTTGCTGATCGATGTAATTGCTTGTTTTGATAATCCTCAACATTTTGTCATTGCTGAGAGCTTCGAAAACTCTCCACTTCGACATATAAATGTTATCTTACCTTTTGCTGTATGTCCTCCCGTCTAATTTAAATTCATTGCATTGTATTTCATCTAGTTTTTTCCTTTTTTCTTATTTTACTGATTTCCCTTCGCATTATTTCCGTAAACCTCGTTGCTTTTCATCTCTGATTATTTACTCATTAATTTAGTCGACCGATTAAATAGTGCAAAATCACACGCTTTGTTAAACGCCACAAATTATTACTCACTTTTGAACGGCAGTCTTCGTGAAACCTCTGTGGTCAACCAGCTGGGGCTGCGTGACCTTTTGTTACAAATGTTTCCACCAATATATATATTTATTTACTGAACACTGAACTTTAATGTGAGCCGGTTTGGCCTAGCGGTAAGGCGTTAGGCTGGTAAGCGGAAGGACCTCGGTTCGATACCGCCTCGACTCTCCTTTCTCTCCAGAAAGGTTGTGGTTTGTGGACACTGTGACTTTGTCCATCACTTCCTACTGAAACATTAAAATGACTCTCATCGCTGCCCATCTTAATGCAGGAGTCATTCTGGTGGTGACAGTGTAGCGATAGGTATATAATCTCCCTCTTCTCCAACCTCCATACCCCATTCACCCCCTTCTCCCCGTCCCTAATAAGCCTTATGGTTTCTGTGGACGTTAAGCACCATGTTTACTTACTTACTTACTTACTTGAACTTGAGCGGAGCTAGGGGCTGCGTGACCTTTTGTTACAAATGTTTCTACCAATATATATTTATTTACTGAACACTGAACGTGAGCGGAGCTAGTCGCTCACCGCTCAGGAGCTGTATGAAGGTCGAGGTGGACGTCCTGGGCTCCCCGTCCCTAATAGTCCTTATGGTCTCTGTGGACGTAAAGCAACACTGAACTTGAACACTCTACACTCAGAGCTCAGGAGCTGTGTGAAAGTCGAGGTGGACGTCCTGGGCTCCCCGTCCCTAATAAGCCTTATGGTCTCTGTGGACGTAAGGAACCATCGAAGAAAGAAAGTAAGTAAACATGGTGTTTAAATACTCACATGCCATATTAGGGACGGGGAGAAGGAGGAGGGGGTTTGGAGGTGATGATGATGAAGTGATGCTTAATGTCCTCAGATGTCAGTTGACATATTAGGGACAAGTTGTGACCAATGCCGAAGCACGGTTCAATAATTATTTATGTCCACGGAAACCAGAAGGCTCGTTAGGACGGACAGCTCAGGACGGCCACCTCGACTCTCACACAGCTCCTGAACTATGATTTGGAGGTGTAGGAAGAAAGAGATTATATACCTATCGGTACGCTGTCACCACCAGAATGACTCCTGCATTAAGATGGGCAGCAGTAAGACTAAGAGTCATTTTAATGTTTCATTAATTGTGAGGGGTGAAGTCGCTAGACAGTGTCCACAAACCACAATCTTTCCGAAGAGAAAGGAGAGCTGAAGCGGAATCGAACCGAAGTCTTTCTGCTTACAAGCCTGAAGCCTTGCCGCTAGGCCAAACCGGCTCACGAAAAAGAAAAGAAAGAAATTAAGCGGCAGCCTAGTTGTGGTAGGGCACACTTCAGACCAGCTGACCGGGGGCCCTCGTTCGTCACAAGGACCTGACAAAGCACATGGTGTCTTGGTATCGAGCTCCTCAACACAAGGGCCGACTGGATGGCCTCGCCATGCAGACTCCTTCAAAAGAGCGTCGATCGACTGATTGCCTGTGGCTGTTGCTTGAAACGCACGGTTAGGATGCTTCAAACGGAGGGTGGCCCGCAAGGCGCATGTGACACACCAATCACTGTTTCCTGCATCGTTAGTTAGTGAGCCGGTTTGGCCTAGTGGTAAGGCGTTAGGCTGGTAAGCAGAAGGGTCTCGGTTCGATTCGTCTTTGGTTCTCCCTTCTCTTCAAAAAGGTTATGGTTTGTAGACACTGTCTTGTGACTGTGTCCCTCACAATTAATAAAACATTGAAACGGCTCTCATCGCTGCCCATCTTGATGCAGGAGTCATTCTGGTGGCGGCAGTGTAGCGATAGGTATATAATCTCCCTCTTCCCCCACCTCCACATAGGGGGCGGGGATAGCTCAGTGGTTAGAGCACCGGACTCGTGATTGAAAGGTCGCGGGTTCGAATCCCTGCTGGAACGGCGGGAGAATTTTCTTCTCCAGGGTCGACTTTCTGTGCTGACTCTTATTTCGGTATCCGTTCCACCCCCGTGTTACCACAGTAGCACGTAAAAAATCCCGGTCATTCTGCCAAAAAGTGCAGGTGGCAGGTTACAGCTAAACACGCATACACCTTACGTATGTGGATTTTATTGAACCGTGCTTCGGCATTGGTCACAACTTGTCCCTAATATGTCAAATGACATCTGAGGACATTAAGCATCAACTCATCATCATCACCTCCACATCGGGGCGGGGATAGCTCAGTGGTTAGAGCGCCGGACTCGTGATTGAAAGGTCGCGGGTTCGAATCCCTGCTGGAACGGCGGGAGAATTTTCTTCTCCAGGGTCGATATGCTGACCCTTATTTCGGTATCCGTTCCACCCCCGTGTTACCACAGTAGCACGTAAAAAATCCCGGTCATTCTGCCAAAAGTGCAGGTGGCAGGTTACAGCTAAATACGCATACACCTTACGTATGTGGCTTTTATTGAACCGTGCTTCGGCATTGGTCACAACTTGTCCCTAATATGTCAAATGACATCTGATGACATTAAGCATCAACTCATCATCATCATCACCTCCACATCCCTTCCCCCACCTTCGCCTTATGAGTGTGTGTGTGTGTGTGTGTGTGTGTGTGTGTGTGTGTGTGTGTGTGTGTGTGTGTGTGTGTGTGTGTGTGTGTGTGTGTGTGTGTGTGTGTGTGTGTGTGTGTAGGGGAGGTGGGGGGGGGGGGCAATGGGAATCATCCTGTTCAAATCAATATAGGCCGGCATGTATGGCAGAAGTGCACATTACGACATAAGCCAACCGAGCCTCTGTCTGACTGTACCTGTCTCTTTGTCTGCCTCTGTCTATCTGTCTGTCTGTCTGTCTGTCTGTCTGTCTGTCTGTCTCTCTCTCTCTCTCTCTCTCTCTCTCTCTCTCTCTCTCTCTCTCTCTCTCTCTCTCTCTCTCTCTCTCTCTCTCAATTTTTAATATGATTTTTTGAGTTTATAATTGCTTTGTTTTTGATTGGTTTTTTGTTTATGCCCGATAGCAAGAAGTATTGTACTTATTCCATTACCCTCGTTAATAAAAAAAATCAATAAAAAATCGTTCGTTCGTTCGTTCTGTCTTTGAGTCTGTTTTTGTCTCTCTCTGTCTCTCAGTCTCTCAGTCTGTCTGTCTGTCTGTCTGTGTCTCTCTGTCTGTGTCTGTGTCTGTGTCTCCGTCTCTCTCTCTCTCTCTCTCTCTCTCTCTCTCTCTCTCTCTCTCTCTCTCTCTCTCTCTCTCTCTCTCTCTCTCTCTCTCTCTCTCTCTCTCTCTCTCTCTCTCTCTGTGCCACCGACATCTGAGGACATTAAGCCCGACATCATCATCATGTCACCACTGCAGACCTCAGTGTCTGTGTGAAAAACAAGGTGGCCGTTCTGGGCTCCCCGTCCCTGGAAGTCCATACGGTCTCCGTGGAAGTAAAGCAACACTGAACTTGAACTTGTCACCACTGGAACGATCCGTGCATTAAGATGGACAGCAATGCATTTAAAAATCAAGTTTCATTCACTGTTGAGGAACAAAGCCGCGCACGGGATCGCACAGTCTTCGTACGGTCTCTGTGGACTTAAAGGGCCCCTGAACACTGATTTTAAGTCGTAAATATCACTTACTTTGTACTATATAAATAAAGTTTAACATACACACTGTTCGTTTGATAGATTGACATTTTCCCGAGGTACGTAAAAGTATTGATTTGAATGAAAACAAACACGACGCTTCGAGCATCTGCGTCGTCTGCAGCTGAAAATCCCGTTTTCGGTCACGTGACCTCCGTGACGTCACAACAAGACAATTGACCCGCATGGCTCAGTAACGACTTGAACAAAATTGAATCGAAAGTGGTCTGGCAAATCAGTTTTAAAGCATGCCGAGCGAGTGTGCTGCAGTTGCTTGCAGTGAAAGGTTGACAAAGGAGTTTTATTTCCATGCTTTTCCTTAAATTTTGTTTTTGTTTTTAAATGAAGCCAGAAAACGACAGTGGTAAATGGCAATGAATCGATGAGGAAGAAGTGGGAACCAAAACACCACGATGTGCTCTGCTCAAAGCATTTCCAAAAAAAAAAAAAAAATGCATCACAGATCGCACCCTGCTGAGCATTCAGTTTGGGCTCAAATACATGTCCACAGGTAACCGACTTGGAAAGATTTCCAGTTCGAATCTCCAAGGATGAAGCTCCGACGCCATTGCCAGTAGCTGGGCGTTTCCCCCTTGTCATTCCATCTTTCTCGAGCCTTGTTAGGTGCGTGGCGTTTCGGTCTTTTTCGTTCTGTTTACTCTAGCTTTCACAACAGGCTAGACCACATCAGGGAGCCTGCCTTTTATTGGGTGTTTTATTTTATTTCCCAAGTTTATCCGTGTGTGTTTCATCATACGTAAAGATGAAAAAGTTTTGTTCGTTCTAGTTCAATAGACTAGCGATTTCGTGGCCTCCCTGGGTTACGGTTTTGGGTTGGGCCGGTTCTTGCCATTGACTGTTTTTTCTCTTTCAACTCCTTTTGTTTCTCGGGTTATATCGTTCATTTACAATGTACGAGTGAGGGGGGTAGTCTCGTGAGTGTCTGCTGCCCCGCAGTGTTGTTGTCGCTGCTAAGTGGGTTGTATCGTGTACACGGATTACATGTATCCGGCCTTTGTCACGTTGCTCGCTGACATTTCCTGCCTCCTCTTTCTTTTCAGAAAGTGTTTGTTGTTGTTGTTGTCGTTTTGTTTTCTCTCTCTTCTCTTCCACCATACGTCTTTCGTTTTTGTCTTTGGCTTATTGGCCAATTCGTAACCGCTGTTAGCTTGCCTGATTAGGGCAGCCATTTTGAATTTCTCTTTTCGTCTGCATTTGTTTACATCCCGATCCTATGTCATCTGTAGTCCTGATTAGCGACTTGCTTTATCAGTCTGCAGGCATTGTGTTTCTAGATGGAGGCCAGGTTAGTGAGGAGTTAGTTATGGTTAGTTTGGCTTTCCATCCATTTGTCGTTGGCACAGTTATTTTTGCTTCTGTGCTCTTATATTAAGTCAAGAATTTCTTTATTCCTTCAAAGGAAAATGTGCCACACATAAAGTCACAAAGACAGTGTACATATGTAAAAGATTAACACTTAAGAAGTACGCAACAACACGTAATATCGCACACATCACAATATACAATAAACACAAAGCATATCCACCACTATATTCTCATGACACTTCTTCGTCACTTGAACTCTCCCAGTCGATGCCAAAATTGATATCCGCAACTGACTCGTACTGGAATGGCCGTATTCCAGTTGCCATTTCCAACTTTTCAGGCAAATTTATCCGGAGTTTTGTGCACTAAAACTGTAGAAGCAACAATGCCAATGGCAGCCGAGTCTTATCGTGACGTCACGATTAGCCTTTGACTTTACGGCTCCAAGTAAACTCTCGGCCAAAACACGTACGATCACGCGGCTGCAGCGGTTATTCCCCTTGCCCATTCTGCCGTAACATATTGGTCTTGTTTTGCGATTCATAAGCATTTAAGACACTTGAAAAATATGAACTGATTACTGAGGCACGGGATATATACCTGTATTTACTGTGTGAAAATATTTAGTCGGTGGAATATACCAAAGTGGAGATCTGAAGCTAAAATCGGTCAAAATCAGTGTTCAGGGGCCCTTTAAAACAGCATTAAACTAAGGAAGTTTCACTGGCTGTAGAGAAACAAAGTCGCGATCAGACAGTGTCCGTGAACAAGACCGTTTGCAGAGAGAGGACAGCCGAAGCGGAATGGAACCGATGTCGGACTGCATACTTACCGGTTAAAGTAAGTAAGTAAACATTGTGCTTAACGTCCACAGAAACCGTAAGGCTTATTAGGGACTGGGAGAAGCGCGGGAAGGGGGTATGGAGGTGGGGGGAGAGGGAGATTATATACCTATCGCTACACTGTCACCACCAAAATGATTCCTGCATTAAGATGGGCAGCAATGAGAGCCATTTTAATGTATAAGTAGTAAGTGGTGGATAAAGTCACAGGACAGTGTCCACAAACCACAACCTTTTTGAAGAGAAAGGAGAGCCGAAGCGGTATCGAACCGAGGTCCTTCCGCTTACCAACTAGGCCAAACCTTACCGCTAGGCCAAACCGGCTCACTGCTTACCGGCCTAATGCCCCAAAAGATTATACTCAGGACAGTCCGCCAAAAGCGAGTTAGCTTACCCCCCCCCCCCCCCACCCCACCTCCCAACCCAACTCCACACACCCTCCGGTTAGTAGAGTCAGCGATGACTACGGGCTGCACTGGCCAGGGCCTGTCCCACAGTGTATTTTGTCAGACCCCTCAACGTCTCACAGGGTTCCAGGCGAGATCAAGAGGAGGGAGGTGGAGCTGGACCCTCAAGTTAGCCCAGAAGAGATCATGATCAGGGAGGTGGAGCTGGGCTGCGAAAGTTAGACTTCTTTCGCTTCAGGTTGTTCCTCAACAGCAGTGCAACGGACATTGTCCTTGTCACTCTGCCCAAGCACGGTAGTTGAAACAGCAATTGCGCGGTGCACTAGTCGCTGGGCAATGGCGAGGGGACACCGCCTAAACACTTCCTTTGTTCTGGCGGCGGTCCACGGTCTCTCCGGTCTTTTTCGGGCGGTATTCGCGGTCGAGCCTTCACTCTTTTGTCCCCCCCCCCCCCCTCCTTTCCGTCCCTAATAAGCCATCTCGCTTCTGTGGACGTAAAGCAAAATGGACACCCTCAACGAGGCAGTGTAACGACACAACTGCGGCCTCTAAATGGATGAAGATGAAGATGAAGACCGAAGACTCGAATGTACTTCGCTCCTCCTCTCCGGGTGTTTGCCGCTTGGAGTGTGTAAATACAGCCTGCAGCCGTTGCCGTGTTATTGCTGACGCGTGGCAGGTATTGGGAAGCCGGGCAGGAAAAGCAGAAAATATTGATGCGTGGAGCCATGACCTGCAGTTACAGGCAGCGAGGAGAAGAGAGAGTGGATACTCATCAGTGACAGCTCCGACTGTCTGTGTTGATAGCGACTCCAGCCGCGCGCACAACAAACAAACAAACACCTAGGTTTGAAGTTCAGTCAGTCTGGTGTTGCCTTTGAAGCAGCGTTGAAGCCTGTTCTTGGACTGTCCCGACTAGACAGCGGTTTTCCCAAAGTCACCTTTGGCGGTGGTCCAGGAACCAACCGACTGCGACACAATGACACTCGCCGCGTAAGCTGTTTTCTCAACGTGCATTTTCTTTAACGACGAACCGAGGAATTTCTGCCTGCAACTTAGCTGTGGGGATCGATCGAATCATTCAGTTAATAACCGCTTTGGTTTAAACAAAAAATTATTCGAGATAAAATTAATAAAGCTACAGTGAATTATTGTGTACTGATCAATAAGCTTTCGATTTCAGAGCTTATGAGCGATGAGTTCATACAGTTGAAAAAACACAAAAATATATGGTGGATATAAATGAGACGTTCAAAAAGCAACAACAACAACAAAAACCGAGAAAACGAAGAAAGAACGACACACACCCTCACACACACCCTCACACACACACACACACACACACACACACACACACACACACACACATACACACACACACACACACACACACACACACACACACACACACACACACACACACACACACACACACACACACACACACACACACACACACACACACACAAACGAACAGTCACTAGGAAAAAGTCAAAACAATTTGTAGTGAAAAAAAACATAATGCTGTCAGATAGAAAGATTGGCTGGTGGACTAAATAAATACTAACGAGAGAGAACTGGAGTGTGGAGAGAGAGGGGGCTGAGGAGACGGAAAGATGGTTTGAAGTCAATTTTTGACAGTAGCATTTATTGTTAACAAAGCTAAGAAGGATGTGTAGGCAGTCGGTAGGTGTAGGCAGTAGGCAGTCGGTCATTTGTATAACCGCTTTCTAATCAACTTCGTGCCTGAACTGGTACTGCGAAAGTCAGTCGACTTGCAAACGACGGTTGAGCCATTGGCTTCAGGTCTGAGGCAGGGATCTGTCAATGTTTTATTTATGTCTGTTCCCAGAAAGACAGAATCTTTGAAAGCTTTTGTGGGCCAAAATCGGATTCGGCTGGGGTGAGTGTGTGTGTGTGTGTGTGTGGGGGGGGGGGGGGGTCCACCCAACAGGCTCTTTATGAACGGAGTAGGACTCTTTTTCTTGTTCTCTTTATTTAAAAAACAAACAAACAAAAAAACAAAAAAAAAAAAAAAAAAAAAAAAAAAAACATAAAAAATCTCTCAGTCGGATTTACTCTGTTTAAAGCCCGTCCTTAACTGGGCGAATGTTTGTTCGCCGAACATACTTCGGACAGTTCGACGAACTATGATTCGTTTCTTAATTGAACTTTTACTTCGTCGAACATGGTTCGGACAGTCCAAATTTTACTTCGTTCTCAAATGAGATGCAAGCTTCGGCCCGAACTTGCGGCAGACGCGCAGCAGACAGCATGATCGAAAATGTAGGCTAAAGTCAAGTCAATATACTTTCATCATCCCTCACAGGGTAATTCAACTAACTACTATTTCATTCTGGGTCTCCGAGACAAGGCTGCGCCTCCCACAAGTCAACAAAACAAATTCCATCCGAAGCGAGGGAAGAACCTAGCGACACCGTCATCCATTTTGATTTTTCCATCATCCGCAGGAGATCATATATCGAGCTCTGCTCTCAGCCAGTCAGAGGCAACGATCGTCGGAATAGGACGAATGTTCCCAGAACATGTTGAGCGAAGCTTTTTGGACCCCGAATATAGCTTCGACGAACACTTCCAACTAGGTTCGCGAAGAAAAGTTGGCCCAATTAAGAACCAACTAGCTTCGCTGAATACTTCCAACTAGGTTCGCGAAGAAAAGTTGGCCCAAGAACCAACTAGCTTCGCCAAATACTTCCAACTAGGTTCGCGAAGAAACATTCGCCCAATGAAGAACGGGCTTAAGGCATGGACCTATATATATAGGTCCATGGTTTAAGGTCTTCCAGATCTAAATACAACGCCTCAACAATTAATTGCTTGTTTGTTTGCTTTCTCCTTTTCTTTTCTGCTCTTCGACCTGAAATCTTTGATTGGTTGGGTCTTTTTATTTTCAGGAGGATTACGTCTACAAAAACCACGTACGGTTTATTAGGGATGGGGCAAGTTGGGTGGTGGTGGGGTGGTGGTGGTGGTGGTGGTTGCGGTAGTAATAGTGGTGGTGACAGGGTTAACTATACCTAGGTTTGCTCGCTCCACCCGTTTTCGGACACTCCGAAATAAGCGACCAGGACCAACCCCAGAACAATAGGTATTAAGGTGGTGGGAACTCGCCAGTGCAAAGTAAGTTGTGTACTCTGCAACTTAATGATGTTTCAACCCTTGTAGGGCTGGAAGAGAGAACTGTAGGTTTGTCTGTCAGCGTGTGTGTGTGTGTGTGTGTGTGTGTGTGTGTGTGTGTGTGTGTGTGTGTGTGTGTGTGTGTGTGTGTGTGTGTGAGTGTGTGTGTGTGTGTGTGTGCGTGCGTGCGTGTGTGTGTGTGAGTGTGAGTGTGTGTGTGTGTGTGTGCGTGTGTGTGTGCGCGCGCGCGCGTGCGTGCGTGCGTGTGTGCGTGTGTGCGTGTGTGTGTGTGTGTGTGTGTGTGTGTGTGTGTGTGTGTGTGTGTGTGTGTGTGTGTGTGTGTGTGTGTGTGATTTTAAGCGACTGTTGTCGTCACTTCAGTTCTTTTAGTTTTGCTGCTGAAAACATTGCTAAAGCGTATAGAGGCATGGATGAGTGAAAAGCGTTGTGTTGATGCTGTGTTTTTGTGTTTTGTTTGTAAAGTTTTTGTTTGTTTGTTTGTTTGTTTGTTTGTTTGTTTGTTTGTTTGTTTGTTTGCAGGAGTCAGCTAGCAGCAACTCATTGTAGCATTTAGCTGAACTCAGCTGTCAAAAGCTTGTGGATTTCAATAGCTGGACTCAGTTGTCAGTGTAGTATTCAATAGCTGGACTCAGTTGTCAGTGTATTATTCAGCAGCCGGACTCACTTGTCAGTGTAGCATTCCATAGCTGGACTCACTTGTCAGTGTAGCATTCAATAGCTGGACTCAGTTGTCAGTGTTGTATTCCATAGCTGGACTCACTGTCAGTGTAGTATTCCATAGCTGGACTCACTGTCAGTGTAGTATTCCATAGCTGGACTCACTGTCAGTGTAGTATTCCATAGCTGGACTCACTGTCAGTGTAGCATTGCATAGCTGGACTCGGTTGTCAGTGTGTAGCATTCACCTGTCAATGTGCCATTCCATGGCTGGACTGAGCTATAGCAGAAACCTCTGGCATTCCACAAATCACAGAAAGCAGCTGCTGCACCTTGTTGACTGATTTCTGGGACTCTTGAGCGTGACACAGGAACAATCAGTACGATTAACAGACGAAAAAGCCGTTCAGAAAAAAACCAAGAGTCACAGATTTGCAGACTGCTATGAGCTGTTTATTTCTCGGCAATGTTTTTTCAAGTGACCGCAGAAAACTGGACTCTGCGGGTACGTGGATGGAATTCTCGTGAATAGCCCTCATTACCAGCACGCCGCCGCTGAAAAAACAATCGTGGTCCGCCGCTGCTACAAATCCCTGCCGAAGAGCGGGCAACTCTCAAGATTTTCGTGCGAGTTGTGTGGCCTTGTTGTGTCAGCAGCGCAACCTGGTGGATTATCTCCCCTGCAATCAGAGTAGCCGCACCAATATTGGTCTCCCCTGGAGTCTTTGGCTCTGATAGGTTTTTTGTTCTGGTCGAGAGAGGCATTTTCGTCGGGGTCTGAACAATCCGCTACGACTGTACTAGTAAGTACTACACGCGTTAATATGAGTATAGCTGCCGTGTCACCAAACT
>OY757551.1:7672914-7730416 GCA_963584105.1 Alviniconcha strummeri
AAAACTATGTCATTTGCCGGTTTTCGCCGTCGGACCGGCCTGAAAGTGCATCGTTTTCTTTTCGCTGGTTTAAGGGGCACACACATACTGATGCCTGTTTGTCTACGACAAACTGACCAACGCTCACACCATAGAACTGTCGCCATTTGGAGAAAGAAAAAAAATACACAAACGTCAAGGGGCAATTTTCTATCCGCCACAGTCGGACCTGCCCCAGGAAGTCATTGAGGCCAAGCCCATCGACACATTTGTGTCAGGGGCCTCCAGACTGCAGTAAAAAATAAAATAAAAAAATATCCCGCTGTTGACCCTACGTAAAGTGACAAAATAATCAACACGATGATTGCGGTCGCTTCACCGGAAGAAGAAAGGTTCTGCATTGTGATGTAAGGGAGCTAATGCATGTCTAACTTGTTAAAAATAATATCGTAGAGGTTGTCGCTCTTAGATCGCACACACCACTCGCACGGTCGATAGTCTCATTCCAGGAAAAAACACGTCTTCACTTTATGAAATAGTACGTGTGTAATATCATCGCAATGCCAGAGTATTCAACACATCAATAACACATACATTTTTACAAACTGTGACAAAACAACATGGGCATGACAATACATCTATATAAATAAAATGATGAATACCTTTTTTCTTTTTTTTATTGCTACAAATGCTGGCAACACACACACACACACACACACACACACACACACACACACACACACACACACACACACACACACACCATTACAGTTGAGGAGTGTTTTTTGGGTACGATTCCTTGGCACACACTGACAATGTCCAGAGAAAAATGAAACAAGCCAAACCATTAACAAACACAGCAAGTGGCATAAGAATATTCCAAAGCAGTTTTGTAAATAACTTGCAACAACAATAATAATATTCCATTAAAATAGCAGGACATTTTGAAACTTAAAACCATCTCACCTCCAACATGTGTGAAGCACAGTCTTAAAATGAAAACACGAAGAAAAAAATCCTCTTCCAAATGAATTAACAGCACATGAAAAGACAAAGAAGGCACAATGTTGCAAATATACATCTAATGTATGATGTCAAAGCATGTGTGCACATCAAAGGGAAGGGGGAGTAGGTGGGGGGTCGGGGGTGGGGAGTATGGCTTTTAAACAAAAGTAGAAGAAATAAGGTACACACACACGCGCGCAAACACACACACACACACACACACATACAGTTGTGTTTGTTGCAACATGTGTATTGTGTTTTAACCTTTTTCTGTCTCTTTTCAACCATCACTGTTGTTTAAAGGTGACTACAGGAAAAGAAACATCACAGGTCCTGTAATACAATGGAATAACAAAAGAACTCCCCCAAAACAAACAAACAAAAAACAAACTCACTGCAGACTTTCACTCAATTCATACTCGATCAAGTGTGTGCTTTTTTTAATTTAAAAAGAAAAAATAATGTTTCAAAGTTGCAAAAATATGGCGGTGAGTGCTGCTGTTTTGAGTCTGGCACTAGTCTGGGTTTGTGACACTGTGAGCAAGGCTGGTATGTGTGGTACAAGTGTTTATTAGATCATGAGCCAACCTTTCCTGCTCGTCAATAGTAAAGAGCCAGCCATTAACATGGCTGCTTCCCCAAAAGATGCAATTCAAAGCAAAAATAAGTTCTTCTGTTGTATACATATTGGTAGGACAACCTTTTGAAGCCTGCCAATGGAAATATTGCACATTTTCTATGTTCTTAAGCTAGTTGATATTTTGTGCCCCCCCTCGTCCATTTTCTGTTACCCATAAAACAGCCTGTATTTACCCCCATGTCCCAAGAAATCTTCACATCAAGTTTCATCTCAATAGGTTGAGCGGATAAAGCACCAAATCAGACTCTTCTTTATTTACAATAGAATAATAATAACTTACAAGTAAAGTGCCCTTTCTCACAAGAGCTCATAGCTTTTTACAACTAGTACTAAAAATATTTAAAACTGATACAAAATGCACAAGTGTCACAGATGCTGAGTCTGAAGCATATATATATACAGTGGAGTCCATTAATAACGACAACTGTAATAACGAGAACACTGTAGTAATGAGACATTTTTCAATCCCCGTTTTTTATCCTTCTTAATCTTTAAGAATAAACCATTGGGTTTAACGAGAGTTAGTGGATAATCATCTCAGTAATAACGAGAGATTTTCTATCCTTCCTGGTCACAAAAGTTCTCGCCACTCACCCCACCCCCACCTCATCGTCAAGTTCCCGGTAGGGCACATCTCGTGGTGGCCGGTAACAAAGAAAAACAATGAAAGGCGCGTCCTTGTGCGGTGTGTAATCCCCTCTCCCCCCTCTCCCTCCTCTCATCTTCGTCTGGCTCGAGTGTGCACGGTGCCGTTGGCGTTCTCGCCACGCACGTAGGCCTAGTGTGACGCAACCCCCATCACATTGCAAGCCGCGCAGATAGTCATGTGATGATACTGACAACACGCGTGTTGTGTTTAGGCCAAGCCTGTTCAGTCTAAGCTTGATTGCTACAGTGATCACATCGCTCTTCAGAGTTTATAGAGACTAGATCCAGTCAGTATTTCGCGGTCTAAGTCTAAGAGATGGTATCTAAAAGAAAGCGGATTACACTTGAGACTAAAGTAGCAATCATTGAGGCAGTGGAAAGAAAAACAAAGACGAATGCACAGATTTGTAGAGAATTTGATCTACCATCAAGTACTCTCTACACGATCTTGAAAGAGAAGGAAAAGATGAAAGCTCATAACAATGGCGACTTTGACCGTGACCGCAAGAAATTGAGAACTGCAGATTTTGCAGATGTTGACAAGGCACTCATCATTTGGTTCAAGTAAGCACAGAGCCAGCAAGTTCCCATTTCTGGGCCTATTCTCATGGAAAAGGCTAAGGAGATAGCAGAGCGCGTGGGTTTGCCGAGCTTCTCTGGAAGTACTGGGTGGCTAGGCAGGTTCAAGTCCCGTCATGGCATCGTCTTCAAGAATGTGTGTGGAGAGTCAGCCTCTGTCTCTACAACATCAACTGATGAATGGAAGGAGTCGAATTTGAAGAAGATTTTGGAGGACTACAGCCCAAGCGACATTTTAGCAGAATCAAGGGACACTATCGATTAATTATGAACACATCAACGGCGCCAAGATTATTTCCCTTTGTTTCCCTTGGTAAATTCGTCATTTGGGAATAACGAGAACTCGGCAATAGCGAGAAAATGTGCCTGGGCCGTCCGCTCTCGCTATAACAGAGTTTCACTGTAATAACCTGTGCATCACACACACACACACACACACACACACACACACAAACCAGTCAGTGTCATGTTGGAAAAAGGTGAGTTTTGAATGCGGACCTAAAGGAAAAGGCTGACCAACAGTGACCTGACATGCACCGAGCCTAAATCCAGTTTCATCACAGGCTTATCACACAGTACCTGGTGTTTGAATCCTGAGTCTTCTAAATAAGCCAACATACAGAGTTCACATGCACTAGTAACAGAAAGGAATCTATAGATAGAACACCAAACAAAGGAAATTAACACTCGAAAGATGTTACACAAACACAACACCAAAGACCTGAATCATCTACACTCCAGTAACTCTCAGCCCTGGCATGTGAATCAATACTGAGTAAATAATTATAATAAACTCCAGCAAAAATATATATATGTTATGTATGTTTCAGAATATAGATTGAACTGTCAAGGGGTTCAGTGAGCATTCAGTGGAATTCCATAGCAACTGATGGAACACCTGAAGCCCCTGATTCAGGAGAAGTACATGAACAGTGACCACTTCAGTGAGAAAAGAAAAAGGACACAAATTTAACCCCTTCACAGCTAATGTGACATTCACGACCAGTCAGTGACTGATGTCTGATGCTGATATACACCGCAAAGTAATCACACCAGAGAAATAAGTGAACAGTGACCACTTCAGAGAGAAAAGAAAAGGACACAAATTTAACCCCTTTACAGCTAATGTGACGTTCACAGCTAGCTAATGACTGATGTCTGATGCTGATATACACCACAAAGTAATCACACCGGAGAAGTAAGTGAACAGTGACCACTTCAGAGAGAAAAGAAAAGGACACAAATTTAACCCCTTCACAGCTAATGTAACGTTCACAACCAGTCAGCAACTGATGTCAGATGCTGATATACACCGCAAAGTAATCACACCGGAGAAGTAGGATAACAGTGACCACTGCAGAGCGAAAAGAAAAGGACACACATTTAACCCCTTCACAGCTAATGTGACGTTTACAGCCAGTTAATGACTGATGTCTGGTGCTGATGTACACTGCAAAGTAATGACCACTCTACACATTTTTCATGTATTTATTTTTTAATGACTTTTTACCCAGTTGTTTGTTTGCTGTGTGATGAGTGTACCTGGCATCATAAAACATTCCCAGTACAATTATACTGTTGGCACCATAAAACATTCCAGTGCAATTATACTGACATTTGGCAATAAAGTTGTATAAGCTCATCGCCATGAGAAATCCAGCTTACAATTAAAAGAATGGTGAATGCACTGACTGAGCTCATTATAGACAGTAGTGCAGCTGATGAGCAAGACGATGGTGAATGTGGTGATGAAGCCTGCAGCCAATCAAAATCTAGGTTACAAATGACTGAAATGATAGCCAATTGATATTAACATGCCAACGGCAAGTACTGAGAAACACAGTTTAACAAGTGAGATGAAATTTGAAAGCTACTGTCCCAACAGAGTTTAAGGCCAGTACGTTACTGAGACTGCAATCAATGTGGTGGCAACCAGTCAAAATCTGCTTGACAGCAACTGACTGAGACTAGTACATGGGTGACAACCAGTGAGACAAGTGAACTAAAATAATGGGGCAACACCCAGTGGAAATCCAGATGAAAACAGACTGAAATTACAGTAAAGGGGTGACAACCAGAGAAAATCCAGATGACAACAGACTGAGACTACAGTAAATGGGTGACACCCAGTTAAAATCCAGATGACAACAGACAGAAACTACAGTAAATGGGTGACACCCAGTGAAACTCCTGATGACAACAGACTGAGAGTACAGTAAATGGGTTACACCCAATGAGAATCCAGATGACAATGGATTGAGACTACAGTAAATAGGTGATGACCAATGAAAATTCAGATGACAACTAACTGTGATTACAGTAAATGGATGACAACCAGTGAAAATCCTGATAACAACTGAGATTACAGTACATGGGTGATGACCAAGGAAAATCCAGATGACAAACTGACTGAGATTACAGTAAATGGGTGATGACCAGTGAAAATCCAGATGACAACTGAGCTAAGATGCTGGTGCATGAGGCATCAATGAACTTCTTAACCAGAAAAGCCCTGCTGGTGACTGTAGAGTCCAGTGTTTATGTGCTATACCAAAGTTCACCGCCACAGCACAGCTCTTGGTGAACTATGAGGATGGTTTTGCTGGGGCTCCAGCTTCATCAGTTGATGATTTCTCTTTACGCTGAAGCTGGCGTTCTGTAATGGCAACAAAAAAAATTTCTTTAGACTACATGAATTATAAGGATGATCTACCTTTGAAATATTGCTGTAGCAAGTGTGGGTGTGGGTGTTGCATGCATGTGTGTGTGTGTGTGTGTGTGTGTGTGTGTGTGTGTGTGTGTGTGTGTGTGTGTGTGTGTGTGTGTGTGTGTGTGTGTGTGTGTGCATGTGTGTGTGTGTCCTTGTGCATGCATATGTGTGTGTGTGTGTGTGTGTGTGTGTGTGTGTGTGTGTGTGTGTGTGTGTGTGTGTGTGTGTGTTGTGTGTGTGTGTGTAGGGTGGTGCATGCATGCGTGTGCACATGTTGTATTAGTACTGTTATTATACAACTGTATATTATCATTTTAAAGGCATGTATCAGTGTGTTTCCTGTTAGCATTACAAGAGCATTTTGAATGTAGTGTGAGGAACTTAGAGCCTACTACAGACATATCAATTTGCACTGCATAAAATACCATTTGACCAATTGAGAGACATCACCAAGGTCAAGGAGTCCAACCAAGAAGTCAGACCACAATGGCACATGTCTGCAGGCAAGCAAACAGATCAGCACACAGAAGCAACCAAAAGTTGACCAGTGACCCCCCTCCCTCCCCCAAACTACCACTACAGCAGTCACCATCACCTGCAACCACCACCAGCACCAACATCAACAGCAAAAGACTACTACAGCACCAAGACAAGTCTTCACACACAAGACTGAAGCAGGCCATTACCATGCATCGGAGTGATAACAGAATGCTTCTCCTCCATTGCCAGCCACATCTCCTGACAGATGCGTGTGTTGCGTCGTGTGATGGCATAGGCGCTACCTGTTCCCACGGCGATGGGCAACAGGAGGAAGTAGTTGCGACCATAGGGAAGTTTTGTCCTCAGGAGTTCCTGCGCCAAGTACACCATAGCAGCACCTGGGTGTACAAAAGAGGCAATGATGATGATGATGATGATGATGATGACCGGACTGTAAACTTGTACAGCCCTCAGTATCCATCAGGGAAAAAGTTTCATTATATACAGTGCTCTTCCAGTGACTTCACTGTTGAAAGCATAGGTCTAGTAGAGACTTAGAATGCCAACAACATAACCTAAAACAGTTTTTTGGCCTAACATTTCCAGATCATATGTTTATATCACAACCACAACATACATTTTAGTGCATTTAAGAACCAGGTACACATACATCCCCCCCTCCCCATCCCCCACTATCCATGCATGTATGTGTACACACACATGCATGCACATAACACACACACATACACATACATGCATGCATGCACACACACACACACACACACACACACACACACACACACACACACACGCACACACACACAAGTGCGCACAAGCAGCAGCCCCAACCGGCACCAAAACTAAACACTTTTTTGGACAATGCTTCTATTATCATCATCACCATAAACACCACTGACAGATTTGAGTCAGATTATAATCACCTTAACTGCTGAATTATGAACAGAGTTAGAAATACTCTACCTGCCAGAAATGTGAAGGTGCCTGTCCCAAAAGCCCTGGACTGACATTCTAGATACTTCTTCATATACTGTACAAAAAGAACCACACAGGTATAGCAACACATGATACCACACACACACACACACACACACACACACACACACACACACACACACACACACACAGTAGTACTAGTATTATACATGTCATACATGTGCAACTAGTAGATACTAGTAGTCCACTCTTACAGCCTGGTAACATAATTTGTAGTGCTATAAAACGGCACACAAGAAAAGAAATTTAAGGATCACACTGACACAAAAAGCACTGCATCACCTGAGGCAGTGTACCAATTCCTGACCCCCCCCCCCCCCCCCCCCCAACTTTCATTACCAGAGAGACAGACAGAGACAGAGAAAGAGGGCATCATACACAATGGATAGGCACAGTACAGCACTGCCAGAGGTGCCACAATGCACTGAGTACCTCTGTGCACAGCCAAAATATGAACTAAGACTAGGCAATTTAGAATCATTATAAAATAGTAATTTTATTTTTTTAAATACATGTTTGAAAACGCATTTATTATCTCAACCACTGGGGCATTGAACAGTGTCAGTGGCATGATGACATCTACAACATGAATGTATGATAAGGTGTCCATGGGCCACAGAGACGTTTGGACTATCGTGTATCACTACATGTCATCAAACAACATTACGATTTACATACATGTAAGATTTTTTCATTGTGTGCAACTGTGCAATGCTGAACTGCCTCTGCAGTGAAACCAACTTAATGTTGCAAAAATACAGCATCTATGTGTTGATGATATCTCTATGCAAAAATATCTGTGACAAGAGCAGCTGCTGAAATTAATCCACCCCAAAGCTCGTCAATTTTGGGGATTGCGTCAGGTTTTTCTAGATGCACATGCCATACTCATAGACACAATGCCGTTGGTAATTATGATGGTTAAATAGACATCTCCAAGCATGCTCATTTTGACAGTCTGTTTGATATATGTGTGTGTGGGTGTGTGCGTGCGCTTGTATGTGTGTGTGTATGTGTGTGTGTGCGCGCGCGCGCGTGCGCGCACTCGCTCTGTGTGTGTGTATGAGACAGTGACTGTAAGAGAGAGACGGGGACAGAGAGACTGACTCACAGGGAACTGCTCCTTGTACTGCTCTTCTGCGAGTTGCTCTATTCGTGATGACATCTTGTTTAAAAAAAAAAATCTAAACAAAACTGCCAGCACCTTCAATAACAATTAAAACGAGAGCAAATGCACAGACGTTCCAAGGACACACAGACAGACGAAGTTCCCAGTCAGTTTGTTGTGGTGGTTGGAATTATTTCCCCTGCAAGGGAGACTACTTACATTCCAGGTCTTAGATTCAAGTTTGTTTCCCTTGCACTGCAAGTTGCAAGTAGACGAAATGGGTTCATGGCGATCCGAAGGTGCACCAGTTGTGTGAGGAGGGGGGCTGCGGATTGCCACAGAAATTACCTTTAATGTCAAAGAAGTGGGTAATATCTGCTAGTGTGAAACACATGACATTTTTTCGTCATCATCGTAGTGTTCGTGCATCCCGGCATCGCAGTGTTTGCCGGTGCATATAACTGATGTGTTTGTGTGTGTGTGAACACAAAGACGTCTCAAAAACAAAACAAAAAGTTAAAACAACCCCAAATAAAAAAAGGGGGGGGGGGGGGGCTTATTCCATATCCAGCAGTTTTGGATGAGGGTAGACAAGTCAGTGAGGGCTATGTGCGGTCTTCTAATGTTTCCACATGTATGATTTCAGTGGTGACTGCAAGTGCGACAAACCATTGCTCGGTAACACACACACACACTGGAAAGCCCTCAAACCAGTATGGGGGAGCGGGTATGGCTCAGTCACTCATGGTAGAGTGACGGACTTGTGAGCAAAAGGTCAGCTGTGGGTTTGAGTTCCGGCAGGGGTGGTGGGAGAAGCTTTCTTTTCCAGGGTCAACTTTCTGCGCTGACTGTTGTTTCAGTAGTCGTTCCACCCCCGTGTTACTGCACTAGCATGTAAAAGATCCCAGTCATTCTGCCTAAAGTGCAGGTAGGTAGCAGGTTACAGCTAAACACTCATGCATCCCCTGTAAGTGGCTTTGAATGAAGTGACACTCCGAAAGGTGTATGGTTGTATGCTGCACACAGATCATGTGCAATTTCACATGGCACCAGCCATGTAACAACAGAATAGCACTGTAACCACCAGTGGATATTCAAAATACTGTGTGTAAAGGGACAGTCACTCATTCAGATTTGCATATGACTGTGACTAGAGTGCAGATGCAGAGATGATAGTGCTATAGTTGCCATTGTGAAATGCTTATGGCTCACCTAAGATGAGATGCTCAGTAAGTGTTTATACCAGATACATACCAGCCAGTGCAAGCACCAATGCACTGGCTATGCAGCACCTATGTGAGAGAAAATGTCTATCTTGTACTGGGTTGCGCCAGTGTATGACCACTGACCCAATGCATGACAGCCTTTTCCAGCCCATTACCTTATACTGGTACATGGTGATTCCCTTTACATTGTAGCAACATGCTGCAGCATAGGCCTACGCTAAAACCCCACAGAAACAGAATGTGACAGAGTGAAGTCCTCCTTACCGCTCCCCAATCATTGCAGCACCATTCCATTTTTAGCTGTTTAACTGTTGTCTGATGTTTTGTTGCTTGAGAAAGGGGCTTACCCTGAAAATGTGCATATGTTTTGTAATGCCATATTAGATAAGCATTCCTTTTAACCTTTTATGTGTTTGGATCTTGTTTTAGAATGCTAGCAGTCATCCTTGTTTCAGTCCCCATTCCCCCCCACACAAACCAACAAGCAGAACACACACACACACACAGATATACCAGCATGCAGAAAATCATTCTGAATCTTCTACTTTTTTTTGTGTTCAGTTTTAATTTACAGTCCAATCAGACAGAAAATCCCAGTAAGAAGACTGATACATTTCCATTGGCGCAACCGGTAACAAGTCCCACCAATCCACAAAAATACTGCAGCCAAATGGGTAGATCTACATAGATAAAACATGAATGTGCCAAACAAGAAGAAAAAGTTATGGGTCCCTTTTTTCCCCCACACAGAAGTTACAGAGGTGTATCATTCTCATGACAGGTTACACTTGCCACAAACACTGTTCTTTCAGAGTGTCTGAAAAAATTGTAACAGTTCTCACACAGCAGGCAAGAGGGGATACAAAAATGTGTATAAATTATGTGGGCATAACTTTTAATGAATTACATAACAAAACAGCAAAAACATTAAAAACAACAACAAAACAGGTGCTTGTGAATTTTCCCTTCTCATTTTTAAAAGAAAAAGAAACCCACCTAAGTACATGTTCTTAGCAAAAACAACAGTTTTTTCCTGCTATGAAGGCAGACTGTACTTTGTCTAGATCTTGATCTGAAAATCAATGTGTAACTGATCAATGACTGAAGAGTGATATCAAAACCCCCAGAACATGAGGCAGTAATGAATCGGGGACCAACAGATTCAGCAAAACCCATTTATGAAGGATTTCCTTAGTTAAAGAGTCAGCTTCTGAGATATACCCCTGTGGGTTACATGCGCAGACTGTCTCTCTGGATCTGGAATGGGATGGGGGTAAATACACACTTTGGGTACAGGTGATCGAGTGATGTCTGTTGACTGTAAAACATTGAGACATGTTGCGTACAACACAATACTAAAATTTTAAGGACTGTCCTTTCAGCACTATCCATTCACACCATGTTCTTAGGCATCTTCACTGGGTTCTAAATGATTCAGGACAGGGTTCCATTTGTATATTTTCACACTTCATTACTGTCCAGAGCAAATCTAACAGTGAACACTGCAGATTTGCTCTGGACAGTAATGAAGTGTGATGAACTGCTATCTTGTATGTTGGGACTTGTATGTTACATAATGCTTGTATGTTGGGACTTGTATGTTGTTATATAATGCTTTAAATGGGTTCCAGTGTAGATGAAGACCTGAACACAGACATACAGAACAAATAACAGATTGTGAGGACTACACATAAGAAGATGGACATCACCTAATATGACACCTTCTTAGGTGTTGAAGAATGCTGCTGCTGCTGCTGCACTGCAGACTGCAGTGACCAATACATGGATATGAAACAGCAAGCTGATGCTACAAGTTTTGTTACCCTAAAATCCAATGCATGGATATGGAACACCAAACTGATGCTACAAACTTTAAAACCCTAAAATCCAATGCATGGATATGAAACACCAAACTGATGCTACAAGTGTTGATACCCTAAAATCTAATACATGGATATGAAACAGCAAGCTGATGCTACAAGTTTTGATACCCTAAAATCCAATGCATGGATATGAAATGCCAAACTGATGCTACAAATTTTGATACCCTAAAATCCAATGCATGGATATGAAACACCAAACTGATGCTACAAAGTTTGATACACTAAAATCCAGTACAACATGCCACGGGGCAATACAATGCTGTGTCACTGGTAGTAATTTCAAGATCCAAGTTTAATATTCTCTTAGATCTCTACCAATTTCAATCCAGCAATGCAACTCTACATGTTATACTACATGTTTATAATCACCACTGAACCTAAAATTTAACTGATTTTTTTTCCTTTTTTTTCTTCTTCTTCTTTCAAAAACAAACTTGCATTCAATATTGCACAAAATATACTTGAACCGTTTACACACAAGCAAAGGGTCCATTAGATTTTGTTAGAGGACACATCACATAAAATGTGAACACACTCTGATGATGATAATGAATGCCATCTTGTAACATGCACAGCTGTCTTCAATAACATGCTCAAGGCAGAGGTGTGTATGTTGATCATATGCCAGCACCAAAATTTGTACTGCCTTGGAAATACAGTGTTGTACAGAGGAAAACATGGAACATCACAAAAAGAAAAACTGTATCGACATTACTATCTGAAGTTACAACAATGAGATGTGATTTGGCAATTTTCCCAATACTCATTGAAGCTGCTTATTTCAGTTTCTTTACTTTAGAATCAGACATGCTGATGCATACTATAGATTACATATTTTTTTATAAAAGTGTTTGTTTTCATCAATCATGACATAAAGATGGATCACAATCGTACATCATATCACACGTGGACTCTCCTTCAAAACACATCAAGTGGATCAACTCAACTCTCCCATTTCCACTCACCCCACCACCCCCACACACACACATGCATGCACGCACACACACACACACACACAAGGTGTCCAATCCCCACGCGCACAGCTGGCACAGTGTTCTCAGGTTCGTATCTGGAACTTCCCGGCACGTGTCACATACTTGACTCCCTTGAATGGTTTGTATTTCTGGTGAAATCAACAAGAACGTCAGTATCAAACATTCCACTTCAATTCAAACTCACAACAAAATCTAATACTGGAAATGCCTTCCAAGGTAATGCAGAGAAAACTTCCGAGACGGGTTGGTACATGTATGGGCTTTCCCCAGCACATACATTTACACTGAAGTGAACTGAAATGCTGCCATATTCAATCCTAACTCCCAAACAGCACATACACTGAACTGGATTGAAACACTGCCATATTCAATGAAACACTGCCATATTCAAACATAATGAACCGGACTGAAACACTGCCATATTCAATGAAACACAGCCATTTTCAATCATAATGAACTGGACTGAAACACTGCCATATTCAATGAAACTCTTATTTAATCATAATGAACTTAAACACTGCAATATTCGGTCATACCTCCAAACACTGAACCATGTTTGGGCAAGCAGTACGTAAGGCTTTGACAGCCAGAGTCCTGTATCACTAATGTCTGAACAACGCGGATGTGCGTTATTTATATAATTATCCTGCACCCCTTTCATTTCTTCAAAACCTGGCCTCCCTCTCCCCTCTCTCTCCACACTCAGAAAAGCAAATCCACTGACGGCAGACTGACTATGAGCAGAAGAAAACACCACCACCAGATTGATTTGAAGCATACAACGTACTTGACTGACCTCTCCATACATGTCCAGGCGGTTGACCTTCAACCCAGACACTGCCATCTGACTGATGGTAAACATGACCTGGGACACAAACACATGATTAGCACATTTAGCCATGCAGTTGTGTCTGTACTATTGAGCGGTTCAGGCAGGTTGTTAACTCCCCTGACTTTTACCCGGCGTCATTTAAGTTGCTTGGCTGTTTTTACTTCCAATGCGTACTTTCTTCACAATGGAAGGTGGTGACAATAGATTTGTGAAGTTTACAGTGTCAACTTTGATGGCATTTTTGAAGGCCCATAGTCAAAATGTGTCTGGCAACAAGCAATAACTTGTTGCTCATACTATAGGATGGTAATTCCCCCCCCCCCCCCCCCCCCCCAAACTCACATCTTCTGGTTAGCCGAAAAATGATGTAAAGACACTTGTTTTCCATTCTCCATTACCTTTCCCCTGCAATTTTTGCAAACGCAACAGTAATGGCATTTTTACTGCTTTGCAGTTCTAGGTTCAATTTCCATTGTTATGTTATTCACAGTGTGAAACAACACCTACTCAGAAATCGGCCCAGAAGTGGCAGCTACAACCTTTCCTGACTTCTTGTGCGAAAGATTACAAAGGGCATTCACTCTTGCAAACCAGCTTCACTGAACTGCCCAATACACAGCACACATTGATCTAGTCCAAAAGAACAGTATAATCACCTTAAAGTACTTGCACTGATTTTCTTATTGCACAAGAGGACAGAAGTAACAGATGTGGGAGGACAGGAGAGAGATGGAGAGAGAGTGTGTGTGTGTGCATCTGTATTTCTGTATATATATATGCATGAGCCAGAGTGACCCAAAGAGTTACAGAGACTTTAAAAAAGTTACTTAAAAGTGATGCATGCTAAATACAACAAAAAAGCACTCAAGGTGATCAAAAGCATAGGCAGTCATTATTTCAGTGTTTTCATAATCCAACTAAATCTGACAAGGATTACTGGGTCTTTAACGTGTGTGTGTGATCGTTTTGCAGGTGTATGCTCATGGGGGACCTCAGTTTATATACTCATCCAAAGGACTTTTGAAGAGTATGTGCATAAACTTGACTAGCAAAATCTTGTGTGCCTGGTGCAAAGCTAAGCATGTAACGGTCACCCATCCACATCTTGACCACACCTGACCGCACTTAACTTTCGAGAACAAGTGCTCTTGCTCTATGCTCCTGACTCGCCGACCTATTTCTACTCACAGTGATAGGAGGGTTTGACTCCGGTATCGCTGCCCCTGTTTGTAGACTGATCTGTAACAGGAGAATGCACAAGGATCACAGCAATAACAGAAATGATCTGTACCAAAAGGATTACAGCAACAGTATAAATGATCTGAAACAAGAGAATGCAAGAGGACCATAGTGACAGTATAAATGATCTGTAACAAGAGAATGCAAGAGGACCATAGTGACAGTATAAATGATCTGTAACAAGAGAATGCAAGAGGACCATAGTGACAGTATAAATGATCTGTAACAAGAAAACACAAGAGGATCATAGTGATAGCATAAACGATCTGTAACAAGAGAATGCAAGAGGATCATAGTGACAGTATAAATGATCTGTAACAAGAGAATGCAAGAGGATCAGGGATAGTATAAATGATCTGGAATGAGAGGATCATAGTAATAGTATAAATTATTGCAATGGAGGTTATGTAATACTACATGTTTTTGAGCTGTGTGGGTCACTGGACTTGCACACATTTATGGACTCTCTCTTCCTCTCTCTCAATACTCAAATACAAAACATGTATGGACTTTCTCTGTCATACACATATTATGCATGGACTCTCTCTCTCTTGTCTGATGTATTGTGTGTTGCTGTTTGTCATCTGGGACAGATTTGTAAAAAAGCTGACTTATGCTTAAATTTCTATCCTTGTGTAATAAAGTATTATCTCTCAACTGTCAAACGTAAAACATGTATGGACTTTCTCTCTCTCTCTCTCTCTCTCTCTCTCTCTCTCTCTCTCTCTCACACACACACATACACACACACCTTATAGTATCACACACCACACACAAATTGTACATGCACATAACACCCACAATTTTGCACACTCTTGTACACAACCATACACCACAACCACTCACACACTTACATTTCCCTTAATATTGGGGAGTTTTGACGTGTCAATCTTTCCTACGTCCCACGTCATCATCTTGGACACCGGGTCAAAGGAGTACTTCCCTTGGCTGGGGGTCAAGGTCACATTCAGAACAGCCTTGGGGAATGGCACCTCCACGACTACATTCTCCACCTGGTGCATAAAACAGTTCCTTGAAGTAATCCGTCATAAAGCCTTGGACACCAGCAAACTGCAGACAGGGGGGCGGGGATAGCTCAGTGGTTAGAGCGCCGGACTCGTGATTGAAAGGTCGCGGGTTCGAATCCCTGCTGGAACGGCGGGAGAATTTTCTTCTCCATGGTCGACTTTCTGTGCTGACTCTTATTTCGGTATCCGTTCCACCCCCGTCTTACCACAGTAGCACGTAAAAGATCCCGGTCATTCTGCCAAAAGTGCAGGTGGCAGGTTACAGCTAAACACGCATACACCTTACGTATGTGGCTTTTATTGAACTGTGCTTCGGCATTGGTCACAACTTGTCCCTAATATGTCAAATGACATCTGAGGACATTAAGCATCAACTCATCATCAAACTGCAGATACTGCTCTCAGCACTGTATTAAACTTAAAAGGAAGCTGAACTGAAAAGCATCACAGGGCACTATACTGACTGAACAGATAAAAACGAAAAAGAAAAAAAGACCAATAGCCATTTTTCACTTCATTTCTCATCCTGTTAACCAATGGATTAAAGTCACAAAAACCAGATAAGTAAACATGAAGCCGTAAGGTTTATTAGGGATGGGGAAAACTAGATCATGAGTGCTGCCATTTTGTGCCCAGCAGTCTGCATCAGTGATGTCACCAACATGGCAGAAATGTGTGGCAAAAGTATCACACAAGTGTTTATGTACCTTGTATTTACACGTATGCCAGGTGACAGTTACCATAGGCAACTCAGGTCTCTGTTGTTGTACTAGTGTTACGTAATTCAAGTGCTAATTAGCTCCCTTGCATGTTGATTTATCACATAACTGGTCACAAGCTCCCTTTTTCTGCTCTTTGTTTGTGAAGGGCAAAACAACACAGACAAGGAGTAGATTCATCCTATAAAATGTAAGCAAGTGAAGATCACGCTGACCACAGTGCACATGAAACAGATACTGACCGACTTCCCCATGGTTTGCTTTGGGCAGACAGTGACATCAAAACGACCGGAGCTGCCCTCTCGGAAACTGATGTTGTGTCGCAGGTACAGCGGTATGGCCACCATGCTGGGGAACAGTCATCATCATCATCATCATGAATTACATTTTAAATACTGGAATAGTCATCATCATCATCATGAATGACATTTTAAATACTGGAATAGTCATCATCATTATCATCATGAATGACACTTTAAATACTGGAATAGTCATCATCATCATCATTATCATCATGAATGACACTTTAAATACTGGAATAGTCATCATCATCATCATTATCATCATGAATGACATTTTAAATACTGGAATAGTCATCATCATCATCAGTCACATTTTAAATACTGAAATATCATCATCAATCACAGTTTAAATACTGAAATAGTCATCATTATTATCAATCACATTTCAAATACTGAAATAGTTATCATCCTCATCAATCACATTTTAAATACTGAAATTAGTCATCCTCATCCTCATCAATCACATTTTAAATCCTGAAACAGTCATCATCATCATCAATCACATTTTAAATACTGAAACAGTCATCATCATCATCTTCAATCACCTTTTAAATACTGAAATAGTTATCATCATCATCATCATCTTTATCCATTTCAAGTCTCCCGGGCATTTGCTGCCCGTTTTAAGCTGTGTATATTCAGCTTGGTATAGTCAGAATACTTGTGTGTGTGGGTGCCTCTATGTTTGTGTGTGTGTGTGTGTGTGCGTGTGTGTATGCACTTAGAATAGTCTCCAGGGACAATATTAAAAATACTTTTATTATTATTATTTTCATCAATCAAATTTTAAAAACTGTTATTCTCTGCTCCTCAGCAGACTCACTGTGCTCTGGTTGCATACAGCTATGACTGGTTGACTGTAGCTTTGCATGTTTGAGTATCCAGTAAAATGGCGTAATGTCAGCTCTGATTGTGACATGGCTAGTGCCAAGCAAAACTGCTGCCATCTCAGCACACATTCAGTTTACAACCATACACTGGTCTACAGCGCTACTTGAAGCCATGTACAGTAACCCCATCCTTTAGAGCATGGTGGGTTATTTCAGTGTTTCCATAATCCACCCAACTCTGACATCAATGGACGACATGATTTTAACATGCATATGTGATCTGTTTGCATATATATATATGCGTATTATACATGGGGCACCTTGGTTTACATTCTCCTCAACAGGACTTTTGCAGAGTTTGCAGAGAATTCTGACTTGATACAGAAATCTTAGCAAAAAGCCAAACATGTGACAGTCACCCATGCATGTGGTGACCACACACAGTGTTGTATCTTTCGAGAGTGACTGCTCTTGCTCTGCACCACTGATCCTCTTCAATCACTGTCATGGTTGATTTATTGCTCAATCAGCCACGAAGACCATATCTGGGTCAAAAACAATTTGTCAAACCACACTCAAAAAGTGTGATTTTCTGTTTAAGGCAACATCACAGCAAGCTAGAAGAAATTGGGATTCTTTTTGCTGTTTAACACATCAATGTAAGTTAGAAGAGACTGGGATTTAAAAAATATTTTTTTCAGTCAAATGTACTACTGGAAGGGCAGATCAGATGGGCATAATTGCCGACACTGGCAGTTGTCACATTACTCATCTTTAACATGAACATGGAGTGCTTTTTTTTCTTTTCTTTTTAACACTCACTTGTTGCTCCCAATGTGGTAAGACATGAGGCGGAAATGACCATCCGGTGGCACAAAGGACAGGATTTTCTCTGACTGGAACAAAGATGCAGGAACAGTCATATACACGAAAGTTATGGAACTGCAAGCTGGTCTAGTGTGTATGTATAGTAGCACCTCCCACATCCCATCCCACCCCAAAGTCAGTCAGATAACAGTTCCATGTCCACCAGTGACCTCCCCTCCACCCCACCCCCTTCAATCCCCAGCTGTGTGTCACAGAAGTGTTTGTGTACACCCCCCCCCCCCCCCCCCCCCCCAGCTGAGCATCAGATCAGAAATGTTCTGTGATCACTGGTAAACTCCCCTGCCACCACACTGTATAAGATGAGAAGAAAAAAAGTGTTCTGCGTCCACTAGCACCCCCCACCCCCCAATCAGGTGAGAAAAGTGTTGTGTCCATCACCCCCCCACCCCCCCCATCAGGTGAGAAAAGTGTTCTGTGTCTATCACCCTCCCCCCCCCATCAGGTGAGAAAAGTGTTCTGTCCATCACCCCCCCCCCCCCCCCCCCCATCAGGTGAGAAAAGTGTTCTGTGTCCATCACCCCCCCCCCCCCTCCCCAATCAGGTGAGAAAAGTGTTCTGTGTCCATCACCCCCCCGCCCCATCAGGTGAGAAAAGTGTTCTGTGTCCATCACCCCCCCCCCCCCCCCCCAATCAGGTGAGAAAAGTGTTCTGTGCCCATCAGGTGAGAAAAGTGTTATGTGTCCACCTCATTACCCCCATTCCCTCCCCCCATTAAAAACAACAACAAAAAAGCTGTTAAAAAGAGCCTCAAGGTAGTGAAAGATAAGAACAGGTCAAATCTACAACATAAAAATGGGCATGGGTTCAATGCTTACCTCCCATCGCTTAAACCGAACACAGGGGTGAAAACTGACATCATCCAGGAGACGTGGGTTGATGAAGGTCAGGGTCAAATCAGGCATGCCGCTCAGCTTGATCAAACAGTCAATCTGAAACCGTAAGCAAACAAATAACATTAATAAATAATAATAATAATAATGGACATTTACCTCTCAGAACCCGAGACAGCGCTGTCACTTTGATGACGATGATGATTGCTTTTATATAGCGCTATTCTCCCCTCTCAAGCAGACTCACTGCGCTCGCATTTTATTCTTTTTATTCTTTTTATAGCTATGTGCTTGCAAACAGTTTACATATTCACTTACAAGATACATAATTTAAACTTCATTTTCATTCATTGCATCAGGAAAATGAGCACATCTTCGACTAGCCATTGTATTTCTGTCAGTTGGAAAGTCAACACAGTGCAATAGGAAATGACCAAGTTATCCCCCAGCATCGAAAGGTAGCTCATTTCAAAGGATGAACTATTTTCAGTTTGGCTATGTTTTCTAAGACAACCAAAAGCAGTGTTGGCGGAACAAGGGCTTCATTCTGCAGGTGGCATGAGGACAGCCACAAGGAATGAATGATTCGTTCCTTCACACATAATGAGTTAATAATTAAAAAATAAACTGATGACAGCTGGAAAGAGAACAGATATAAACATGTTGAGAGCAGCATTACCTCATGCACTTTACACAAACAAAACCTTGTGCAGTTAATTCTCTCTGTACTTTTCCCTTCTTCAATATAAACAGAATCAACACACAAGGGAGTTAATCAGCCCTCAACATATGTAACACAAGGACAACAACAAAGACCTGAGTCACCTACAGTAACTCTCACCTGGCATGCGTGTAAATACAAGGTACATAAACTCCACCAGAGGCACTTACTCTACAAATTCAATGTGAACAGTTCAGTTCAAGATGAGATTTATATGCTGGAAAGCCCATATGCACTCCACACCATCACTCAGATGTGAGTAACTGATTTTGAATGCCCAGTCAACCTGGTAGGTCATATGAGGGTGAATCCAACAGATCTGCAGCTGGATGGACAAGCAGGCTGACACACAGACAGGCTGAAACTTTCCCTCTTCAAACACAACAAGCAAGCACACTTACATAGCCCTGAATCTCAGCAATGACAGTTGTTCCATTTTTGTCGATGATGGCGTCAATCTCCTCAATGACGTCGAAGTAGGCCTCGTTGTTGGTGTACTTGACACCTGTCCGTCTCCAGGGGATGTTGGAGAGCTGACCGGTGGGCAGCGTGGCCCCAACACTGTCACACAGAGTGCGGTGTTAGAGCTACAGTAACAGAAGGGCCTCTGACAGTGACTCTGAATGCTGAAGAAGTAAAGTCCCTCAGGAAAGATGCACAGAAGCCAAATTGTTCCACCATCCTCCTCAGGTGATACAAGTCGAAGCCTTTGTTTATATTTCTGTGGGGTAAGTGTAGTAGTGTCTGGAACATGAGGACACTAACACTGACACTGACCTTCACACACACACTCATTCCTGATCTTGTTGTTTGTGCTAAGACTAAAGAGTGCAGTTTTCTTCTGTCATAATAACTTATATGATCAAACTCCCTTTGCTTGAAATTTTTCGTCAGACGATGCATGCAAATCACTAAGTCTATATCATACTGCCAGAACAGCTTACTGAGCTCTGTGTTAATGTAAATATATATATCTATCTGCCTCCCTTCACTTGAACAATTTTCATCAGACAATGCATGCTAATCACTGAGCAACAGTACTCAGAACGTGTGTATTATATATCATGCTGCCAGAACAGGTTGCTCAGCTCTGTGTACCAGCACTACTGTACAGCCCCATCAAATGGACACTGACCTGGTGGATTTCCCAGTAACAGTGTCTGTGATGGTTCGAAAGAAGTTGGGTGGCTTGATGAGTTCTTTCAGGACATTGATCTCCATCGCCAGAGGGAAACCATTGTCAAGCATCTCATCCAGCAGCTGAAACATTCCACAAGCACATTCTACAAACTGAACCCATGTCAAGTACCACCTCTGCAGGAGCTGGTTTGGCCCAGTGGTAAGGCATCAGGATTATAAGCAAACAGACACTAGTTTGATTCCGCTTTGGCTGCCCTTTCTTTGACAAAACTGTGGTTCAAGGCAGCAGCCTGATTGTGACTTTGTTCCTCCACAATGAATGGAACATTAAAATGGCTCACACCACTGCCCATCTGAATGCAGGGGTTATTCTGGTGGTGACAGTTCTCATAGTAGTTTTATTCCCCTGAAATTTACTCCAAGCATCTCTCCAAGCATTACTGCTTTGAAATTTACTTTTCAATGTCTTCACAGTAGTAGCTTCATTGCCTTGACATTTCAAACAGTTCTCGCTACGGTTGTATTGCCTTGAAACTTACTCAAAACAGTTCCCACATTTTACTGCCTTTAACTGTTTAAGTAGCTCTCACAGCACTTTACTGCTTTGATATTATTTACTTCAAACAGTTCTCACTGCAGCTGTCTTGCCTTGAAACTCACTCGAAACAGTTCTCATGGTCAAAATGCTGCCTTAAAAATACGCCTACTTCAAACAGCTCTCCCAGCACTTTACTGCCATAATATTATTTACTTCAAACAATTCTCACCATATTTGTGCTACTTCAGACTTACTTCAAACACAATGACGTAGTTTTCCTTCAGCGTTGATTCATTGCAGTCTCCAAAGTAGTCCTCAAAGATGTCCCACACTCGATGCAAAAACTCCAGCACAAAAAGAGGTGGCACTGAAAAACAAAACAAAAAATACTGTTGTAATACAGTTTGACAAATTGTCCATGCTACCAAGGGCACTCACCGACATGGAGTATTCACAATCAAAATGTTGATCATTCTCCTACTGTTAAACTATAGTACATGGCCTGTTTTTTCTTCTTCTTTTTTCTTTGTACAAGGTTAACTGTGTGATGGAAGGAGCAGGTTTGAAGTAGGCAACAACAAATGAGCCACTGCCAGTTTCTCAGTTTTATTCCTTTTAGATGGCATCATTGAGAGACAGTTTGTGTGGCCTCTCAATTCTTCTTGTGCTGCCCTCTTACATCATGGAGTGATGTCAAAAATAAAATGCCATGTAAAATACATGTAAAAGAAAAATTGCAATTGAACGAAGTCTTATTCCTCCCCCACACACAAGGGAAGAAAAAAAAGTGACACTGACAGAGTGACATACAGAATACACCATCACATTTTGCAGATGCATGTGGTCACATTTTGATACCATCAATTGTTAGGACTTCTCTAAGTGAAAGGCAGACATGGGACTTTTAAGGTGCCCAATGATGATCTTAGTGCCTGCTGTGTGCACGAACACGACACAGATGAGTCTGCTGAAGTGTTGACTTAAAAGAACACCTGAAGAAGTCCCTCAGCCTGCCTTGACTAGGAGCTGAACCCTTCCTGGCCACCTGGATTTATTGTCTAGTGAGTTAGCCACCCAGCCACAAACCCTTGTCCAAATCATTTCATCAAACTGGTACATGTATGTTTACTACATAACCTACCCATCTCATTGTCCTACACCAAAATTATTTCAGGTAAACATATGTTCCTGTGCATGAAGAACTGAACCTAGGACTATTCCTGTATTAAACACTAGCCATTATGAATAAATGCTGAAATTCAGCAAAAAAAAACCTTTGACCATAATAATTAATATCCCCCCACTCCCATCTTCCCACCTGTTATGTAACCACCCTTTTGACAGTCGACAACTGGCTGCATGAGTGCATTTCAACTGTAAAAAAGAAAAAGAAAAAAAAGATTGCACTTTGTATTAATGCATGATGTTAGGACCGATGTCTCACCTTCTGTTGTGACTACCGCAATGAAGTGAAGGTTGTTGCGGTAGATGTTGATGAGGTAGTGATGAGGGGTGGAGATGATTGGTGGGATGTCCTCAGGATTGGTAGCCTGGGAAAATAAAGATGGTGAGTATTAGAGTAATGCTAAGCTGCAGTAAGCACCAAAGATGCTCAAAATAAACAAAGCACAGTCTAAAAAAGCAGCTTGCTGTTGATGATGACAGTGCTGAACTTACTGGTCAATTCCACCCAAAAAAAAGAAAGAAAAGAGGCATAGCCTAGTCAAACTTCAAAGAATACTGAGCCTACAGTCATTCAGCACATGATTTACTATATAATATTAAATTTACTCTATTACAGTAATATCTTTGCTAGTTTAGTTGTTAATAATAATAATAATAATAATAATGTACATTTTTCATGTGCCCATCAATGCCCTGAGTGCTCACATCATACATATTAACCTAAATTTATACAATATTCTAATTTTCTATAGGTACATAGAGAAGTCCTCCCAAAACAATTTACATAAGGCATTATATGGAAACACACACACACACACACACACACACACACAAAATGACTGTAGCAGAAAATGGGTATTGATAATACTTTAGGAATGGACTGAAGTGGATATGCATGAAAGATATTGCTGAACCAATAAAGCACAGAACTGGGAAGAGAGGTACAAACTGCATCAAACCAAAATCAGGGGTTGGAGTTTGGGGTGTTTAGTACAATCACTGGAACCATGACAGCACCAGGCAATTGAGTCAAACATGATTCACACACTGGCAGAGCCCAGTCTTAATTGTGCTAAGTCTTAATTGTGCTAATCTGGAAGTGGGGTGGGGGGGAACACTGCCGGATTAGTGACAATGACTTCTGTGGAAGAGCTTGTCCTTGGCAACAGTGTTTTAAGAAGGTTGGTTCCAATGGCAATGTATCATTAAAGCAAACCATTATTAGTATTACTATTAGTGTGTGTACAAGTCTGTCAACTTTCATACCTTGCTTTGCGCCTCAAAGAAGTAGTCACATATTGATTTGTTGATGACACTCCTCCAATGCTTTTCCATAAACACATCTCTGAAACACACAATGTTGTACATGTAATCAACAACAAGTAATACATTTATAATCAAAATATAAAACAAAACAAAAGAAGTAGTCACCAGGTTCTTTATAGCACAATGCAGCACTTTCTCCTTTTCCCATCTCCACGTCCAACTCTAGAAAATTTTGATGCAAATTTATAATAAATATGATGCAATGATTGAATGACAACAAATTCAGTAATACTCACTATCAGTCACAATTTTATCATCTTAGTTTGATAATTAATAATTTAATCTTAAGTTTTCTTGTTAAAAAAACAACTGAGCACGTGTGTCACCAGTATTTAGTGATTCTGATGACTGACCCTCGGCAAGCAGCAAAGCACTTCCTCAGGCTTGCCTTGAACTTTCAATTCTTCATCAGTGTCATCAACTGTGCTGTCAAATGCTGCATTCATTGATTCAAAGCATCAAACAAAACAAAACGAACAACAACTAAACCTCAAACAAACAAAAAACACCTCTGGTTCAGGTTCCTTTCCCCAGTTCCAAATACTCAAAGGAGTTGCTCTTGACTGAAATCTGAGAAGGCTACGTCCTTTATAAATAAATAATGGGGGGTGCTCTTGACATTTGGAATATATTCACCAGATTAGTAAGTATTCAGCTGAAATACTCTCAGTCCTCATACTCACAGTGAATACAACAGGGAACACGTATATACTGGGGATTATAGTCTGGAAAGTTCCCAAGGGAAGTGGCGAGGGTAAAGCCTTAAAAGTTTTGTGAACGCTATGGAAGCTTGATCAGGCGAGTGACAAATAATGATTTATTGGATCTTGCACACTTGGGGCTGGGAAGGGGGGACTGTCGGCGAGGTGGTCATTGCCATTGTGAATAAAGCAACTCTGGATTATTTCGAAACACTGTTCACTGGCAGGTACTCAACATGGTTCAAAGGAAATACGTACCCAGTGTTGTTTATGATGAACAAACTGTGGATCATTGTGAATTTTTTACATGAATTTCAGAAACACACCGCAGACAGACGACACACTTTTGACCGGATATGCGTAATCATGTGACGGAAGGGACAGCACTCTGTTAATACAACACGTGCACTGAGCCTGTGCAACTGGGTCCACTCGCGGCGGAGAGTGCGGTCCACCAGATCAGTTCAGTCCAGTTCAAGATGCTATCTATGCGCTCGGAAAAGCTCATCTGCGCTCTACCCATGTCTCTCTCAGAAGTTCAACCCCAACGTCTTTGAAACGGTCACGGTGACTGTTAGTCTGATTGACACTGAGATGGCCCTCTCAGTCTCAGAGTCCGTTCCGCAAGCCGGACTGACGAGCGGAGAGGGCCATCGTCACTGATCAGATGAACATTCAAGGACAATGCCCGTTGGCACTGCTGTTGAGGCGGCGGAACAACCCCGGAGCGAAACTGACTCGAGAAGTCCAACTTTCGCAGCCGGCCCGGCAGCTCCACCTCATACCATCTTAACTCTAAACTAAGATCCTGGTTCACCAGAAGCCCTTTTGTCCCTACAACAACTTGAGAGTGTCTGGCACTAAAAAAACCCAGGTCTGGCCCTGCCGGCCGGTCAACTGATACGCCGGTTGACCTGGCCAAGCGCTAAGTCCTTCCTGCACGGTACACAGGAGTTATAGAGAGCCTCTCTCTCTCTCTCTCTCTCTCTCTCTCTCTCTCTCTCTCTCTCTCTCTCAGTCTGGGTCATTCTCAGAAACTGTGTACCAGTACTGACATAGGTACCAAAAAAATCTAAATGCTTTAAAACTCCTAATATGTAAGTTTACTTCTCAGTTGTTTGAACACCTATTGCATGTGAGGAATTGAAAGGGGAAAAAGAAGAAGATAATCTGCACTATTTACTCCGCTACGTTCAAGTTTAGTCAGACTGTTGGTGAAATGGTCTTTGTAAATTTTGAAGTTGAAAAGACGAGAATATTTTTAGTTCAGTCAGTAGTTCGTTGGTGCTGGCCGCGCGGGTCTTCATGCGGTCGTGGGGTGCAGCAGTCTCCTTTCCGGTGTGAAGGATGGTTCCAGTTAGCGGCGGTCAGTTCGCCGAGCTGTAGACAACAAGCCTCGCGGCTGTACATGCAAGGGCATGGAAGAGCTGCCTTCCCTATTCTGTTACAAATTCTTCTTTTATTCCAAATTCTGGGCCACCGATGCCGTATTAGGTATAAAAGACCCTCCATTTTAATCCCCCGCACCTCTTGCCCTCACAGAAGTTTAAGGACCGTGTGTCCTCTTTTGCCAGTCACTTTGCCGAGCCTCCAGGTCAGTCTGCAAGTCTCCAAGTCAAACTAGTGTTTTGGCTCAATTTAATCCACATTCAACAGGTTGCTTTGACTATCTTTTACCTTCCTAGTTCCTGAATGATGTTTTATTGTTGTTTGATTGTTGTAGTTTCTATGGTTTGAGATCTAGCGTCGCTAATGTTTTCAGTTATTTTTCACGTTCGCTTAAATGATTAAGTACAGGGGCCAGCTTCGTGGTAGCCACGAGTTGTTTCCAATATATGGGTTATAACACTTGTTTTCATTTCATGATTGCTGTGTTGAATCTTAAACTGTGTTTCGCTACAGATGTTCTGACTGAGAGGTCAGGTTCGTTATCCGAGCCTGGCTCCATTTTTTCCATTCTGATCTAAACCTCCTAATGGAGTTCCTTTATTTTACTGATCAGATAAAGCCTGTTCCGCGTATCCGCGATTAACAGGTTCAACTTTTCTATTTAATATTATGTGAAAAGGCCAGCTCCGCGATAGTCCGCGATTAGCTTTTTGACATTTCCATAAATAATTCTCTTGTGTATTCCATTTTCCACTATCCCGGACTGACTTGGAAGATACCTTTACAGTTTTCTTCTATAATTCAATGTAAGACCCTACTGAGAAATTATAAAGTGAGGCGATGTTTTTGATGATACACCGGTTGTTAACTGTCTTTTCACAGGTTTGTAGCTCAGACTTTCGTAACCCGCACGAACGATTTTGTGTTGACTTAATTGTTGTTTATGTTAAATTCTCAGGTAATGAGACAACCAGATAAAAGTTTACCTAGCTATATCAGTTGGCTTTTCGAACCTTTGTGCCTTCTAATCTCTTCTTTTGTCTGCTTATGATATGCTTGTGACTTACGTTTTTGATTCAATAATATTTGGAACTTTCATTCTCCACTTGAATTCGAGTTGAAAGTGAGGTGGGAATTGAGCGAGAAAAAATAGAACGATTTTGTGAGTGAGTGTGGATGTGTGTGTGTCAGTGTGTATGCTGGATCACTTCCTGATACTGATAGTCATGAGATGCCACGTGCAAGTAATGAAGAAGACACCGTTTCAGTTTTCCAGTTGCGAGTGAAACGGAAGGTCGAATTTCCGACTTTTGACCTCGATTTAAAATAAAAGCAATCTTGCTGTTTCAAGTAAATGTTTTAACTGAAACTAATATGCCCGAAAAATATTATGTTAGTCCATGACGGTCATTTTTGGGCTAGTTTAAAGAAATTTTCATCATCTCTCCAAACAGACCAGATTTTTTTTTTTTAAATCTCACTTCAACAAGTTGTTGAATTTCTGATCACAGTCTACGAGCTACAACTTTGTTAATTGTTTGTTTATGAGTATATTTTGAACTGTGAATCACTAATGTCCTTTTTCATTAATTATTTATTTGTATTTGATTCTGGTATGTCCAGCATGGTTTACTTGATGATAGTGTCAAGTTACTACTTATGAGCTGATTCACCCGTATTGCACTGAGTACTTGTGTATGTGCCCGTGTGGCTGTGTGCACTTTCATGTGTGTTTGTTAGCTGTGTATGTGGGGGGGTGGGGTGGGGGGGGGGGGGGGCGGGGGGGGAGTGAGGTGAGACAATGTTATGTATTCATATTAAGTACATTTTTTTCTTCTTCTTTTTCTTTAGAAAGTTAGATGTGTCAAAGAGGAAATAAAATTCTGATACATATATCTATAGCTGTGAACAAGAGTGAGACAGAGAAAACGTCATACGGTATTCATATTAAGTGCATTTTTCTTTTCTTTTTTAGTTGTATTAAAGAAACATTCTGTTATTTTTCACACACACCACACACACACACACACACACACACACACACACACATGATAGGTGCGAGATTTGCTTATATGTTACACCAGAGAACATAACTTTGGTGTTGTTCCCGGCACCCAGCTAAATTCCCCAAGATGAGAAACCTGTGTCAATGTGGAATCATGTCAACACAGAATATAGTTGCATGTCAGTGCCTGTTGTATGGAGACGCGCGCGCGCGCGCGCACACACACACACACACACACACACACACACACACAGCGCTCCAGCATGAGTCAAAGGGACTGAAACGTAAATTGTCTCCCTTGTGCGTTGTCTGGAGAGATTGAGAATCGGTTGTTGTTTTTGTGTGCGTTTTTTTCTTGAAGTTATACCCGGTCAACCATGATTATTATATCTGCGCGAATATATAGGGGGGGGGGGGGGGGGGGGGGGGGATTCACCAAATACAATGGCAAACGTTAACATCTGAAAAGTGAAAGTTATAGGTCTTCATATTTGATCACGTATTGATCATGAATGAACACACACATACACGTACACACTGACAGGTAAAGCCGAAACACACGCATGAGACCCAAGTTAAGCGAACAACTCTAAAGTGTGGTTCCTTCTTTGGCTTAGTTAACTTTAGTCCAGCTCCGGAACCGTGGTCGCTGGGTTTGTATATATACAACCGGCAATCAAGTGGTTGGTGTCGCAGCCCCCTCCCGGCCCTCGGCCATCCGGCCTACGGTGCCGCTGCTTGTTTCTGCTATGGGTAATCTTTATTACTAGCAAATGTCAGTCATCTTAGGGGTGGGCTAGTTTAGGCTTTAACAGAGGAAATGAAGAGCCGTTAAGACGACGTGTCCCTACATGACTCCCCGGGCTCTTCTGGGCTAACTTGAGGGTCCAGCCGGCTCCACCTCCCTCCTCTTGATCCCGCCGCCTGGAACGGCCGAGTGTACCGGCTGCACTGACTCGCCTCTGCGGCACCCACACATACACACAAACACTGACACTCGGTGACACTGACATCCACACCCACGGACATACATATACAATTACACACACATGACGCACACAGCGACACACACACGGAACACACTCACGTACGCAAGTGACGACACGCCACACGCCATGCATGGTGACCACACGCACGCGCCACGGTACGCGGCACACACGGCTACGACTGACACCACTCTCAGTCCCCCCCCCCCCCCCCCCCTCTCTCTCTCTCTCACACACACACACACAACGTGACTAGTGACAGACACCTACCTATGCTGTAACACACACACACACACACACACACACACACACACACACACACACACACACACACACACACACTGACTCGATCCAACCAATCATCACCCAACTGCGGACTAACTAATCGATCCATCACTGTACTGATGATAGTGAAATACCTTGACGCCGGTGAATCACAGAACGTGCCTATAGCGCTGATCAAAGCTTTTGCCCTTTCTCGAAATTGTGCAGAATGTTCTATTGTCATCATCACTATCAGTATCACCAATGTCTTGTAACTAGCTGCAGTAGGCCTGACAATGTCCCTTACCCATCAGTATAGCCGTTACCACCGTAAGCAGGTGACGCTTTATTCCACCCTCCCACCCGCAAGATCGCCGTTACCACCGTAGCAGGTGACGCTTTATTCCACCATCATTATCAGTACTCATCGTCGTGACAAGCCGGCACGAGCCATGTTATTACCGTGACCACCAGGCCGGCCTGATCATGACCACCACCGGCCTTATCATGAAAATCGATGTGACCATTACTACAACCATCATCGTCACCATGACATGGACCATTCTTAATCAGCTAGGTCACGGCGGGTCAGGAATCAAAAGCTTGAGTGTTGTCATTTTCCAGTGCATGTGAAATTCCGACCTCGCCTGACCTCGTCATTGACTCGGCGTAACCAGGCTCAGCCATAAGAATGACCTAAGGTCAAGGTCAATACTGTTGACACTCTCTGACAGTACCGACCACAACCATCACCATTGTCACTGCCGAGTGACGACCTCTGACTGTACCGATCACAACCATGACCATTGTCACAGCCGAGTGACGACCTCTGACTGTACCGACCACAACCATCATCATTGTCACAGCCGAGTGACAACCTCTGACTGTACCGACCACAACCATCACCAATGTCACAGAGCCGATGTGGTAAGTGGTGGGATGTAGAATGTGGTGGTGTACTGATGTGGAATGTTATGTAAAACATGGTAGTGGGATGTGGAATTGGGTGTGATCACGGTGTGATCACGGTCAGATGTCGAGGAATGATGCAATTATGCAAGATATGGAGCGGCATGTGAAATTCGGTGCAACGTTGTCTTGAAAATGTGGTGCGATGTGAGATGTGGTGGTGCAATGCACAATATGGCCAATATATGATCTGAAATGTGCCGTGGAGTGCATGGCATGTGGCCTTATGTGGTATGTAATGTGAAATGGGGTGCAATGCGACATGTGGTGTGCTGCATAATGTGGCCGATACAGTGCAATTTGAAATATAGTATTGCAAAATGGAATAGAGGTGTTGGTGTGATATGAAATATGTGATATGGTGAGGAATGGTCTGACGTGGAATGTGGTGTGGTTTGGAATAATGTGAGAGATGGTGTTTGATGTGGAATGATGCAATGTAAAATGTGGTGGAATGATGCGATGAGGGTTTGTAATGCCAGATGTGGGATGTTGTGCCTTATTCATCTTAATGTGGCTGTGATGTGGGTGGAAAAAGGTGCCATGTAGAATATGTGCAATATGGTGCGATGCTAAATGTGATGTCATGCAATGTCAGGTGAGGCATGAAATGTAGTGATGCGATGTGGAACGATGGTGTGGTGCATGGGGAATATGGTGGTGTGCTGTGATGCAAGATGTGAAATGTGGTTGTGGAATACTGATGTGGAATGGTTTGATGCCATATTAGACATGGTGTGATGTGGAATGATGGTTGAAATGCAGTGTGGGATGTGTGCTGTGGTTTGGAATGAACTGTGGGATAGTGGGATGTGCGATTTATATTTGACAGTGGCGATGTGCATGGCATGGTGTGCAGTGGAATGTGGGCCTGTTGTGGAATGGTGTGCCGAGATGTGGTGGAGTGATCTTAAATGTGGTGCGATGTGGAATGTCATCAGTTGCAACTTCAGACATGGTGTGATGTGAAATGCAAAATGCGGAATGTTGCATAATGCAAGATGTGGAAAGTCATGATGTGATGTGAAATGTGGTGTGGAATAGTGTGATGAAGAATGTGGCATATGCAATGTTCTGTGTGATTGCTGCGAGATGTCGGATGTGGAAAATGATGCAATGTGTTGTGATGTCAGATGTGGTGGTGTGATCAAGATGTGCTGGTGTAATGTGATGTGCAATATGGTGAGGGGTGAAATGTTCTGTGGGTGTGGAATAGTTGTGGATGTGGATGTGGATGTGGAATGGTGTGAGATGTGGACTGTGGCTGTGTGACGTGGAATATGTTTTGCTTTGAAATGGTGGTGGGATACTGACTGCAGTGTAATGCGATGTGGAATATGGTGTGGTGTGAAATGTGCTGTGATGTTGAATGTGGGTGTGGTGTGGAATAGTTGTGGGTGTGGAATGGTGTGAGATGTGGACTGTGGCTGTATGTGGAATATGTTGTACTTTGAGATGTGGTGGTGTGAAATGGTGGTGGGAGGCAGACTGTGGTGTAACATGATGTCAGATGTAGAATATGGTGGTCCGAGGTGGTATGTGTTGTGACATTAAATGTCTATGAAATGTGGTGTAGTACATGTGGTATGTAGTAATGTGATGTGGAATGGTGGTGTGATGTGGAATGGTGTGATGTGAAAGGTGGCGTGATGTAAAATCGTTTGGTGTGGTGTGATGGAATGATGTGTGATATAAAAACGTTTAATGTGGTGTGGAGTTGAGTAGTGTGATGTGAAATGTAATTTCAACCCTACTTATTACATAAACACTACAGCACTCGTGATGTGGAATGTGGCTGGAACACACACACACACGAAACCAATGGCACACAACTTCACGCACACAGGCAAAGTAATCAGAGCCCTGAGGAGAAAAGGTGGGTGCTGAGGGCAGAATTAAATGATACTACAGAAGATATATATTTATTATAAGGTGTGATGTGGAATGGCATGTTGTATAATGTGGAATGTCTGTGGCCTGGATGGACTGCAGAATGTGAAGGGGTGCAGAACGGTGTGGTGAAGAAGAGCGTATGGTGTGAAATGGTGGCCTGAAATTGCGGTGTGGTGTGGAATGTAATCTTGTGATTTTAAATGTTTTGTGGTATGGTTACGGTTATGTGTAGCGTTCAGAGCAGTTTGCTCTTTCTGTATTATTCTGTAGTGTTCAGTGTAAAGCCAGTTCAGTACTGTTTATGTGTCAGTAGGATTCAGTGTACACAGTGTTCAGCATCAGTCTATATCGTCGGCTCAGCTCTATAGCGTTCAATGCAAGTAGTGTTCAGTCTATAGCATCAGTTCAGTTTCTTCAGCGTTCAGGCTATAGGGTAGAGCTGTAGCATACATAGTCAATGGTCTTCAGTGTTAGCTGGGTTACAGTCTATGGCATTCATGGTCTGCCTACTATTATTTAGTGTCAGTAGTGTTCAGTCTAGTATTCAGTTGTCAGTGGGGTTCAGAGTCTGTAGCGTTCAGTGTCTATAGCGTTCAGGGTGTGTACTGTTCAGTGGGTCATTCTCTGTCTGTACTCTTCAGTGTCTGCAGTGTTCAGAGCAATGGCTGTTCACCAAGAGTCTGTCATGTTCATGTCATGTTCAGAGTCCACACTTTGAATGTCCTCTGCCCCTGCGCAGTTCTTGAATTTTAACATCCCGTCAACCACAGAGGGTCACCTGAGGACAAAATACAATGTAAAAAAATAATTAAAAATCCACTTATCTATCAATGCACAATGACACATTTTGATACATATTTATTTTCGGTAGGTACTCACCGGGGGAACCTACTTGTCAGCTCTAGGTCCTCAGCAGGGGATCTTATTTTCTGCGTCCACAGTATCCCACTGTGGGAGCCCAGTGTAGAAAAACCAACCATGCTCAGAGCATCAGTGCGCAGGCCTGTTGGAGGAGCACCATAGTAATTATATTATGTCAATGTTAAATCTGCTGTGGGCAAGTTCATGACAGCATGAGCATGGCATAAAGCAGAATTATCTGAGTCAATCTCGCCTTCAGTCGTGCTTGAATGAGCGCCAAATTTGTATGCACATCTGTCTACTTGTGTAGGACACACACACACACACACACACACACACACACACACACACACACACACACACACACACACACACACACCTGGATATGCGTGTATGAGTTTATGAAAAAAGTGGTTTTCCAGACACATCTGGATACATGCATGTGCGAGTTCATGAATAAAAAGTGGTTTTCCAGACTTACTGTTTCAAGACGGCCACAAGCTGGTGGTATGTACTGACTTGGTCATTTGTTCAGTTACAAGTGGGGTGTTCACTGCTGATTCTGTTTATGCTCATCTGCTGCATTGTCTTTTATTAAGAAGTATTTTTCTCAACACATTTCAGGGTTCACGTTAACTGGTAATTTCGGGTATTTTACCGGATAGGATAAGCATATACTGGAAACAAAATCAGCAATTGGTCAGACACACCGGCTATTATTTTGTTTGACTGGTTCTAGAAAACAAGGCATAAAGCACCATGTTACTTACTCTAGAAAACAACAACAAAAAACACAGCTAAGTGAGAGGTACTGTGTGTGTGTGTGTGCGTGCGTGCGTGCGTGCGTGCGTGCGTGTGTTTTAGGTGGGGAAGGGAGCTTGGTGTTTGCTAGTACAGCTCTGGTTGTATGTAGTATGGACAGCCATGTATCTGACCGGTTACAGTGATTATTTAACTGGTTTCCATGAACAACGTTTACCATCTTATAGATGTCACACAGGTTTGAAAAAAGTCTAGCGTGATCATTGACATTTCCATAAAAAGCCCACAAACTGGGTATATGTATTCCTTTATAGCACAAGCAAGCTATCATTAAAAGAAGACTGAAGAATCCGTTTGGCTTCCAAGTATTGCAACATGTATAAAATAATGTGTAGTTTTCGTTAGGTCTATGTTTACAGAGAACGAGGCCAAGAGCACTCACGCAGAACCTACAAACAAAGTGATTTGACAGGGCTCCACAATCAGTGTCATACCCTATCAAGCGCGTAATTACAAAAAGAGGTAAATAGCCCATGATAACCATCGATAACATGCACCAAGGATACATTTTCAGAGTGTGGCCTGTAGTGCTTCTTGTTGTTCAGTGTTACAGGTTCTGCTGATGTTCATTTTGTTTGCTTGCTTTACTTCATGTACCTTCTTGAGGGTGAGGGGGCAGGAGGGGGAGTACATGCTTGCTCCTGCTGTTTTCTGCACTAGACATGGACCATTGCAGTTCCCAGCTGAAGTCTCGAGAGCATCCAGGGCCTTCTACACATGACACAAATATGCACCCCTTGGCAAATACATACACATACAAGAACATACATATGCACACAAATATGTATACACTGACACAGGCCCTACCTGATTGGGCCTATTACAAACCAATTCTTGTATCTTCATTATTCAGTCCTCTCCATTTTGTGTCCGTGTTCTCTCTCTCTCTCTCTCTCTCTCTCTCTCTCTCTCTCTCTCCCCCCCCCCCCCCCCCCCTTTTCATACTGTTTTGTTTTCTACAGCTGCTCTGCACAAACATGAAAAAGGTAGCTGTTCAGCTATCTCTGTTATACAAGCAACTAGAGACCAAGGATTCAGTCAAAAAACAATTTCTGGTCTAAAAACAAAAACTATTATCAAGATCTTGAGCTGATGAACTTAACCAATAAAATACTGGAAACTACCAATTAACATGAACCATGTAAGCAGGTAGTTGTTTGTTTTTGTTTTTACAACTGCTCCCTTTCAAGGAAGTTCACTCTATCAGTGTGGCAAGGGTGTGGACAGACCCTGGGGGATCTTGAGCCTGTTTATGATTATGAGTGAATGTGTGTGTGTGTGACTAAGCCATGTGGAGTTTACCTAGAAAAAGCTATGAAGGTGAAGAACATTAACACAAATAATCCCATGGAGAAAACTTGCGTAGGTGAAAAGAACAGAACCACTGACAATATATGGGTAGAAAAAAAAAAAAAAAAAAAAAAAAAAAAAGAGGAAAAAGAAAGAAAGGGGGAAGTACTCAAAACAGAAAGGAGCCCTATGATGTGCCAAAAAGAACATGACGAAGAAGAGATGGGTAGACCGATCAAGAGACAGTTCTTTGATTTTAACGTACCATCTACCACACAGGGTCATCTCAGGACATTCACACACACACACACACACACACACACACACACACACACACACACACACACACACACACACACACACACACACTCATACTGGGGGGGGGGGGGGGGGGGGAGGTTAAAAGAGCCCTGCAAAGTCCTAAAGAGAACAGAACCCCAAAAGTGGAAAGGCTGAGTGGAACACAATCTAAAAAACAAACAAAAACAAGGAGAAAAACAAAACAAAGAAACAAAACAAAAGGAGAAGAAAAAACTTTTAAAAAGGAGCTGCACAAAGTGCTAGCAAGAACAAAATCACTTTAATTATTAAGAAGACAAGGGTGGAAGAAGACCAGAAGCAAAATCTCCAGGAAGAACTGAAAAGAAACGAACCACGCTAAGTGCTAAAAAGAACAGTACAGGATATTTTACTTTCAAAATAACATGTGTAACATGTATGTTTGTGTGTTGAGATTGTAATACTGAATGCCATGTGCCTATGGCTGTGCTGATGACCTATGAATAAATTAAGAAGGCTTGGGGCCTTTGCGGTTTCCCCACTATGGACTCTGGACATTTCTTGGAGTGTGCTGTATGATTGTGTGAAATACTTTCACTACACTCCGCGAGTAACATCCAAACATGGTGTCAGAAGTAAAAGTGACTGTCAGCTGTTTGTAGAGTACTGTTTTCTTCTCCAATCATGCCATCATTCAAGCCTCCACAGCAGTTTAACTTTCGGGAGCCCCAGGGCTGGCCCGAATGGAGATCACAGTTCCAGCGTTTCCGGACGGCTGGTGAACTAACTGACAAAAGTGGAGAGGTGCAGGTCAGCAGCTTGATCTACAGCATGGGCCCAGAAGCAGAGAAGATTTTCACTCAGTTTGGATAGGTTGACGCAGAGGCCAATGACTTTCATACAGTGATAGGAAGGTTCAATGATTACTTTGAACCAAAAAGAAATGTTATTCATGAAAGAGCTAAGTTCCACAAAAGAAATCAGAAAGAAGGAGAAAGTGTTGAAGAATACATAAGACATTTGTATGAGCTGTCAGAACATGCAGACTTTGCGGACAGAGAAAGTACAATTCGTGACCGACTTGTCTTAGGCCTGCTTGACCAAGAACTGTCTGAAAAACGTCAGTCAGAAAGTGAGCTGACCCTTACCAAGGCAACCCAGCTCGCCAGACAAAGTGAGCTGGTGAAGAGTCAGATAAGGGAACAAAGGGGTCTGGCACATTCCTCAATTGATGCAGTGAGGGGAGGGGGTAGTGGTCACCCCAAGAGACAATACCATGCACGCAGCGGCGGCACCTGCAGCAAGCGAGGTCAGGGCAGAGGTCAAGAGCTGCAGAGCAAGCAGAGTACAGGCGCCAGAAATAGCATACAGAACTGTTGTTACTTCTGTGCATCTTCTCATCTTAGACGCCAGTGTCCAGCTTATGGGAAAGTTTGTAAAGCTTGCAACAAGCCAAATCATTTCGCTAGATCCAGAGCTTGCAAGAAGAAAGCAGTCAGTGAACTGCAAGCAGAACAGAGTGAAGAATATCACCTTTTCTCAGTGACAAACTCTAGCAATGAAGCTCCATGGCGAGTGTTTGTCAAGCTGAATGGGACAGATCGCGGGACAAGCTTCAAGATAGACACGGGAGCAGATGTGTCCATCATGTCTTTGCAGACCTACAACAACATGTCACGAAAGCCTCCTCTACAGAAAACTGCCACAGTATTGCGTAGTCCAGCAGGAACGCTAGACTGCAAGGGCAAAATAGAAGTGACAGCCTGAGTTAAGGGGGTAGATAACCAACTTCGGATCTACGTCGTGAGCTCAGCAACTGAGTGTCTCCTCAGCAGGGAAGCAGCAGCAAGAATGAGGCTCACCCGCCTTGTTGGCACTGTTAAGAATCCAGAAGAGACCATTTTCAGTGAGTTGGATGAAAATCCTGTGAAATGTGCACCTGTGAAAATCAGACTCAATGATGATAGCCAACCATACAGCCTGCAGACAGCAAGAAGAGTGCCAATTCCTCTTCTACTGAAGGTGTAAGGTGAACTCCTAAAGATGGAAGAAACGGGCATCATAGAGCAGATACAAGAGCCAACAGACTGGTGCGCAGGCATTGTGATAGCAAAAAAGAAAAGACGGTGGGGTGCGGATCTGCACTGACTACGAAAAGCCGAACGCTGCAATCAAGCATGAAAGATATGTCTTACCGACAGCTGAAGACATCCTTCACAAACTGAAGGGATCCACCATCTTTACCAAGTTGGATGCGACGAGTGGCTTTTGGCAAATTCCACTGGTGATGAACCAGCCAAACTCACTACATTCATCAGTCCGTTTGGCCGATATTTCTACCACAGATTGCCACAGGGCATTACATCTGCGCCAGAAATTTTCCAGCGCACCCTGGAAGAGATCATTGCAGGAGAGAAGCATGCTGTATGTTTCTTCCATGACATCCTGGTGTTCAGTGAAAACGAAGTTCACGAAAAACACTTGAAGAACACCATGGAAAAACTGAACAGTGCAGGCATCAAGCTGAACAAAGAGAAGTGTCAGTTTCGTCAGCAGGAGACTGACTTTTGGGGCTTTGTCATCAACAAAGATGACGTGAAAGCAGACCCAAGGAAAACCGAGGCAATCCTCGAAATGCCTGACCCTACAGTCGTTGCCGCGTTACGCCATTTTCTTGGTATGGTCAACTACCTAGGTCGCTGCCTTCAGAATCTCTCTTCAGTTCTCCAGCCAGTCACAGAACTCCTAAAGAAGGACAGAGCGTGGACGTGGGGGCTGCCTCAGATCAGTGCAGTCGCCAAAGTCAAAGAGATGTTGACTTCTGCTCCATCACTTGCTTACTTCGATCCAGACAAGGCTACAACAGTGAGTGCAGATGCGAGCAGCTATGGGCTTGGCACAGTTCTTTTGCAAGAGCACCCAGATGGACTCCGTCCTGTTGCCTTTGCTTCTAGAACTCTCACAAAGAGCGAAAGAAAGTGCGCCCAAATCGAAAAAGAACGCTTAGCCTCCACTTGGGCGTGCGAGAAATTTGATCGGTACCTCGTTGGACTCAAAACGTTTTCTGTTGTGACAGACCACAAGCCACTTGTTCCTCTGATAAACACCAAAGACTTATCAGAAACACCACTCCGTTGCCAGAGGATGTTGATGCGTCTCATGCGCTTTAACGTCAAAGCCAAGTATGTCCCAGGGAAGGACATGTTAGTGGCTGATACCCTGTCTCGCAATCCTGTATCCACAACTGAAAGCAGTTCCCATGAGGAAATTCAAGCTCATGTCAGCGACGTCCAGTCATCATGGCAAGTGCCAGTCGCAGGACTGGCCAAGATCAGAGCAGAGACTTTGAAAGATGTGAACCTCAAAGCAGCCATGGAGTACACTATTCATGGCTGGCCTCAGTATAAGAAGGACATTCAATTGGCTGCCGGAGACTTCTTCATCATAAGAGGCGAGCTCAGTCTTCATGATGGACTCTTAGTGAGGGGAGACAGAATAGTCGTTCCTTTCAGCTTGAGAAAACAAATTATGGAAAGGATCCACGAGGGCCACATGGGCGTGGCAAAGTGCAGAGAGCGTGCTGCACAATCAGTGTGGTGGCCACGGATTGGAAAAGACAAAATCACGGGTCGCCAGCTGCCGACACTGCCTGGAGAAGCGGCCATCCCAGGCCAGTGAACCCCTCCTACCATCAGCAATCCCAGACAGACCCTTTCAGAAGGTAGGCACTGACATTTGTGAGTTCCGAAACAAGCATTACCTGGTGCAGATGGACTATTACTCAAGGTATATTGACGTCACATATACCTACCCATCTTGACACCAGCAACGGTGATCGGGAAATTAAAGAACTTTTTCTCCCATCATGGCGTTCCAGAGACAGTTGTTTCAGACAACGGTACCCAGTTCTCCTCGGCAGAGTTCCGACTTTTGCAGATCGGTGGAACTTCAGCCACGTCACCAGCAGCCCCCACTATCCGCAAAGCAGTGGTGCTGCGGAGCGAGCGGTGAAGACCGTCAATGAGATCTTCAGGCAGGACGACATCTTCCTTGCCCTTTTGTCCTACCGCTCAACCCCCATTCCCGACCTCGGAACTAGCCCTGCTGAGCTGGCTACGGGAAGAAAGCTCCGAACCACCGTGCCATCACTGCCATCGACTCTCCAGTAGTCACAACGAAGTGCGAGAGCGTGACGCAGTCATGAAGCGGCGTCAGAAGGAAGACTACGATCGTCGCCACGGAGTGCAGCCTCTCCCGGAACTAGGTCCAGGCGACCCAGTTCTCATCAGTCAAAACGGATGGAGAGAAGGGCTGGAAGTTGCCGAGAGAGGTGGTGAGGAAATGCGCTCCACGTTCATTCTTGGTACAGACACCAAGAGGTCACCTGCGTCGGAACCGCCGACATCTGAAACAGATCCCTCCATCAGCATGCAATCCAGATGACCTCCGTCACCAGAAGTCAGGAGCATGCAGTCTTCTCTCCAGACCACACGGTGAGACAGGAGCCTTACCCAACTGCGTCTTCTGACCAGCAGCTCGGTGTATACCTGGCTGGGAAGCCTGGGACACCAGTGACAGGCCGACCACCATCACCACCGCTGTCTCCAGGGAATACTTCATTTTCATCGACGCAGCCTACACACGTCTACTCCAGTGCCGGCACAGTCTTCAGTGTCTACAGCCACACCCGTTGGCACCAGATATGGCCGCATCATCAATAAGCCTGCCAGATATCGGTGATTTTGTGTCCAGTGTTGTGCCATGAGAGCACAAGTGTGTAGTTTTCCATTGTGCCACGAGAGCACATTTGTGTAGTTTAGCTGTGCCATGAGAGCACACTTGTGTAGATTAGATTGTGCTTTGAGCACAGTTTTATGTGTGTGTAGTTTCGAGTGTGTCTAGTGCGTCTTAGAATGTGTCTATATATATATATATCATTCGTGTAGAGTCGATTGTGCCCTGAGCACATCAGTGTTTATGTTGAGTGCCATGAGTGCACTAGTGTTTATCCTGTGTGTCTAGTCCAGTAGTAGTTTCCTATGTGATTCATACTACTCTGGATTTCACATCAAGATTTTCTTTGGAGTATACCAATGCCTGGCTTATCATCTTGTGTTGGTAAGTTGTGACAAATTCTGGATTAAATTCATCGCCAGTTTGGTGAGTACATTTAACTTTGGGTTTACGACCAGGAAGAAACTCTATCCTGAAATGAAACTGCATCGACATGGTATATATACTGTGCTGATGGAAAGATACAGTCCTGATTTGTGTTCATTACCATCATGTGCCATACTGACCAACCAACATTTTGTTATTATCAAAGACGCTATGCAGAACCGTGCTATATACTGAAATGAAAGTAAACATCAGTGTGGCCAACAAAAACATACATTGAAACTGGTGAATCATGTAGATTATAATCGTTTTAGTATGCAGGTTAGTTAACTAGATTGTTAACTACAAAAAGGGGGAGATGTGTTGAGATTGTAATACTGAATGCCATGTGCCTATGGCTGTGCTGATGACGTATGAATAAATTAAGAAGGCTTGGGGCCTTTGCCCTTTCCCCACTATGGAGTCTGGACATTTCTTGGTGTGTGCTCTATGATTGTGTGAAATATACTTTCACTACACTCGGAGAGTAACATCCAAACAGCTTGTTGTGTCTAAAGTTTCTGTATGCTTATCTCTGTTCAGGTTTACAGTTGTAATCGTTACTGCTTTAGCTTGTACAGAAACTAGAATAATATAAAATAAAATAAAAAGTAAAAAAAAAAAAAACTTTTAAAAAGGCAGGAGAAGTCCTTCAAAAGAACCCCTGCAGTGGGAGTAATGCAGATGCAGAAATTAAGGTCATTCTGTTGAGAACACAGAGCTGTGAACGTTTTCAGTTAAAGCCAGGAGTAGGTCAGAATACAGCCCTGCATACTTCACCTGCTGCCTGGAATTTCTTGCTTGTTCTAATTTCTACCTTACTGGTTCATTCATCTACACTTTTGTTCTCTACTGCCTACATTTTAAACTGCATTAGTTGTGGTTAATGCATTTTCCCCTGTTGACCTACAGAACAAAAGAGGTAACATTGCTAATTGTCATGACTGACTGAAGCATATTCCTGTGTCAAGTGCTGTGCATTTGCTGTTGACTGTGTTGTGTCCAGAACTGTGATCCAGCTTTTTACTTATGATTCAGTGATCATGTTTTGAGCTGATACACACAAATTGTGAAAGTGTGATTTGTCCTGAGGTGATCTGGTGTGGCTTACAGGGCATTAAAATCCAAACACTAACCAACCAAAACGAAGCACTCAAAAGAAAAGGGAACACTACACAACACTAAACACAACAGAACCACTTGTTAGCTAGCTAGTTCTTCAATTTTTATGTTCTGTCAGCCACACCAGCTTGGTCACCTTTGGCTGAATCACACATATTGATGCTTACTCTACACCAGGTCAAAACATAATTACCAAAACACACTTAAAAAATCAATATATATATATAAAGGCTCACAGTTCTACACCAAAACGCATTCAATAGCAAACACAAGCAATATCAGCATTTACATTCACTTTCATGCAACTGAAAAACTTACTTCCAGGAGAGTTTTCTGAGATTTTTTGGGCACAAATTTTAAAACACTATTTATCAAATCACAAGCATATATATAATAATAATAATAATGTACATTTATCATGCGCTCATCAACACCCTGACTATATGACTAATATACTGTTGACAATAACACAGTCATGTTTGGGTGCCTATTTATACTCTGCAGGCGCTCAACATAGAAACCTGCTTAAATTGCCTGTGATGACAAGCATGGCGATTTGTCACCAAAATATTAAGGGCCACATGAACACCGTAATTTGGAAAAAAAAAGACACATTTATTTCAATCATTTAGCAACAATTTATATAAGACTCATCTGATTTAAAAGACAAGTAATAACAAAAGAGACGTGTGCTCTAAAATGACTTCACCCTTCTTTTTTAAAGTGACTCGTGTTCATGGCGGTCCACAGCAGGTATGGCCGCCATTATGTGAAAGACATTCTATGCAGCACTGACTCATGAAGAGGATGAGGATCTGAAGAGTTTACTCTGCCACACCTGCTGCAGGACATGGGTGAGCTCGTACACATCAACAGGGGTGGGGTAGTTTTTAGCTACTCATCCAAAAATTGACCTGAGCCAAATCTGGGGAGCAGGCTTCAAGGAATCTGTGATGACCCGAGCTCTGTGAGGAGTGGCATCATTGTCCTGCAAAGTGTGGCACCTGGTCCCATGGCTTGCAGAGCATGTTGGATGAGGGGGCACACAATCTATTCCCTGCAGCGTAGGTCAGTTAGGGAGCCCTGAATGATGTAGAGCAGTATTTTACCATTGAGGTGGATACATGCTGACCCACATCATTACTGATATGCCTCCAAAGCAATCAACCTCCCGAACAGCATATCCATGAAGCATTCTCAGAACCTAAGACAGATGCATCTCCTGCCATCATTGAAAGCAACAGTAAAGCAGGAGACTTGTTTGTGAAGGGGTAAGTAAGTAAGTAAGTTAGTGTTTTATGCCCAGTCAACCGGTGTGGTTATATCAGGGCAATATACATCTCATCTTATATATATTAAATTTTTAATAATGTGTATGTCTTAAAATCGGTCTATATACAGTTTTAAAACCATGCTTAAAAGGTGAAAACACAAACATAACTAAAAACGATCTCAAATTAAAAAAATTCCAAAAATATTAATTTCTTTCAAAAAATTAAAAATCTTTTCAGGTGAAATATCTTTAAACAACATGCGCAGTGATTTAGCTGTGAAGTGGCTCTCTCTTATTTCAATAAAATCCGAACAAGTAATTAAAATATGCTCTAATGTTAAACGTTATCACATCCGATGCACATTGGCAGTTCTTCACCCTTCAATAAAAAGGAATGAGTAAGAAAAGAATGGCCAATGTGCAATTGGGCCATCACAGTTTCTTCTTTTCTGTTTGTCTGAGGACAAAATATACATTCTTTCAATACTGGGAATATTTTATATAATTTATTTTCCGGGAACTCATCCCACTCAGACTGCCACAGTTCTAATATATATTTATTTGTGCGTGGTTTTAGGTCTGAGAATGGGATGAGCTCAACCAAGATGTCGCCATCAAGGGCATCCTTAGCTGCAGAATCTGCAGCAGAATTTCCCCTAATGCCAACATGGCCGGGAACCCAGATGAAAACAATCTCTCTTTGTGCTCTTGTCATTTTTGTATATAATTCTAAAATCTGCACTAAAACTGGATGATCATATTTTAGGTTTAAAATCGACTGTAATTATGAAAGGGAATCAGATAATATCAAGAATGATTTTTCTTTGGAATAATGAACATGTTTGAGAGCTAAAAGAATATCCCTCAACTCTGCTGTGTATATTGAACTGTCGTCTGGAAGCCGACATATAAAAGTTTTTTTCCATTTGTTTAGTGAATACAGCCGCCGCAGCAACTCCTTCCTCTGTTTTAGAACTGTCGGTGAATACTTTTTCTGATAAAGGATATTCAAAGATAAGGTAAATAGAGCTGTTTATATATTTCCAGGTTTGTTGTATCTTTTTTGAAACTGGTTAGGTCAAAACGGACTATAGGAACGGAAAGTTTCCAAGGGATGATGTCCAACGGGGAAGCATCGTCTACCAAATTTAGGTTAAGTTTAGATTTCTCCAAGTGGGGGAGAATGCGGATGCCAAGAGGTGGAACCTTTGACTCCGATTCTTCTCATGGACCATTGCTGCCTGGTCCAGGGCACATGGCATGGACACCATGCTGCATGAGTGCAGCAGTCAACCAGTCAAGGGAATTCTGACTGCATGCTGTGTTCTTTGGGCCAAACGAAATTCATGCCACATAACCCGGATCAGATGTGAAAAATATTAACATAAAAATCTAGTTTTGCATGCACCATTCAATTTTTAGGCATGTGCCCTGCATAGTAAGCAAAAATAGTTCTAAAATTTTTAAAATTTAAGGACTTAAAAAAAAGGCACTTTCCACCAGTGACCAAGCAAGCTGTGAGCAAATTTTTTTTTTTTTTTTTTTTTAATTTTTTAAAGGCTGATGGAAGCAGTCTGCAATGCCTTGCAGCCATGTGTCTGCAACTTTCTTTGCTTAGCTGTCACTGCTCTGAGATATTTTGAAAAAGTACAGTGAAATTTCCTACTGGCCCTTAACTTGTTATGACAAGTATATATACAGACTGAGATGTGCTTGCTATTGACTGCTGTCTCCAGAACTGTGACACAACTGTATACTTATGATGACTTGTATGTGTTCTAAACTGATGATTTTTTGTTGTTGTTGTTGTTGTTGATTTTGTTGGATATGTCCTGGGGTATCCATTCAAATCCAAGGTGTCCATTCAAATCCAAGCACTAACCAACTAACTGAAAAGAAGCACTCAAAGAGAAAAGCACTCTACAGACCACTAGAAAGAACAGAACCACTTAAAAGAAAAGCAGTAATATGATTATCTCTTGTTTGTTTGTTTTTGACAATATATACTGACTTTTTGTGCACATGTGATTTGTCCTTTTAACATAGTATACTAAAGGGACGTTAAAAATCCAAGAATCAATTCCTTCTGTAAATGTGACTATATGTTTTGATTATACAAGTGACCGACTGCCTACTCATACATCTGAAATTTGTCAAAAATTAATAATTATGCTACTGTAGAAAAAAGAAAAAAAATGACTTCAAACCATCTTTCCCTTTTCCCATCCCTCTCTGTCTCCACATTCCAGTTCTCTCTCGCTAGTATTTATTTAAGCCACCAGCCAATATATCTATCCACCTATTATTGTTTTATTTTTTCCACTATTTTGTTTTTCACTGTTTTCTAGCGACTGTTCGTATTTTTGTGTCTTGTTATTGTAGTTTGTTTGTTTGTTTCTTTTTCTTTCTTTGTTTTCTCTTGTTTTTCGTTTTTATTGTTGTTATTTCTCACTCAGTTTCTGTTAGTGAAATGAAATTGTTCGTCCGCCTTACATTGTGTGTTTTTTCCAGCTGTATGAGCTCATCGCCTATAAGCTACAGCTTGTTGATGAGCACATAACGATTCTTTGTATCTTTATTTTGTCTTGAATAAAATTTTGTTTAAATCAAAAGAAAAGCAGGGTGGGAGACTGGAGCACAATCTGTAAAAAGAAGTATTCCAAAGAAAAATGAGCCCAGCCAAGTATCGATGAGAACAAAAACCACTATGATTATGAACAAGAAGCTGGGTAGAAGAAGGCCCAAGAGAATGCCATACGAAGAACCAATTGGAAGAGATAGGAGCTCTACAGAGTGCTAAAACACCACCAAGAAGAAGAACTGGGCAGAAAAGGCCAAAGAAACGCCAGAAAAGGCAGCAGTCAGGGGAGAAAGGTGCCCTTGAAAAAGAACAACAAACCATGAAAAAGAACTTGGTAAAAAGAAAAGAAAAAGAAAAAAAGAAAAAAAGGGGGGGCAAAGTAAAAGCCATAGAAGGAAGAATATGTAGAAAAAAAAGCAACTATGCAATGCCAAAAAGAACAGAGAAGAGAAAGCAGTAACATCAGTGAAATCACATGGCCAGAAATTGACAAGTGGCATCTTTGTAAAGCAGGTGTTTTTTCTTATGGTGAATCATCACGGACTCCTCCCCTTGAGGGAACTTCCCTCCACTGGTGAAACAATAGTGTTTAGAGGCCCTGGGGGATCTTGAGCCTGTTTACCACCTGTTCACAAGTGCATCACCCTACCACAGTCTGTGACACATGTGGACTACGCCCCAAACAGCACACTAAGAAGAGAGGAGTTCTAGGAAACACTAAAAAGACCAAAATCACAAGAAGAAAACCTGGGACATGGGTAGAAGAAGTGTATCAAAAAGAACCAAAGGAAGCATTCAGAATGAAAGGAGCCCTATGAAATGCTAAACGGAGCAAAACAACTAAGTAATAACAATAGCTGGGCTGAAGAAGGCCAAAGAAAAAGCCCTAAAATGAACCAGTCAAACTGGAAAAGAGCCCTACGAAAACCACTCTGAGAAGAACAGAGCCCTACAAAATGCTAAAAAGAACAAAAACCACTAAGAAGAAGAGTTCTAATAAAAGAAGACCTAGCTAAAAAGGCAGCACTCGGACAACACAGACAAGTGGCATCTTTGTAAAGCAGGTAGTTTTTCATACGGTGAATCACCGCAGACCCCTCCCCTTGAGGGAACTTCACTCCACCGGTGAAACAATAGTGTGGAGAGACCCTGGGGGATCTTGAGCCTGTTTACCACCTGTTTACAATTCTGTGTGAAAACACACTGCCACAGGCTGTGACATGTGGACTATCCCCGAAAAGCACACTATGAGGAGAGAAACACTAGGAAATGCTAACCAGAACAAAACCACAAGAAGGTGTCTGAAAACCCCCCCAAAGAAAGCATTCAGAATTAAAGGAGCCTCATGAAATGCTGGACAAAACAAAAACACTAACAACAATAGCCAAATAAAGGAAGGCCAAAGAAAAAGCCACAAAATGAACCAGGCAATCTGGAAAGGAGCCCTATGAAAACCACTCTGAGAAGAACAGACCCCTACAAAATGCTAAAAAGAACAACAAAACCACTAAGAAGAAGAGTTCTGATAAAAGAAGACCTAGCTAAAAGCTCTAAAAAGCAGCACTCAGAGAACACAGACAAGTGGCATCTTCGTAAAGCAGGTAGTTTTTCATACGGTGAATCACCGCGGACCCCTCCCCTTGAGGGAACTTCACTCCACCGGTGAAACAATAGTGTGGAGAGACCCTGGGGGATCTTGAGCCTGTTTACCACCTGTTTACAATTCTGTGTGAAAACACACTGCCACAGGCTGTGACATGTGGACTATCCCCGAAAAGCACACTATGAGGAGAGAAAAACTAGGAAATGCTAACCAGAACAAAACCACAAGAAGGTGTCTGAAAACCCCCCCAAAGAAAGCATTCAGAATTAAAGGAGCCTCATGAAATGCTGGACAAAACAAAAACACTAACAACAATAGCCAAATAAAGGAAGGCCAAAGAAAAAGCCACAAAATGAACCAGGCAATCTGGAAAGGAGCCCTATGAAAACCACTCTGAGAAGAACAGACCCCTACAAAATGCTAAAAAGAACAACAAAACCACTAAGAAGAAGAGTTCTGATAAAAGAAGACCTAGCTAAAAGCTCTAAAAAGCAGCACTCAGAGAACACAGACAAGTGGCATCTTCGTAAAGCAGGTAGTTTTTCATACGGTGAATCACCGCGGACCCCTCCCCTTGAGGGAACTTCACTCCACCGGTGAAACAATAGTGTGGAGAGACCCTGGGGGATCTTGAGCCTGTTTACAACCTGTTTACGATGTGTGTGAAAACACACTGCCACAGGCTGTTACAAGTAGACTACCCCTGAAAAAGTGAGAGAAACACCAGGAAATGCTAACCAGAACAAAACTACAAGAGCTGAGCACAAGAAGGTGTCTGAAAAAAAGAAGAAGGAAGCATTCAGAATTAAAGGAGCCTTGTGAAATGCTAAACAAAACAAAAACACTAACAACAATAGCCATATAGAAGAAGGCCAAAGAAAAAGCCCTAAAATGAACCAGTCAAACTGGAAAAGAGCCCTACGAAAAACCACTCTGAGAAGAACAGAGCCCTACAAAATGCTAAAAAGAACAACAAAACCACTAAGAAGAAGAGTTCTGATAGAAGAATGCCCAGATAAAAGATCTAAAAAGCAGCACTCGCAGAACACAGACAAGTGGCATCTTCGTAAAGCAGGTAGTTTTTCATACGGTGAATCACCACGGACCCCTCCCCTTGAGGGAACTTCACTCCACCGGTGAAACAATAGTGTGGAGAGACCCTGGGGGATCTTGAGCCTGTTTACCACCTGTTTACAATTCTGTGTGAAAACACACTGCCACAGGCTGTGACATGTGGACTATCCCCGAAAAGCACACTATGAGGAGAGAAACACTAGGAAATGCTAACCAGAACAAAACCACAAGAAGGTGTCTGAAAACCCCCCAAAAGAAAGCATTCAGAATTAAAGGAGCCTCATGAAATGCTGAACAAAACAAAAACACTAACAACAATAGCCAAATAAAGGAAGGCCAAAGAAAAAGCCATAAAATGAACCAGGCAATCTGGAAAGGAGCCCTATGAAAACCACTCTGAGAAGAACAGACCCCTACAAAATGCTAAAAAGAACAACAAAACCACTAAGAAGAAGAGTTCTGATAAAAGAAGACCTAGCTAAAAGCTCTAAAAAGCAGCACTCAGAGAACACAGACAAGTGGCATCTTCGTAAAGCAGGTAGTTTTTCATACGGTGAATCACCGCGGACCCCTCCCCTTGAGGGAACTTCACTCCACCGGTGAAACAATAGTGTGGAGAGACCCTGGGGGATCTTGAGCCTGTTTACAACCTGTTTACGATGTGTGTGAAAACACACTGCCACAGGCTGTTACAAGTAGACTATCCCTGAAAAAGTGAGAGAAACACCAGGAAATGCTAACCAGAACAAAACTACAAGAGCTGAGCACAAGAAGGTGTCTGAAAAAAAGAAGAAGGAAGCATTCAGAATTAAAGGAGCCTTGTGAAATGCTAAACAAAACAAAAACACTAACAACAATAGCCATATAGAAGAAGGCCAAAGAAAAAGCCCTAAAATGAACCAGTCAAACTGGAAAGGAGCCCTACGAAAAACCACTCTGAGAAGAACAGAGCCCTACAAAATGCTAAAAAGAACAACAAAACCACTAAGAAGAAGAGTTCTGATAGAAGAATGCCCAGATAAAAGATCTAAAAAGCAGCACTCGCAGAACACAGACAAGTGGCATCTTCGTAAAGCAGGTAGTTTTTCATACGGTGAATCACCGCGGACCCCTCCCCTTGAGGGAACTTCACTCCACCGGTGAAACAATAGTGTGGAGAGACCCTGGGGGATCTTGAGCCTGTTTACCACCTGTTTACAATTCTGTGTGAAAACACACTGCCACAGGCTGTGACATGTGGACTATCCCCGAAAAGCACACTATGAGGAGAGAAACACTAGGAAATGCTAACCAGAACAAAACCACAAGAAGGTGTCTGAAAACCCCCCCAAAGAAAGCATTCAGAATTAAAGGAGCCTCATGAAATGCTGGACAAAACAAAAACACTAACAACAATAGCCAAATAAAGGAAGGCCAAAGAAAAAGCCATAAAATGAACCAGGCAATCTGGAAAGGAGCCCTATGAAAACCACTCTGAGAAGAACAGACCCCTACAAAATGCTAAAAAGAACAACAAAACCACTAAGAAGAAGAGTTCTGATAAAAGAAGACCTAGCTAAAAGCTCTAAAAAGCAGCACTCAGAGAACACAGACAAGTGGCATCTTCGTAAAGCAGGTAGTTTTTCATACGGTGAATCACCGCGGACCCCTCCCCTTGAGGGAACTTCACTCTACCGGTGAAACAATAGTGTGGAGAGACCCTGGGGGATCTTGAGCCTGTTTACAACCTGTTTACGATGTGTGTGAAAACACACTGCCACAGGCTGTTACAAGTAGACTATCGCTGAAAAAGTGAGAGAAACACCAGGAAATGCTAACCAGAACAAAACTACAAGAGCTGAGCACAAGAAGGTGTCTGAAAAAAAGAAGAAGGAAGCATTCAGAAATAAAGGAGCCTTGTGAAATGCTAAACAAAACAAAAACACTAACAACAATAGCCATATAGAAGAAGGCCAAAGAAAAAGCCCTAAAATGAACCAGTCAAACTGGAAAGGAGCCCTACGAAAAACCACTCTGAGAAGAACAGAGCCCTACAAAATGCTAAAAAGAACAACAAAACCACTAAGAAGAAGAGTTCTGATAGAAGAATGCCCAGATAAAAGATCTAAAAAGCAGCACTCGCAGAACACAGACAAGTGGCATCTTCGTAAAGCAGGTAGTTTTTCATACGGTGAATCACCGCGGACCCCTCCCCTTGAGGGAACTTCACTCCACCGGTGAAACAATAGTGTGGAGAGACCCTGGGGGATCTTGAGCCTGTTTACCACCTGTTTACAATTCTGTGTGAAAACACACTGCCACAGGCTGTGACATGTGGACTATCCCCGAAAAGCACACTATGAGGAGAGAAACACTAGGAAATGCTAACCAGAACAAAACCACAAGAAGGTGTCTGAAAACCCCCCCAAAGAAAGCATTCAGAATTAAAGGAGCCTCATGAAATGCTGGACAAAACAAAAACACTAACAACAATAGCCAAATAAAGGAAGGCCAAAGAAAAAGCCATAAAATGAACCAGGCAATCTGGAAAGGAGCCCTATGAAAACCACTCTGAGAAGAACAGACCCCTACAAAATGCTAAAAAGAACAACAAAACCACTAAGAAGAAGAGTTCTGATAAAAGAAGACCTAGCTAAAAGCTCTAAAAAGCAGCACTCAGAGAACACAGACAAGTGGCATCTTCGTAAAGCAGGTAGTTTTTCATACGGTGAATCACCGCGGACCCCTCCCCTTGAGGGAACTTCACTCCACCGGTGAAACAATAGTGTGGAGAGACCCTGGGGGATCTTGAGCCTGTTTACAACCTGTTTACGATGTGTGTGAAAACACACTGCCACAGGCTGTTACAAGTAGACTATCCCTGAAAAAGTGAGAGAAACACCAGGAAATGCTAACCAGAACAAAACTACAAGAGCTGAGCACAAGAAGGTGTCTGAAAAAAAGAAGAAGGAAGCATTCAGAAATAAAGGAGCCTTGTGAAATGCTAAACAAAACAAAAACACTAACAACAATAGCCATATAGAAGAAGGCCAAAGAAAAAGCCCTAAAATGAACCAGTCAAACTGGAAAGGAGCCCTACGAAAAACCACTCTGAGAAGAACAGAGCCCTACAAAATGCTAAAAAGAACAACAAAACCACTAAGAAGAAGAGTTCTGATAGAAGAATGCCCAGATAAAAGATCTAAAAAGCAGCACTCGCAGAACACAGACAAGTGGCATCTTCGTAAAGCAGGTAGTTTTTCATACGGTGAATCACCGCGGACCCCTCCCCTTGAGGGAACTTCACTCCACCGGTGAAACAATAGTGTGGAGAGACCCTGGGGGATCTTGAGCCTGTTTACCACCTGTTTACAATTCTGTGTGAAAACACACTGCCACAGGCTGTGACATGTGGACTATCCCCGAAAAGCACACTATGAGGAGAGAAACACTAGGAAATGCTAACCAGAACAAAACCACAAGAAGGTGTCTGAAAACCCCCCCAAAGAAAGCATTCAGAATTAAAGGAGCCTCATGAAATGCTGGACAAAACAAAAACACTAACAACAATAGCCAAATAAAGGAAGGCCAAAGAAAAAGCCATAAAATGAACCAGGCAATCTGGAAAGGAGCCCTATGAAAACCACTCTGAGAAGAACAGACCCCTACAAAATGCTAAAAAGAACAACAAAACCACTAAGAAGAAGAGTTCTGATAAAAGAAGACCTAGCTAAAAGCTCTAAAAAGCAGCACTCAGAGAACACAGACAAGTGGCATCTTCGTAAAGCAGGTAGTTTTTCATACGGTGAATCACCGCGGACACCTCCCCTTGAGGGAACTTCACTCCACCGGTGAAACAATAGTGTGGAGAGACCCTGGGGGATCTTGAGCCTGTTTACAACCTGTTTACGATGTGTGTGAAAACACACTGCCACAGGCTGTTACAAGTAGACTATCGCTGAAAAAGTGAGAGAAACACCAGGAAATGCTAACCAGAACAAAACTACAAGAGCTGAGCACAAGAAGGTGTCTGAAAAAAAGAAGAAGGAAGCATTCAGAATTAAAGGAGCCTTGTGAAATGCTAAACAAAACAAAAACACTAACAACAATAGCCATATAGAAGAAGGCCAAAGAAAAAGCCCTAAAATGAACCAGTCAAACTGGAAAAGAGCCCTACGAAAAACCACTCTGAGAAGAACAGAGCCCTACAAAATGCTAAAAAGAACAACAAAACCACTAAGAAGAAGAGTTCTGATAGAAGAATGCCCAGATAAAAGATCTAAAAAGCAGCACTCGCAGAACACAGACAAGTGGCATCTTCGTAAAGCAGGTAGTTTTTCATACGGTGAATCACCGCGGACCCCTCCCCTTGAGGGAACTTCACTCCACCGGTGAAACAATAGTGTGGAGAGACCCTTGGGGACTTGAGCCTGTTTACCACCTGTTTACAATTCTGTGTGAAAACACACTGCCACAGGCTGTGACATGTGGACTATCCCCGAAAAGCACACTATGAGGAGAGAAACACTAGGAAATGCTAACCAGAACAAAACTACAAGAAGAGCTGTGTACAAGAAGGTGTCTGAAAAAGCACCAAAGGAAGCATTCATAATTAAAGGAGCCTCATGAAATGCTGGACAAAACAAAAACACTAACAATAATAGCTAGGCAGACGAAGGCCGAAAGAAAAAGCCATAAAATGAACCAGTCAATCTGGAAAGGAGCCCTACGAAAACCATTCTGAGAAGAACAGAGCCCTACAAAATCCTAAAAAGAACAAAAACCACTAAGAAGATGAGTTCTCATAGAAGAAGGACTACATAAAGTTCTAAAAAGCAGCACTTGGTGAACACAGACAAGTGGCACCTTTGTAAGGCAGGTAGTTTTTCATACAGTGAATCACCGTGGACCCCTCCCCTTGAGGGAACTTCACTCCACCAGTGAAACAATAGTGTGGAGAGACCCTGGGGGATCTTGAGCCTGTTTACAATTCTGTGTGAAATCACACTGCCACAGGCTTAGACATGTGGACTACCCCCGAAAAGCACACTAAGAGCAGAGAAACACTAGGAAATGCTAACCAAAACAAACCACAAGAAGAGCTGGACACAAGGTGCCTGAAAAAACCCACCAAATGAGGCATTCAGAATTAAAGAAGCTTCGTGAAATGCTGAACAAAACAAAAATACTAGCAACAATAACTAGATAGAAGGCGGCCAAAGAAAAAGCCCTAAAATGAACCAGTCAAACTGGAAAGGAGCCCTACAAAAACCACTCTGAGAAGGACAGAGCCTTACAAAATGCTAAAAAGAGCAAAACCACTAAGATGAAGTTTTTGCAGAAGAAGGCTCTAACAAGCAGCACTCAGAGAACACAGACAAGCGGTATCTTTGTAAAGCCAGTAGTTTTTCTAACAGTGAATCAAAACCACTACGAAGAAGAGTTCTGATAGAAGAAGGCCTAGCCAAAAGTTCTAAAAAGCAGCACTTCAAGAACACAGACAAGGCTTCTTTGTAAAGCAGGTAGTTTTTCATACGGCGAATCAATGCAGACTCCTCCCCTTGAAGGAACTTCACTCCACCAGTGAAACAATAGTGTGGAGAGACCCTTGGGGATCTTGAGCCTGCTTACCACTGTTTACCATTATGAGTGAAATCACACTGCCACTTGCTGCCACATCTGCAGAACATGCCCCCCAAAAGCAGTCTGCAGAACATGCCCCAAAATGCAGTCGAGAAAAGAGTCCTACAAAACGTTGAAGAGAAGAAGTTAGTTTCTAAGATTTTTACATTCCTTCAACCGTACAGGGTCACCTCAGAACAAATTATACATTCACAGTTACTTTATACCAGGGCAAAACAATAAGTAATCTAAATGCAAGTTTAAAAAAAAAGGAGAAAAAAAGCACACAGTTCTAGACACAACACAGCAAACATAACCAGCATCAGTATTTACATTTTAATTATTTACAACTAAGAAAGGTACAAACAGGCATGTTCTCTTTTGCATATCATTTCAGTACAAAATTAAAATGATCAAATCTCAAGTATATGTCTAATTCTGTGTTATGACACACAACAACATGTTTGGGAGCCAATATTTATATTTCACTGGCACTCAGTTATATCAGACAGCTTGTGATGACAAGCAGTGTGACCTTACACTAGTCACAAGTAGTTAAGTGTCATGTTAAGCATCACTGCGCTGAAAAATATGAACTAAATCCAATGGCAATTTAAAAAAAGACAACTTATTTCAATCAATTAATAACAATTTCATACAGGATTCATTTGATTTCAAACAACAACAAAATAGACATGTACTCTAAATGACTCTACCTTTCAAAAGTCACCCACGCAACTGCTGCAGAATCTGCAGCCGAACTTCCCCTAATGCCAACATGGCCAGGAACCCAGATGAAAACGACCCCTCTCCTGCCTCATTTCAGTATTACAATTCTAAAATATGAACTAAGACTGGATGATCATATTTTAGGTTTAATATATTGACTATAATGATGGAAGCGAATCCATATAACTATCACCCCATCCCATATAACTGTCAACACTATCACCCCATCCCATATAACCGTCAACACTATCATCCCATCCCATATAACTGTCAACATCATCACCCCATCCCATATATCTCTCAACACCCCTACCCCAAACATCTGCCAACACTATCACTCACCCCAAATAACTGTCAATACTATCACCCCATCCCAAATAACTGCCAACACCCCATCCCAAATAACTGTCAATACTATCACCCCATCCCAAATAACTGTCAATACTATCACCCCATCCCAAATAACTGTCAATACTATCACCCCATCCCAAATAACTGTCAATACTATCACCCCATCCCAAATAACTGCCAACACCCCATCCCAAATAACTGTCAATACTATCACCCCATCCCAAATAACTGCCAACACCCCATCCCAAATAACTGTCAACACTATCGCCCCATCCCAAATAACTGTCAATACTATCACCCCATCCCAAATAACTGCCAACACCCCATCCCAAATAACTGTCAATACTATCACCCCATCCCAAATAACTGCCAACACCCCATCCCAAATAACTGCCAACACTATCATCCCATCCCAAATAACTGTCAACACTATCGCCCCATCCCAAATAACTGCCAACACTATCATCCCATCCCAAACAACTGTCAACACTATCGCCCCATCCCAAATAACTGCCAACACCCCATCCCAAATAACTGCCAAAACTATCGCCCCATCCCAAATAACTGGCAACACCCCATCCCAAATAACTGCCAACACAATCACCCCATCCCAAATAACTGTGAACACCCCATCCCAAATAACTGTCAATACTGTCACCCCATCCTAAATAACTGTCAATACTATCCCAAATAACTGCCAACACAGCATGTTCTTTACTAATGGACAGACAAAAGCTGCCTGGTGAGGTACTGGATACTTTGGTAACACATTCCACCCTTGTTCAAACCGTCACAAACAAAAATAAATGAATTACAATTTATAATGAACACAAAAATATTCCACGCAAGAATATGCAAGTTAACAGCACAAATGGCTGCACTCAATGCCCCATTTTCCAATGTCCACTTTTAAAAACAAGACAGAAATGGATTATTTTAGGAAATGGAAAACGGGTGGTCCATCTATTTTTAAAGGGACTGTTGCTGCTTCTTTACTTGCTGTCCCCTGTAATGTGCTTTCCTTCTCTCTGCTCTGACAACTTACAGTTGACAGGGCCTTAACCCCTTCACTGCCACAAAGTCATTTGAAAACGACAAGTATATTAAGTGCGAAATTCAAAACCCTCAGCACTCCTCCCCCCTTTTTGTTTGCACTGACATGCGAAAAACTTGTCATGAAAATGGAGAGCATTGAAAGTAGCTGCGCTATATGACCAGAAAAATATGCTGTTTGTGGATGTGCCTGTGCATCTTTCAGCCTGGAAACTTTAAAGGCTGTGGCAGTGAAGGGATTAAAGAACTAGTTCTGGCTCATGAATCCAAAAACAGTGGTGAGACTGGTTGCTGTAAAGAGTATGACAGAACCCATCTGGCCCCTCGTCCCCCCCCCAGCTCCAGACCCAAACGACAAGTATATTAAGTGTGAAATTCAAAACCCTCAGCTGCATGCTGAGCCCTGCATGCCGTCTCTACACGGATGCTGAACGCTTCAAATCCCTATTTCTTGAAGGGGGAAAAAGTACCTTTTGGTTACTATACTGGCAAAGGAGACTGCTGGGTGCGCAAGCTCCAACAAGGCAGTCTGATGCGGGTGAAACAGCTCCAACAAGGCAGTCTGATGTGGGTGAAACAGCTCCAACAAGGCAGTCTGATGTGGGTGAAACAGCTCCAACAAGGCAGTCTGATGTGGGTGAAACAGCTCCAACAAGGCAGTCTGATGTGGGTGAAACAGCCTCAAGTCACCAACTCCCCTGCTGGTGTGGTGGCAATGCTGGATCTCTGGCCAATCACAAACCCACCTGGCATTTGTGCTCCAGGAATTCTGTTGAGAGGAAGTGTGGGAAATGAGCTACACATTTTCACAATAAACTAAAACTCCAGATGAAGAGCTATGCTCATCCATGTGGACAAAAACTCAAACCCAAATTCAGTCTTTTCAAGTCCAGTCTCTTCCAACCACACCACTCATTGCATCAACCCTATCTACAGCCAGGACCCCACCCAACACACAACCATTCAATATCTATCTCCCCACCCAACACACAACCATTCAATATCTATCTCCCCACCCAACACACAACCATTCAATATCTATCTCCCCACCCTACACACAACCATTCAATATCTATCTCCCCACCCTACACACAACCATTCAATATCTATCTCCCCACCCAACACACAACCATTCAATATCTATCTCCCCACCCAACACACAACCATTCAATATCTATCTCCCCACCCAACCATTCAATATCTATCTCCCCACCCAACACACAACCATTCAATATCTATCTCCCCACCCAACCATTCAATATCTATCTCCCCACCCAACACACAACCATTCAATATCTATCTCCCCACCCAACACACAACCATTCAGTATCTATCTCCCCACCCAACACACAACCATTCAATATCTATCTCCCCACCCAACACACAACCATTCAATATCTATCTCCCCACCCAACCATTCAATATCTATCTCCCCACCCAACACACAACCATTCAATATCTATCTCCCCACCCAACACACAACCATTCAATATCTATCTCCCCACCCAACACACAACCATTCAATATCTATCTCCCCACCCAACACACAACCATTCAATATCTATCTCCCCACCCAACACACAACCATTCAATATCTATCTCCCCACCCAACACACAACCATTTAATATCTATCTACTTGTACATGACACAGCT